>JALGBA010000061.1:0-678895 GCA_023970755.1 Azemiops feae | reverse complement strand
CAAGCTGTCCTATAAAATTTTAAAGTCAAATTGCTTTATTGTAGCATCAGCTTTTCTGGTCAAGCAGAGTCAGAGGGTCTGACTTGCGATCTGGATTTAACTCTATTCATTAACTGGTGTAATAAACCAAACAACTCTAAAGAAGAGTTGCATTAAAAGAATATTCTGTTTATTTTTTCAATGTAACGTGGCATTTGTGATGTAAAATACAAACTTAGCAAGAGATTCAATGAACTATGTGGCCATCCCACTATTCCAGCATGTTATGATTTCTCTTCCTCTGATGCAGAAAGTGAAGAGATTGGTTGATTCAAGCATAGGTGTCTTCAGTAGCTAGTTGCAATTACTAGGAGAGGAATGATTTCTAAAGACCAAGTAGCTAAACATGTACTATGAAACATAACCTACATTATTAAGTGGCAGGACTTCACACCACTATTCAGCATAATTCACCAACCTTTCTTTTTCTGATGTTTTACCCCAAGAACGTTCTATTCAGATGCACCAAAAAAGAAACAATTTCTCCTGCTGAATTTAAAATCCAAATGGATTCAGCAGTCAGTCTCTTGACTAGCTATAGCTTTCTACAACTATTCCACAATTGCCCAATATAATATAAATTAAACGTCTGTTTATAGAGAACAATACTACCAGGGTACCAAAAAACCTGGGATTTTCCAAAGTAAATAATTGCTGTTGGATGTTTGGAGCCAGAAATTTAAAGAGGTTCTGTGGGTTTTCTTTTTATTTTTATTTAAAAAAAAAAAAAAACACAGAACAATCTAACTTTTCCCTTTCAGAAAAAAAAGAGTGGGTGTAGGATTTGGATGTTTGGTTCCTGCCGGTTCCTCCCTCAACCTTCACTAACCAGACTAAGTTGCAACAAAAGGATGCGAGCAATGTAAAATCCCCACTGTTGGTGCAACACGATTAGCGAAGAGAAAGAAGGTTTCACTCTTCCCGAATAGCAGAACTGCCTACTTCGTCGTCTTTTTAGCTTCGCTCTCTTAAGCCGATTAAACGAAGCCTTCTGCAGAAACGAAAGCTTTTTACCACTGAGGAACCAGGCGGCCTAATAACATAGTAGCTAGCCGGGTATCACAAAACAGATGCTCCGCCAATATTTAAAACCCAGCGCCTCCAATCCAACCGGGTAGGATACTTTCCCTTAGAAGTTATAACCGGACGGGGGTTTCTCTCATCTAAATCAACTGCAACCCCAAGAAAATTGGGAAACCCGCCCAAACACACCCATACCCTGCAGGTGAGAAACCGAGTCCGCCCTTCTCTCAGAGAACTAGTACAGGATTGCTCTTGCCCAGGTCTTTCCCCCCAACCCACCCCTCCAGACACACACACACACACACACACACACATGCCCCGCTACAGATTACCCAAGACAACGATGCTGGCACATAGTATCACTTGGCGCGAGCGCTCCGAGTTCAATCTGTGGCGCGAGCCGACCGCCCCCCCTCGGTTAACCTCGACTCGCCCGTCGCCGGTGCTTCTCCCGCGCCGCCCGGCTCCGGATTAAAGCAACCTGGTCATTGCCCTTCCGACGAGCCGGTGGCTGAGCAAACCCGGCCCCTGAGCCAGATTGGACGGCGAGAGGAGCCGCCGAGGGACCCGCCTCCTCAGTGCCGAGCCGCAGAGCGAAGCGTGCAAGGGGCAGGCACGTGTGCAAAGTGTGGCCCCCGTCGGCACGTGGCCGGGCGAGTCGACCGTTTTGCCCGTGTATTCTTCAGGCTAGTTGGCTGACCCGCCTCTCCGATTCTCCTATAAAGACTACCCGTAGCCACTCCGTCACTGCACAATATTGGCGTTTTAACTTTTTTTTTTTTTTTTTTAATCTTTTAGCGCTAGCTGGCTGGTAGAAACTCATTCAGAACTGAAGAAGCTCCTTGGATGAGAAGCGAAAGATCTTCAAGGAAAATACAGTCCTAAGCCACCATTTGCCTCTGTTGATTCCCCTTGCGGAGAGATACCTGGTCTCATCAGTGCTTCTTTCTGCTGCCAGCAGTGCAGAAGTGGGCTTGAACCTTGCAATGGTCTCCTCTATTTTGACTACCGGTATTAGAGTTAGGAGGGAACCTCAAACGCCACTCCCATTCCCCTTTCAGAAAACCTCTTCACTTGGTGTAATGGGCTGTGAGAATAAGGAAGAGCTGTAATCAAGGCACTCTGATGAAAAGAAGGACTAGGGATCACATGATAGCAGTATTCTAACATTTGAGGGGCTGCCATGAGGGGGGGGGTGTCAATCTATTCTCCAAAGCACCTGAAAGCAGGACGAGAAGCAATGAATGGAAACTAATCAAGGAGAGAAGCAACCTAGAACTAAGAAGAAATTTCCTGACAGTGAGAACAATTGACCACTGGAAAAGCTTGCCTCCAGAAGTTGTGGGTGCTCCAACTCTGGAGGTTTTTAAGGAAGAATATTGGAAAGAATATTTTAAGAAAATATTGGGACAGCCATTTGTCTGAAATGGTATCAGGTCTCCTGCTTGAGCGGCGGGGGGGGGGGGGTTGGATTAGAAGACTCCGAGGTCCCTTCCAAGTCTGTTATTCTGTTCTGTTAAAAACAAAGTTCAGTTGCCTTTTGAAAAAGCACTTTTGGGATGACTGAAAATCTCCATAGACATTGAGCACTGATGATGTTACCTAGTTCGGTAATGAAACGGCTGCAAGAAAACCACTAAGTTCAGGGAGCACCAAGGACCTCGCAGCTCAACCCTGAGCTACAAATATTCTCTTCTATTGGTATAAGTATGCTGTTCAAAAGGCCAGGGTTCTAATTTCTCCTAAAAGGGGAAATAACAGGACTACATTTCTCCTAAAAGGGAAAATAACAGGACTACATTGCTCATTAAATTGAGCAAACCTCCACACTTGCACATAGACTATTCCTCTCAATTAGATCTCACTGTTTATTAGATAACATACTACTTATAGCCATGCTTTTGCAGAACGGGGACTGGTTCATCTGCACAAAGTAGGATTGCACATAATGAAGAAACCAATCGGCTAATAAGCTTACCCTTCCAAAGAGCAGGTATCACAAGGCAAAAGAGATTCTGTTCAGTATCAAAACTTAAAAGGGGGAAAACTCATTAAAACTTAAAGCTTAAACTTTAAAGCTTAAAACTCATCACAGATACGATTCATTGCATGAAAAATAATTGAAGATGGCTTACATAGGAATCTTTTATCAATCCAGCATACAGTATTAATTCTTATTTCTCCTCTTTCCCTCCTCCCCCCACAAATATATTTTCCTTCTAAAAATATTGAATAGTGACAGTTTAATCAACCAAAAAAAATCCAAAATTGTTAAAGGGTTTGGACGGTATTTCCCTCACCCAAACTGCTGCAACATCAATATTTTGCAGATTTTAATAAGTCTGTCAGTTTTATTACTTCATACAAAACAATTGCAATTTTGAAAACTAATATTACAATCAGTTATTTTCCAAATCATTCCTAGCATTCTCTTGAAAGCAAAAATAATAGCACAATCCTGGAAGACATGAAACAAACTAGGTTTTTTTTCATCTAAAGAAATAATATACCAAGTGAACTACAGTTGTATCACTGTTCTTCAGATGCATCATATACAGTAATAAGACAAAACAATGTATTACCGATAGTCTTTGACTTAAAAACACAATTGGGACTGGAATTTTGGACACTAAGCAGTGCGGTCATTCAGCAAATCATCTTGTGCCTGGATCCAATTTTATGATCATTTTTGCCATGATCATTAAGCAAATCACCACAGTTAAGTGAATCTAGCTTCTCTCTTGACTTTGCTTGTTGGAAGCCAGAGCGGAAGGTCACAAATTGTGATCAGAATAACAAAATAACAGAGTTGGAAGGGACCTTGGAGGTCTTCTAGTCCAACTCCCTGCACAAGCAGGAGACCCTATAACATTCCAGACAAGTGGCTGTCCACTCTCTTCTTAAAAACCTCCAGTGGTGAAGCATCCACAACTTCTGAAGGGAAGCTGTTCCACTGGTTAATTGTTCTCACTATTAGGAAATTTCTCCTTAGTTTTAGGTTGATTCTCTCCTTGATTAATTTCCATTTATTGTTTCTTGTCTTGCCTTCTGGTGCTTTGGAAAATAGGTTGATCCCCTCCTCTTCTTTGTGGCAGCCCCTCAAGTATTGGAACACTGCTATCATATCAATCCTAGTCTTTAATTTTCATTAGATTAGACAAACCCAAGTCCTGCAATACAACAACCTATACAACATCCTATGGTTATAAACACAATATCCTATACAACATCCAATGGTTGTCTGCAATCAGATAATCATAGGATGTTGTAATTGTTGTAAATACTAGCTTTTTGTCATGCACCCAAATTTTGATCATTTGACCATGGGAGTAGTATAATGGTCATAATTTTGAGGACAGGTTGTAAGTCACATCTTTTAGCACCTTTGTAACTCTGAACCATCATTAAACGAATGGTCATAAGTCAAGGACAACCTGTAAAACCTAAATCATTGTAATATGTTGTAAGCTGCCTAGAGTCACTGTATCAGTGAAACAGGCAGCATAAAAATTTAATAAATAAAATATAAATAAATCATGGAACCAGTAATCTTCCAGATCTTAGAAGACCAAATCTGATTAAACTCACTATCATCAGTTCTACCCAGCTCTCATTAGTCCTATCCATCATGGCTAATTATTAGAAATAATGGGAATTGGAATCTTACCTTATTTGGAGAGCAATATCCTTTTTTTATTATTTATTTAAGCAATGTCTATAGTCACCAACCACACCATAGTTTTCTAAGTGACTTACACAACAAATTAAAACAAAAGACCAAAACATACTTTAAACAATATACCGAGAATACCATCATATGTCATGTGTCTATGGTCTGTCATTTAAATATTCACCACATCTCATCCTATGTAGCTTTTTTTCTGTTTGTTCAAATCAGCCAATGTAGCTAGGTCCTTCTGCCTGTTCTTAACATATTGACTAAATTATAAATTTAGTTAATAATAATGAACCTGGAAGGAGGAATATATATGCAATTTAGACAAAATAATAATAAACCTACTTCCAAAAATGTTACAATATTTCACAAACATATTAGTCAAAAAGCATTTAATTCTCTTCTTGCTTAAAAAGAGTAAGTATTCTGCACTCTGATGCTTACCAGAAGCTTTCTTTCTAATTAATTAAAACTAATTAGTTAATAATTAAAATTAATAAAACAAAACAAATTACAGCCAAAATGTTTTGCTTTTATGTTTTCTTGTGGACTAGGTACTTATAAAGTTAATTAGCTTTTTCTGGGAAGCCATGTATTATATTGACCAACATGAATTTATTATTAGTCCCAGGAGAGATGAATATTCTATGGATAAACAGTCTTCTTAGTGACAGCTCTTGTTAGATGAATCATTGCAAGCATAATTTAGACATTTTTCTACAAATAAATAAACAAGGGGATATTACTCTACCTTGTCTCATCCCCTCCTCAACGTTGAATCATTGCTAACTGTTCTACTTGTCCTTTTACAAGCATTATTCCTCATAGTACCACTTATACCACATGCATTAATCAACTTCCACCTTCATATTCATGCAAAATATAGTGTAATTCATGCCTATTTGCTTTATTGTGCTCTTTTTCATTCAGCAAAATTACATTAGTTTTCCTTCAGAGATTTAATTGGTCTGCTACTGGGAGAGTGACAGTCTGGTTTGCACCTCCACTGCATAGAATAAAGCCTGTACTTTCCACATTCAAAACCTCCATCACACTTGTAGCCTTCAAAAATAATCAAATCATGTTATATTCCTTTTTATTTTTAAACCATGACTTTGAAACACAGAGATCTTTTTCTAGGCAGATAACCACCCAACACTACTATTTTAATTTGTTCTTGGATCTCCAAACGGGTCGATCTCTTTTTCCACAATTGTTTGCTTTATTCCCATCCATTCACATGACCCAGAAGAATTATTTTGTAATTTGGATTGCGATCATTCAGAATGTTCCACAATTCTTCCACCAACTCATTCTTGGATTTCCATTGCTACCATTTCAGTGAAGCAGAACATGCAACTGTCCTTCCTCTAAGGATCCCTACTTCCATATGCAATCATTAACTCTGCGTATATCAGTTCATATTTTCTGACAAACATTTTATCCCTCTCGTTCATTATTAAGTCTACACCACTTTCCTGTGTACATTCATCCATTCAACAATATCAGACCATCTTTGTTCGTTTTTTAACTTTGAAAATTTTATTGATTTTCTAATTTTACATTTAAATATTTAAAAAGCAACGTGGCGGCTGAGTTAATCGATAATTCAGTAACATACAAGTATCTTTAGTACAAGTCTCTACTACATTAAATATTTCCTCTTTTTTCCCCTTAGTATTTACTGTCTCATATTTAAACTAATACAATTCTTATTATATCGATTAAATAAAAATAACTTTCTTACATTTATCAATAATTTTTAGTTTATACATATCCTAGTTATTTTAACATTCAATCTTTATAGACAATCAATGTCCTAATTAGTTTTTTCCAATCTTTGTTCGTTTTTATTATACTCTTCCCTATTCTTATGTGCTTTCTGAAAAATACTGTTTCATTTACTTTACCATTTACCATTTACTCCTCTTACATTCTGAGTTGCAACCCTCCAGGTCCCCAGAGGACCCATAGATACTGATTTCCCTGACCAGTTTATGACATTAGATAGTCAAGGCTTTTGCATAATGTGTTTTAGTAATAAATACAGGTAGTCCGTGAGTTACAACCATTCATTTAGTGACCGTTCAAAGTTACAACAGCACTGAAAAAAATGACTTACGGCCAGTTTTTCACACTTAAAGCCATTGCAATATACCCAAGTTCACGTGACCAAAATTCGGGCACTTGGCAACTTGTCTGTAGTTATGATAGTTACACTGTCTCGCAGTCATATGATCCCCATTTATGCCTTTCCCAGGAAGTTTCCAACAACAAAAGTCAATGGAGGAAGCCAGATTTGCTTAATGACCACATGAATCACTTAATATCTGCAGTCATTCATTTAACAACTGTGGCAAAAAAAACCAAAGGTGATAAAATGGGGCAAAACTCATTTAACAAAACATTGCCTTGCTTAGCAATGGAAATTTTGGGTTTAATTGTGATCATAAGTTGAGAATTACCTGTATGGAGAAGATGTTAACTGTATCGCCCGACTTAGTCATGACTGGTGTTTGCATGCAGCATTCCATCTCTAAAACCAGTACTGATCGGTTTTGGTACATCTTGTCCAGTGTGGTAGAAAGGCAGACATGCCCAGTTTTATCCAAACATTCTCCATGGACCTTAGTATTTCTAGTCTAGAGACTACCTTACAAGACAGCACACTGTTGCCTTCATCCCACCAATTTGGAGGTGCCTGTAATAGTGTACTGACACACATTCAGGAAAAGCAAACAATTGTTCTTAGTTTGTCAACAACAACAATTTCATGTATTACCTGTGGACATTAAGATTTTACTTGTCATGTTTAAAACGAGTATAAATTAAAAGAAACATTTTAACATGTGGGTTTCTTTCCAGGCATGTTAAAAAGTTAACACACATGGCATCTTCCAAGTCCAGGTTGTGACAACACTTGAGACGCATTCTCCATCATTCAAATTAAATATACATTTTTCTCTCAACAGAAACATTATTTCTGTGTTAGTAATTATTTGTGAAGTATTTATTTATTTATTTATAAAATGTATAGGCTGCCCATCTTATCTCATTATAACTTGAAGTATCTGACCAATGGCACAACTGTCTAGCAGAAAATACAAAAAAGCCATATTAACCAGCTATCAAAGTCCAAGCAAGTCCCAACCAAGTTATTTCACTGATTAAAAAAGGCAGAAAGCCCTGTCCCTCTTCTGTAGCTAGAGTACATTGTACCAAATGTGAGCCAAATTATTTTAGCTAAAATTCCCATGGAACCCCGCCTCTTTTGCTTATAATAAAAATGCAATAATAGAAAATCAAATAATTAATAATTGGCTGCTTTTTTTTCCTGCTACACAGCTTTACAGAAGCTGTGTTTCCATCTGCCCAGCCCTGCAATTGCAGTTTTCCAAATATTAATGGTGAACTAAAACTTTAGTACCAATTTGCAACTATAAAAATAAGGGATTGTTAATCCCCTCACACAGAGTGATACAAGAGCTAGGCTGTATTGCTTTGATGTGGTGACAAATTGTACAAGAATCTCTGGGGTGTTTAGATAAGCTGCAAGATAGGAACATGTTTTTTTCAGCTGTTGATGTTTGTGTACCATAAACCAGTTGACTAAATATGCAACAGAAATTTCAGATAGATATTGCTTTTAAAATCACTCTGCTTTTAAATAGTTATGACAATTTAAACAATTTTACTGAAAAGATGCTACAATAAGAGGCTATTATAGAAAAAATGATTTCAAATTAAATTCATCCAAGTGTTATGCAAAAATCCAGGTTTTTATCTTTTATTTCAAATTAAACCATCAGGAAACCACTAACATAACCTATTGGCTGGGTTTACACATCAGAGTGAGCCACAAACAAGCAAGCAATATTATATCTTAGAGTAATATGAATCCAGTCTGACATATATGTGCATACAAGAGATTAAAATACCAGTCTCCCCATCTTCCTCTGATGGGCCTGCCATATACAGTATGTTGCAAAAAAAACTACACCACCAAACAAACTCTGGATGACATGTTAGATGATTAACAAACACTGGGCATTCAGTGTACTTTTGCTGCCATTTGGCAACAGTTTGGATTTTTGCAAATTATGTAATCATGATAGGTTTATTTTCTGATAGTAGTTTGATCCTGAGCCAGTTTGGTGTAGTGAGCTATTTTGGTATAGTGATTAAGGCACCAGATTAGGTACTGGGAGATTCTGACTTCTAGTCCAACCGTTAACACACGGCCAGTTGGGTGACCTTCAGCCTGCCACTCATGCTCAGCCCTGAGAAGCAAGCTATGGCAAGCCATTTCCAAAATCTTGCCAAGAAAACTGCAGGGCCTAGTTTAGACAGTTGCCAGGAGTCAACCCTGACTTAAAGGCACACTTTGCTCAAATAATGTCTTAGTCTGAGGTAGAATTCTCAAGTAATGCTACTGAGGAAGTAAAATGAACTTGGAGGCCATATACAAGAAACCAGATGGAGAGTGTTATTACAGTATTGTATCATTCTGGAGGAAAACATCTACGCCTAAACAAAAAAGGTGGAGGTTTAGTTGTGGTTGAATTGTGCAGCCACCATCTTGACTTTTTCTTTAACCTCCCCTGCAGATGCTTGTGCTGCAGACTCAAACCTCTTTAAAATTACACATTTTAAAAGGCTACGCTATACAGGTGAATGGTTTATATTCTCTCCAAAGTGATTATTCCATCTGAAAACAAATTCTGGTTTGGATAAATCTCAGAGTCTAAAAAAATGAACCAATCATTCAAGATAAATAGTCCAGGGATGGATAATTTTTGGACCACAGGGCAAATGTAATCTTTTTTTTTTTTTGGTCTTATCCAGAATTATGCCATGAGTTATGGCCCAATAAGGTTACCCAACTATTATAAAATTGAAATACAGACTCTTTTTTGCACTCTCTAATCTGAAGAAAAGTTGCTGAAAGAGAGGCAGACAAGAATATATAGAATTGTTGTCTATGGAAAATTGCTAGTTCATTTTCATGTTCCAATGTGATATCTGCCTACTTTCCTATCAGTATCTGTTTCCCTGAGGAAATATCAGAACCAAAAAAAGTTGAGCAGATAATAAGGGACTGTGGCACATACAATTATATTATTACGTAATTTAGCTTTGACTTAATGCAGCATCTAAAGCTCTGCATTCTATCTAGCATGATGTGTGAGCCAAGCCCCTATTTTTTGTGCCTAAAAATTCCCTGTTTTAGCCCTGTGTGCGTATGAATATATAAAGATGTAGAAATCTATGGATATGTCCAGATAAATATACTATCTGCTCACAATTATTTCTAGAATGCAACACAGTCCAACCAGCTAAATGCAGATTTTAAAATGAAAAAATACCTCCTCACTCATGCTAAAGATCATCATTAGAGCCACTTGTACAGAATTTGCTTAAACCTGGCTGTCGGATTTCCTATTTACTTCTTAGTATTCACACAAAACTTCTTCTTTTGGAATCTATCAGATGCATAGAAAAAGAACTATTTCTGATTAAAAATATGTTTATTCAAAGAATATTCAAAGATTGGGATGAAGAGCTCCCTGTATTACACACAGGGCATTTTTCTACCTATGCCCTCCAGATGTAATGGGCCTCAATTCCTAACACCATTCCTAGCAAGGAATACAACTGTGATACATTGGAGATGGGGGAAAGCTATATGAAAGTAGCTCTGTATTCATTCAAATCAAACTTAAGAATTGCAAGTATGATAGAGTCAGGATAACCTCACTAAACACCATAACAGCCACAACTTCCTTTTATAATCCTCTGAAGTATACCTTTGAGATGATAGAACTGATGTTTTAAAATTGGCTGTGCCAACATGCATACAACTACATTGAAAGTCACAAATCTTTCTTCCATGGCTTTGTGGTGATACCTGAAGATACAATAGCTCTGTGACCAAACCTTCCTTCTCAACATTTAGAACAATCCTCCCAGGCAAAGGAGGATTCAGTCTTGCTTCACTTTTAAGGCAAATGTTGGAGGAAATGGCTTACACTTTTTTGTCAACTGATAAAATTAATTTTCACAGCCTGGTTCTGTCAGGGTTAGTGGTTGTGTCCCACTGTTGTTTCTAGGTTTTACATCATATGCTAGCTAATTTTAACTTTTCCCTAATTTATGTCTCACCATCTTTGATTTTTCTCTCAGCCCATGCACGGTATTTTTTTCTCTGTCTGACTGAAATTACTATATCTGGGTTGTAAAAATTAGGATAATTAAAAGATGTAAGAATGAGTTCTCTTTTTGCAGCAGATATGGTAGCTATATCTATACAGTAGCTCTTTCTAAGCAAACAAAGATACAGCAATTCCAAGAAATCTAACATTGGTTGACATTCAACTTTTAAAAGGTTGTTTCCCCCCCTCCCCTTAACTCACAGAATTATACAAGTTGTTGGAGAAAAGAAAATTTTCTGATCCTTTCTGTAAGGAGTTTCATGATTTTCAACTCAGAAACTAAGACCTAGATTAGCCTTCCCTTGTTTTTGTGCCCCCTAGTTATGTTGAACTATGACTAGGCTGGATGGGGTAATGAAAATTATAACCAAACATCTTGATTCCCCCAGGTTAGAAAAGCACTGCCTAGATCAGCAGAAAGTATATCTGTCATTGAGGGCAGGAATATGCTGGCACATTTACACAAAATGTAGAACAGTGACCTCTTCTGGTAAAATAAAGATGTATTTAGAAGAAATGTGAGTGTTTTATGTATTTTTTTTCCTCCCCAGAGCAAAATGAATAGTATGTTTATCAGATCTCTTAATTTACTTAACTGAAAACTGCTGACAAATACATTTCACACAGAATGACTCAACATCATTCCTCTGCAGTGATTTAAGATTTGTGTTCTCTCAACAGTTTCATGAATTTTAAGTTAATCTGATCATTTGTGAATCATTTTTAATCATCTGCCTCAGGATCTTGTTTAATGAAAAGTAGTCTAGAAATGTTTTTGATCAATCAATCTGATTGTGGAATTTCTCATACCAGGGTACAGAGAAAATCTTTGATCAACTTTTAAAAGATGTATCTGAATAGTGTGGAATTTAAAAAGCAAAACACAGATGCAAAGCATTTTTGGTAATGTCTTCAAAAATATTTATTAACAAGAATAAAAATAAGTTTATTGTTATGTATAGATTTAGTGCAGGAACTTTGCAACATTTCTGTTCTCTATTAAAAATCTGTTCATAAAGCAGCAAGTTTCATTAAGCAGTTATATCTAAGAAATACCATAAGTTATTATGTGAGGAATAGCATCTATCCTCGTAGATAAGTGTCTCCTTATTAAATAATATTTTTTGTCAAATGAATACAACAAAAGTTCAAACTATGTTTTTTATCAGCAGACATTCTGAAAATTGATTAGTTGTTTGGGATTCCTTTATGTGGATGGGACTGCTTAACTTTCATATAACAGAAAACTCAAAAATTAAGCAAGAAAACTTAGGGAGGAAAAGTTAAGAAATCTTTTTAAGTACATATATAAGACAATCCACATTAAATTTGCTGCTCTAATTACCTCCTCTGTTTCTGCCAGTGTGACATCCAACTCTTTATATTTGGGGTGGATAATGAATGAATGTATATCAAAGAAACGGTGGAAATAATGTGAAAGATCTGATACAGTAGCTAATTTACTTTTAGGAAGTAATTCCTTCTGGAAACTGGCTTTTTCCTGCCAGTCATAAAGAGGACTGATACTATTCTGTGATTTTGGAAAACAATAGCCACTGAGTTATCTAACTCTGGATGGTCTTTTTACTGCTGAGTTTACAACACTGTTACAGTGCTCAGCTTTTTCTGTTTTCTTGGACAGCCAGTTTTCCTTAGTCCAATCAATACACAAAAGCAACAGGTTGAAGAAGTAACATGGGAGAATACTTTAATTTATTCACAAAAGACTTGCCTTTAAATGGAATATATTTAACCATATTTATTATTTCTATATCGGCAAAAGAGAACAGTGGCAAAGGAATTACTCCTAGTTTAAGAAGACAATACTACTTGAAATATTTTCCACAATAACCCTAGAGCAAATTCTTTTAATAAAACTTTTACAAGTCTAACTTTTTATCTGTGTTGAAAAAAATGTTTTCAAAGAAATAGTTACTTAGATCATTGGGTTTTTATAAGCTTCTTCAAATCTCCAGCCAAAAGATTTGCAAATTTAACAAATAGAAAATGTTCAGGAAATTGTTAAGGCCCATTTCAGATTTTAACCTCAAAAATTACTTCTATACCGAGACAATAGTATGATCTTGCTGATCCTGTCCACTCATCATTCTGCTATAGTGAAACAGATGCTGAATATAATGCTGTTAACAGGCCAAGGGTTTTTAGAATGAGCAGACACAAAAATGCACAATTCCAGATTAGCCTTTTAGAGATCAGAATGGCAAATAATGCAAAAACAGTATTTATGCTCTATATGTGTTACATATTATATAGTGACTGGTAAGTGGAAAAACTAAATCAACTGGCCCAGGTTTCTATGGATCATCAAACCTTGATCAAATGTTATTGAATACAACCAAATGCAAGGTGGGCATTTAGAATGTACGTGCTTTGTAGGATCATCGTAAGAAATGATCAATAGACAGATCCAAATTCTCATTTTTTTAACAAGGAAAGTCACAAATTTTTAGAATTCACAAGAGTGAAATTTAAATGAATTGTAATTATACAAGTTCTGGAAAAGTTAAATGTGTTTTTTTCCAAACTTAAGCAAGTGATTAATAGTTGAAAGATAAAACTGGTGGAAAAGTTACTGTATGGAATTAAGAGAAATGTCATACTTAACATAAAGTAATTTTAGGTACTGTCTTTTGAAATTAGAAGCCAATAAACTTGTCATGTTCCAATGCCATTTTCAAATTGAATTTGAAACTTTTGATAAAATTATTATTGTCCAACCCACCCAACCTAAGTAAATGGGGGATTGTAGAATTTGCTCTCCTAGTCCATCTATACCCAAAAAAATTAAGTGTAAACATGCTGAGAATTGTTGTATGTAGGAATAGGAACATCTTAACTTTTGCGTATTTTGGAGATGGATACCCAGGCTGTCCTACTTGATCTAGATTAACACTTCTAATAATGATGATTCTTTCCAGGCCCAGAGTTTTTCAGATATATAATACTTCAACTTAGAAGCAAACATCTCAGCAAGTTTAGAGGCTCACATTCTGCTCTGAATGAAGTAAAAAAATATGTAATTCTGTTGAAAAAATATCCTGAGAAAATTATGAACTTAATGTAAGCACTTAATTAGAAAGCTTCTCCAAATCTCCAGCCAAAATATTTGCAAATCTAACAAAACAGAAAATGTTCAGAAAATTCTTAAGGCCCATTTCACATTGCCTGCATTCAATCATTACCTGGAACCACTGAAAGACTTGGCATGGGCGGGCTAGATCATCCCACTTAACGTAGAAAGGATAGGTAAAAGGGATAATGGGGCAGAGGCTCTTCTGTACTTGATTACATTGTTTTAGAAAATTTTCCGGCCTCTTGAATAAAACTAAAGCAAAGATTAAGGGAACAGCAAAAACCATATGGCACTCATTGCTGAAATTGATGGAAACATTATACCTCATGGTGGTGTGCTAGATGGATGCATATTGTTGAGGACGGGAAAAAAAGACCAAATTCCCAGAGATGTTATTTAAGCAACCCCTTGAAAAAGGTTCCTGAGATTTCAATAAAGTATAACAAGTATAGAATGGAATCAGACATCAGATTGTTCTTTTGGGTACAATATATTTTAGACAGTTGATTCTGATAGAAACACAAGAAAATTTAAAAGAACACAGTAGACTATGTCAGTCTATATGTAACTCACAGAGAGGTCTTCTCCATTCTGATTTTCCCCCGCTAAACAAAATTTATTAGCTTTACAATTTTAGAGTCCCCAATCAACACAGTCAATAATGTCCATGTTCTGAGGAATACTGTGGGTTGCATTCCTTTCTTCTCAGAAGGGTCTTTGATTTAAGAGTAGGTAAAAACCTCATCTGGAGGCCAATTTTGCAGTAACTTGTCTCTAGCCGATGCCATAAACTATGGAAGCATATTTTATCTGTGTGCACGTGGCAACTGGGTGACAATCGGATCTGTATGAATTTATCTTTTCTCAACAGTTACCAATACAAAGTAAATCACAGAGGACCAAGAGCTTCAGGAAGTATATTAAAGCAGCCATACATAAATCAAAATATTATTCAATTAGTCCAAAGTGTTTTTTAGTTTAAATATCTTTTTTATTATACAAAATATCAGAGTAAAACAATCCAAAAGTTTAAAAAAATACATGTATATGTATTTCAAAATACATACACATCAACTTATGAGTTGTCAAAAAGAAAAAAAGAAAAAAGTACATATTTGAGAAGCCAGTATGATAGATCTGAGGTGGCTGCATCGTTACTATCCATCTCCAATAGTGTGTGCAATTTGGCTTCTCTATTCTTTGAACTCCAAGAACTGTTGCAGTCTTTTCTTATGTTCTGAAGATACTTGCACTGCACTAAAAAAGAGAGAGAGAGAGAGAGATCAGAAAACATATTTTGCAGAACTCATTCCAAGATGCATTAAAATACACACTAAAAAGTTGTGATGACCTCCTGGAACATTTTTCTAAATAACTTTGGCTGAAGAGAAGGGATCTGAAATAAGAAAATTAAGAAAGCAAATTCAGGTATGTGTTATTTCCTCCAATCCTGACATGGCTTTAACCCTATTCAGACGTTTGTAAAGGCACACGTCTGAAAGTACCTGCCTCCAGAGGGCGGCCTCCAGAGTACCTGCCTTGCTGTCTCTACTCCAATCTTTCCACATCGAACATAAGGATCTCAAGTATGTTAAGCTGAATGTACTTAAGCTCACTCCAAACTGTTTTCAATACAAGGTCAGAGAAAGCATAGATTGGTTTTTACCTACTTTTTTTTTTTAGATAGGCTTTGTTGTTGTTGCTGTTCTTTTAATACTTATGTAATTGATATAAAGTGGTGGCGAGCCTATGGCACGGGTGCCAGAGGCGGCACTCAGAGCCCTCTCTGTGGGCACGCGCGCCGTCGCCCCAGTCCTAGGCCTTCAGCTGGGTTTTATAAAACTTTTTCACTTTAGGCCTCCGCTACCATGTGCAAAAAAAAAAAAAAAGGTTCTATCAGTCAATTTCAACTTCTCGCGGGAAAAAAAAAGATCTTGCAAAGTTGAAATTGATTGAACTTTTTAGTCCCACCCAGTCTGCCGTTACCACCGCAGCCACGCCCACCCAATTGGCCACATCCAGCCAATGGGCCACACCCACCGGGCACTCGACGATGCATAAGTGGGTTTTGGGTTGCAGTTTGGGCACTCAAGTCTCTAAAAGGTTCGCCATCACTGTGATATAACAATGCGTTATATTTCATTGTGATGTTCTGAGGGTGCTTTTTCCAAAAGGCAACTGGCCTTCCTTGGTCGTTTTCTTTTTATATTCTTTGCAGTCATCTGGTTATATTCAGAAGAATATAAATCCTTCTAGAATATAAATCCTTCTACTGCCCACCAGTTAGAACTGAAGAAGCTTTTGGGATGAGAAGTGAAATGTTTTCAAAGAAAAAAACCAAGGAAGGCCAGTTGCTTTTTGGAAAAAGCTCTTTGGAACAACCATGACCTGGATGATTGAAATTCTCCATAGACATTTCAATGTAATGATTAAAGCTTATCTTTGCTTCAGGAGCTCAAGGTAATGTAGATAATGTTGCTTCCTCCCGTCTTTCCCCATAACAATCCATCGTGGTTTTTATTCATCTATATTTTAGGACATTAGGAAATGAACACTAATACAGTTTTAGATCCTTCAAACTCACTTTAAATGTTCTCCAAAGGTAGTGGTTATCCGATAGATCGCAGTTTTTAATGATGATCTCAGAGCAAATCGAAGGGTCTTGTAGGAAGTGTCTGCAAGATTTCCTGAAGTTTTTGGAGGTTTGCTGGATACATGAGGAAGTTTGAAGTGTTTGTCTATAACCTAGAATGAAAAAAACCCAATGAAGAAACATGCTGACAACAAAGTTTATAGCCTTATGTAGAAATCTATATACTACTAAAGCTATTGTCTGTTTGTAAACTTCAATTAGCCAAACTAGTGTACCATAGGACAATGATTTTTTAATCAACCTACTTCAAATGCGCTAAGAATGCATAGAAAATCAGGGAGTCATTATTTCTATGGAATTGAATTTCAAAGATCTTCAGATCAGTTGTATTTGCAAACTTTTGGCTACTGCAGGGCCACCACAGTCAGCCACATAATTGTTATTTGTGATACTCTCTGCCAGCTTTCCACAAGCAAAGTCAATGGAGAAGCCAGCAGGAAGTCAGAAGTCACTCCTGCTCCCAGTGTTTTTTGCCCATAGGTAGTCATTCTGTTTCTCAGTTTGGATAAAGAAATATCGCTGAAAGGATGACCCAACACATCAAGGGTCATTTAGTAAATACTAAATGCTCATCAAAAGTACTACAACAATTCAGAAATCAGAAAGATCAAGATTCTAAAAACTAATCAATATAATTCAATTCTAAAAAACAATATTTCCCTTATGGGAAAATGACTCTTAAATGTGTTAAGCCATGCTTTAACTATAGTTTACTCAATAAGCCAGTCAATCAACCACATTGTCCATGCTAAGCCATAATAATTACCAATCAGTCATGATTTACAAAGTTCAAGGACTACACATCTACCGTACTAAGCCAACATTTAATGAACCATGTGATCCCTTATTGCAACATGCAATCATGGGGAAAATCATGCCCGGAAAAATGACTAAGCTAATACAACATTAATAATTTAGATATTTTTTGTGGCTTTCCAAGTTTTTCCCGTGTCTTCTCCAATGCAAACTGACTATGGTAAGCCCTAATGATGAAAATATAGTATCAACTTTGGAGGCTAAGCCCCATGAGCAATACAATTACATTTTATCAATCAGAATACTGTTCTGAACAATACTGTTTAAACAATTAACTCAAGACTTCAAGAGGATAAAATTCTTAAACAGGAGAATGGATCACACATGCTTGGCATTCGAAGGCGAACAAATTGTTTCAGAAAATATGAGGACAAGATATTGTCCTCATATTTGAGAGCACTTGTCTACAGCTCCTTAAATCAAATACAAATCCTCCAGGGAACATACAATAGCTGTAGCCATGTGATCTCAAAAAGATATAGCTGGTTTAAGGTGCTGCAGAAGGAGTGCTATAGTCATAGACCAGCTTACTCTTAAAAACACCTTTTGGATTTTAGCCTAATCAATATACCCTCTTTAACTATAGAAAAAACATTTGATAGACTTTAAAGAAAAAGCAAATTAAATCATTTTTTCTAGTAGTATGTTATGGCTTCATAGTTCTCTTTTGTGAAAAAAAATTAAAGCTCCTTACCTCCTGAAGAGTTAGCAAGGAATTCAGAATTGCTGGCAGTGTCGTCTGAACAACACCATATCTATCTTCAGTAAATGAGGCTGCTACAAGATGCGATAAACCTTCAGAAAAGAGTAATTTTTAATCCCAACCTGTTAATTGTCATGAAATTTAAGATTACAATATTTTCTCATGGTACTCTCAATTTACAAAAGCTTTTCGTTTTCAACATTCTTCCCTTACAACAGAGGTCCCCAACCCCCGGTCCGTGGACTGGTACCGGGCCACGGCATGCCAGAAACTCGGCCACGCAAACAAGTGAAGCCCCATCCATGGGATGCAGGCAGCACACAAAACCACGCCCCCTCCGGTCCGCAAAAAAACCCTCTCCCCACAGAACCGGTCCCTGGTGCCTAAAAGGTTGGGGGGCTCTGCCTTACAACAAGGTAAAATCAGCCTCCTCTTAACTTGAAGCCTCCAGATTCATAAATCTCAACTCTCTGAATTTCCCAATCAATGTGATCATTGCGAGAATTCTGGGCGTTGAAGTCTCTGCTAAGAATAAACAGGTAGTGTAACAAATCAAAATGCTCAGAATATGCACAGCAGAGTACAATACTAATGTTGTCACTCCTATGTACCGCAAGGAAAAAATATCAGTCCTCCTCTCAAAACTCCAAAGAACAGAGATAAGGCAGCTTGATGGCCTTTACCACTCCCCAAAAGCTAAAAATATTCTCCTCAACCTGTGGAAGAATTTGAAGCCCAACTCTGCAAAACCCCAATTAGAAAAAACAAAATAAAAACCCTCCTCCCTATTCTTGAAACTGATAAGTAAAGATTCTTCTTCTGACTCATACATAGAGGAAGAGGCCACTGCTATGAGCTACTGAGGCACTTTCCTTCTTAAGATGATTCGGACTGCCATCAAGCATAGTCTGACTTGGCTATCAGCATGGAATCTTCCAGTTGAATGCCCCACCTTAATACTCCTTAAAAAAGACCCAAATCACATCTAGCCATAAAAGTTGGCCAGAATCCAAGATAGGTGGTGAGGAAGAAAGATATTTGGGATCTGCAGGAGCAGTTCAACAGGTGGAAAAGGCCAGCAGCTACCTATGTAATCAGCTACAGCAGGGGTCCCCAACCCCCGGTCCGTGGACCGGTACCAGGCCGCGGCATGCCAGCAACCGGTCCGCACAAACAAGCAAAGCCTCATCCATGGGATGCAGGCAGCACACAAAACCACGCACTCTCTGGTCCATGGAAAAACCTTTCTCCACAGAACTGGTCCCTGGTGCCCAAAAGGTTGGGGACCTTTGAGCACAGTACCCATAGCAAAATCAAGCAGACACAGCTGCCTATGACAAGCAAGCAGCAGGTATCAGATCATAAAAAGCAGAAAGAATTTCCAAGTTCTTGGCCACTCCACCTCCAAAGAAAGTAAGATTTTTCAGGGCTTCTTGACTTAAGATTTACTGAATGTGTTCCAAATAAAGTTACAAAAATCTTAATAACTGAAAATCTCTTTAACTTTCAGGATTCAATTTATATCCAGGTTTCTAATGGAGAGATTTTCTCAGTCTCTTGTTCAAAGCTTTTATGAAAACTGTGGCAGCCATTCTTCATTGACATCTGCCTGGTTAAGATAATAATAATAATAAAGTTGGAAGGGACCTTGGAGGTCATCTAGTCCAACCCCCTGCTCAGGCAGGAAACCCTATACCATTTTGGACAAATGGCTGTCCAGTCTCTTCTTAAAAACTTCCAGTGTTAGATTGTAATGTCTCCAAAATCTAAACACAATTTTCACAAACCTCTGGATAAGTAAAGTCCCAAAGACTGGGCAGATGAGCTATTTGCTAGAATAGATAGAGGAGGATATGAAGAAAAGCAAAACCCTATAGACTGTGCTACCGCCTGTCTCCATTAGGGTCTAACCTAGCCTACCAAAAGCTGACCTGTGAAACAGGTAACAGAAAGAAGTATTGCAACTTCTCAATAAAAATCCCAATGATAGAGTTAGGCCTTTCAGTCCTGTAGGGCAGGGGTCCCCAACCTGTGGGCTGTGGCTCTACTGGGTCATGGCCTAATCGCCAACGGGCCGTGTGAGTGGCCGGCCGGTGAGCGCTCGTCAGGGGTGTTTGTGGCCCTACTTGTGAGCGTTGTCAGGAACATTTGCAGCCCCACTCTCACGAGCGTCGTTGCGGGTGCTCGCGTTCCCAGTCTCATTGCGGGCGCTTGCAGCCCCACTCGTGTGAGCGTCGAGAGTGGTCGTGGCCCCACTCCCGCAAGTGTCGAGGGTGGTCATGGTCCCACTTGCATGAGCCTTATGGGTGTTTGTGGTCCCATTCGTGTGAGCGTCGTGTTTATGGTCCCACTCGTGTGAGCCTCTTTGCAGGCGCTTGCAGTCCCACTTGTGCGAGCCTCATTGTGGGTGCTTGTGGCCCAACTTGCGTGTCACTGCAAACATTGCATGCACTCACACGCTCGCATACGCACACATGCACCTGCTCCTCCCACAAAATCATCCCCTTTCCCTCCTCCCTCCCCCGCTCCGCGCCACCAACCCGGAAAGATATGTACACACATATCTTTAAAAGCCACCCAATGATGAATCTGTGATATTCAATTACCTTAAAAAACAGAGCAAGTAACAGATATATGGCAATGTGTTACTTCTTTGGGAGATAGTTCAGATATAAAGAGATTGTTCCTATCATTTTCTGTTTTTTTTTTAAATTTATTTTTTAAATCCTGTTTAGGGGTACGGGGGTTTTGCTGGTTCATTAAGCATAGTGTTTTGTTTCACTGTTTCCTTTTTGCATTGTTTATTTTTTGTAATCTTCCTTTGAAATATAATACAATGAAAAAAAGCTTTTTTAAAAAATGAAGAGATTATTTACCTTCCAAAGCCCAAATATGCATTTGGGTATCTGAAAACAATGCTTGGATTGATGCTTCAGGGTGCTGAAGAGTAAAATGTTTTGCAAATTAATCAATGAAATTAGTCGTATTACTAATACTAATACAAATTTAATCATCAAGAGTTCTACTCAATGTGTTAATTAATAGTTTCAATGTTCAACTGATTGTTTCTCATTTCTTTGCAAACCAAGTACTGATAAGTTAAAACAACTGTTTAGATTTAAATCGGTAATTAAAACGTGAGTTTCCAAAGTACCATTTCAAACATCATTGTACAAAATTCTAGTTTAAGGATTAAAGAAAAGCATTAGTAAGAATACTTGGCCATCCAAACAAGGCCATTCACTGAGTTACGCACGCAGTCTTACCTTGTTGAAAAAATACATTATCAGGACTCGTTTCGACACGAAATTTTTGATCTGGAAGAAAAAAAAATCTGTGAAGCGTTAAAGAACAGATGAAGTAGTTCAGAATAATATATAATTCCAGTTGTAAGATTTAACCCAAAGCTTTTCTGCTGTACAGGTAATCCTTGATTTACAACAGTTCATTTAGTGACCATTCAAAGTTACAACGGCACTGAAAAAAGTGACTTATGACCTTTTTTCACACTTACGACCGTTGCAGCATCCCCAGGGTCACGTGATCAAAATTCAGACGCTTGGCAGGTGGTTCCTATTTATGACAGTTGCAGTGTCCTGGGGTCATCTAATCACCTTTTATAACCTTCTGACAAGCAAAGTCAATGGAAAAACCAAACCATGTTACTAACTTAACAACTGAATTATTCACTTAACAACTGTAGCAAGAAAGGTCGTAAAACAGAGCAAAACCCACTTAACAAATGTCTCACTTAGCAACAGAAATTTTGGGCTCAATTGTGGTCATAAGTTAAGGACTATCTGTACTGGAGTGGACAACAGGAAGCACAACTGGAATTATAGGAGCATGTAAAATTATATTTAAAAAGTCAATTAAAAACCAGGATCCACAAAGACCACGATCCCAAATCCTTAACCTCTACCCACACTGACACCAAACAGTACCAGTTCGATTGGAGCAATAAAAAAATCATTGGCCATGCTGCCACCGCCATCTCGTGAATTCATCGAAGCTTGGCATTCCACAACCAATTCCATCAACAGACACATCGACCTACAACCAGCTTACGAATTCCTCAGAATCCAAATCAACCACACAGCCAACCAGAGACCCTCAACCAACCCACAGAAGCCCCCCCAAACCAGCACTTCACCTCCCAATGACCCTCACCTGATGTAACCTCTCCATCACAAGACCCATCACAAGACCCTCACTTGACACACCCAGACCTGACCCATCACAAGACTTATTGACCACACAAAGGCCTTATAAACAGAAGAACACTGACACTGACATCCCTTAAACCAGAGGCCCCCAACCTTTTGGGCACCAGGGACCAGTTCCATGGAGATTTTTCTGTGGACCAGGGGGACGTGGTTTCATGTGCTGCCTGCATCCCGCAGATGGGGCTTCGCTTATTTGCGCGGCCTGGTTTCTGGCATGCCGCAGACCAGTACTGGTCCACGGACCGAGGTTGGGGATCCCTGCCCTAAACCTCACTGAAGATGTTACCTAGCCTGGTAATGAAACGTTCAGAAACCAACCCACAAGCTCAGAGAATGAACCTTCACCCTTAGTATATAAAATCATTGCCTATTCTCAAAATTGGTGGCGTGAGGGACACTGTCAATTAAACAATATATATTTTACCAAAACATAAACTAGCTCCCTGGGACTCTCTCTACCATCCCAGCTGGACCTGCATATAAATATGATGCTATCAGTTGTGTTCTGCAACATGGCCACTTTTATTTAAAATCCTTATCAGTCAGAACAAGGAGCTTTATGATCACTAAGAGAGGCATCTGGGTATCTGGAGGCACCAGTCTACTTGATCCTGAGCTATAAATATACCCCATTCTTAAAATTATTGGAATTAACCCTTCTTATGTTAAAAAGAAGAAGAAAGAAATGCACTATATAGGTGGACCTGCCTACAACCACTCATTCAGCAACTGTTTGAATTTAGAACAATGCTGAACAATGGTACTTATGATCAGTCCTTGAAGTTCCAGCTATTGCAGCATCTCCACAACCATCACAATCGGGGCACTCAGCGATTGGCTTGAAAATACAACATTGCAGCGTAAGTGGTCACATTATCAACATTTGTGATCTTCACTGCTGGTTTTCGACGAGCAAAGTCAATGGGGAAGCCAGGTCACCAGGGACTACCAGTAAAGAAAAAATACCATGCAGACAAATGTATTGCTTGTGATTCGTGGCAATACCTGTTCCTTCTTGTTCTGTAACCATATATAGAAAGAACCTGGCTGTGCTGCTTCCTTAGCATCTTTTGCAACCACCATCACTGGGCGAGGTTCATCAGGGTAGCCTGTCAATTGCAGATCTGTAAGAAAAATCCATCCCAAGTTATTTCTTTAAAAAAAAAAAAAAGTTCCTTAATAATTATCTTACTGGTCTACCAAGATCAAAGTTGACAGAATAATATTTCCTACCTGAACTTGATGTCCATAGTTTTGGTCCTCTTCTCATAATATGGGGACTTTGGACAGATCCATGCCAAGGAGAGTTTAACTCCAACAGTCCAGGCTTATGACCCAAAAGGGAAGTATTAAAAGGTGATCCTAAATTGCTTCCAAGGTCAGATGCAGGTGATGTTTTTAAGGGCAACAGAGACGATTTAACCAGGGAATGCATGTGGGCTCGAGGAAATATGCTGGTCCTTGGCGTCTGAAATGAGCTTTCTTCAGGAGCTGCTCCAAGCAAGGAATCATATTTTAAAAAGCTACATTCAGGATGCCTTGCACCAACAAGTAAGTGGCAGCTGCTAACTCAGGTGCAGCGAAAAACCGAGTCAATTCATTTTGTACTTGTATGAAACACAAAAGAAAATTACTAATACAATTTCCGCTAAGAAAAGCAACACTGCTGAGCCCTGAAGTGGCTGTACTAAATAGATATTAAAATATCACTCTTCTCAGAATGGGCTTGATGAAATAAATTGATTTTTTTTTTAGAAGCATCTTACTACTATCAGATCCTTGGCATTTCTGGATTCACCTCTTGAAACAGATTGTGGAAGTAATTTAAATAAACGTGTACATGCATATGACTTTATAGCAGCTGAAGTGATTATTATTAAATGGCACTGCAGTAAGGACATTTACAAAGACAGAAAATGGGAGAGTGACTAAATATGTTGTGGTGGGCTTAGCTAGCATGTTGTCTGAACACAGCCGCTGTGGTTTATAAATCATGATAATTTATAGCTTAATTTGGGCTTCTTCAACAAGCCATGGTTAGGACAAGCCAAGACTTATGGAAAGATGTAAATCCAATAATGAATCTCCAAGTTACACCTGGAGAATATTCTGTTTCTTTTGATCATGAATAATGGCTGGCAATATAGATATTACATTGAGGGTGCAGAATAGAAATTCTATAGAACAGGATTCAAAAGATCAGAGTAGCTAGGAGCCATTCAGTCTCCTTGAGATCTTTGAAGATTATGTTATAATGTTACTAGAAGGAAGACGCACATTTATTTCAGGGTTTTGAGAGTAGAAATGAGAATGTGAAACTACCCCCATTTCTATTGTAATCCCCCAAATCTAAAAAGGCAGTCCCAAATATTTCTTTTGAGCTGATTTGGAACTATTGTGGGCATTTAAGAAGAACGGAATAGCTTGCCTTTCAAGAGTATTGAATTTTCAAATTTGGGGGGGGGGGGAATCCATAAAAACTAAAACATAAGAGTAACTGAAATTGGTCCACTTGCTTGTAAATGTCAGCAATGCAATCTCTGAACTGCAAATCAGATGCTGAAGAGCCATATATGGACTGCTAACTACAGGTTGTCTGCATGTGGGAATCAAATTAAAGATCCATTCTTCTGAGGTCCTTTAATCACACTTGTCATTGTTATCCTTGATAACAGTGGCTGAATAAATCCAATGTACACCACAGCAGTGTACATCGATTTTGTAATGTCATTACACAAGTGAGGTAAAAAAAATTGAAGTAAGTCCATACAAATGACATAATTTGAATAATTTGTGCAAAAATGTCACCACACAAATTATGTAAATTGCCACAATGATATACTTGGGTACAGGGAGTCATCAACGTACAACCAAAATTGGGACTGGAAAGTCATGATGGCCATAGGCTGAAGCCCCATATGACCAGACCTGATTTTATGACTGTTTTTATGGTGTTAAACAAATTGTATGGTTGTAGATGCAAACCCATTCTCCTGAATGGGTAGTTTTGCCAGAAATTGGCAAAAAACTCATAAATTGTGATCATGTGACTATGGGGTGCAACCAATCATTCATGTTAGCCAGTTGTCAGGTGATTGCTAGGGGTGGGGGTGGGGTGGCGTGACATAATTTAATTGTGGGAAAATGCCAATGAAACTATGCCAAGAAATAAAATTTGAAGCAGTTCATTAGCATGTTGCTTGTAATTAGACAAAAAAAGTTAAAATGCCAGTGAAACAGAAACACACCCTAGCCTTTTCCTCACTTTCATGAATGCTTGCAATAGCCAGAGCAATAACACTAAGACTTTTGTACCGCTTTTCAGCCCTCTCTAAGCGGTTTACAGAGTCAGCATATTGCCCCCAGCGACCTGGGTCCTCATTTTACCTAACTCGAAAGGATGGAAGGCCGAGTCAACCTTGAGCCAGTCAGGATTGAACTCCTGGCAGTGGGAATGCAGCATTAGCCTGCAATACTGCATTCTAACCACTGCGCCATCACAGCTAAGCATGCTACCTTAGTATGCTAGCCTACTCTTTTCCTAATGGTGTGATTTAAAGGCTCAAAAAATGCATGGCTAAGGCTACCACATTTTGATTGTGCAAATCCAAATGACCACTAGATGACAGCAAAGAGGTAGAGTTTTCCCTATCTCTTTGCTGCCACTTAGCAATCATCTAGAACTTGGCAACTCAGATTTGGTAGCCTTTGGATTAATATTGTCCATTACCTGGAGAACTGAAGGACTGTGTCAAGTCTCCTGGGGATGGCTGTTTCATTCTTCCATTTGCAGCTGCAATCTCTTGCTGGATTATCAGCTTTTGTGTCAGTTCATTTAGAAGGTTCAAACACTCCCCGCAAATTGAAGTCCAGTTGTATGGATGTCCACCTGTCAGAGATACACAGAATGCCAATGAGCGACTGTCGCAATAACCTAAATAGTCTTTTCAACTTTTATGAAATTTTATGAAACAGATTTTAGAGCAGAAAGAAAACCACTTATGTAACAAAAACATGTTTTAGTAATACTAAATAATCATTTGTTGCAAGAGCATCAATCAATAATATGAGACACAGTTTTCTAATGTAATAAACAGTATACAATCAAAGAACGTTTAATGGAGTAATGTGTGAAATACACAATTTACATCTCCATACAATATAAACTTTTAATCAGGATTCTATTTTTGCTAAATTGTTAGGTTATCACAACCAAGCCTATACATACTGGAGTGTCAGAAGTGATATCCCAACATATTACATATCAGTTTATTGACCAACAACAATTTAGGAAAAATATGCAAGGTGAGTAATTATTCTAGTTGCCATGTTCTATTTTATACCTCTTTACATTCACCTATGGGCAAAAAGTACTAATAATTTTCTTTTTAAGTCTTAAGATATTTTCTTGCCCAATTTTCTTCTGATGGTAAATCACTTTGAATTCCCAGAAATGTGTGGTTGTATAAAAATTTGTGCATGTAAAGTATAAGTAAAATTTATAAATAAATATTCATATTAAAAAAGTAAAATCATGACATGCTCACGTCCAAAATATCAAATCCAAACAAAACTCTCCTCAAATGAAATCAATTTATTTCTCACTTTGTATTACTTCCCTTTTCATTTAATAAAACATCAGTAATTTTTCAAGTACCTGGTTGGCTAAGGTTAAAGACCTCTTGACGACGCATAGAAGAATATTCAGAAAGAAACATCAGGTCCTGTAAAGCTAAAAACTATAGAGAAAATTGTTTTAGAAATAGTGCTAAGCTGGCTTAACTTGCTTTCTAATTTCCAGAGTTGAACCATAATCATACAAAGTTTCTTTAAAAAGAGCAATCAGAAAATTGGGCTGGATTCACAATTCACAAATTTGAATTAAGACATAGTGTAGCTTGCTTGGCTTTGACAAAAGGTGCCAATCTAGTTTCTGTAAGTAACTACAGCTAACTTGTGATTTTGGCACGCCAACCAATAATAAAAACTAGGTTTTGTTGCCAAATTCTCCTTGTATTATTTCTGTTATAATCACACACATAATCATACCGACTGGCAGCCTCCGCATACAAGAGCCATACCTTTAAAAGGGGTGGAGGGTTGCTGTTTAAGATTTTAGGTAAACACTGGTCTGCTTCTTCTGCAAAGGTTGGCTGGACTGGAAAGTGGTGTGCCTGAAAACGGAACACATATGCTGCGGCTGAAGCAAAAATAAGAACCCATCTTTTATTGATATTATTTAAGGCGTAATACTCCCATTTGCAAGCTCGTCAAAGTAGCAAAATGAGCAGGCTGATGGGAACGTTAGTTGTTCCAATAATGCAATGATGTTGACTTTATTATAACAAAAGTTGTATTAAACAATGGTTTGTTTGTTTTTTTAAATGAAAGCTGCTTTGAGAGCAGGGACAGTGTGTTTGGGGCCTGCGGCACCCACCTCGGTTGAAAAAATTCTGAAGAGAAGCCATGCGATGTACCAAGTCATGAGTAGAAACAGACCACATAACCAGCTATGATACAAAAGAGACAAATCCAGGAGACCAGCCACTGTGTCTAGAAGAGGAAGATTGCTGAAAGACAAACAAATAAAACAGTATATTTCCTTCCTACAATTTTATTTGTGTGACATGAACACACAAGCAATTTATCAAAAGCACAGCTTTTTGAGCCCTAAACACAGTATAGCTAATCCTTGTCTTAAAACCAGTTGCATAGCAACCATTCAAAATTAGACCTCCCCAAGGGAATTTATAATCCCAGTTCCAAAGTTCTGAGGGCCATCCTCCCCGTGGTCACATGACTGAATTTTGGGCATTTGGCAACCAGTCTACCTATACAACGGTTTGCAGTTCTAACTGTCACATGAATGAATTTTATGACTTTTTTTTTTTAACCTGAAAACTGGCATTTACTTCCAATTTTCTGCAAAACCAGCCCATAGCAAACAATTGGTTCACTTAAGAACTATGGTGTTTGTTTAATGACTGCCATTATAAAATCAGGTTGGTCACATGAGCGATCTGCTTTACGACTATCATGACTTATGACTATAGTGAGCAAGCTTCATTGCAATCATTGTTGAGAATTAATGTAAGTTATGTATATTAGATAAGTGAAAAAAAAATTGATTCAAAGATGTGTTTTGAGTAAGTTTTGCTGATGATATTGTTATTGTGTTGATATCATTCCCAATATTTTAGAATATGTATATGCTGTTTTTTAAGAAAATCTTTTAAGCTAGTTATCAAACAAATGTTTCACAAAAGTAGATTATAGCTCTACTGGGTCATGCTATCACATGTAAATGTATGGTCCTTGAAACCACTGTACAGAATCTTTTCGGCTTAGAGATACATTCTTAGAATATAATCCCTTCTTGGAAGCACTAAACTCTCACCAATAAAACATACTTAAAAAGCGAAATTTATCCTACATTTCATCACAACCTGTGATGTTAAATCACTTATTTTACTTTTTATTTCTTTACAGAAGGCAAGATACAATTCAACATAAGGTACTATGTTATAGTTACTAACCTATCAGGCCGAATGTTCATTGTGGTCATTATCCATGTCCTTGGAATGTAACCTGAGAAATCATAAATAGGACAATCAACGGATAACATCACAGGCATATATTGCTTTGGTAAATTATGCAGGACTTTCAGCAAAAATTATATTGCCAATACAGTTTTGTTTTTTTAATATACTGGTTTGGATCCAAATTTAATTAGAAAAATCTGAGAACTATCTACAGGGCGTGATTGTTTATGATAAAATTGTTCCACTGACTTCAAAGTCTGATTATATCAAGATCGCCAACCCAGTATCTTCTTATATGTATAGACTACTCCAGGTGTAGAGAGCTGAATTTGAACCCTACGGAGAAAGACATATCTTGCTTCTGTGACACCTAAAGGGAGCTACCAACACTATCAAAACAAACACAGAAGTACCAGTATGGAGGGGAGGGTAGAGCAATCCTGGTCTCTTGAGTAGCTTCAGACCAGTTTATACAAAGGTCTTATATTACTCACAACACACTAAGAAACGTTTTTTTGCATCTTGTAGCAAAACATGTTTTTCTATGCTCTACTAACTTGGACTTCTGAAGTCACAGTACTGGCTCTCATCTGGATGAGTTCTGCCAAAACCTAGCTGCTATACTTGGCATAAATAATAACATATAGAACAATCTTGTTATATTTCCCCAAATGGCCAATTTTTCTAGGGAGCCAGAATGATATAATAGTCAAGGTAATCAGACACAGGTTCAAGTCCATTCTCAGCCATTAGTAGAATCAATCACTCTCTCATCCATCTTATTTCACAGGGTTGCTGTGGGAGGAACAATTGGAGGGAGTGTTATGAGCTTCTGAAAGAGGGCAGCATATACAGTAAATGCAATAAATAGGCTCCTCCCACATTTATATTGCCCATATGGATCTGCAGAAAAAAAGAAAAGGAAAACAGCTGCAATAACTCCTCTTCCATTGATCCCACGACCAAATAATCAAAAGTGCCTTAAAATCAACCTCAGTGCCTCACCTCTTTCTATCATTTTGCAGAGCAGGAAAGGAAGGGATAGAGAGGGAACTCTTACCGAAGAAGTAATAAACAGCACAGAAGTTCCTAACCATATAAAATGACTCCACACAACTATGTTTTGCCAGTAGTGGAAGAGATCTTCTGAAGCGCAGGTACTTGTACTGCTGAAAAAATTATATACATATATTTTTGAATGGAATATCATATTGAACATGAACTTTTTCATGCTTTAAATTGGACAATCTTCCAATCCTGCTACATTACAGGAGCTTGCTCGATAAAAGTTTGAGGTTAAAGTTTTATTTTTTTTCCTGCTTTAATAATTCAGCAAAATATTTATTAGCTAGGGGTAAGACTCTAATTTATGCATTGCAACTACACATCGATATACTTTATATAGGTGCTTAAAACCTCAGTGGAAAGGTTTATCCATCATGCTAAACCCAAGCCTGCATTGGCTTAGCTTAATGTGTGAATATTGCCGGGAGGAAAGCTCCTTTCCTGGGCATATCCTAGCCACCACTGCAGATCAGATGTAAGGTCTTCATATACTTATATTTTATGCACTTACTTGTATGGCAGGAAATGGGAGGTAGTTCAAATTGTGGATAAGATATCGGAGACTGTAACTATAACCCATAAAAGCTCCAAGGAGCAAAATGAAGAGATGATATTCATTCAGGCACGTGCGAAGGGTAGCATCAGCAGCACTGTAGCAAAATAGCATTTTTAATTTACTGGTGCATGCAGTCACACAGAACTCTATTTTTTGTTTCACTTCAAAAATATAGCATCTGATTTTTGAAAAAATGGGAAACACTCTTAAAAATAACATGGTTAGGAATCTTTCTAATCAATACTTGGAGCAATGGAAGCACTATTTTTTCCCAACTTCATCTTATAGACACTTGTGATAAATAGGTGAGAAAAGAGTTTGATCAATAAGAATATGCCTATCTCTAACAAAAAAGCTTTGATTTGCCAGAGCAAAACAGTCTTTTTTAAAGTATTTCTTAAAAGATCTATATGAAAGGTTACGAACTTCTAGATATGCCGAGATCAGAACTATCAGGAATTTTCATTCAATAAAGTTCAAAAACATCTGGAGATCATGAGATTGGAAAAGGCTGATTTAAACCTACAATCATTTGGTACTTTTGAAAGGGTAGGAATTCTCTTTTTTGCAAACTAATTCCCCTTATTTTGAAAACAAAACAGCAAAATTGCACATGAGTTCTCTCCCGCAGCACAGGTGTCTTAGCGCTAGGTCACAGAGATGTACAAATGTTACAGGATTGTAATTAACTACAGTGAAAATAGGTGGTGGTTTTTTTTGCAATGATTAATGTCTCAGAAGCAGGAAGCCTCAATGTGGCTTCTACTCAAAGGTAGCCCAAAGAAAACATTTCCACTTACTGCTGCCAATGATTTTTTATAAAGATTTAATCCTAAAGAAGCAATTGGTCTGAACAAGTTTTTTATTATTTGCATGATTTCTACACTTGGAATTGGGGGGGGGGGAGATCACTATTGGCCTTGTTTGTACAACATACATGAATAACTAAGTCATTAAGGCGAAAAACATGAAGTGCAAAACCAAAATCTGCTTTCTCTCTTTGCAGTGGGGAAAGATTATAAACATACCCACCAGCCTACTATGCCATCCACTATGGCTTGTCTGTTGCTGGCACACAAAGATCTGACCGGAGAAGATCCCTGGACAAGCCATAGTGTGTAAACAGGCCTATTATAAAATGTTTGATAATGCTATTTTTATTCATTTTATGTATAAATGGAAAGCTTCAGGATTATACCTTTCTGTAGCTGTAGCTGTGCAGGGCATGGACAAAAAGAGGAACTTCCCCTTGGTCATAACTGCAGCACACCAAGCCACCAGCATCCCCATCACAGCATGGGCAATTGAATGGATCACCTGCTGCGGGTGGATAATCTTGCTTATTAGGGCTAATCGGGAGCAGTGAATAGAAGGCACAACTGCAAAGTGAAGAAAACAGCATTAATCATCTCCTCCTTAAACCACTCCCTTAGGTTTCCCTCATATGGCATCACGTTCCAAAATATGGCATCCCAACCACCACCATTTACTTTTAATATTAGATAGCTCTTAATATGAAAGGTAGACCTTTGAGCCATCCTGCTCATCAAAGCACCTTCAGAGAAGTTTTTCAATGATAAAGGCCAGCTTCATGAGAATTCTTAGATACTGGTGACTCAAGGAACAATTAGGAGAATAACTCAATTTCTCTTTGGATTACAGAATAAAAGAGATGACAAAATGAATCTTAAAAGTAAGGATATGTTTAAGACGCTAATCGGGGCCAGGCTGCGCCTCTTATTCGATATGGCTTTCAGTACCCACCTGTGTGAAACTGAACATTGAAGACATTGATTACCAGTATCACCACAGACAGCAGTAGTATGCAAAAGATCACATAGGTTGTATACAAATCATTGAAAGAATCTGGAACAGAAAAAGTAAATTCCTTTTGAGAAAGGACTATAGAGAAGCTATCACTGGAATAACAGTTTAGGGCCTATAAGTCTGAACAATGCCCTAAAGATATTACCTAGTTGGATAATGAAATGTCTATGAGAAAACAACCAAGCTCAAAGAGCACCAGAGACTCCACAGTCTCTAGCACAGTTCTCACCTCAGTGTCCACGGCTGCATGTACAATGCATGCATGCAGGAGAAAATTTTAGCTGCCTTTCCCTGAATCTTAGTTTTATCTAATTTTAGTAAAAGCTAAGAGCTGGCAAAAGGCAACTAAATTATTCTGGCAGTTTCTCCAAGTTGGCAAGCTTTTGTCAGATGGCTTTTTTTTTATTATTAACCAGAGGTTATCATAAACCATGATCAGAGATATGACAATCACTCTGAAATGCTGCATAAGAGTTATCAACATAATAAGTACAAAGCAACATAATTAAAACACAACACAGTACTATGCAGCAGCATGGTTATCCAATCTTGGATACATTTTGTACATACTTGTGATCCACTGAACAGGATGGAAGAGATCAATACTGCTAATGATGATGAACACCGCCACACACAGAGGAAGCAATAGCACAGACCAAGCAATGCTTGCTGTTGCTCTCCATCTTAAGATCTAGGGGGGGGAAATGCACTTTGTTTCCATAAATCAACACACAAATTACCAAGTAACTTTAGATCAAACATTTGCAATTCTGATTGAAGGGGCAGGTGGGAAAAGATAAACGTGACTTTTAAAAATAAAAATGTTGGCCACATTTGGTCATACATACTCAGTTTTATATAAAACATGTCACGTAAGTCCAAACTTTGAGTCAAACTGAAAACACAATGGAATAACTTAAAACAGTTTTTAGCCTGAGGTTGTTACAGGTTAACTCACTTGAACTCTGGGTGCCCATGTCACCAGAACAAGGGGAGTTAATTTGGAATTAACCCAATCCCATTCTTTTAGAATCCAGGAATGGGAACTAGAGGCAGAAACAGGAACAAAATAGGGCAATTTCAGTGTCATCATTTTAGTTTTTTTAAAAAACTCATCTACAAACTTCCATCCTTTCTCATACCATGGGCCAGATGACCTAGACCAGGGGTAGGCAACCTTGGCTCTTTCATGCTGGCTCAGGAATTCTGGGAGTTGAAGTCCACGAGTCATAAAAGAGCCAAGGTTGCCTACTCCTGACCTAGACCCTTTCAGGCTTCCACAGACTTTATTTTAATCTTTTGTATTTCAATAACAATAAAAGAAGAAGCATGATTTGGCCAAATAGTGCAAGTTGACTTGGGTATTGGCCAAGATGGTTGCTCCCTAGCAAACAAGGGCGACCCTCAGTTTACTCCATCTTCTCAGACCTTTGTGTCATATCAAACTAGATGCAGTATGGTGCAGTAACACATCCCTAAAAAACATAATAAGTGGCAAATTCACTAAAATCACCCGGAGGCTGTGAGAAAGAGGGCAATTTGGAAGTCAGTGATCTCCGAGTCTGTCTAACCAGAATTGAAGCATGCAGAGAAAAGAATTATAAAAAAATTCTGGCTCTGATTCTAAAGCTCCATTCACACAGCTGAACATCTACAATTCAAGTTCCAGTAAGCTTTCAGTCTTGCTAGCACATGGGGTTGGTATCCAAGTAGTTCGCAAAGGCATGTACAGTTTTCAATCCACAAAAGATCTGTATTTGCCCACCACAGGAAAAGCAGGCCCATTGGATCTAAAACAGGTTTAACATACTTGGACAGCATTTTGTTTAAAAGCACTATCTACTGTAATGAAAAAGATGGGGAAAGAGGGCTCAGTCCATCACTTTTATTGAGATTGGTTACATTTAACTCTTTCTCTTCCTGACCTGCTAGCCTGATCATTAGTGCCCTTCATGTGTGTGTAATTTATTTTGGACAGATAAACATGTAGGCAGGGATTATTTTGGAGGATATTTGCTCTGGAGCTTTTTCAGTTGCGAATTGAATAATTATTGCATACTGATATAAAGTATGCAAATGCGGTATTGACCTTACTGAGGTCGAATGGGATAAAATTATAATTAAATATGCCATAATCCTTAGCCTTCAGATTCCCAACTTCCTGCATTTCAGATCTGTTAGTATTCCCATGATTCTCAACCAACTTGGCCAACTATTGGTTGGGACTTCTGGAAGTTGTGATTCCAAAACATCTGGATGGCACCAGATTGGGAAAGGCTACAAGTTATTTTTCTTTTAAAGTTATGAAGATAAAGTATCACCATTTCCCATGCTCAATTCCCCAAAAGGAGCAATGTTCTTGCACCAGCAGTTCAGCAAAATTTCATTAGTGTATCCCCTTCTCCTGACAAGGTTTTTTTTAAAAAAGCTTCAGTACCTAACATACTGGCTGATTTTATATATAAGCTTAGTGATAAAGCTATGATTTTAATTGTTGAATGAAAGACAATGCTGGCTTCATAGAAAAATCCAAAACCATATTTTGGAAATCACAATCACTGGATTTACACGTTTACGTGCAAAGAAACTGCCTTATGGCTTAGCTTCCGACGTGAACCCAGCCACTGAAAACCTGCTTTCACCGTTACGGCTCCTTTCTTCATTGAAAGCAAAGGATCTGCCAGTGGCAATTTTAGGATTTTTCATGGGGGAGTGGGGGGAATGTCCAGCTTAATTGAAAATTAAAATTAAAAAAGCGTGACATCTTTATATTTTCATCATCTATGTTGAGTAACTGCAGGCGCGTGTTGACGTGAGTCCCCCAAATGCATACAGCAATTGCCGATTCTCATTCGAGAAAACAAATGTCCTTTACACACTTTTGTATCACGAATCATTCATCGCAGTCACGAATATGTTGATAACCGGTGGCACACTTAGTCTTTATGCGCGTTTGATACGAGCGTGAAGTTATACATACACTGAGTTGTTCCCGCGTTGAAACATCTCCCATGGTGCAAAAAAGGGCAGTGAACGGTACCGGATGTACTTCCAGCAACCCCTGCTCTCCTGCCAGTAGTAGGGTAATAGCTTCAGTGACGTTTTTTAAACCCGCCCATCGTAACGCCGTTCGTGGTGGGGGAAAAAAAACTTATCAGCAAAAGCAAAAACAGACAGTTAAGGGTCCCGTTTCGTCTTCAATTTTGGGTCTTTTATCTTTTTTTAGTAAAACTCGCTTTTTTGGCTTCGCGTGATCGAATGTCTAATCTACGAATCCCTTTCCGAAAATTTCCAAAAGTGGAGAACGGGACGAGAAGTAGTGGGAAAAGAAAGCAAAGCCGAGACCATATCACAGTAGTGGAAAAAAAAGTCTTTAAGCCGGAATCTGGTCAAAGCAGCTAAAAAGTGAGTGGTGGAAAAAATGAAATGCACATTTTAAAAAAACCGGACCAATAACCTCTATATAGAATTCCTGACGTTTTCATTTTGGAAGTGAAACATTGACTGTACACCTTTTGTCTCTTATGAGAGAATGCAGAAGATATTTGCATCTTTCACTAATTAATGTTTATTGGAAGATCTTAGAAAGGTTGCAATATCTGAATATTGCTGCAGCTCATGTTTACTACAGAGGAGCCAGTACAGTTAAATGGGTTTTGTTTCCTAGCCGGAGCTCACAGGCTTATAAGTAAAGGGAATGAAATCTCCAAGATTCTCTCTTGGTCACTTCTCATGCAGAGTGTTTAGCGCTATCACCTTTTTCCAAGATGCTTTTTGACTTCCCAATTTAGCTCAGTATTTCTCAATCTCAACAACTTTAAGATATTTGGATTTCGGCTCCAAGAATTCCCCTGCCAGCAAGTCCAAACAGCTTAAAGTTATTGAGGTTGAGGAACATGGGTCTTAACTGACGGTTCTGGGATTGCTGAGTGGTCTCCTATCCAAATTCTACTCAAATCCAACTCTGCTTAACTCCTAAGAGCATCCACGGTCGGCTACCTGCTGTCACCGTCATAGCCTATTTAGGAAATGGATTTTCTGTTTGTTTTTTTACGTGACTCTGCTACCTGAAAGGTTAACATAGCCATTATAGCTTAAACTGCCATGGCTTTAAGCTTTATGCTCCGGAATAGCTTTATCATTTAAGTTAGCCTTCTCCGTGCACTGCAACTGTTCCTGTAGACTAGAACATCACTTGAGCACATCTTAAGAATAATACCAAGCTAGGGGGAAAAATGCATTTGCATTTCATTGCTGCTGTCTCTTTAAAGGGAAGAGGGGGAGGAGGAAAAGAGCAACGTCGATTGGTCAGGATGCTACAAGCGATCTCTGTCTCTTTAAGAGCGAGAGACTGCAAAGAGGGGGAAGGGTTTACTTAGTGCCTGCTGTTTCCGGCAATACAGGTTGGTTCTCGGCGTCTTCCATCGTTTGTATTGCCCCGAGGAGGTAGCGACGGCGCCGCCTGGTGGTGTGGTTGGGTAGGACTCTGGCTGCGGCCTGTCTTTAGGGAGTGGGATAAAATCCGTGTTTGACTGGCAAAACCTATCCCCCCCCCACAACTCCCAAGAGATGTCAAATGTGAATGTCAACATATGAGCCTTGTAAACTCTGCTCAAGAAACTGAGGGTGGTTGGATCAAACCCCTTTCCCCGACATCAGAGCGATTTATTATTATCTGCTTTTCTTTAATCGATTCTAACTATTTAGTAGCAGATTTCCATAACTGTTGGTCTGCAACTTTATTTCTTCCTAATTGTAAGTTTGCAATCATGGGCAAAGGGAGGATGGAGGTTACCTGTGCTTAAACATGGCCAGATGATAAATTTCTTTTGACGGTACTGTACTCCTTGGAGGAAAGCATTATTGGGTGTGCTTGAAAGAAAAGAAACCCAGATACAGATTTCTGTGTAATTTTTTTTTTTTTTAAAATGCATGCTGGAGAAAAAACTATTACATTTCACAGTGCTGCTGCAAAATCCCTTATTACATTATTATTACATTTTCTAGTATAATGTGGTACAGTTCTGTGGAAATTATAAACTGAATTCTTTTACTTGGAAAAGTAAATGCTTTTGCTTCGTATTTTTCATTGAACGACCAGAATAGACAAGTGAAAGTCGAAAGAAAACTATTGAGCTTCAAATATAGATAATACGAGATACTGTTTTTTCCAGCATCTGCTAGATGCTAAATGCATAGATTTTTATTAGCCAAATACAACTATAAAAGCAAGTTTCCCACAATTTCTTCTCTGACTCAGTGCCAGCCAGAGTGTTCTTTTCCTTGCATTAAAGTTGGGTTTTTTTAATTCACCAATTTTTAATCGGCCCTTTCACTCTGAAGCTTAAGGCAGTAAACATAGCACTCCCTTCATCCTGTTTCCCCCCCCAAGTCAAGAGAGGGACTAGTGCACAGTCACTCAGTGAGTTTCCAGTATTGGTGGTAGGAAGTTAAACTGCATGCACACATACTCCTTACCAAGGCAACTCATAATTGGATCTCATGTAAACAATGGATTATGACTTCTCTGTACAATTTGACAAGACTTTTTTTTTCTAAATTGAGATATATAAATGTATTTTTCTCAAATCAAATTGGCTGAATTAATGATATTAATAGAAGATGACATGGAAGAGATAATTTCCTTTGTAAAGTACTGCCTGCTTGGTTTGGAATTATTTACATTTTTTTCCTATTGTATGCAGGCATTTCTGTCCAGTAGTTTAATGTATCCTCTCATTAGGAGCAAATTTGTATTCTGGATGAAATGAACTGATCTGGAGAATCTGCTATATGATGTTGAATAGTTGTAAGAGCTCTGGAAATCAGTTTCAACAATGAAGAATAGAATTATGTTTTTTAGCCTTTAAGACAGCATTTGTTCTCTTGATATTTTTTAGGATTTTGCTCAATTCTTATTAACAAACTAAGAATATCACTGCATGAATGGCAGCTGTGGATGACTTCAAGTTTCAAGGTACATTTCAAAAAGGGGTTACCAAAACCTTTAGATTGTTTTATGTCATTGCTTTGCAAATTTAATCTCTGTCTCATTTATAGTGCATGATGCTGCCACTTATTTTTTTTAACAAGCAGTGTTATCATTGTGGAACTGAATACAATTATACTTTCCTAGTGGGAATTATCTCAAGGTGTTATTGTTTTTAATCCACCAAGGAATTCAAATGACATACCTACTTCATTCTTTTTATCTTCTCCACAAAATATTCTGCTTAAACCTAATGTCAGCTTCTCCTTCAGCATTTAATTGTTCCTTGACCAAAACAGGAGATGCAGTAGATGGGCCTTTGGTGTCATTCAAAGCATATTCGTTATAGTTATACAATAAGATTAACTCAAGTAACCGAAAAGGTTTGTAATAGGCCAGAAATCTTCCTGATGTTAGGTGAGTAATGTTTGTTAGTTGAACTGCTACTTGTTACAAATCTTCCTGCTGGGTTTCTGCTCTGTGGTGCTTCTTTCTATATTCAATTTCAGAATACAGGATAATGAAAAACAGCATTTTTAATAAGTAACAATTCTGGTGAACTCAGTTCTAGGGCATGGATCCAAAGCCTTGGTTAACTGAGTAAACAAATGACTTGGTAATTTGACAATATATTTACTTTAGAACATGATGCGAGAGTTAATACCATATAACTTGTCTGCCTTGAGAGGAAACGCTAAAAAAAATAAAGTCTTTGCAGGGAATGTTTGTTTTTCAGAATTTGACGACGCAGCCAATTTGTTGGCAGCCAATCCAGATGCCGTCACTATTAGTATTGATGAACCTACTGAAAAACCAAAGAAAAAACATGGACGTCTCCAAGAATCTGGAAGAGAAGAAGATGATGAACTGCTGGGGACAGATGATTCTGATAAAACTGAGGTTTAATGAAAACATACTGATTCTATCCAACAAACTGCTGTTCTTCCTCATATTGTTAATAAACACTGTATATATTGTGTATAAAAAGTAGAAACTATTAAGGACAACACTCTCTGCGGGAAATAGACACACTGGAATAGCCTTGAGATGATACTATAAATTTAGATTGCAGCTAGAGAGTTGAATAGCTTCTCACCCACTTGTACATCTAGAAACCATCTAATGGGATGAGGGATTTCTCCCCTTAATGTAGTGTTATTCCTTAAATCATCCATTAGCACAGTGCTGATATACAAAAGTGCTGTTGCCATTGTTACAATCTTGGTTTGAATTCCACCTGTGTGTACACAGATCATGATTGGTTAATTTTTGGATATTCTGCATGACTTTTTTTCAATTCTAATAGCAATACAAACTGGATATTAATCTCCACTCCAAGAACTGTAGAAGGGATTTTTGTCCCTGTCAATGGTGACAATACTTGATTGTATTGTGACATTATTTGTGTTAGTGACGATACTTGATTGTCTTTTAATATTAAATCTGAACTCCTATACAGACTTTGAGATAGGTTGAGTAAAATCACAGCTTTCTAGCCTACAAATGGAAAGAATATATATGCACATAGGACTGGGAATGAAGAAATGGGTAAAAAAAAGGTCAAACGGTGAATCAAATCATTTCATTATTCCCAGTCATACATACATACGTATACATATATGTACATACATACATATTTTAGTTCACCAGAGTGTGGTCTGAATTATTTGACCAATATTTGTCTCTCTTTGTGACAAGAGACTTGGCAAAAAATACATTCATGTGCTTTCAATGAGATGAGTTTGCAGAATTAACACAATGTAAGTAAACCTAACCCAGAATATATGGCACAGGTTTTCCTGAAAGTTCTGCTTTCCAACTTTCCCCGGAGAGCTTCCTGTTTCTAACATAAGTGAAATTGTTTGTATGTTCAAATAATACATTTGAATAAGAAATAAACCTGTACTTTCTTCTTAAAATCCTATATTCCAGTTGCTTGCTGGGCAGAAGAAAAGTGCTCCATTCTGGACATTTGACTATTATCAGACATTTTTTGATGTGGACACGTACCAGGTTTGTCATCGCCACATATGCATATGGTGTACCATGTGCATAATATGTTTACTTTAATAAAATAATTTTCATTTTTTGTTTGCTTCTGTGAGACAATCCTGCATAGCAGATCCTGCTCTATATTTATTTTGCTACTTCCTCGTCCATATGTGTCCTAACAAAAAGGTATACATGACCATTCTTTTTGAAAACTTTCCAAATATATGTTGAATTTTCATCCCTTTTTTCACCATGACCCTTGACTTCTGTTACTGGAACTTACAGATCCTTTGAATTCTGGTATATCAGAGTACTATCCTCAGCAGCTCAAGATGTTTTTTCTAACAGTTTTAAAATTATGCCCACCCTTTTTCAATCCAGCTTCTTTTATGTACAGTTTATAGGTTGAATAAATAAGGCAATATTATACAGTCTTTGCGGCATTCCTTTGCCTTGTTCTGTCCTTACTGTGGCTTCCTGACCTGCATGTAGGTTTATCATGAGGACAATGAAATGTTCTGAGATTCCCATTTTTCTAAGCATGTTCCACAGCATCATGTGAATGACGCAACTGAATATACATTTCTGTAATCTACGAAAGACATACTGACTTCTTTTTGGTATTCTTTGGCTTTCTCTTATCCAGTGTGTATATAATGTTTCATGGGGTTTTTTTGTCCTTTTTAAAAATCACCTTGAACATTTGGAATTTCTTTCTCAATGTAGGGCTCCAGTCTACATTGTATGATCCTATTACTTTGCTAGTATGTGAAATTAAGGATGTTGTACAATAGTTTGCATGTTCTATTAAGTTTAGTATTGGAATGTAGATTGACCTCTTCCAATCTGTTGGCCACTTCACAGATTGTAGTTCTTTAGCATGGTTTTCCAGATTTGTTGCCATTGCTTGGTTAGAACTTTGACTGATTCTTCTCCTGTTGCTTGCCGTATTTCTGTGTTTATTCCGTGGACTTCCTGTAGCTTTCTGACTTGGTAATGATTGGAGTGCTGACTTAACTTCTTCTAATACTAGATGTTCTTGCGAGAGGGAGATATTTCCTAAGGAATCTTGGATGTTGACATTTCTACTATACAGTAGTTCAGTATACTCAGGCATACCTTAGCATGCATATAGTGTTGATCTAACAAACCCTTATTTGCTGCTCAGAGGAAAAGACCTTTATTGTTTTATCTCACTTATAGTCATCACCACATTGTCCTATTTTTTAAAAAGTGTTATGTGGTTTTTTTTTCAGAATTCAAAGCGACCAGGCTTACATCTAACATTAAACTACAATAGCTGAATTCATTAAATGCTCAAAAAAAGCACACATCAATTTATGATTCAGCTTATTTGCAAACTCAGCCTATGATTAAGGGAACTAACGGGGCTTTTTTTTAAATTAGAAGGAAAATGGCTGGATTTAATTATCCAAATCATAATGTAATTTGTTTGCTTTTGGTTTCTTGATGTATGAATGCAAGCAGTATGGTGCACATTGTTTGTTTCTGACTGAATAAACCATACTTAATTTGCCCAAGATCCTGATTTCCAATGGGGCGATGTATAGATGCTTTTGTTAAATCCAAAATGTGTTCAGTATTTCTTTAATTTAAACAGTTTATTTATCTTCAGCCATATGATCTATATTGCTTTAATTATTATCAGGTTTTGGACAGAATCAAAGGTTCTGTATTCCCAGTGCCAGGGAAAAACTTTGTGAGACTGTACATTCGGAGTAATCCTGATCTTTATGGTATGTGCAAACATTATAATTTTGAATAAAGGGGTCTTCTCCCGCTTTTGCGCTGAATACAAATACGTCAATCAAACTGAAATGGGAATTTGCTTTTCTCTCAATCAAGGTCCATTTTGGATATGTGCCACGCTAGTCTTTGCTGTTGCAATTAGCGGTAACCTTTCAAAATTCTTCATACATCTGGGTAAACGTGATTTTCATTATGTGCCAGATTTCCGCAAAGGTTCGTAAAATTATTTCAAACAGTTTCGTATCTATTCAGTTTTTATTCAGTGGGGGAGACTACGGTGCGGGGATGGTGGCAGATTTCTTTGTAGTCAGAATGTTGCAAGGCAGGCAAGGAACTTCCCTGATACTCAGGGAAGGCAGGAGGAAGGAATGCCCTCTTAGAGCTAGGAAGACAACATGATGCCAAGCTCACCAACATGAATAATCACTGTTAAAAGGGATGCACTTGCTTGGCTGCTTCTGCTAACAGTGCCAGGACATATTCTCAACCAGCCTGGAGCAGCTGGTTCCTGGATCCATCCCAAAGGAGGAAAGACCAGCTGTGCCTTTGTCCACCTTGTAAGACACAGCCATAGCCAGAATGGGTGGGATCAGTACTTGTGAGCAGAGCAGCAAGATGATAAGTTACCCCTCACATAAACTAAGAAGCAAATAACTTATCAAGTTGGATATTTAGCCCAGAATTTATATTGCCATGGAGTCAAACTTTGTGTCCTGCTAAATTCTGTATAATAAGCAGTTCTGTCCTGAATTGCTCATTAGTCCTGGGGTTTCCATTTTAAAATGTAGCTTGGCACATTGACATGCAAGGAGAGAAAGATAAATGAGTAAGATACATGCACATCTTGAAGTCCCCAAAACAGCTCCCTATTCCTAATGGGCATACGAAGAAGCTGCCTCAGAATCCACACATTCCTTGGCAAATCAGTATATTATTTATTATTTACCGCATGCCGTACTTCAGTGGTGGCGAACCTATGGCACGCGTGCCAGAGGCAGCACTCAGAGCCCTCTTTGTGAGCACGCGTGCCATGCCCCAGAGATGGCAACCATCCCTCTTCAACCAACCACCTAAGGTCCCACGTGGCCAGATGCATCCCGGCACGGCTGGTTTCCCTCCCCCCAGTCCCATCCCTCCTGGCCTCACATGCTCTCCTTTTCCTGGGCACGACCCACTGCATCTCCTCCTCAGCTGTCGCCCAGCTGTCCAGCTCAAGAGGTGGCTTCTCTGAACTGCTGGTGGTGGGCTGTTGAGCCCCAGAGTACGCCGGTCGAGGAGCCAGAAGGCTGTGGCTGCTGACGGACACTGTCGGCCCCCATGCACTCGCTGGCCTCTGTGTGCGGGGGCCGATGGTGTCAGGCAGCAGCTGCCCTGACCCCTGCCTCACCTTGCCCCGCGGCAATGGTATCTCCACCCTGCCTCGCCTCACCCCGCAAGATGAGCCTCCTGCCCACCGCCTCACCTGCCAGAGACCCCCTGGATCTCCCCCAACCCTGCCCACAGGCATCCCTCCCCATGAGCAACATCGAGGTGACCACACCCACTTTGGCCACACCCACCCAGTCTGCCATGACCACCACAGCCATGCCCACCCAGTGGGCCACGTCCCACCTGGCACCCGGCGATAAATAAGTGGGTTTTGGGTTGCAGTTTGGGCACTCGGTCTCTAAAAGGTTCGCCATCACTGCCCTACTTTCAACTCTGGTGAGTAGTGAAGGCGGCGAATAGGTGAAAAGCAAAGTTCTAAATATGTGAATATTAAATTTTATGAGCCAGAGGCTTAGGGATGATTTCAGTCACTGATTTCAATACTTGACTCCTTTTTTTCCCCCAAGTGATGGGACAGAGAAATTATCACTTTCCAAATCTGGGTATGTAGCATGAAGGTCCTCATTTAGATTAATAAGTTTTAAAGAAAATCTGGAGGGATATCACTGGTTCTTGCATAGTTTACTCTGCAGCTCATGAAGCCGAACATATTATGATGTAAATGCCTGTTAATTTTGAAGTGAATTGTAATCCTAAAATACATCTCTTTATAGTCTCCATAGCTGCGACAGCCATCTATGTTTATGCCTGGCTAGTTCCTCTCGCTCTCTGGGGATTCCTTATGTGGAGAAACAATAAAGTTGTGAACATTGTCTCCTACTCGTTTCTTGAAATAGTGTGTGTTTATGGCTATTCACTCTTCATTTATATACCAACAGCAGTAAGTATAGTACAATTAAGTATTTTAGGAAGAACAGGTGACAATATGTGGAAAGCTGAATAGACCAATATCAGTTTTTGATATTCCACATGCAAAACTTAACTGAGAGATCTGTATTATGTGATGTGGGACATACTTAATTGTTTAATCCATTATTTCTTGATTAAATGGCAACTGGGAACCCTAGGGATTGTAATCCCTACCTACCTATTGGAAAAAGGTTTCAAAATGTCTGGAAGATGACAGAGACCATAGCCATTCTTCTCACCAATGTGTGTTGATAGGCTGCAACTGTTTGACTGCACAAAGATACAGCACTCCATGTGATTTCACAAGGTTTCTTGTCATGTGAGGAGGTGCAGATAGGATGAGACAAATGTGCTACTCCTGCATGGCAGGTTTCTCCATCACAGGTGACGGGGATGGTGTACCTTGATGGTTTTAGATAGGGATAGCAGCTTAAAATGTTTTATTTTGCAGTCAGTAAAGCCAGGATTTTTATGTCTTTATTTTTCCTCTACAGATTTTATGGATCATTCCACAAAAAGTTCTCCGATGGGTTTTGGTGGCATTTGCTCTGTGTCTTTCAGGATCTGTTCTAGTCATGACATTTTGGCCTGCCGTTAGAGATGACAACCGGAGAATCGCAATGGCTACAATTGTGACAGTTGTCCTTCTTCATGCCTTACTGGCTGTTGGTTGTTTGGTATGACAACTCTCAACTTGTCAAGTATTCCTTTCAGTTATTCAGTTTTTATTTTTCAGTATTGATTTTATTTAGATTTAGTTAACTGTGGTAGAATTAAGACAGTGACATGTCTAATTAACCCATTCAGAATATTTGCAAGCTACTTAAGAGTATATACTGTATATTCGTGTGTATCCGTATGCTGTAAGTGTACCATACTACTTAAATATCTCTAGAAACTTGTTGGAGGGAACCCCAGGAAGCTTATTGGAGTGAGAATTAACAGATTTTTCAATTACAAAGTAACTTTTGGCTTATTTCCTTTGTCATCTTTAGTACTATGCTTTTCAGATAGATCTACTATAAATAGTGTTTTGGTGTTGTTTTCCCATATCTGACACTCTGCATCTTCTGTCTTGGTCATCTTTGAACATTTTGTTATTTCTATGTTGACTGTTCCCTGCCCATGTATATTAAAATAGTCTTTGATTCACAACAGTAATTGAGCATGGAATTAAACTCGTAAGTTATACCAGTCATGAAGCAGGTCATTACGTAACTATACCCAATTTTACAACCTTTTTTTTGTCGTAGTCATTAAATGAATGCTGTGGTTGCTAAGCAAATCCATTGTCCACAATGGGCATTTTGGCCAAGCACCAGAAGTCCATGGAAAATACATAAATCGTGATCACTTGTCTGTGGGAGCCTCCATAAAGTTGGGCCTGTTGCCGAATGTCCAAAATGTGATCACGGGATGGTGGCCAACCATCACAACTTCAAATCTGGGTTGCCAGTACCTTTGGGGGGGGATGTCGTAGCTTTGAATGGTCGCTAAGCGACCGGTCATAGGACTAGCTATAAAAATATATCGGATTGTGATATTCCATGATATTCTGTTATCTCCCTCTTGCTCCCCATTAATGTAGGCATACTTTTTCGATGCCCCTGAACTGGAAGTCTTTTCATTGACTACAACGCTTCCACCTAATGGAACAATAGAAGTAACAAAGGCTCAGTAAACAAGGTAAAATGTTACCTTCTTAGAAAAAAAATTTCAGTGTAACTTGACTTGCTGCAACTGGTATCAATTCAAGCAGTAACACATGCAGTTAAATGTGCTCTGGTTTTTAGGTGGTTATTTCAAGCACATTTTTCCTGGCTGCTGCAGAAGGGGTTTGTTGCGCAACTGCTCAGGGGCATTTTACCCAAAGCAATGATTGGGGAAAATAGTGACATGCCAGCAGAGTCATGTTTTGACATACTGCGTCTAAAAAATTCACCATCACTGCTCTGTTACTCTAGCAAGCCATTTCTATACTTTGTTGTAGAGAAATAAGGAGGTACAGCAGTATACTGAATATCCCTATGTCTGCTTAAGGCCTGAACTTTCAACTCAATTAAAAACTGGCCCAGTAAATAACAATTTAGTCATAAAATTCCAGTCTGTCTTCAATGTGTTTCAGTCTCTGTGTGACCATGCTGGAACTGATCATCAAGTATTTAGGGACAAGGTTCTACCAATATGCAGATAATATCCAGCATTTTTCTTCTTCCGAGACAAGAGCGTATGTGCTAGATCAGTCTGGAGGCAATAATGTATTGAATGATGGCAAACAATTTAAATCTGACAAGATGGAGGTCCTACTGAGTGGGTGGTTCTCATGATCTAAAAGAGGATAGGAAGCTTATTTTGAAGGAGGTGTACATGCTTGATTCAGTTTTGTCACTTGAGGCCTGGCACTATGGAGTCTGCCCAGCATTGGCCAAATACACTGATTATGGTTGAGCCTGGATTGAGACTGCCTATCCTTATTTATTGATCCACTTGCAATCTTTCATTTGGATCAATGCAGCACATTTTATATGGAGGAAGCAGTGGATAACAATCTAGAAATACATTTGTTACATAATATACCTAATAGCAACAGTAGAGTTGAAAGAACTATAGTGGTTGCCAACTTGATTCTGAGCCAAATTCATGATGCTATTAAGATTGATCTTAAGGCTCTTAGTCGTTTGATGTTGCTTATTTGAAGTACTGTGTTAGCCTTCTTAGGTTTTTTTGATTTAGGAATTGGGAAAACATCCCCTTTTGTTCCACTGTTGGGAGAAATATTGACTGGTCTCTGATTATGAACTACTTTCCTACAAATCTATATGTGGCACCAGGTTTTGGTAGTGATCTAAGATATTGGCTAATAGTGTAATCAATGTGGGTGAGTTCTATGGCTTTTTTTATGTTTATTCATTACAACTAACTTTAGAATTTCTGTTATCACCTAGGAAATTTCTATGAAGTTCTAAATCGGCTGAATTGGTTTGCTTGAGAGTGATTTTGTTGCTGCACAAAGGGAAGCAACCCAAAATGAAACCTGGACCATGGGGAAATTTTGAGTGATGTTTGGTGTCTCTAGATACTGTTTGAATGCAGGCACACTGTCTATTAAAAACATATAGTCTACTTTTCTGTAAAATGTCACAGAAGGACATGGAGAATGATATTTAAACTTTCCAAATTAAAATAATTACTGTTGAACATTTGTTGTCTTTAGGAACCATGTTTTTTTTAAAAAAAAACCCATAAAATCAGCTGTATTTAGTCTTTATAATTTTATGGGGGATGGCTTCCTTCCTGTGCTATAATGACCTGCTGATGCTCATTGAGCAATGACATGACAGAAGGATTCTCCAGTGTGGGGCTACTACAGGTAATCCTTGACTTACAACCACAATTGAGGCCAAAATCTATGTTGTTAAGTGAGACAGTTAAGCGAATTTTGCGCCATTTTACAATCTTTCTTGCCACAGTTGTTAAGTGAATCACTGCAGTTGTTAAGTTAGTAACCCGATTGTTAAGTGAATCTGCTTGACTTTGCTTGTCACAAAGGATGATCACATGACCCCGGGAGATTGCAACCGTCATAACTATGAGCCAGTTGCCAAGCTTCTAAATTTTGATCACATGATTACAGGGATGCTTGCAATGATTGTGTTAAAAACAGTCTAAAGTCACTTTTTTCAATGCCATTGTAACTTCAAACAGTCACTAAATGAACTGTTGTAAGTCAAGGACTATCTATATGTGAGATGATCTCTCACTGAAATTGGGCAGGTTCCCACTTCGTCAACAAAGACCTTTTCATCCTGGCACTTCTGCTATTTCTTCAACTTAGTTACACCAAGAATAGTTGAATTGCCTTGGCTTTCACTTTTTTTAATGAACCTATCTCACTGTGTTTTATTGTTCTTTTGATTATTTTATTGTAAATCTAATGTGTTTTTAATAAAATGGAAAGCTCTATATACATTTTTAAATACGTCTATAGTCTTTTCCACTAAAAGTCTACAATTCGGCAGATTTTTTTCCCCTCAAGAGAGCCACTTGGCTTGTAGGTATCCTTTGTCATGATCAAGAGTTCCAGACACTTTCCATTAAGTATACCTCTGCGTATAGATACAGTAAGAATATATAGATGACTTTTAGATGACAATCCTGCACCTGAAATGTTGGAAATCACTTCTATAAATTTAGGCTTTTCTGCTGCCCAGTAATGTGCAGCACTCTCCAATCTCACCGTGCTGTCTAGGGATAAATAACTAGAAGAAAGATCATTAGACTTTCTGAGATGCATTTTACATTTGGTGAAACCAAAGAGCGCAAGTTAATAACCTTCAAAGATACTTATAGAACATCGGTTTAAAACAGGTGTATAACTACAGCATTATTGTCTTTTTTTGCCTGGAACTGATTCGTTCCCTGCCAAATAGATTAATTAATGCCTACTCAAAAGTAAGATAAAAGGTAAAAGGTTCCCTGTCCAACTCGAGGGCACGATGCTCATCTCTGTTTCCTGGCCGAGAGATCCAGCGTTGTCTGAAGACAATTTCCACGGTCGTGTGGCTAACAGGGCTATGTGCCAAAGGAGCACGGCACTCAGAAGTAACTCTGTTGAATTTAGAGGCATTACCTGTATGGATTGTGCATTGGTTTGCTGCCTAACCTTTTCACCAAAGACTTATCTTTCTTCCCAGTCCTTATCTGAATACCATTATCTGGGTTTAAAGCAGTACAGTAATAAAATCAGTGCAATAAAAACAAGTTTTTCTGTCCTTGAACTATAGCTGTTTCAGCCACTTTTTTAATGTTGGTTACATCATAGGTAAGAATTCAGAAGACTCTGCTTTGTGAACTTTGGGTGAAAAACTTGTTTTAAAATTTAGCTGTTGATCATTGAACATCATCAAAATTTTAAAAGATTAATTTAAACATATGTATAATTATATTGTTATACTATTGGTCTGGGCAGCAAAAAACCCAATAATAGTGGCGATAGATGGAGAGATAGAACAAAAGAAAGTTGGAATAGGAAAGAAAGCCATTTAGCTCCTTGCCTCAGGCAAAGTGTCTAAATCCAATATTATAATTACATCCATATTATTAAATTAACTCTGTAACAGTTTCTTTGTTAATCACTGAAAGCACTGTGGAAGAGTATAGTTTTTAAGTCTATGTCCAAAAGCCAGTAATATGGGAGTGAACCTAATTCTGCAAAGCCAAATTCTTCATAACTACTACACAAATCTTGCGTAATTTTGGCTTTTTGCCAAAATCTGAACTATATGTACAGAGTTACTACTATGATATTTCCAAGCGCTGATGGATTTAAAAAAGGATCCTTTTTTCAAATGTACATGTCAGAGTACTTGGCTAACTCATGAAGCAAAATACCTTTTCATCAAAAGCAATTACTTTGAGAAATAATAAATAACAGCTGATAATGCCATTTCTTTAAAACCGTGGTTGACAAGGACATTTTAAGGCATAAAACCACAACAATCAATCTTTGAATATGAATCCTAGAAAAATCAGGACAGATAAAAGGTTTTTTTTGTAAATGACAACTATGGAATTCCCTGCCATGAGATACAGTGCTGGCTACTAGCTTTTCTGATTTCAAAAATAGGTTGGCCTAATTTATGAAAATCAGGGGGGTCAATGTATGATAGCTTTCATGGCAGTGTGACAACTTTTTAAAGCCATCTACAGGAAACTAGTGGTGTTCTTTGTGCAGTTGGTTGGCCATTATGAAAACAGATTGCTGGATTATGTGGACCAGGGATCCAATTCAGAAAAAAACTTATTTTCTTAAATCCCAGTGCCACCAAATACTGCTTCCTTCTGGAGAATTAAAATCAAGATGAAACTGTTTGAAAATTATTCAAACTATCAACGATGAATTTATCTCTGATGTGCTATTGCTATATAATATTCACCAAACTTGTGGAAATACAGTAGGGCTCAACAAGTTAACATTAGACACCCCTTTCCTTTGATTTCCAGGAATAGGGGATTTAAAAAAAAACATATCTGAATAGCAAATTATTTTTAGAGAGTGCATCCACATGTTTCCAATACTATTCAGGAAACCGTCATGTGAATTCAACTACACCAAAGCACAGCTGTTCTGTACCTGTGTTTTGAAGTAAATAAACACATGATTTAGTTGGAAGAACTCTCCTGTCCTCTACTTAAGGTTTACTGTGTTATTGATTAGCCAGACTTTAAATGTGTGTACTGTACACATATATTAGTTTTACTGAAGATTTGGGAACTACTGTTTCAGAAGAGCACTAAATCCATTTTTTAAAACTAGCCCCCAAAATAACTGACATGCACTTAGGGTGGTATAGAATCTTTGCGAGACAACTGTCTATCCCAGCATCTGGCAGCTCAATTCCACAACCTGCTACTCTATGAAATGGAGGTACTGGATCTCAAACTGTACTCTACAGATCATTCTGGTTTGAATGAAGTAGATCCATCAGGTGGTTTGCCTCCCATATTCCTCTGCCAGATCTTTCTTGCTGCCTCAACTCCTGTCACTGTCAGGCAGCTAGCTAAACCCAAACCATTCAGTGTCTTGGTACCATATCCCTGGATACATTGCCAGTCAGTTGGCCAAATCAGAGTCACAGGTCTTTGTTATTGCACCACAAAAATTAATCATTGGCTGAAAACCGGTTCATTGAAGAATATAAGAGATAATATAAATAGCAACTAACATTCAGAAACAACAATAATGAAAAGATTCCAAGCGTGTTTAACTACAGTGAGTCCACATGACTGTATCAAGTGAAACTGTGATCTCATATATTCAGTTCAAAAATAAAAAGTGCAAATTGGATTTAAAAAAAAAAAAAAAATTCGTATCTTAACATGAAATTTCGCTTGACTGTCTTGTTTTCTGCTGGGAATTGCCAATGATCAGTCAAGAGCACACTGATTGCATTCCACTGATGCTGATCTAACTTTTGCTGGCCAGAAACAGTTAAAAGTACAATTTAAAATATTACCATCCTCTACTTGAAATCAATTGATTTCACTGGCTATAACATGGATGTGTCTACCAGGAATCCTTCAATGCTCTGGTGGCATTCTCAAATAACGGAATAGATTGGAAAGCAAAAGCCAATTGGAAAGCAAAACTATTTGCTGCTGATCACAAAAGTGGGTAAATGTACCATTACCCATAGCTAAAAAGCTTGCAAAGCCAGTTGTCAAGTATCTGACAAATATAGGAAGAGCAGGCAGGATGCTATTGAGAAAAATCCCCCATTCTTCTCATACAAAATCCACAGTGGGGAACTGATATCCCTATCCCTGGAAACCCAGAAGTAATGGTGTGGTTACTATTTTGTGAGATACTGTATGTAGATTAGAAGAGCTGTACACTGTACGGATAAGCACTTCTCAAGGCACTTCCAGCAAGATACAAACTATACAGATTTATTTAAGAATTTTTTATTGTCAAATTTAGGGATATGGTACATAATCTTAGAAAAATTGATAGGTTTGTTCAGAAACAAACTCTTATCTCTTGGTGGTTTATTGTCAGCATTCCTTCCGTTATTCGCAAGTTTTTGCACAATCTCTTACAGCACTGCTTTTCAAACTTGACAACTTCAAGACGTGTGGATTCCAATTTTCAGAATTCCCCAGTCAGTGTAACTACTAGCTTGTCTGGTTTCAAAAATTTTTGCATAGCTGGGGAATTCTGGGAGTTGAAGTCCACACATCTTAAGGTTGCCCAGTTTGAAAAACATTTACAGCACTGATGGAACACCCAGTACCGGTATTTATAAATAAGGGAGGGCATTGCTACACTTGTGAAAAAGTCAGACCTGAATATGCAGGCAACATCCTCAAAAACAAAAATAGTGGACTGTTCATTGCTAAAACAAATTGTGGGAATTGCGAACATGATCAAAACAGGGGGCTTTGAGCATGTGTCTTTTCAGCAGGCTGTTTAAGGAACTGGGCAGTGAATACAAGATTCAGCTTTTCCATATGGAAGTAGAGGGCTACTTGTGAGAAAAAGTCCTCACAAGAGTTTTTGAGTATAGGGAGAGATCAAAATATTTATTGATGAAAATGATAAGGCTGGTAAAGACATTCTGTGATTTCAAGTAGCCTACTGTACCTTAGCTACCCCAGCTGTATGAATAGCCTTAAACTTTCATCTTAGGATCTAAAGCATCCCAATTTTTAACATGAAGCATATGATTTCAGCTTTTCTTCACAAGTCTGAATTTTGGTGCAAATGGGTTGACTAACAAAAAAATACTTCCACCTCAATTCTTGATTATTTTCTCAATTTTTCAGTGGAAAAAATTAACTCAGCGTTATGAAGATCATTCCAAATACACTTCCATGATGTGATTAATGAACGCTGTTAAGAACTGGACATAGTCAAAGAATTAATTAAAAAATATTTTGCTGTTGTTCAGATTGGATCTCTCAGAACTCAAGTATCTGAGTGTGATATGCTATGAAAGTGGTATTTGCAAGAAGTCACTTCCAATATTATCTAGAACTGTGCAACATAGGTGCCATACTTGCTGCCACTCCTGATGACTAAAACTGCAAGTTTGGGTTTACAATTCTGGTGAAAGTATAAAGTAAGAAACGGATGCAGAATCTGAACTATGCCTTGAACTAATATCCTCTTATCCTGGTTATTATTTTTGTAATAATATTTTATACTAGTCTGATAATGTAAGAGCAGAAATAGCATCATCATATATTTTGGCCTCTGACCTTCTGATCATCTTTGTTGCTCTTCCCTGCACTCTTCCTAGAGTCTCCGTATCTTTTTTCTATTGCGGTGACCAAAGCTGGATGAAGTATTCCAGGCGTGGTCTTGGATGTCTCTTCCAACCTAGTCTATTGTAAAAGAGTATTATAATGATAAATAGAAAGTCCTAAATATCCCACATTTGTATTCCTTGAAGGTTAAGCAAGATAAAAACAAGATAAAACTTCTGAATACTTGATAGCAAGGCAAAATCTATTGAAATCAATGAGTTGCTGCCCTAGATGGTTTTATATTTTGATTAAACCCTCTAGAGGAGTAGGGTCATTAATTTTGCAAGGAAGAAATCTAGTATTACAATTATTTCCTGGAAAGATTTCTCTGGATTTCAACTCCTAAGTAGATTATATAATCCTTGTTTTCGAACATGTTGGACCTTACAACATTATTTATTTTAACCAACATTCTGTTAAAGGCTTTGGATTTTCTTCAAGGTAAAGAACTGATAACTGTTACGGTGTTGGTCATTTGAGGCAGCTAACGAGCCTAGCAATTATTAACTTTAGCTCAGGCTCTCCTTTTTTTTTCCCCTTTCACTTTGCTCCACATTGAATTCTACTTTGCAGAATACAGCAGTCTCTCCTTCTGCCAAGATGTTCAGAATGAAGAGATTTATGCAGAGATCCTGGATTCTTCTGCATGTGTGCCTGTCTACTATTATTGGTAAAATCTGTATGTTCTTCTTCCCAGATACTGTGAAGACATATCTCCTGAAGCAGAGAGAAAAGAGTAGCAACCCAAAATTCATCTATGAAAATTGGGGTCCAACTTTCTTCAGCTTCCCATACTTACTCTTTGTCTTGAAAGTCAAATGGAAAAGGCTGGAAGATGAAGCCTTTCAGGGCTGTCCTGCTCCTAACACCCCTGTAGCAGATCTCAGTGGGAAAATTCATCGCATTCTGGATTTCGTGCAAGGTAAGGAAACACCAGAATGTTTTTGAGAAATATGGCATTTGCTAATAACATAAGTGAATTTCAAAATCAGGGTACTAATTCATTTTTTTTTCATGCAGTTGAAATTGACATAAAACATGTCAACATAATTGGGGAAAGTGTTAAGATGGCACTAGAATTGTCAAGTAGTTTAATTTTGATATATTAACAGGAAATAATTTAACTTTATATATGTATGATTGATGCAGGCAAAATGACTCTCATAAGTAACTTATGCTATTGCATACTGTACATAAAATTACATATTGCATAAAATATACAAGATTATGCATATGCATGTATTACTGGGTCAGAGGATACACACATTCAAATAAATGTGTTCAATCTATACCTCAGATTTTTTTCCTTAAAACTATAACAAATGCCTTCACAGAAAAGAAACAGAGCATGATAAAGCTTGAACTAATCAGATACATATCAGCACAAACACAACTGCACTTTGCCCTCTCTCTTAACATATTCATAAGTTATTGGCTTCTACTTCATAGTAACTAATTAACTGCACTGCTTTGGAAATTAACATAAAACCCAACTTGTATACAACCAGCATTGTACACTTATTTTGCATATTCCAATAGTTGCCATAGGTAATTGAATCAAAATACTTTAGAGAAACAAAAATACATTCGATAGGAAATCGATAAAGGGTGATGTGAAAACTGAGATAATTTTATAATTTTATGTTTTTGCTTCACTGTGATGTGAATCAAGCTACTATGGTTTCTTCAATAAATCCTGGCTTAGTTTTATTGTGGACCGACTCATGGTTGTCATCACTTAGATCAAGAGAGATTGTACAGATACTCAAATAAAAATCAAAACATTATAGTATACAATTCTACTGCAAATACAAACATAAGTTAAAAGACAAAAATAGCTAACCATATCATAAAATTCCTTCAAACAGAGGCAATATTGAAGAGATCATTTTAATTAGAGGATTTTTATTGGTGACGCCAATAAGGTTCTAAATCTTTGCTCTGCTTGCAATTATTGTTAGCTTCGGAAAATATGGAAAGGGGACATTTTAAAATGAAATACATGCTGCTGAATACACGCAACATTATTATACAACATGCAGATGTTGATTATGTAAAACAAAATATGTTGTTCTTTATCCCATGTTTATTGAGAATTAGAATTGTACCATCATAAAATATCCTGGCAAAATTATTCATGTGACATTAGCAGGGTCTTAATAAAGGTTTCATGTTTTGGAATGAATACATGGAGGCTTCTAGACCAATGTTTTTCAACCTCAGATGTGTGGACTTTAACTTCCAGAATTCCCCAGCTAGTTCTGGGAACTTGTTCAAAATGGCACAAAAATAAAAGTCTACTGTTAAAGTATTTGGCCCTTTTAAATCTCTCAAATGTTATATTAATCAGCTCCTAAATATTAGGTATCTCATATGGACAAGAATGTGACCAAATTCTTAAAATTACTGTATGTGTAGCATTTTAACTGCAAATAACTCCCTAATAAATATGAGAACTATAACAATCCTTATTCTCAAGACTGATCTTCAAGACTGATCTGTGTTTTTGCAGGTAACAGGCCTTTGGTTCTAACATTTGGAAGTTGTACCTGACCTTCATTCATATTCAAATTTGGCGAGTTTAATAAACTTGTTGAAGATTTCAAATCTGTAGCAGACTTTCTTGTAATCTACATTGAAGAAGCTCATGCCTCAGGTAAGGCAAGCGTGCTAAAATTCTACACTCACTAGATTGTAAATAATTGTATTCCAGGTTACCAATCTGGATGCATTTCTTCTTAAATATAAACCATAGAGTTTAATGGAGCAGATTTAATATTATGTGAAGCTAATTTAACTTGGAAAACAATTATAGTGCATCTAATGCTGTATATATAATCTCCAAAAACATCCCCCCACACAATATTTGTCTAAGTCAAATGTAATTTAAGAAATATTGCTGTTGAGATCCAACAGCTAAGAGATAGCACCCTCACTGCTTTCTCCGACACCTAATAACATTTTATCTGCATGAATAGAACCAAAAATTTAATAAAATTCATAGTATTAAAGCCATGTGTATTTATCAGCCAGCAGACTCTGGAAGATAAGACAATTGTAGAGTCACTTAGGTATAGGCATGATAATAGCCCATAAGACTGAACAGGTTTCATAGTTTTGTACTTCTGGAAGAAAAAGGAAAATAGGAATAAAAGTGGAGTTGTTACAGTACAAAAACCAAGACGTTCTGGGCTCTTACAGATCCCACTTCTACTATTAAATGTAAGCATGAATATATCCAATCAATAGTCTAATTCTTGTTAGAATTATTCTTTATTTTAGATGGATGGGCCTTTAAGAACAATATTGTCATTAAAAGTCACCGAACCCTCCAAGATCGTATAACGGCTGCACAGATGCTCCTAAAACAGCATCCTTTATGTCCAGTGGTTCTAGACACAATGGAAAACCTGAGCAGTAACAAATATGCTGCTCTGCCCGAGAGACTGTATGTGCTGCAAAAGGGAAAAGTTGTGTATAAGGTAAAAAAAAGAAAAGTTATTACAATAAGGTTGGTTGTTTGCAAAGCTAAACATGTACATGAGACCTTGTGGGAGAGACGAGTTTAGTTTTGGGGAAACTGCTATCTAGAGTTCTTTTAAAAAAAAAAAAAAACACAGGTAAATTGTTTTAAATATGCATTATTATGCATATTTTCATAGAACATCTTATGTTTTGCTGTTTATTTTCCATGACTGAGAAAAATAGTGGCATCTAATTCAATGGGAAAATATGATCTTTTCTATTCAATGCTGAAATAATTGGTATCCTATCACTGCCACATGCTCATATTCTTACACCATATGCTTTCATGAAAAGCCTAATCTTTTAATCTATTTATTTTATAATTATTCTTTTTATATTATTTTACATCCCTTGCCTATACTTTATATTCCCGTCCTTAGAAATTAGTCACGGTATTTATTTTTCCTTTTACAGGGTAGACCAGGACCTTGGAAGTATTGCCCACAAGAAGTTCGTGAATTTTTGGAACACTTTTACATGTAAAAGAACACCTCAGTGCAACCTGTTTGTGAGCAGCACGAACACTCCATTGCCTGATTACATTTTTAAAAGTATTTTTATTTCTAAAAGGCTGTATTTATTTGGAAACATAAATGGTGAAAACCTTACATCATTAATATTCAGCAGTCATGTACTCTCAATTAAACAATAACTCAAGATCTATTTAATATATTTACCCTGGATTACCCGCCAATGCTTATCTCCATTCTTGTAATTGCCAGCGGTAGATGCACAAACCGCTTTACACATTTGAAAATATCTTTGTGGTGATTTTTTTTAATGAAGCAAGGCATTCAAAGGACATAGTCAAGATAATATGATGGATTGCTTACATACAACAGCCCCTAGATAGTCAAACAGAGCAGCGATCTCTTCTTTAGTAACAGGAATGCAACAGTGTACATTTCCCAATTATATTTCTTCTATAAAAACTGTATTTGTAACGGTTAGTCTGTGGATCTGAACAGAAGCAGTCTTTGTACATGTAGAGAATCAAATTTCTGGAGAACACTGCTGCAGAACCAGCTGACATTTGTAACAGACAAACATGCGTGATTGTTCCCATGAAACTCCTAGCATGTGCTGATGCATTGGCTCCTTTGAACCCAAACCACTTAAGAACAGGAGTTTTAAAGGTGTCTGCAGAGAAGAACTCTCTGAATGGAATAGTTGTAATAATTGTCTTATTTTTGTTTCTATTAATATTTGTTTATGATAGTCATAGTTTAAAACATAGAGGATTATGACCTGATACGGAAAAATATTTATAGAAACAAGATGCAATATTAAACTTGGTCCAAAAATCTTTGTCCAGCTTGAACTTGTTTTCTTTAAATATGGTATCATTTTATGATATAGCATAAGATAAAATGATGGAGTGGAACCTGGTGGTCTAAAAGAAAAGATTGCCCCAGACTAAATTAACTCTATTTCTTATCAATTAAAAAGCACAGAAGATATTGGGCAACATAACAGAGGGTTTTATGAAAGAAGATTCTTGTTTATTACTCTATTTCATCTATAATATACCATACATCATCATATATTATATTTAATATTTAAATAATATTCATTGTTGAAATTTTTTAACAAATTTACATTGAAAAGATTAAATACCAACAGCAGTTAAAGTACTTAAGAGTCATTAATGCCAGCTACATTTTTAAAAAGTTTTAATGTTTAATATGTTATAATCTGAATATTGAATTTAACTTTCTTGTGATAGTCCTTCCGCTATCACCCTATGAACTGACACAAAAGCATCAGAAGCAGATAAAATGATGATTCGAAGATATGTAGCTTGGATCTCAGGAAACTATCAAAAGAAAAAAAATATTAACAACCATAAACTATAGGTATGATATAATGAATAACAGCATTTTAAAATAATAATTCCCACAGGAAAGTTTCAGTGTAAATGGATAAACATATTCAGTGCATTTAAAGATTTGCTTTTAAATGTTGAAAATGGTATATATGAAGTACTACATTACTGTGGCATTATAAAATATTCTGATATTCTGATATTCCAGCCATGATTTGCTGGCAGATGTTTTGGATACTTTAAAAGCTTGTTAGGAACAGAATGTCCCTACATTATTACTATTTTGCTTGACGTTTATCTGTAGAAAATGGTCAACCTTAGAGAATGAATAACTACATATCTTGAAGTTAAATATTTGTATGTAATTGCAACTACAGTTCCCTATTTACACACAAATCTAAAATTATAATAACATCCAAAATGCTAAGATGTCAACATTCACGAATGCATCTTAGCAGTCCTATACATAATACAGTACAGAGCCTGCAATATTTTAAAAAAACATGTAACCAACAGTTCCACTAGCACAGTGGAACTTGCTTCTCAGTAAATATGCTTAGATGTGCATCATGTAAATAAGTAACTAATTAATGTGAGCAAGCTTTAAAAACATTTCTCAATATTCACTAGCATTAATTCAGTAATTTCAGATACATGGGACTGGCTGCCATTTGTGCATTTTAGTTTTTCACTCAGATCATGCCATGATGATGATTATGATGATAATAATAATAACAACAACAACAACAACAAATCTATCAAGCTGAGCTCAGCTCCTGGTAACAATAGGAACACATAGTTTTATTTCCAGCAATATGGAAGTGGTTTGCTATTCTCTTTGTTCATTTTTAAGTTACCTGACCAGCGTATGCTCCTAGTAGTTCTTGGAGTTCTCCCATCTAAGAAGTACCCAGCTTTAACCATGTTTAGGATTAGCCAGGATTGCTTAAGTGTTGCCAATTGTTAAGGGGCTTATATCATAGTGTAAACATAACAATATTTTTCAGATTTTTCTAAAACTCTTCTTCAGATTACAATGTAAATCTAATATTTTCAAACTTCTATTTTTTTAAAAAAATAATCAATCATTTAGTCAAGTTAAAAACTGATTATCTTTTACATTGTGTTAATACTAAATGTAAGATACTTACAGAAAAATCTTCTATTTGTAGTTCTCCATCTTTACACTGCAGCTCTGAAAATAAAAATTGCATAATTTAACTGTAGAAAATAATTAAAATATAAATATAAAATATAAATCTTACATCTTTACTGGAACTAGGGCTTAAGCCAGTTAAAAAAAATCAAGTCAACTAATCGTACCTCTAGCAAGATATCTATTTGATTTGATGGCCATTTAAGTTGCTACTTTTGAATTCTAATATGTTTAGCCAATATCAATATTTTTGCCTTTGCCCAGTCCCTACAGTGCATAGTTAGCAATCTTAGGGCATGTTCTAGTCCAATGAAAGTCTGAGATAAAATTACATATTTGACTTATTGAAACATATGAGCTACTGTTGTGGGGGAAAGATTAGGGTGTTCAGATAGATGGTCAGAGTTTATGTAAAAAGTAAATAACAGTGGTGCCAACATACAATCCTATCTATCTTCCCATACCAAAGTATTGCTTTAGTTGTGTAACTTTGATTTTTAGATAAGCTTTTCCATGAAGCTCAAGCAGCAATAATAATAGACATTTATCTATAGTGGAATTGATGACTTGATCTGCTTTATTAGGCCCAGATATTGAGTAGAAGGCAAATTTAAAATCAAAAGAAACAGTATATAGGCAAATCCTGCTTTAGCCATACACCTTTCTGCCAGATACTGTAAAATAAAGGCAAGATCAAAGGAGCAGTGATTACAGCTAACATCAGCCTATTTCTCTGGACTTGTTCTACTTCCAGCCAATCCACTATTTTTGTATTTAAATATTTGGCATAAATGTTGCTAATAATGGTTAGTAGACTATTAGGGTGATAGCTAGTATGTCCCATCCCCTCTTTTTATAAAAGGGACTATTACTCTTGTACCCCAGTCTTTTGAAATCATTGTAAAGCAATCAGTGAAAAAGAAGGGGGTGACTAAAACTGGGATTCATCCATTCTAAATTGTTACATATACATTTTGCCATTAAAAATCATTACCTTGTGGGTTTCTTGGTTTAAGTTGGTTAACCCACTTTTTAATTTCTAAGCACATTAACTGGCAGCCAGTGAAGATTCATATATTCATAGTCAGCATTCATATTTTGATGTATGTACGTATGTATCTCAGAATCATAGTCACATAGTTGTAGAGTTGGAAGGGGCCACAAGAATCATCTAGTCCAACTCTCTGCAATGTGCAGGAAAAGCAATTAAATCATTCATGAGAGAAGGCTGTGCAGCCTCCACTTAAAAACCTCAGAGGTAGAGATAGCCCTTATTGGTATATTATTCTATTACAGTATGTGTCTGTCCGTCCATCCATCCATATATACCATTATGAAATATATATATATATATATATTTATAGTGGTATACATCATGAAAAAGAGAAATAGAATTTAAAATATCATCCGCTGTTGCAGACAATTCTTCCCCAATAAGCTGGAGAAGAATTTGGGCCAACTGACTTTTACCTATGGTCACCTGTCAAAGAAAAGGTCAGCTTCAATTCAGAGCATACCTGAAATTGATAATAGGATAATGCATTACAAAGAATCAACTGCTGTTTGCTAAGTACAACAACTTAACTTCTAAAATATATTGAAATAGTCTTTGGTTCTTCAGATTACAAAGCTAATACTGAAATTTTAAAAAACTTACAATGTCTCCTTTGAACTTTTAATTCTATACTATTAGTCTAATGTTATACAAAAATTGAGATCAACAGAATTTCTTTTCAATAACCATAGTCCTCAGACTTGATTGAATTCAGTAGATTATGATCATTCACTGAATCATAACAATATTAAGTATAATTACCTTTTTCAATGCATTTTTCAAAATCAACTGGATTTTTAGATACACTTTTTTCAATGCGTAACTTCTTCACTAAAGAAAATATTTTTTAAAAATATTAATTGTAAGAATACTAGTTCCACCTTAATATTTCAAAACTATTAATAAAAGAATTCTTAGCTTTAACACGAGTGCACTTGTAAGACTAATTTCATTTTTACAATTCACCAGAGAAAATTATCAGATACAGAACTATTAAAATACAAAGAAAGCTAGGCTATGTCAAATGTGAGGAGCGTGTGAAATATGTGATCAATATATTCCCCTCCATGTACAAAAATAATTTGTTATGGACACCTTTTGCAGATGAAGGATTGAGATATACAAAGAGGAGGACAATGCTATAAAATATTTGGGACCATGATAATCTGGGGTTGGAAAGGGCTTTTCCTTTCTTTAATTGTGTTCATCCTATTTTAGGGCATACAGCAGTTTGGGGCATTTCCCCCCCCCAAAAAAAAACGTTGGGAAACTAGGCCACAATTTTCAAAAACATGCAATCAAATGGGGACTAGGGATCACCCAAACAAAAGAAAATCACACACATTTCCTATCTCCCACATAGCTGTATGGACTGTATAGAGACTTACAGAACCATACATACCACAAACTAGAGCAGGGGTCTTCAAACGTGGCCCTTTTATGACTTGTGGACTTCAACTCCCAGAATTCCTCAGCCAGCGTGCCTGGCTGAGGAATTCTGGGAGTTGAAGTCCACAAGTCATAAAAGAGCCAAGTTTGAAGACCCCTGAACTAGAGTTTCCTTCAAAATGACTGATCAGCATTAAAAGCACTGAAAAAACCCATAATTTGTCGAATAGAGTAAAAGAGGTTGTCTGAATGCAGCAACAAGTACACAGCCTTTTCCAGGGTGGATCTCATTTCCAAACACCAGAGTTTAAACCCAGATAATTTCTTCATCTCCCTTTCCAAGAAGCTTGTTAAATTCACAGAAGAAAAAGTAGTCCTCAACTTACAATAGTTTAGTGGCCATTCAAAGTTACAGCGGCATTGGAAAAAGTGACTTATGACCATTTCTCACACTTTTTGACTGTTGCAGCATTCCCATGGTCATGTATTCAAAATTTAGATGCTTGCCAACTGACTCATATTTATGGTTGCAGGGTCCTGAGGTCAAATGATCGCTTTTGTGACCTTCTGATAAGCAAAGGCAAGGGGGAAGCCACATTCACTTAACAACCATGTTATTAACAACTGCACCGATTAACAACTGTGGCAAGAAAAATGGAGTAAAACTCACTTAACAAATCTCTCATTTAGCAACAGAAATTTGGGGCTCAATTGTGATCATAAGTCAAGGACTACATGTAATCTGATTTAATGATATTAGCATGTTTCTGTCACCAAAAACATGATGGGTTATTCTTGTTGCAAAGTCCCTATTACAGGATAGCTTCATATTAATTAGAAATTAAAGGTATCCATCCTAGCATACAAGTATGGGAGAGTTGTAATGTCTCATTTTACATTCAAAGATGCAATTAGTTATAGATGTATCAAAAAATAAATTACTTAGGAAAAAAACACAAGCAAACATACCCACAAAGAATTATACTTATAAAGAGAATTGCCTCCGCAACTCATATTAATAATAACCAATACTTTCTTATGAATATAGTATATAAAAATATTATGAGCCATGGCCCAATTCTTCTAAAGTGGAAATGTCTATAGAGTATTCCCAAGTATAAATGCATGACTATTTTTCATTATATAAAGTATACAACTATATTATGGAACAGTACATGAAAAGAAGATAAAATTGCAGAAAAGACATATAATTTGAAAACACAAACATATTATAACTTACCTAAGTAACACTGAATTGTCAGTTTGCTAATGGTCACACATTTATGAAAGGAAATAATAAATTCCTGAGGAAACATCCCAGTTGTGGTCCAAAAAGTTTCAGGTCGCCTATTAGGAGAGAATAAAATGCAATTATACATCGTAGGCTATGTATGAAACTGTGTTTCAACATAGTTAAACAAACCATGGCTTAGCACAATACTCACTCATATGGGTGAACCTACCCATATTTCTTAGCCTAGCCTACTTCAAAATGTTGCTGTGGGGATAACCTGAGAAACAGAAAAATATACTTTCCTTTGCGTTATTTGGGGAAAAGGAAGCTATATTATTGCAAGCTGCCTTGGTTACCCCAAGGGGGAATAGAAGGCAAATAAATTTAACAAATAAATAAACAGATAAATAATACTGAACATAAAATGTAACAAACAGTTTATTTTAAATCGTGAATTCTTGTCACCATTCTTGAGACTTGGCCTTTTCTGAAACCAGTGCTTTCCACTTTGTTTTTCCACAGGCAGTATTTTCTCCATCTTCCACTTTTCCACAGGCAGTGTTTTTCCACCTTGGCAACTTTAAGATGATTTTATCATTCATAATGTTCAAAAAAAGTGTTTCTCCAGCTTCCACTCAATTCCCCAATTTCGGGAGTTGAAGTCCACTCATCTTAAAAGGAATCAGTCAATCCTTTTCAATATTCAACGCGACCCCGAAGACTCAAGACTCACCCGTCAATGACGTTTTCCGGCGGGTACATTTCATCGCTGGATGTTGCTAAAATAACTTCGGCTCCCTCGGAGCTGAGGCAGTAGTCTGTAAACTTCATCCCTGCTCAAGCTTCGCAAACTGCCGCCTCAAAGCGTCCCTTCTTTTCCCTCCTACCGGGTGAGCGGCTCAGTTGCCTAGCAGCACCTAGCCTGAAAAGCCCGGAAGTGGCCTCCTAAAATCTTGTTAGATAATTTGTGGCTCAAGACATTGTATGAAATCCAACAGTGAAAGAGAGTCACATAGAGTGGAAGGGACTCTCTATCATCTAGTCCAGGGATTTGTGGACTTCAACTCCCAGAATTCCCTCGCCAACCATGCTGGCTGGGGAGTTCTGGCAGTTGAAGTCCGCAAGTCTTACACCACCGTTCTAGTCCAACTCTCTGCAACGTGCAGGAAGCCAAATCCACGAGCAGTGGCTCTTTCAATTATTGTGTATGAACCCAAAGAGCTGGGTTAATTAGGAAAGGGTATGGCGATGTGGTGCTCTTCAATACGTTGGACGTGAACTTTCAGAGCCCTTCAACCGCGCGGGTTGGAAAATTACAGGAGTTCAAATACACACATACACAAACACACAACCCCCCCCTCTCTCTTTCTCTCGGCAAACCGCTCTACATTTTTATCTCTAATGTCTCCGCCCAGGCACGCATGCGCATTGCCTTCTTCAGGCGCTAATCTCGCGGTCTGAAGTGGGGGCGAGTGGTTCTTTCTTTATATTTTTGTATTTTCTGGGGTGGTTTCACGGAAACCTCCCTCGTTGGGAGGCGACGGATTGGGAGGGGGGGTAGATTCCCCAGTTGCATACCTCAGAGTAGGTTTGGGGAGGCTGCTGGTTGTTTTCAATGTTCCCCTGCTGAAATCGAAACAACCTGACTATATTGCATGTAAGTTGAAAGAATTTGCTAGTTAACTACAATACGGGGAGTAAACGAAGCTGACTTCTCCTTTGCGAATACGAATACGCTGTAGGCATCTTCAAAAATTTCTCCGGACAGCAGATGTATGTATGTATGTATGTATGTATGTATGTATGTATGTATGTATATTTAGCTTCATGGATTGGATTAATCTTGCCTTATAGGATAGTGTTTGTCAACCTTGGCAACTTTTAAGATGTGTGGACTTCAACTCCCAGAATTCCACACCATGCAAGCAAGCAAGCAAGCTGGCTGTGGAATTCTGGGAATTGAAGTCCACACATCTTAAAGTTGCAGGGTTGAGAAATATTGCTTTAGATTATCAATTTTAAAATAAGGACAGTTGTTGTGGATTTTTTTTCTCTCCTACAAGGACATAAAGACATATAATCATCTCTATGCTTTTGGGAAGTTCCTTCAGCTTAGGTGTTTAATATTAAAATATCTGTATGAGTGAAAAAAGCCAAAAGTGGAATAAATTTTGGAAAATTATTCCACTTCTTTAACACTTTATCTTGTTCGTTTTGTCTTTTCCTTCCAGAAATCTGAAAGCAAAATGTCATACTATCTTGGTGCCGAAAATGTTCCAGAAGGGGAACATATATATGTTCGAGAGAACGGTCAGCTCTTTGTGATAAATCAAGCTTCAGGAAAAGGAATTAGTTATACTCCAAATTCAAGGTCTTCAAGATTGTTCTCCAAAGAATTCTCTGTTGAGCTTTGTGTCAACAAGGAAAATGACAATGGAAGGACAGATCACTTTATCTTTACTTACACAAAGGAGGGAAGTCTTCGTTATTCTGCTAAGTCTCTTTTCAGCCTAGTTCTGAGCTATATTGCTGACAATATTAATCATGTTGATTCACTGAATGACTTTCCAGAACAGATAGCAGAAAAGCTTTTCTATGCTGCAGATGCTAGGCAGAAATTCATGGAATCAAAAACAGGGCTGTATGCTTTGCAGACGTTCACTAATGCTTATGGATGCTTAGTGCTTCAGAAACTATGCTTGAGAAATGGGTAAGCACATACTGTTTGCTAATAGTAGTATGTTTGTATGCTAATGGAGCATATATTACTGATTTTCAAGAAAGTGTAAAATTGGAATGCTCTGTGAAATTAAGTCAATGTAAATAGGATAGGTTGAACCGCCTATCTCTATTTTTTGAACAGTTACATAGCTGGAAACTGAAGAATTATTGCTTCATTTGCAGTTGAAAGATATTATTTAAATCTGAAGTTTAATCTTACTGGCTTGATATTTATAAGCTAATCTTATTAGTTTATCATAAGTTTTTAAATTTGTGCTGCTGTTGTGACTGTTTTGTATGAGAAATAATGTTGTAAACGTATAAATAAATTTACAAAGGATACAGGGTAGCCTTCTTCAACTTAATTTACCCCAGAAATGTGTTAAGACTTCATGCTCATTGAGAATTATAGAAGTTGGAGTACTCCTTCCCCGGCAAATAAAATACCCTATTGGGGAAGCATTTTCTATAGTATTAGATTTTAAATGTACAGGAATACTCCTTGCAACCTTCTTAACAGAGTCACCTGAAAATAAATTGTATTGACATCTAAAGAAAATGAATTAAGGCTTACTTCTTGCAGCTTTGCACCTAACTATGTTTTGATCCCAGCTCTACCTGCATCAGTTTTGCCTTTTGTTGAGATGCTTTGTAAATTGTAAATGAAAAAATTGGTTTTGTTGTAGTTGTGCTTTAGACAATAAGCCTAATCCTTGCTTTAGCAGAACATGCACAAGCAGGGAGTTAGACCAGATTACCTCTGAGATCCTTCCTTATTGTATGATTTTACTAGCAAATCTCTGCATGAGTTCTTTTCGATACTATATTGAAATAGAACTGAGCATAATTAGAAGTGGCTTAAGCTGGGCATTAACAAAATCTGTGGTTCCAAAATATATTTCCAAAATATATGAGACCCAAACTACTTTTCAAAACAAGATTATTTTCTTACAATATTTTGTTTGTTTGTAAAGATGATTAGTAGTGTTAAATTTTCAGCAATAGAAAACAATGCCCAAGACAATGCTAAGTTGTAGGAGCTTACCTTTTTGTTTTCATTCTTTACAGTTCTCTAATTATCTCTGAAAAACTTGAAGAAATTAAATCTTTCCGAGGTCTGACACATTTGGATTTGTCCTGTTGTAAACTTGGTGATGACCATGAGCTGCTAGAGCATGTCACCAATGAAAGTCTGTCCAGGTACAGTAATAATAATTCTGAGAGAAGTTAGCATTCTCATTTGTTTGTTTATTGCTCAAAGAACTATGGCAACTGAAATCGGTTCCAGTTTTAATTATAACAAGCCTGAAATACATTTATCTGTTACATGTGGAATAAATTGTTACAGATGTATTATTCTAATGGTTGATTTTGTATGTGCTAGCTGAAAGTACATGCTATATGCCGCTATATGCCACTATTTATTTATTTGTTAGATTTATATCCCAGCTTCCATTCAGGAATTCAAAGTGGCATGCATAGCCCTCCTTCCTCCTCTTTTTTCCGTCAAAGCGACAACCCTGTGAAGTAGATTGGGCTGAGAGAGAGAGAGCCACTGGCCCAAAGAGCTGCTGAGGCTCATGCTTGATTTGATTCTGGACCTTTCTAGTGACGTCCTACATCTTGCCAATTACAGGTAGTCGTTGACTTACAACCATTTGTTTAGTGAACGTTCAAAGTTACAACGGCACTGAAATGAGTGACTTATGACTGTTTTTAACAACCGTTGCAGCATCCGCATGGTTTCATGATCAAAATTCGGATGCTTAGCAACTGGTTCATATTTATGATGGGTGCAGTGTCTCAAAGTTAGGTGATCCCCTTTTGCAACCTTTTGAAAAACAAAAGTCAGTGTGGAGGCCAGATTCACTTAACAACTGGGCTACTAGCTTAACAACTGCAGTGATTCACTTAGCAAGTGTGGCAAGAAAAATCATAAAATGGGGCAAAACTCACTTAACAACTTCCTAGCAACTGAAATTTGAGGGTCATTTGTGGTCGTAAGTCAAGGACTACGGTATATTACCTTGGCTCTCTCTATACAGGTAGTTATAAATAAGTGCTTTCTTCCTTCACAAGGATGCACTTCACAAAGGCAGAAAAAATGTAGAAGGAAGAACCAAAGGTGCTTTTTCCAAAAGGCAACTGGACTTTCTTGGGTTTTGTTTTTCCTTTGATAATGTTTTGCTTCTCATCCAAGAAGCTTCCTTAGTTCTAACTGGATGATTGAGAACTTTCATAGACACATAGAAGGAAGTACTAAATCTATATTTTAAGAGGGTGTACAATGGATTCACATGCTATATCATGCTGAGCTGTAATGAAACCTGTTTGATTTATGATTTGGGATGTTATATCAATCCAGCAATTACAGGTTACTTCATATACCAGGTTAACCAAAACATGATTTAGTGCAGTATCTAAATCTGGTCTATAGTTCAAGCAACAGCTGTTTCTGTAGACACATTCACCAGCTTTTCTTGATTAATAGTCCATGTAGAAGTGTTTTCTGGACATGCGAATGTATGTATAAAGCACATGGACTGAGGACAGCTTTTTAAGCAGAGGGTCTTAAAAGAGTGACTGCTTAAATATTTCAAAGAAAGAAAGGTACTTTTTTCATACTAATACATGTCATACTTGTATTATAATCCATGTGATACAAAAAGCCCTGTTTAAATAATTAAATCGTAAGTCCAGATTAATAGCGTCATAACTATTTAATTCACAATTCTTTGAAGTTTGTTCAAATTTGCAATTCAAGACATATACAACAAATTGGGTTAGATTAATACATTAACTAGGTTTATTATTTATATAGACCTTTGAGACAAATAAACTTTAAGGTACTAAAACATGTTTTCTGAATCTTAATGCTCTTTTTATGAACATTATTAATGTATGATATTTGTGATTACATAAAGAGTTCATGCTGGACTCAGTTTTAGAGAGGAAAGCTGAAATAATAATTGATGCTTTTCAGGAAATACTCTTTAACAATTACCCCAGGTATTTCTGTAAAAACTGCTATTTTTACATTTTACTTCAGTTTAACTCATCTTCTCCTGAAAGATAACTGCTTATCAGATATTGGGCTTCGCAAAATGACGGCACGAGTTCGAGTGATGAAAAGAGGCCTTGAAAATCTCTCAGTATTAGATTTGTCCTGTAAGTATAAATTAAGATTAGAGAGCTGGTACAGGTAGTAGCCGTCAATTTACAGCCATTCATTCAGTGACCATTGGAAGTTATAGGGGCACTGAAAAAAGTGACTTATGACCGTTTTTTACACTTATGACCGTTGCAGCCTCCCCACGGTCACATGAGGAAAATTCAGATGCTTGGCAACTGGCAAGCATTTGTGACGGTTGCAGGGTCCCAGGGTCATGTGATCACTTTTTGCGATCTTCTAACCAGCAAAGTCAGAACTTTAAATGCAGCCTATGGCTTGGTCAAAGACATCCCATTATGCATATGATAACATCATTATACTGGCTGCCAATTTGTTTCCAGGCAAAGGACTAGTAATTCAACTTTATAGTCTCATTGGAATATATCCAGCTTATATGAATGTATATCTCTTTTCTTTTTGATCCTCTTAGTGAAGGAGGTTTGCTTACAGTTTCTCAAGATTACCTTGCAATGACTCGTTGATCTTTCTCAGAAGCTGTTCTGCTTCTTTAGAATGTACTCACTTGCCAAATATATTGTTTATGTTTGCTTTAACAAGATGAAGACATTTTAAACAGAGTTAAAATTTTAGATTTTTACTATTTTTAATTTTAATTTTGGCTTCATGTTCTGTTGTAAATTGCTGAAAGACTTCAGTGATCGGGTTAAATAAATACATGATTTGTTATTTAACTTAATTCAATTTAATGTATTAAATTTATATGTTCCCCAACTCCCTTGAGCAGAATTGAGGTTACTAGTTTGAATATGGTAAACAAGATGGTACAATATCCTTGTTTTCTGGAGTTCAATGGAACAGGAGTTTCTGATGGCAAATATCTAATCTTTATTCACATACAGGTAATCCTTGACTTGCAACCGTTTGTTTAGTGACCATTCAAAGTTACAACGGCACTGAAAAAAGTCTTATGACTGTTTTTCACACTAATGATCGCTGTAGCATCCCCATGGTCACGTGATCAAAATTCAGATGCTTGACAACTGACTCATATTTATGACGGTCGCAGGGTCCCAGGATCATATAATCACATTTGTAACCTGACAAGCAAAGTCAATGGGGAAGCCAGATTCACTTAACAACCGTGTTACTAACTTAACAGCTACAGTGATTCACTTAGCAACTGTGACGAGAAAGGTCATAAAATGGAGCAGAGTTCACTTAACAAATGTCTCAGTTAGCAACAGAACTTTTGGGCTCAGTTGTGGTTTTAAGTCAAGGAATATCTTAATGGGAAAGAAAAAGTACAAATGTCTGTCCTGAAACTTGATATTTCTCCTTTTTTTGTATCAGGCTTATATGCCACTCTAATCCAGGGGTCTTCAAACTTGGCCCTTTTATGACTTGTGGACTTCAACTCCCAGAATTCCTCAGCCAGGCATGCTGGCTGAGGAATTCTGGGAGTTGAAGTCCACTAGTCATAAAAGGGCCAGGTTTGAAGACCCCTGCTCTAATTCAACAGGACTCTGGGTGGTTTATGTTTCTTTCCTACAATAAGAATATTAAAACAGTAAGACTGTAAAACAAAGTAATAATTTCAATAGCAAAAGCAATATTACACAGAGCTTAAATCCACCCAGAGCAATAACCTCCAGATCCTCTTCCAAGCTTTTCTAAAAAAAAGTTTTATTTTATGGCTTTCCTGAAATATAACAAATTAAGGCTAATCTAAGAAGAGGTAATATTTGAAAGGAGAGGCTGCAGTCAAGAAGGTATCATTTCATAAGCCTTGAACATGACAGTGCCTGAAAGAAGGGACCAACAGGGCACCTACCGTGCTCAGTCTTACTGCTCCTCATAATTGTGTGACAATCCATAGTTTGTTATTTTATATTTTCTTGTAATTCCTAAGACACCTCTTGATGTAATCATATTTGTTAAAATATAGTCCTTTTTGGCAAAGAAATGAAGCTTTCCGAACCCCTTTCAGTTAAGTAACAATAATAACTTAACTGGTGTACTGTTTAGCATTTCTAACAAGGGTCAAGTTAAGAAACATTTAAGTAGCTTTGGCTTACTTTATCTGTTGTATGCCCTTTAGTGTATGTAAAACAGCTTTCATTTTAATGCGAAATTGTTTTTTATATAGATAATCCAGGAATCACAAATAAAGGAGTTCGGTATCTGTGTCCTTTCAAGAAGTTGAACTATTTGGATGTCTCTGGGACTGGCCTCAGGGTAAAAAGAAGCATTTACTTTGTTTAACACCTAGATTTTGGCACATGTATATTTTACGCGCACACACATATACGCACACATCCCATACACTCTCACATATAAAAAGGTTAACATTTCTGTCTTGTCATAAAGTCTTGTCGTTGACTTTGTTGTTTTGTAGAATGGGTGGGATTCACATATTAATCTTAAGCCATGATTTGTTTTAAACATTGCAAGGAAACATGCTAGTAAGATCTGGCAGAGTCAGTGTGCTTTGAGTGCTTTCTGTAAAACAGTGTCATCTATTGGGGCCTCCTCAGTCATGGCACGCACCCTCTGGAATGATATTCTCTGGAGACCCATGTGTCACCCACCGTGGTTATACTCCAGGAGGCGGTGAAATCCTTGTTCTAGGCCAGGGGTAGGCAACCTTGGCTCTTTTATGACTCATGGACTTCAACTCCCAGAATTCCTGAGCCAGCTATGCTGGGAGTTGAAGTCCATGAGTCATAAAAGAGCCAAGGTTGCCTACTCCTGTTCTAGGCCTTGGGACAGAATAGCGTGAGAGCCCTTGTAAGATTTTGCTTGCTGTGATTGTGTTGTGTTTTACTGAGTTCCTCTAGATACATATCATTTGTTTGCACCCAGAATCATCTGGAGCTAGGCGTCCTTTCAATCAGTAAAAATAAATAAATAAAATCAGTGTGTAGCTGCCTCATTGTACTAAACTATAAAGCATTGTTTACAAACAAAAAGGCTGAATTTGCTAAGCCAAACCATAGACATCACTGTATGACATGAACATAGCCAATCTATTTTGGTTTCTCTTTATTGCTAGGACACAAAAGAAGTCATTGATGAAATCCAGACACTAATAGACCTAGTCCGTTCAAAGATCCCTTTAAAAGAATTTGATCATAGCAGCTGCAAAACAGAAGGATGGGCAGAGCAGGTACTTCCTAAATTATCAATATCCATTTTTAATATAAAACAGTAAAATGAGTCTGAATGTTTTAAAATGTCAGGCATCAATAACAAATATTTTCTTTTTTTTAATGCTTAAAACATTTTATTCATAAAGTATAACTACAAGAAGATATGATGAAGTACAAACAAAATGTAACATTGCTTATATAATAACAAAAGAATATACAAAATAGTAATTAAATGAGTAACATTTGAAGAAGCATATCCATAATATATTAATATAGAACTAGCTCAGTCCTTTGACATATTATTAAATCTAACCATGCAGATCATGTTCTTCCAATCTTCTCAGTTTTTATACAATATATTATTTCAGCATGACAGTTATATAATAGATACTTAATATTCTGTTATTTAGATGCATTAAAGTAATACATATAGATAAGTGGATATTCTATCAATATTAATTTCAGCTTTGTATATTATTATTACAAGTATTATGTTATATAATATAATATATATTGTAGAGCCCTTTGAGGGAGAAGGGAGGTTTAGAAATATAAATAAATAAATAATGATTATTTAACAAGAAATGTATTTTTAAATGAATTATTACTTTTGGTTTAAGCTTGTAAAAAGGATAGCTATTAGAGAGATTATAATGCATATTCTTTCAATTCAGTTAACTGTATCACAGTTTTTGACATTAATGACACTTGTTCATCTTAAGTATCATAATTTATCCACAATTAAGTAATATTACATTTTGCATTTAGGTTGATTGTCATACAGAGAAGTAAAACTTTTTTTTCTTTTTAGCTTTATCAGTATACTCACTATGGAAATTACCTTTTTCAGGTTATCTTGCAGTGGAAACATGCCGTCCTAGAAGTGGTTAACCCAAAAGAAAGTATAAGATCTAGACTAGCAGCTCAACATTTCTGTAAGTAATTTAATAAAGACAATTGTGTCTCAGCTAAAACTACTTTTAAAAAAATCGATGTATATTTTTGCTCACTGAAGCTGTGAGCCAAAGGCTGTACACACACAGATGGTAACAGTTAACTTGAAATGGATTTTTTTTTTTAAACGTCTCCTTTCTCCTTATGGAATAAGATTCCTCCTTTCCTCAGGCTTCATTTAAAATGACTGGAAGAATTAAAATAGTAATCCTTTGAACATTTGGAAGCCTTCAAAATGCTTTATCTATATAAGTTAATGTTCTTTTCTTGATGCTGCTGGCCAAAACATAGCAACATAAAAATGCAGTTGTGGCCACTTCATGAGAAGGTTTTTGTTGTTGTTGTTTGCAGATGGAAAAAGACCCAGAGCAGAAGGATCTCCAGAATTACTGTTAGGAGAAAAGCAAAGAGAAAATTATGAGAACTTTCAGTTCTACAAAGAAAGAACAGAGATATCAGATAATCCTTTACCACAAAGAGACATGGAAATGATGGACGAATTACCAAAGAGAAGGAGAACTGCAACTGAGCAGAAAAAACAGCATCTTCAATCAGAACTCTTTAGCTTTTCACAGACAGAATGGGACCTGCTAAACTCTTATTGAATAAAGTAAACATTTTTAACTAATTGGCTGATGTTCAGCTTTGTCTCTCTGAACAAAAAAACTTGGAAAATAAATGATGCATTCTATTTTTGCAGTTAATGGGCTGGAAAGAAGTCTTCCAACATCATCATCATCATCATTATTATTATTATTATTATTATTATTATTATTATTATTATTATTATTATTATTATTATTATTATTATTATTATTTTCAAACTACTATAAAGAATATGAAACGCTTGCTGTATCCCAAAGATGCTTTTTCACGAGGCAACTGGACTTCCTTATTTTTCTTTGAAGACATTTCGCTTCTCATCCAAGAAGCTTCTTCAGCTCTAACTGGATGGTGGGGAATGGAAAGATTTATACTCCTGCAGACAGCTGTTCATTTGCATTCTTTTAGCAAGTTGCTAAAGCTACCTGGAGGCTTATCTGTGTCTCCAGGGTCACCTGAGTAGTGCAAATGGGTGTGGAGCCTTCTTGGAACAGTTGAAAGTTCCCTTTCCCCACAATCCAGTCAGAGCTGAGGAAGCTCCTTGGATGAGAAGCGAAACGTCTTCAAAGACAAACAAGGAAGTCCAGTTGCCTCGTGAAAAAGCATCTTTGGGATAACTATGACCTGGATGACTGAGAATCTCCGTAAACATTTGCTGTGCTTCTATACATACAATAAATGAGCACTTTATGATGTTTAGGTAAACATAAGGTGGGTTCACTGAGAAAATGCTGGAAATGATACTAGCTATGATTCATTTTTGCCCCGGGTGTTTATTTTTGTTGGGCGTCTTAATTCATGCAAGTCATTCTTGCGTGATGTAGCCTCTTTGTATGTTGTATCTGAAGAAACAGGGTGAGACTTGACCACAAGGAATTAAATATAATGCAGTAAACCTAAAGGCTGAAGAGTGTTATTTTTGAACTGTTTATGTAAATTGTGATGTTCAAAAATATATATTTGCACTTTTTCCACAAAAAAAAAAAAAAAAAAAGTAATACAAGACTGCCTGTGCAGTTTTGGGTTTCAAAACTTGGAGCTCGCCAATTAAATTTGACCTTTCCACATTATAAACTGTCCTGTCCCAGGCCAATCGTATCCAAGTACAGGAAGGGGTGGTTTTATTCTCTTCATTAAATGAGGCTTGCAAACACACACTTGCAGTATAGAGATAGGTTCCCTGCCAAAGCTTAGCAAGTTCGACTTACAGATGAATAAAAAGCAGCACTCAGGACAGTAGTCAGCTAGAGTCAAGTCTTGAGGGTCAAAAGCTTATAGCAGATTTGTCAGCCAGTTCAAAGTCAGTTTTGCAAGCTTCACAAACCAGGGTACAGGGAGTGGCAGTTAACGGGTGGTTGTCGTCAATGGAGAGCTTATCCTTGCTGTTCCATTTTAATAGAAGCAGCCCTGATGTAGCTCATTCACTCCTTCAGTGCAAGCAGTTTCTCAGAGTGCCTTTCCTCTGCGCTCTTTGCAGCCTCCAAGCTCTTCTGTTGGGATGGTAATTCCACACCCTTCAGAGAGTGATGGTATCTGTTTGCTGTTTTGCTTTGGCAGCCCATCTGGTGGTGCTGGAGCTGGCTGCTTGTCGTCGGTCCTTTCCTCTGACTCCGAATCTGAGCCCATCATGGCATAATCAAACTGAGGATTTACTAGTATAAATCTTTAGCTAGCTGGAATTTGTTTAAGCAGTAATCCACCCCATGCATAGAAAGTTATACTTGCTCTCCTTTGAAATTCCTTGCTCGGGAAAACAATTAGTATGAATTTACTAATAGACTCAAATATTCAGGGATGTGAGAGGGGGCATTCATAAACTTGGCAGTCTTTTCTTTGTATATAGTTGTGTGATTCCTTTCCCAGAGTTTGCCTAGCGCATGCTGGTTCAGGAATTCTGGGAGTTGAAGTGCACAAGCCATAAAGGGGCCATCATTCTCCACCTAGTAATTCCTGCCGATTCTCCCTACATCCTTTAACTTTTCCCAAACATCCGCTCCAGTTGAACTGTTGCCTGTATCGGTAACTGCCCAAATGGGAACATAAATCTTGAGACTGCAAATGGCCTATGAACTCTTATTTTTTCCCTTGAGTTAACCATGGTCACTAAAAATCAGCACACTTTTCTGCCATGTCAAAACACAAAAAAAGGTGTCTTTGGGGGAAGAAATGGCGAACTGAAGATGGTGAAGCTGATGACTGGCAGAATTAAGAGCTGGCAAGTAGACTGGCTCATCATAATTTCTCTCCAGACAAGATGGGAGATTTGAGATCGCCAGCAAGTGGTCCATACAATTGCTCCTAATAAAGAGACTACAAGACAGTGCTCTCTGCTAGGTCTAATGCTCTGGGAGACAAGGGAATGTCCATCTTGCTTAAAGCACAGTTGGCATCTTTAAGGACCACTGGGCTTGCATAATTTTCCAGTCTTGGAAATTACTTCTTAATTTGAAAACTTTGAATTGACAGGTTTTACAGCATCAGGTGAGACTCCTTCAATCCTTAGCAGAAGAAGTTTAAATACAATGATTTTTTTTTTCTGGAATAAACAGCAAAAGGGTTGATTAAAATTTTGATTTTAGAAAGTTACAAAGTGTTTCAGGGTCCAGAAAAAAAAGGAAGTAAGATTTTGGAATTATAATAATTTCCATAGGAAAATATTTTTATTTTGAATTATTTAAAAACATGAGAGAGTGGGCTTTTCAGGCTAGACAGTAGAGGGAACTACAGGTTGTCCTCAATTTACAACCACAATTAGGATTGAGATGTTGGTCACTAAGTGATGCAATTATAAAGTGAGACATCATGATTGCATCACTTAGCAACAGCCATCCCACTAATCCCCATTGTTGTTGTTAAGGTGATTTTACTGCTTGTTAGCCAAGGACCCGTTACAATCCAAGCCATGGTGGCGCAGTGGTTATTGCAGAATAACTCTGCCCACTGCCAGGAGTTCGATCCTGACAGGCTCAAGGTTGTCTCAGCCTTTCAGCTTTCCGAAGTCAGTAAAATGAAGACCCAGATTGTTGGGGGCAATATGCTGACTATGTAAATCTCTTACAGAGGGCTGAAAAGCACTATGGAGCAATATGTAAGTCTAAGTACTATTTTTATTGCAAATATAATATTGCTTGAGCCTCCTCTTTATTAACGGGATGCATTCTGAAAGCATGTATCCTGTTCAATGCAATGTTCAAAAACCTTTGCTGCAGCCATTTGTTCCAAGTTGTGATTTCTAATGTGATAGAAAAGGACAATAAATAAATATTAAAATGTACAAAATATATTTCATTGAATTCAATGTTAGTTTGTCTTGATCTCACTGTTTGGAGTATGGCTCCTGGCCTGCCATTTAAATATCAGACGCGGCTCTTCTATATATTTAAACACTCCTCTCATAAACAACTTAAGCTGATATAAGCTGAAAGTTCATAACCTCTGATTTACAAATAAGGAGGTGCTTTATTGGTACATGAGCATCTGTGCAAGATTAGAAGATTATAAAGACTGAATTTAAACAAGCCGTTGATCTGGAAACAGTAGTGTCAGGCTCTTGTGACAAATTGAATGAAAACCAAAATCCTCTTGGCTGTCATGGATGAATAGCTTCACTGTGAGAACTAGGTGACTGCAGTGCAAAACAAGTGGCCCCTGCAGCCAAGCAGGGCAAATGCTGTGAAGAGCAACAACACTATATAAAACATTCTTTGTGAGGTCCCTTTAAAATTATCTGCAATTCCATCGCAGCCTGGTTCTCAGTGGATTGCTTTTTATTTTCTCCAAGGTTATGTTTGTCGTCTGCTTATCTTGTACAGAGGTATTCATCAGACCAGTCAAAGCAATGTTGTATTCCATCTCGGCAAAAACTTCTAGGAATGCAAGTACAATAATCATAGAAGACCACCAGGGTACAACTCCAAGACTGAGATCCACAAGGAGGACAGTTGGCTTCTGCAAGATTAAAAAGAAAGAAACCACACATGAACACCATTCATAAGATGTTCCTTCCTGAAAATCGTACAGTGATTAATGGGTAATCCTACCTAAGTGTCCCCTACCCAGAATTGTGAAACATTGGCTGTGAGCAATGCTTACTTAGACTTATGAGAACTCTAGCCCTAACCCATCTGAAAGGCTCAAGATTAGAGAAATCATATGCCAAAGAAGATTCTGAGTCTTTTAAATATATTTATGTCAATTCATTCTCTTGATCTTATTTACAAGGCTATTTCAGGAAAAATCTTGCTGGTCAGTAAATAATATAGCAACACAGCACTTTACATTCCATTGCGCTTCCTAGTCAAACATGATCTGCCAGTTTTGTATTACTCCCTGAATATATTGGGCCTGTATGGTGTGGCAGAGCATGTACAGAAAAGAAAGCAAGGCATAAAAACCCTTAGTGGGGGCTGATCAATTTATAATTATATCCATCCATAAACTCTAACTTATGGTCTTGAAACAGAGATGGGTGCTGCACCCCTAGAGTTGGCAATGACTAGCAAAGTAAAATTCACAGGGACCACTTTTCTTTCCTTATGGAACTACCTAACCCTTTTTTCATCCATTGGCCAGAAAGTCAAAGGACCTGCATAAGGAAGAACATCAGCAAAGCAGGAACAAACCAGTCAGAACTGCATAGTTCTATGTTGTATTACACTTAATTCCTTTGCTCCGGACTTGAATAACCAGTCTTCTTAATTAAACCAGTCTTCAAGATGGACAGTATTTAATATTTATTTGCTATGTATATGTAGGGATGTGGGTCTATATATATGTTGTACATAGTATGTTTAGGTGTGTGTCGTGTATGTGTTTCACTTTGAGAGGGGGCAACTAAATTTCATTTTTGATGTGTGCCATTGTGCCCACAATATAAAAATGACAATAAAGGTTATCTTATCTTATCTTATCTTCTGTTTTCCCTCTGTTGTATATGTGTGTGTCTGTGAATGTGTGTGTGTGTTGAGGGCAAGGTCAACTAATGTAAAACACTCTGGGAGACAACAAAAGCCTTAAAATATTCATTTATATTTAAAAAGGACTCACGTGACCCTATTTCATCAGAACAATCTCCACAATCATTAAATCCATTACACCTTTTGTCTGCGTAGATCCAAAACCTGCGATTCTTGCAATAAAATATCAAGTGTCCAGGGAGACTTTTTGGCAAATCACCTACCAAAACAAAACAAATAGATGTAAGCTTACAATGGTGTAAAAAAAAAGTTTCTTAAAATGTGACCTGTCAAGAAAAAATATTGTCCTAATAAATAAACCCCAACCTGTCAAGTATAAAAACTTGAGTACTGAAGGAAATATAAGGTATATCCTGGCAATGTCGAAGGAACACTGATTTTGCTTAGAAATGCAAGCTGTTGGGTGTTGAACTATTTATTTCAGAATCAATTTGATGATTTTTTAAAAACTGATTATTTCAGTTGCTGTTTTTGGTTTAAACCTTTTGGATGCCAAAGTTTAAATATTTTTTTATGCCGATTGTAATTCTAAAGTGTATCTAGAAAAAATCCAATTTTGCTTAGTTAAGCTGTACCCCTGAAATTCTGAACTGTTGGCCTGAATTGGAACAAAAACTGAAAGGAGTTGAGTTGATCTCCATCACTGGAGGTTTTTAACAAGAGATTGGATAGCCATTTGTCCAGAATGGTACAGGAGGTCTCCCGCTTGAGAAGAGGATAAGTCAAGAAAAGTTCCAGGGTCCTTTCCAACTATGTTATTTTGTATTCTGTATATTGAGTACCAAGAAGCCCTGTATTTGTATACCAATAAAGGTATTTTTGCCACAACCTAAGTTTGTTAACTAGTTCTTTTTTCACCCATGAGCATGGCCTTTTAGGGAGTACTGTACAAAATCAGGGATTCCTGGTAAAATGAATTTACAGGCCAAAGTAAGATGCATTGATCAAACGTGCAGTTTGTGCTAAACTATGGTTTATTGAACAATCCATAATTGTCTGTGTACATACAATATAGTAAGCCAAAACAAAACAAATCACAATAGAAAAGAACCTATAGCATGCTCAACTCTAAAGAGAGCTTACTGTCAGAAGAATATTCCAGTCCAAATCTGAGCTGGGATTGCAAAAGAATGACACTGGGCTCAGTTGCTTGAAGAGGAAGAAATTTACTTGAGAACATAGAAGCAGCACTTGAGGTAGCTACAATTTGGGGTACAGAGGCCAGAAATATTTATAGGAGAGATGGTCCTTTGTGAGGTATGTGTGAATGTGCCCTTGTAATGTTTAATTTGGTAGATGTGCAGGTCTGATGGAAAACTTATCTTACTTTGCTTAGTGTGTGTGTAGATCTTTTTCCTTTGGTGTGTGTCTACGTGCTGACTTTGGATGCCATTTCTGTGTAGCCAAGGAAACTCTGTATTGGGAAAAGGTTTTCCTTGTCTGCTATTATTTGCCAGGTTAATTAGTTTAGCCTGGGCATTAATCATATCAGTGAAAGAAGTGGATTAGCAATCTTTGCAACATTGTATTGACTTTGTTTGCAACATAGTATTCCAGTTTCAGTTACTTGCAGGTCATGTTAATGATCAAAAGGAGGGTTAGAGACCGTATAGGAATAAATCTAATTTTGAATTAAATTTTTTTCCACATTACAAATCGTAATTGCTCAGACAACATGTTAAGACAAAGGTTGACTTCCCATAACCCCCTGATAATTACTATGGTAATACTAATTCCAGTTCAGTCTAGCCTAAGATGTCAAGTCAGTATGCCTTAGTGCAGTGATGGCGAACCTTTTAGAGACCGAGTGCCCAAACCACAACCCAAACCGCACTTATTTATTGCAAAGTGCCAGGGCCGCATCAGCATTGTGGTGCCCTCGGGGGGGGGCAGGGAGACGCCTTTGAGTGCCACCTCTGGCACGCAAAAACTGGGGGCGCAAAAACGGGCCACCGTGCTGCAAGGCGCAAAAACGGCCGCCACCGCGCCACCGGGCCACCATGCAGATACAAGGCGCTGCACCATGCAAGAACGGGGCAGGGCTAGTGAGTATCACGCAGGCACTAGCCCCGCCCCCATTTGCAGTGCGTGCATGCTCGTAGCCCCGTGCGCACATGCACGCATGTAAAATGCTTCCCCCTCCCTTTTCTTCCAGTCCACCAATCGACAATGGTTGGTGACCTCTGCTCTACCACCTCTACTCGAGCTTGCTAGTCGGCCGCTTCACCTCCTTTGTGCTGGGCGGGGCTCCTGCTCCAGTGGCGGCCTGCTGCTGGCGGCGGTGGCACGCATGCCAACAGAGAGGGCTCTGAGTGCCGCCTCTGGCACGCGTGCCATAGGTTCGCCACCACTGCCTTAGTGCAATGTATGAATCTAGCTTCTGAAAAAAGTGGAAATAAAGAAAGTGTCAGATGGGACAGTGATCAAGACCTATTGTTACATTTCAGTTAGAATCAACTTCTCAGATCAAATCTGTTAATTGTAATCTTAAGACAAAATTTATCAATTTTTCAAAAAGCGACAACCGGAGCTTGCAGTGGTGGAGCTAAAGAAATGCAGAATGTTTGAATCTTGCCTTTGACCATAGCCTAATTCTAATTTAAAATATAATGTTCTAGGAAATTCAGATGTGATGTAAGCTGTCCAAAGTCAATGAAGATTTCTTTCCAGCTTCTCATTTTCTGCTCTTCTTTGCTGTATTTTTTAAAAAATCCCAATGGGCTCATCTTCAAATAACTAAATAGTAAAACCTGGTTGACCATATGGATTGGGGATAAGTTGGGGGGAAATGAACTGGGGCAGAGGATGAATGCAAAAAATATTTGACACCAAAGCGAAAACTTCCATATTTGTTAGCAGAACAATGCAACTGTATGAAAAGTATTTGCTGAAATGAAAAATATGCAGAGATACATCAGAAGAAATCAAAGAGGTCTGGGATCATTTTATTCTTAGTTCATTTCTGGTGGTTATGATAGTGTTTCAAGAAGTACAGCAACTTGTTAGTATTGATAGTTGTTGACTTACAACCACAACTGAGCCCAAAATTTCTGTTGTTAAGCAAGAGAGTTGTTGAGTTTTGTCCTATTTTATGACTTTTTTTGCCACAGTAGTTAAATGAATCACTGCAGTTGTTATTAACATGGTTTTCAGGTGAATCTGGCTTCCCCAGGTCACAAAAGGTGATCACATGATCCTGAGACACTGGCATAAATACATGCCAGTTGCCAAGCATCCAAATTTTGATCATGTGACCTTGGGGATGCTACAATGGTGGTAAGTGTGAAAAATGGTCATAAGTCACATTTTTTTCAGTGCAGTTGTAAGTTCGAATGGTCACTCAATGAATGTTTGTAACTTGAGGACTACCTGTATTATACATGTTCTGCTTTTCAGGAACACTGTGCTTATCCTGATATTATGGGCTGTCTCTCCAGCTTAGGAAATGTTTATATTATTTGCTAGAGCAGTGGAATAAAGGGATCTTATATAGAAAAATAATTTTAGATTCAATTGAAAACCACAAACATTCAAATTCAAATGTTATTGGGGAGAAATTACTCAAGATATTGTGAAACCTAATATGCAGGCTGTGCAAGTGTCCTTAAAATATTATAGAAATGAATATGCATATGAGCGAACATATTTGCCTATTAATTTCTATATTGCTTTAAGAACATTTGTACAGCAGTTTTGGACCTTGAGATCTTGTAGCCCTACAGTAAGCCAGTTGTTTGATTTAAGATATAGCATAAATAACCAAATGTTCCCTTCTAAATAGAAATAATAACATGATACATTAAAACTTCAGAATATATAATCACGTATTCTTTACAAGCAGCCTAAGATATCTAGAGAGAAACATTGTGATAGGAAGGGGACAAGAGGAAGGACTTAAGTCTCTTACTACATAATGCTTCTTGCTCATCTTCCCCATTGTCACAATTTTTTCTTGTGTCACAAACTTCACTGGCTGGAATACAGGTCTCTCTGTTATCACATAAAAAGCCTGTCTGCTTACTGGTAGTCATACATAAACGGTTAACTGAAAAATAAAATCAAGAGCAAACAAATTGTAAATACTGACACTCAATAATCAGAACTAACAGTACTATAGCATATGCCTCTATGAAATTTGATGCAATTCGGATTATGGTTTTAGATCTACAGATACAATTAATCTTCAGACATACTCTAATTCCTTCCTTCCACTTTTCTATTAGAGGTGAATTCAACATAAATTTCTACAAAACTGTCACAGAACAAGTAGACACTAAGACTCTGGGAAGTATACAAAGTTAAAACCAGAAAGAACAGTACTGTACAACAAATAGTCAAAAATTAAAAGCAGTAAAACCATTAAAAACCATAAAACGTAATTTGCAGGAGAGCATAGTCAGTTTCCCTAACACTATAATTATCTTACAGATTCCATATCCATATTACTGGATCGCCAGATCAGATGGATAAGCCCCTTCTGCAACCCCTTCTGGCCAATAATTGGAATTATGTGAACTTTGGAAATCAAATATCAAAAGATTTATATCTTTATCATGTCACATATGTCATGTCACATATATTATGTGTCAAATATTAACTGCATTGTATGCAAGTATTCTTTGACTTATGACCAGTGGCTTAGGGACCATTCAAACTTATGATGGACCTCCCCAGGAGTTCTTATAACCCAGTTCCAAAGTTCCAATGGCTGACCCCCTCTGCAGTCATATGACTGCATGTTAGGCCTACATTTACAATCTTTTGCAGCATCCTGTGGTCATGTGACCAGGTTTCATAATGTTTTTGCCAATAACCAGCATTTACTTCTGGTTTTCAGGAAATCTTGCTTAATGACTTATTCACTTAATAACTGCTGCAAAAGTTGTCAAATCAGGTTGGTCACATGGATGACCTGTTTTAAGACTGTTATGACTGTAATGGGCAAGTTCCATTACTGTTGCTAGTTGAGGACTAGCTTTAAAAAATCAGTTATATAATGTTGTAACAGGTATCATGTTAATTATATCATGGTAAAAGCATGAGAACCAAAGGAGAATTGGGTTTACTTGAAAAAAGTTAGATACATATGCATGATTTTATATGCGTCCTACAAAGCACTGAGCACTCAGTGTTTTGACAGCTGCAAGATTAATTTTATTAGATCATGTACCCTTTAGTGGCAGTCAAATTCATCTTCAAAAGGTATGGAACTAAATATGAATTGCAGACTGACAGGGTATATCAAAGTGGAGTTATTAGCACTTATTTAGCTAAATGCTGGCCAATTATCAACTACTGTATGTCATGGTTCCGACAGATGAATCTCTTCAAAAGAACTTCGAGGCATTGTTTTCCTTAAAGAATCTTTTATTCGAGAAACAAAGTATCGGCACTACATAGTTGAAGCCAAAAACTGAATTCCCCTCCCCTGGCACAAAGTAGCAAAGCACAATTCCCTTCTCCAATTAACAGTCATAGCCAAATCTCTATCAACTCAGGACCTAATAACCTTGGGTTCCCATGGCTGAGTTATTATTGTTATGACTAGCTGGACTCTCATCCACATTCCCCTTCCCAGCATCAACGAACTCTAAAAGCGATAGAGAAAAAATAGCTACATTTCCATCTGTTGTCAAAGCAAGAACATCCGATGTTAGCAGCGTTGACACTGTGTTTCCCCGAAAATAAAACTGGGTCTTATTTTTTTTGCCTCCAAAAGAGGCACCAGGTCTTATTTTCGGTCGATGTCTTATTCACCTCTGGATCCGACAGCCCCGCCCAGCCGGTCCATTTCTTCTGCGGCAGAAGGAGCAGCTTCATTCTGCAGTTGCATTCCGGCCTGCATTTTGCAGTCAAGCCTTTCCAGAAGGCCTGTGCAGCCAAGTACCAAACTATGGATTCAATCTGCAGAGCTCTTGCAGAACCAAAGGCCTGCGACTGAGAAATGTAGGCCTGGCTGCAGAAGACACCGCAGAAAAAGTGGGCCAGTGAGGAGAGGCCTAGCTGCAAGGTAAGTGGGTGTGGGGCACGTGGGGCAGATCCACACCCCTGCCCTAGCTTGATTTTTAAGTGTGTGCCTCCCCCAAAACTAGGGCTTATTTTTGGGGTAGGCCTTACTTTCAGGGAAACATGGTATATTATGGATGTTACAGTATCTGATTCAAGAAAGCAGTTTGTATAATTATATAGCTGACATACAATTAAAAGGTTTACCCTATCTCTCATCCAAGAAGTTCCTTTTATACTCTATTGCAGTGTGTATAAGCATAGAAATGTTATGTAAGGTGGCTCTGCCACCTACACCCTGGTCTTCCCAGTCTGAGCAGGAAAATCTGAAGGTTGCAACTACATCCAGCTGAATAACCTTATAATCTCATTTTAGACCTTCCAACTTAAATGGGTAAATGAAGGATGGAGTGGGACAAGGATAATATATGAGGCTGCACTATGTTCTCTGCTTATGATAGTGACATGCTGTCCTGCATAATGTAAATATGGTATTCCATAAAAAAAATTTTTTTTTAAGAAATAGATGCATTTTTATCAAGAGGGAAATAATAATTCTTTAGATGTATCATTTAGCTTCCCTAGATTTATTGGACCTAGTTTAGTCTAAATCCACCATAAGAATGTTGCCATGCTCAGTTGGACAGAGAAAGAGGTGATCAAGTGATTCATTTATGGGTTGTATGTTGATTTACCTGAGTACAGATAGTAGTAGCTGGCTGACCTAGTTTTGCCCAGAAACTAAACAGGATCAGGTCTGGTTTGTTAAGACTAGGAAGCACTAAAAGATGGCAGTGACAAAACATGTTCATCCTATTGCCAAGAAAACTGCACGGTTATGTTTGAAAAGTCAAAAGAGACTTCCTTATGCTAGGTCATAAGGCTAGAATAGTCATTTCTAGCACCTAGTTGCAACCATGGCAACGTTGTTTTAAGATGAGTGTATCTGAATCAATCCATAGACAGCTGTTTATGGAAGATACTTATAATAGTAAATAAAAAACAACAACACTCCAAAGTAAATGTTACAAGCAATAGATATTTCCCTGACAGCGAAACTTTACAAAGAACAGGGAAAGCATATGAATCCCTCTGAAGTGGTTATCAATGACATATTTAAACCCTATGCTTTAAAAATGTCCATTGCTGGTTATATTGATAAACAGGCAAGATCTCTTTTTTTCTAACTCTTGATATTTCAGACAACACTCTCGCCATCCGACATACTGAAAGAGCCATGACTATTCTTCCTGTGGTGTTGATGTCTATGTCAGACTAAAACTGAAATCTGGAAATAACTGACCTGGGGTAGGAGGAGGAATGCCGACAGTCACAGCCAATGTGATGATGGCAATGATTATACCAAGTATAATAAGACTAATGGCAGATACACAGATGCATCGTCGAGTGCAAAGGGTCCAAGAAAAACACTTTCTACAGCAGTCTGGTTGGTCATGAGTGGTACCTGCTATTGAAAGAAAACTATTGCAGAATTCATGCGCATATTGGCTTCTGTCATCTCCCATCAATTAATTTCTTTCTAAAAGACCTACACTGGACCATCAGAGTGGCATGGGGAGAATACATGGATTCTAAGCATCATTGCAATTTGCTCCATTTAGTGAGCAGTGCTTGCCTGACCGTGGCAGATCACAAAAATGTAAGCAACTTGTACCTGATTGGAATCTGCAAGGGAGGTTACTAGGAATGCCAGGGCTGTATCTTGATGTACAAGAAAGAACTTCCTGAAGATGTTAAGTGTCAAAGCAGTTCTGCATCATTGTCAGGAAAACAACAGAGAAGTTACCCATCATCTGATCCTGATATACAGGAGACTTTACTTTTTCCTTAATATAAAATATTTATATGCTTAAAAGTCTTTGCTCTTGTCATGGACCATAGGATCTGTTCACATTAAAAATAAAGCCTGTATAGCTGCATGAATTTTGTAATATTTTCATTTCTCCAAATCTCTTTAAAGCAAAATCTAATGCAGTGTTTCTCAGTTTCAGATACTTTAAGATGTGTGGACTTCACGCTGGCTGGGAAATTCGAGGAATTGAAGTCCACACATCTTTAAAAGTTGCTGAAATTGAAACACTTATCTAATGGGACTTCCTGTTGCCCTAATGCCATGGAACACAAAGACTATTTTGTCCAGCAGGAACTCCAAATTGGTCTTCATCAAATTATATGGTAACATTTAATCAACAAATACATTTGTCTTTTACATCATTTATTTTAGAAATTTAAGGTCCTTATTTAGTCGTTTGGAAGATATTTTTTTGAAACCTCCTGTTTGTAATGTTTTTTCCTAGATGGACAGGCTGAAGACTAAATTTGAATCTTCTGCAGGTAAAGTGTGTCTTCCAAGCTATGCCTCTTGTTCACTGAACACTACAAGAAAACTGAGGAAATAAACAGGATTACAAGCCCAAGAGAAGTATATTTATCACTTTTTGGGTTTTACTTTTCCAATCTTGTAAGTAACTTAACAGAGAACAAATTTCTCAATATTTCTATTGTTATTCTGTACCGATGAGTGATATCAGATCCTTCCATTGATGCTATTTCAGAGAAAAATCATGTCATTTATTTTTCCCATTTTCTTCTCAAGTGCATGTTTCTATTTCTTTCAATTAGCGTAGATATGGACGCTAATTGTACGCTAATACGTACAATCCTATAGACTTTTAGAAAGACAGGGAAGACCTGCTTCTTTCTCTGTTTGAGGGATCAGCGTGTAGAGACCCACGCTGAGGAATTATATTATACTTCTGCCCCAATCGCCTTTTTCTTTTTATTAGCTTTTAATTATATTTGCCCCTTTTGTATTTGCTGGTTATGATTTTTTTCCCTTTTGTATGCCTTGTGTGAGCTGAGTGGCCATATAAATGCTTTAGAAAACCTAAGTAAAATAACAACTGTTATTCTTTTATGATGCTATGAATCTATCCTGAAATTTTACAAAGTCTTTTACTCAAAGTTGTAAAATGCTAGTATATCCTTGTACAATTTCATGTCTTCTAGTTGTTTTGGACCATCACTCACAGAATCCCCAGCTAGTAGGACTGGGAATATATGCACAGGAAGAAGTAAAAGAAGATGAATAATAATGATTTTAAAAATACTATTCTGTTTTCCATTTTCTTGTTTTCTGTCCATCCATCCATCCATCCACTATTCTAATATATTGGACAATGTAGTAATGGTTATAATTAAAATACACAAATTTTATTAAATTTATTGATTAAATTAATGTTTAATATGGATTTAGGTAATGCGATCTCTCTCTGTTCCAAGTTTCATAATATACATTTCCTACTTGTAACCTATGTAAAGTCATTTTTGAATGGGTAGCATTTTCTATTTCTAACATAATTATACACTGTTAACAATTTTCTAATTCAAAACCATAAAAATTTCATATGGCAATATTAACTATATGTGTATTGGTCTGCTAGGACTGTATATTTTCTACTCTCTCCCAAAAAAACCTTTCAACATATGTATTAAGCATCTAATATTTTGTCACTAAGTATTCAGAACTTTTTACCTGTCTTATCAGTGAGATGGGATTTGGCTGAACCCAGTGAAGCCATATCAACATTCTATAATTAATAAAAATAAAATAAATATTGAACCAAGAACTTTAAAGCAAGCAACTAACTACTTTAGTAGCTACATCAGTTAAAGCAGTAGATTTGGACCAGGAGGCCAAGTTCAGGAGCCCTGGAGATGCACAACCATGAAGCACATTGCAACACATTGGGATCATTATACAGGGTATTATTGCTGGGATAAAATTGGAGAAAATCTCTAAGTAACCTTGAGGGATACAAGAAAAATAACTGAACTAAATTAAAAAATACTACATCATATATCATTATGCATATTTGGAGAATTATGTAAACATCAAAATATTCAATTATATTTAATTCAATTTCCTGTTACTAAAGTAACTGCACATGATATTCAAGCATTTGTAATTTGTTTATAGAAAACAAAAATTATTATTTTAATCCAATAAGGGAAATTATAATTATCCTAAAGGGATGGCCGATTACCTGAGGGTAAGTTCTATTCATTTTCCTTCTTGAAGCTGAGCAGGATTATACTGACAAGAAAGTTGTTCTGGTCATTCAATCATCAGTGTTAAAATGGTGCTGCTACTCAAGACAGAAAGAGGAGCTAGCTTTTATTAAGTGGTGTGTTGATTACATACCTGGGGTTGGGTTACCTGGTTACTAAGAGAAACAGAAGAACAAAAGAGAATGACTCTTTTCTTCTTTTACGTAGGACTTCATCCCCATCATATTGAAGAAAACGGAAGTAAGCAAAAAGGAAAAAAAATCCCCTTTGATTTATGTTGTCAGAATTCTCAGAGCAGAACCTTAAGTTTTGTATAATAATATTGAAGTAGGCCTTGCCTACTGAAGAAAGAAAAGCTGAATAGAGCCTCCAACAGAGAATGCACAACTTTCTCTCAACCTACAAAGGTATATTTCAATTTATTTAATGTAACCTGGGTTTAGCCTTAGATCTGTGCTTAATTTGAGACAGAAACATCATAAAGAGTTGGAATTCAAAAATAATGTAAAGCAATTTAGTTGAAATAGTTAGTACAATTTAATTAATGCCTGCAAGTAAAAATCAAAACAATTGATAGAGAACTTATCATGTATCCCAAGAGTTAGTGCTTAGAAGAGTTATATTTGTCTTTTAAAAACAGTGCAGAGACAATATTCAGCCTTTTGTAGCTGTTCAGGGGTGTTTTTCCAAAATACTCTATTAACGTGGAACAAAGATTTTAGAGCCTTCTTTTTAACAGTAAACAAATTTCCACTGTATCATACATTGTTTCAAATTCAATTTTAAAAGCAATAGCTTTCAACTGCATTTTCTAGAACATTAAACATGGATAGGGAAGAACTTTTGAGAGAGCTATAGGAAAATCATGGTCTACTTATGAGTCCATTAAGTTCATGGTAAATATTGCATAGATGAAGCCAAATAGTACAAGATTTCTAGTCATATTCTTCTTAGTAAAGTTTTTGAAGAGTGGCACCATCAACCTAAGATGACAAACTGAAAGAGAATGCTGTCTAATTTTATAAGGCTTGTTATGGAATGCAATGCAAAAGTGACACTCTAATATGTAGAGGGATTTTATTAAAGTTTATTTCTGACCCACAATTATTTCAGCAGAGGAAACAGGCATAAGGTTAAACAAAATTTATTTTTAATTGTGGAAAAAGAGATGTTTGAAATGGTAGAGTTTGCAAGCTATACTACAGTCATTTAATTTATCCACAGCTAAGAGAACGTAAAGTGTCTTTGACTACCAAAAACTTATTACACTTTTTAAAACAGATTCCAAATATATTTTGTGACATATGTTCATAATATACAAATGTCAATGCATAGACAAATACTTAGGACTTTTAGTAATCCAAGAAAACAGACAAGTGTAAATGCACTACAAACTCCTTGTACCCAATGTGATTTGCTTGACTGCTGAAAGAGGCGGAATTCCATTCTCCTTTGATTTTGCAATTTTGTTTGAATCTAAATACTAGCTAACTTACACCCCAAGGCCTCTTCAGTTTTAAAAAGCTACCAGAATTAACAGAAGTCTAAGAATTAGATTAATAAATCTGTTTTTTCCATTTTATATTGCGGATTGAGTTAAGTTAACTTTTGTAGGCAGAGGTCCCGCTTCTTGTTCCTCAGCTTTACATTTTACTATCACGAGAGCAGAGGTTGGATATTGGTTCAATTTTTGTTCATTTATATACTCCAAGTCGCCATAGATACTCAGCTTCTAGAAAAAGAAAACAAAATGTGCTTAAAACGGGCCATTCAATTGCAGCTTTCATAGCAGAACTATTATTTGTGGGGCTACATGTATGCCAGGATATATGGAGAACCCTGAGATGGCCATAAGCCTCTGAGAGATCATTGTGCTTTCACCAGTGGATTCCAAGGGGCGCTTGATGAAGCCCCTTTCCTAATATTTTTTACAGATCAAATATATATTAAAATTGTATGCTTATTCTATGACAGGAATGAATAACTGTATTTATGAACAATTTTGGGTTATTTATAAACCCTAACAAGAGGTTTATTTGATCACATATTTCCATCAGAAAGAACCTGAATGAAAGCCTTAGAATAAGATAAAAATAAAGTGATAATTTACCTCAGATGGAACATACTGTTCAACAGCAGTAGTAACAGTTGCACAACAAATCCACAGCAACACAAGTATAGACAGGAGAAGAGTGGTTGTTAATATCCAACCAGAATTTCTAGAAAGCAAGGAAACAGAATATTCCTAAAACAATTGGAGGTTTATTGAAAATATTTTCCATACATTATTTCCCTGTCTGAAAACTAATTTGCTGCTACACAATTAAACCCAACAACTTGAATGTAGTTTCAGAAAAGTATTACTATATTTGAAAATTTAGGATTTTCAAAGAGCTTCTGTTTTAAGTAAGGAATGATTACAGACAGCCAACATAAACCCAGACACTAATTGGCATAACTGTTCATTTAGAAAAAAGGCAGAAGAGGTTTTACATGCTTATTTTCTAACCCACCCAACTCCAAAGAATAACAGAATTGGAAGGGACCTTGGAGGTCTTCTAGAGTAGACCAACACCCTGCTCAAGCAGGAAACCCTATACCATTTCAGACAAATTGTTGTCCAATTTCTTCTTAAAAACCTCCAGTGTTGGAGCATCCACAACTTTTGGAGGAATAAAAGTAGGGGAGGAAAAAATTCAAAGGCTTGCTAGTAATGCCTCACTTCTTGTTGGAAAAGAAAAAGCATTTTTGTGACTGAAAATACTGTCCACTCAGATCTTATCCATCAATAGTCTAATTTGTCCCTGTATGTAGTACGTCTTTCCTCATCATCATTGTGACTGAAACAATTTCAGAAAACTTTAGCTAATCATAAATTTCTATTTCATCTGAAGTAGGAATGCTTGAGACAAGCTAGGATGTCAAATCATGCTTTGCTCCATAGCTAACACCCATAACTATCTAAAATAAACCATCAAAATTATTTCTCATTAATATAATAGGCATGTTAGCATCTCTCATACTCCATTTAGCCAGCAACATTATATGCAGCTTTACTTCAATTTGATATCACTTAAGTGAATAGTACAGAACAGCTTGGATTTGAAAGCAGTATTCAGTGAAAAATGAAGAATGTCAGTTGAGAAGGGAAAAGTGAAGCTTTATGGTACAGCTTTCTACTTTTACAGAACAACTGGATATAGCATAAATAACCACATGCTAATTTGCTAAAGGTTTAGTCAAGAATCATTCAATAGAAGACAAAACACAATGGTGTTAATTAATCAACTTCAAGTCATTAAATGTAGGTAACTAAAGACACTGCTCCTCTATTACTCCATATACCAAAAATACATACAGTGAAATACATTTGAAGAAACTCTCAGTTTCATCCTCGTCAAAAGATCCTTTATGTGCATGTGGACCTCCCAACTGTAGGTCTACTGAAAAAAATCATAGTAAAACTTTGTTGAGCTTTTAATCATGAAATCATAGGTATATAAAGCAAACCTTTGCACCTTTCAGTCTATGTGTTAAATTATTCTGGAATAATAAGTTAAACGAAGTTTAACAAAAAGTTAAATAAACAGAGGGTATCACATACCAAAGAAAACTTTTATTATACCCTATATGAAACATTTTCATAGAGCATTTGCAGCTTGAATACATCCATCAATATGTTGGCATGACTCAATATAATTAGTTAAAAAAGTATTATTGCTATGACTGCTTTTTATTCTCAGTGATTCGTATGGTAATTTTTATAATGTATTGTAGATGTTTTAGATATGATCTTGTTAACTTTCAAAAGAGTGCAGCAAAATAGTTACAGGCTAAATAAGCAAATTAATTGTGGAACATTACATTAGCCAGATTGTCAGTGGCTTACACACTGACACGCCCATACATAGTATGATATTGGAAAGCAGAAGCACTGAAATCAATGGATTAGTACAGGGAAATATGAGAATTACCATTGCATCTCACATAATTTTGTTAGAATCAACCAAGTTCAGTTCACTTTGGGTGAAAAAAATGGAATGACATATTTCAAAATATGATCCACCCACGTGTTTACTCTAAATTATAAAATTGTGCTTTTGTTTTTTAAAAAATTATAACTTTTCCCTCCATACATTTTGCATCTTTATGCTTTTTAAAAATGAAGGAAAAATATGACCTGTGTATATGCACACTCAGATGTTTGATCCTATGCATGTTTTTCAAGTTGTAATCGTCCAGATTTATTTCTTCCATAAAAATCTTTGTGCCAAACATTATAAGCTGTTTCTTTAATCAGATAAAACTAAAAAGTTCGTTTGTCTTTCTCTATAAGAAAATCCTGGAAGAAAACAGCATCTAAAAAGATGTGCATGTTTACATTTTTATGAGCATGCTATGTCTTGTTGGAGGTTCAGCCACTAAGGCAACTATTGTTCATTTAAAAATATGCTTCAGCTGCTATAATATAAAATAAAAGTTGTTCTGAAGTCTTACTAGTGACATTTAGGAAGGCATCTACATGTTTAACCAGTATGTCTACACTAAGGAATTCTTCTTGAGGAATTACTGACATCCTTGCATGAATGCCTTTGTAAATTACCAGCAGAACTCTGGAGGGGTAGAACTCTTTCATGCCACAGATATAGCGAGTTTTCACTTTTGTGTAAATAATGGAGTTTCTAGTCATTATACTAAGTTTATCTGATGTTCAATTCTATAGTTTCTTATCGTCAGTATAGAAAACCAATTAAAAGGAGATAAGAAAGCTTAATTTTTAATTTAAAAAACACACCATTTTCGTAAATGCATAGACAACATATTTTTACTATCCACAATTACTTCTGTTATAGTCCCCACATTTTTTCGGGTAACTTACAAGATGTCTTGGCTAGTGATGATGCTTTCAAATCTTGGTTTTCCTGATCAGGACTTTGTACAAACTGAACATCTGGTTTGGACTGAAATTATAACAGAACCTTCAAATTAGCGTAAAAGATGTGTACAAAACTAAAATAATCATAACACAGGAGTTAATAATGCTAGTTTAAGCAGTCACATTTTTATTTTATTTATTTATAGGTAGTCCTTGACTTACAACAGTTCATTTAGTGATTGTTCGAAGTTACAATGGAACTGAAAAAGGTGACTTATGATTGTTTTTCACATGTATGACTGTGTTACGGCATCTCTCTGGCCACGTGATCAAAATTCAAAGGCTTGGCAACTGACTTCTACTTATGACAGTTGCAGTGTCCCAGAGTCGCGTGATCTCCTTTTGCGACCTTCTGACAAGCAAAGTCAATGGGGAAGCCGGATTCGCGTAACAACATGCAATTAACAACTGCACTGATTCGCTTAACAGCCATGACAAGAAAGGTTGTAAAATGGGGCAAAGCTCACTTCACATCTCACTTAACAACAGAAATTTGGGGCCCAATTGTAATCCTAAGTTGAGGACTACCTGTATTTATTTATTTAAAGAAATAAACAAATGTTTTTCATGTTTCTGGGCTATCCACCTTCCTCAAGATACATTAGTTTGCAAGCATTTTAAAGTGCAAACCTAATTAATTAAAGTCTGGACCGTTATAAAAAATAGGCAAGAGTTTAATTTTCAATTGAATTAGAAGCACCTTTGTACAAATCCATTGACATTCTAGTGACACAAGTTAGCAAGTACCTGAAATATCAGTATTTTGCCATCATCAGCTTGAAGATAGAAAGTCCAGGTAGAGGTAATGAAGCTGTGGGCAGTTTCCATCATATCACTCCAGAAGGATCTTACAAGGGTAAGTGGGAAGAGTCGATGAATTTTTGGCATTAAGGACATGAGCTACAAATAAAAAGTTGATTTTTTTTTAAAAAAAGTGTTCTTCACACATGCATATAAATCAGCTGCAGAATAGGAGTACAAGCAGTGAACTTCAACTGTTTCTGCTTTAACAATTGAGATTACTTACTTGTTCACGTCTCAGTTCAGCATATGGTAACTGATTCTGGCATCCAAGATGGCAAGCATATTGTTCATCAGACTGGGAGGTATATGCCTCAGTACATGCTGCAAAATAACATCCATTTTCTCAGTTTTAAGGACTGCACATTCCATAGCAGCAATATAGTATAGATGAACATAAAGCCACTATTTAATACTATTATTTTTGACACCCATACTAATAGACTATGTCAGTATTTAGAAAAGGAAAGAAAATTGAGATCAAGCAATTTTAAAATTCAAGATCTGTAAACTAAATGACAGAACTATTAAAAAGAGACAAAGGGAAATAATTTGGTATAGCTTTCTGTAGGTCCTTGGTTTGTACATGACAGATCCATTCATTTTTTAAATCTCTTGATGTAACTTACTATACGTCATGAATATAGAAGGAAACAGACAAGTATGTAATCAGAATAATCATGTAAAAAAATTATAAGGGAAAAATAGAATCTTCCCATAAATGTGTATCAAACACATCAACTGTCTATTCCTATGCATATTGACTTGGAGGGGAATACTAGTCAAGTCAGTAGGATTTACAGCTGAATAAAGTGCCACACTGTAATGCACAAGATTCAAGAATAGTGTTATCAAAATAGAAAGCAAGCAAAATATCACTGGGTTTATGTTGTAAGCCAAATCAACCATTAGAATTTTTTTCTTCATGAAAAGACGATAAACAATATGTAGCCTTTGAACTTTTACCTCTCTGAACTAACTAAATAAAAATAAATGGCTCCAGTATTATATCCCTTTTTTCTAGAGTATGTGTAAATATTGAAAATTCTTCAGAAAGGAGAATGGGGTAAAGTTTTAGCAGCCAGCCAAAAGGCTTTCTAAAACAGAAGGCTGTAAGTGGCTCTAACCACTAATTGGTAAGGTGGGAAGGGCTTGGTAGGGATCTGCATCAGTTATTATAGGAGCTGTTTTGCCTAGACTAGAGTATGTGTTATCTGTTTGTCTGAAAATGGGGTAGCTACAGTATGTTTGTACGGTATGTTAACTTGGGTGGATATTCTAATTCTGATCGCTTTTCCTTTTGTGAAATAATACTTTGTTGTGATTTGGGGTCTAATCTTTTCTTTGGCACATGGGGCTCAAATTCACATTCTGTCTTATATTTCATTTGCATGAAGGCTTTACCTGTCCTTTGTGATTAGGTAACACCCTAAATCATTATGACATTCTCTTTGCAATTTACCAGGTTACCAAAATGTTTCTAAACTCCTCTAAACATTGGGACATTTTTTTTATTATAACTTGAAAAAGTCACTACTTTATATTACCAGAGTCACATTCCATCTTGGTCCGATTCAAATCAATTCCATCATCCACAAACTGACAAATTGAAAATAATCTGCAACCTCTTTGACATGCATAGAGCTCTTCTTCCTGATAATTAAATGTCAAGAAAGTCACCATAATTATTTTGATAACGTTATTATAAAAATTGTCAGTATGGTATATAACAAAATATAAAGTATATCCTGGACAATTTAATTTCTATGATATTTCAATCTATTGTTTCACTGTCATTTTCAATAGAAAGGGCAGATTTTAAGAAGTTAGATATAACAGTTGATGAATGCCATGGTTTAATACACTGATTTATAATAAAAAGTTGCATACAAAATGTATAAATACTAAGATCGTTAGAAAGATGACAACTTCTCTGTGTTCCAGTTTCATATTCCCATCACTATTTAATATACATCTAAAACTGCTAGAAAAATAAATAAGATGCCACGAATATACAGATACCATTCAATATGATCCTTACCATCAAAGGCAGCAGAGAACCTTATTCATAGCTTAATGAATATTAAGCTTATATTAATGAATTAATATAAAGTAGAAACTGGAGGTTCATTCTGGGCAGATCGGTCGGGCCCCATCTATCGGCCAAGAAAGGGACAATACAGAGGAAGAAATGTACTCCTTCCTTTCTTACAAAAAGAAGTTCAATTGAATGTTGTCTGTTCCATGCCAACAAATCAAAGGAGAAAAGAGTGTGTATGCGCATGTGTGTGGATTTCATGTATAACCCAATCTTTCGGAGTATGGCACACTCCAGATTGTAGCAATTCCTACATCTGACCTGAGCTGACAATTACCTGAGCTGACATTAGAAAGCTCTACAGATAGTCCTCGATTTGTAACAGTTCATTTAATGACCATTCAAAGTTACAACAGCACTGAAAAGTGACTGATGACCATTTTCCCCACTTATAACCTTTGTAGCATCCCCATGATCATGTGATCAAAATTCAGACGCTTGGCGACTGGTTCATACTTATGACCATTGTTGTGTCCCAAGGACATGTGATCACCTTTTGCAACCTCTTGACAAGCACAATCACTAGGGAAGCCAGATTCACTTAACAACCATGTTACTAACTGAAGAGCTGCAGTGATTCACTAACAACTGTGGCAAGAAAGGTCGTAAAACGGGGCAAAACTCACTTAACATATCTCTCACTTAACAACAGATATTTAGGGCTCCATTGTGGTGATAAGCCGAGGACCACAATGGTATTCAACCGTTGATCTGGAAAGCACCAGCAACCAAGCCTGAGACCCTGGAGAAGCAGCGTTCAGAAAAGCAGCCCATACATTTGCTGGACAATTGGTATAACCAACCTGCTTTAATTAACATTTGAGCATATTGTCTGCATGGCGTCCTTTTCCGTTTATAAGTCTCTCCCCCTTAATTTTTATCGCCGCGCGCGCGTGTGTTTATACACACACACACACACAGACAGACAGACACGGGGAAACGGTGGCACCACGCCTCTCGACTCCTCCTTCCGGCAACCCCCGATTAACCAGGACCCCGAGAGGAGGAGGAGGAGGAAGCCCCGCAAACCATTTTCCTAGCGGGTGATTTAGGGGCGAAGTCGCCGCCACCGCCGCTTTCCCCTTTCTTACCTTGGGGTACGTGTGGAGCGGGTAAGTGCTCTGGCAAGTCCGTTGACACGGCAGTGTATTTCCCAACGCCGGCTCAAAAGCCTCCGAAAGGGAATTCGGAGCGGGCTCCAGGTCAGCCCAAGCCGCCTCAGAGCCGAGAACGACCAGCAGGAGGAGAGACCCTAAACGGCTCCGCCGCGCCGCCGCCATCTTGTTACCGCCCCCCGCCCCCCCGACGGTTTGTTTTTGTTACTCCCACCATGAGCTTCTCGTTTCCGATTAGAAGAGCTACTAACAGTTAGAACTATTTGATTGGCTTCCGGGTTTCTCTACCACGATTTTTTTTCTCTCGAGAAAAAAGTAGGCCTCCGAAAAGAATAGTCTACTACCACTAATTCTAGTCCTACATTTAAACAGTAATAAAGAAAAAAAACCCATACAAACAAAGAGAAAAGTTCGTCTTCCTCGCAACCCAGTTTTATTCCACTTATTTTATCAATATGCATTGTCAGGCGCATCTCCCCTTTACTGCAAAGTTTCTCAATCTTGGCAACTTTAAGATATGTGGACTTCGACTCCCAGAATCCCCTAGACAACATGCCGGGGGGGGGGGGAATCTGGGATTTGAAATCTTAAAAGTTGTCAAGGTTGAGAAACACTCACCAAGTGGATGGTAGAGATAGATACGTTTGCAGGTAGCTTCACGCAACTATGTAACAGCGTGAAGACGATCATTTGAAGGTTAATTCTCTGTCCAATCACAATTATGTTAAATTCTTAGACTTCCCATCCCTCCCCTCACCGAATGGTTTTTCTGTGGAATAACAATAACAAAAATACATCAGGCAGCTATGTCTCTGTAAAGGGTGTGGTTACTCTAATTTTTTTTATCTCTATGATCAATCTGGAAGGGCAGGAAAGTAGGTTGACGTTGAAGCGTTGTTGGGAAATGTAGTTCCAGGAGGGCGAGAAGCGGAAGGAGATGCAAGTCCGGCAATTAACAGGCATCCTGGACAAATAGTGTTTTTTCTCAGGTGAGGTGCAGCTCGTCTTCTATTATTTTACTTTTTACCAAATTAATTTATTACTTAAAAAAAAAAACTCTCAAGGAAAAAGTACCAAGAACTTTGCTTCTCAACAAGTACAATGACAGAAATTCAACAGCTTCAACTTGGTTCCCGATCTCGCTTGAAAACCTTTTAATAGCACCCAGTTCAAGCTCACAATAACACATTTTAAGCTTGATATTTATATTATTTTTGAGTACAGACGCCTTTTCTACTTTTACATTATTTACAGGCCGCCTGCTTTTAGTTTAAGCTGCAAGATCACTATTAAGCTCAATTCATTTATGAAGACAGAGAGTATATCATCCTTCTTTTCCTCCTTTCATACAGAAGTACCCTCTTGCTGTAAATAGTTATTTTTTCCTGTTTATGGATTAGATGATGGATAAATTTGTTGTAAGAACATCCAGAACTAAAGGAGAACCAACAAAGAGCAATCCTGGAAAAAAGATTTATAAACAAGCTACAATAGAATCTCTGAAGGTATGTTTCAGATACTTTTGCATTGTAATAATTTAGATTTCTTTCTTTGGTTTCAAACAACATGATGGTATTTCTGAGGGGATAAATTGTAAAGCTAGAACTATTTTCCAAAATATGTATTTAATATGTAATTAAAATCCAATGCTGGGGGGGGGATTACAAGAAAAGCCTATTTTTTCATGTATGGGAATCTCATTAAGTAAAATGTCACAAGGTTGACTGTTAACTTTTCTTGTACCCTGTAATTTCAGTATATGAAGCTTCTCAAAAAATAACTATTTTAAGTTTTTAATCAGCCCAAATAACCTTTGGAAAGAATAATGAATGAATTTTATTAAAGTTTTAAGAAACATTTATACTTTAAATGGATTATACAACATTCTGGAAAAGGTTTCACCAAAATGGTGGTTCCGTGAAGATGCAAAAATATATTGAGAACTGTAATAACGTGCAAATGTAACGTGCACCTTTTAGAATGGAAGTAAGCAAATCCAATGAGACAGCTTCTCTTACAATCCCTACTGTGGGTAGCAACTCAATGCATTTATTGTTTGGCTGCCTCCCATAAAACTATTTTTAATAACTCTTACTAACCAACAATACCTAGTAAAGTAAAATTATTCATTTGAAAAATTGAGCTATCAGATCAAAATGAAACTAATTCAAACTAGTTCAAAAATTAATGAGCATTTTGAAAAAGCTGCAATTTCACATTACTGGGATAACATTTTTAATTAAATAAAATACTGTATTTAGAAAGTATTTCCAATGAACACCTTTAGCAGTTACTCTCAAAAGGCAAAGCAGCAATGTGGAACAAATAGTTCTTTTAAAGTATCTCCTTTATTTTAAAAGTAACACTTACCCAAAAAAAGCAAATTTAAATTTAAGCAAATTTATTCTGTTTGTTTTGTTTTCAGCTCAGTTTTCCTTTCTGGTCAGTTTTCCCCAGCACATCACATCCAGGGCTACTTCAAGAGAAACCTTTTAATTATTTTTGTGACTTCTTTATTCTTCAGCAGTTAAATGAAGTGGGAATTTCAAAGTACCCCTTTGCTGTGTTCTGTTATTATAATAAAAACAGTATCTCTGTTTTTGTAATGAGGAAATAACCTATTTTCAGTTTGAAAAAGTTTTAATACAGGTGGTCCTCAGCTTCTGACCAAAATTTCCATTGCTAAGCAAGACAATTGTTAAGTGAGTTTTGCCCCATTTTACAACTTTTCTTGCCACCATTGTTAAGTGAATCATTCAGTTGTTAAGTTGGTAATACAGTTGTTAAGTGAATCTGGCTTCCCCATTGACTTTGCTTGTCAGAAGATCACAAAAGGTGAGATCACATGATCCCAGGACTCTCCCACCATCATAAATACAGGCCAGTTGCTAAGCATCCGAATTTTGATCATGTGACCATGAGGATTCTGTGACAGTTGTAATGTGAAAAATGGTCATAACTCACTTTTTTCAGTGCAGCTGTAACTTCGAACTGTCACTAAACAAATGATTATAAGTCAAGGTGTACTTGTGATACATTTGGACTAGGCAGGTCAGTTAAAATGGACAGAAAGTATGTTTAGAGTTGGAGACATAAAGACCCAAACAGAGGAAGAAAGGTGTAAATGATAATTACATTGACCTTCGAGTTTGAAAATAATTTATAAAAGTATAGGAATAGGGAAGAGTTTAAAAATTAGCCATTAAAAAAAGAAAAATCTTTAGGAAGTCAGGAAAAAAAATGATACAATTTCCTAAGGAAGAAAGTGGAAAACTATTTTGTAGTGGAATAAATCAGGAGAATATGAATGATGCAAAACAGATACAGCAGTGCAGAGGGGGGGAAATGACAGTTAATATGTGTTTGGGGCCAAGAGAGTATAGGCAAGCAAGTACATGTTTAGTTTAGGTAATAGTGAAGAATTGTGACAACATTATGAGGTGTTCTTAGATTTTTATGAGGAGTCTATGTTCTACGCACTCTTTTCAGAATAGTAAGTGAATTGAAGATGGCAGCCTAATGAGTTGATTTTGCTTTCTAGATTTCACTCACTTACTTTACATCAGGGACTTGCTGTGAAACAAGTACTCATCTGTGTGAATTATCCGATTTTCGGAATTTGACTGTCCATCATCATCAGTAATTTATAGGGCAATACCGCCACTGTTCACTGACACAAAGCACCGGAAATGAGTTTGCAGCAAATATGTGTGTCTCATTCTAGCTCCTAATGATGGGTTTTTTTCCTAGAGAGTTGTAGTTGTAGAAGATATAAAAAGATGGAAATCTGTACTAGAGCTTTCAATTCAACCTAAGGAGAACCTAATTGAGGCCTTGATGGAGTTAAGGAAGAAAATACCTTCCAAGGAAATTTTACTTTCAACGAAAATAGGTAACAATTTGCTTTTTATATTCTATCATGGAAGCCCGGAATCATGGCTTGTGGGAGTAAATTGAGATAGTTCAGTTATAAAATGCTAAGCATTTAGTAGAGGTAGCTCTCGACTTACGACCTCAATTGAGCCCAAAATTTATGTTGCCAAGTGAGACATTTGTTAAGTGAATTTTACCCCATTTTACGACCTTTCTTGCCACAGTTGTTAAGGGAATCATTGCAGTTATTATGACACAGTTAAGTGAATTAAGCTTCCCCGTTGACTTTGTTTGTCAGAAAGTCGCAAAAAATGATCATATGACCCTGGGATACTGTAACCATCCTAAATATGAGTCATTTGCCAAGTATCTGAATTTTGATAATGTGACCGTGGGGATGCTGCAATGGTTGTAAGTGTGAAAAACGGTCATAAGTCACTTGTTTCAGTGCCGTTGTAACTTTGAACTGTTGTAAATTGAGGACTATCTGTACACATATTAGAGCCACTAATCTAAGATGCAGCTCTCAGGGTCCTTTGAGAAGTTGCACCTAAGCTATAGTTTGTAATGTTCAAAAGGAAACAGTTTAATACCTGGGGAGTAATCATACTGATTTAATTAATAGTTATTTGAATTCTGGGTTCAATCAAGTTTAGTATTGGTCCTGGTTCTGCCCTTTCTTTGCATTACTGCCCTAGGATTTCTTCAAATGATAAATATTGCCCTCTGTCAATCAAGCTGCACATCCACACACAGAGAGAGAATTCACCAAGCATTCAGAACAATGCCGCCTTCGTTTTCTCCTTCTGTGCTCATGGAGCTTATTTTAATTGCTCCTCCTGAGTTACATTCCCAAAATAGCTTTCAATTTATTTTAGGTGTCACGAAGTAGACAATTTCTAGGAAAACCACATGATGGAGTTGAATTTTCGTTTAGGTTTCACCTAATTCCTCTCTGTTGCTAAATCTCTCATATCATAATAGGTCTCAAAAAGAAATAATTCTGGCTTGGGAATAGATGTCACAGCAACCAATTGCTCCTCATTGAGCAGGATTTCTAGACTGTAGTGGCGGCTGTAACAAGAGAAAAGATGTTTTTTCAGCTTTGCCCCACTTTCCAACATCCTATTCAATGCTACCATGTACTCTATATCTTTCATTTACTCTTAGGTCATACAGTGAATAAGATGCGGAAACACCCGGACCAGGATGTGGCCACTCTTGCGAAAGAGGTTTACACTGAGTGGAGAAGCTTTATTAAAAACCAGTCAAATAGACCTTTAATTGAAGTCAGGTGTAATCCCAGAACAGAGAGCCTGAGGCAGAATGCCCGGAAGCTACTAGCAGAAGCTCTAGAAGTCGAGGTAATGTGTATTTCATGATAAATTTCTAGGAAATAACTTTTCTTAGCATAATATTACTATGGTGTTATTTGTGGCACTGCGTTTCTCACATTATTTCTGCCCAACTCACACGCTCTAACAGGATAGGCACGATTCCCTTCCCTGAACCAATGCCTTCTAATGGGACCTAGGACCCTTATGTAGCACCTACACTTTGGGATGATCTCCACCCTCCCCCAGCAAACTTTGGTTAGCCCTGATCCTATTAGCTTTGTTGAGCCAGGGTGATAGATAAGCCTTTCTTTGAGAGGAGAAGGGTATGTGATGGGCCCTGACCATGTGTTCTTATGGAGTTCTTGCATTGATGATGTTAGCTAGTTTATTTATTTATCAAATTTATATACACGCCCCATTTCACTCTGTAAGTGAGTCTGGGCAGTTTAGAATAATACCAAAACCAAATAATTAGGTAATGAATCGTCTGCCAGCAAACAATCAAACTGAGCGAGCACCAAGAACTCCACAGTTCAACCCTGAGCTACATTTGTTCTGTTATGTGCTATTGATATGCTGATTTTGTTGTCGTTGATGTTGTTGGTTTTAACGGTTTTTTATTTGGTTATTTTCCTGTACATCATGCAAAATTACAATCACGTAAGACGGACAGCCATACATACTGTAAATTTTCTAAAGAAATAATCAGTTGAAGTTAGATGGCAGGCATTCAGATGCAAACATTAATGATCTTGAAGGCAAGTTACTTTGCAGTTTGAAGGAACAGATAATAAATCCAACACTGGCTTAGTTTTGGCTTCCTTATATTTCAATAAATTCTCTTATCTCTAAAAAAAAACCCACAGTCAATTTGTTTATTCCTCCTCTTATCCTGAATTGCATTTTAAGCAAGTGACATCAGTTTTCAGATAGTTTCAGTTAATCTTGAAAAACTCAGTCTGACTTCATCCATTTAGACAAGGAGGGAATGAAAGTAGCAATAAACATTTTACATAAATAAATCACAAGTTGATATCCCAAGTTATTTATTGATAAGTAATTTGCCAATATGACCTTTTTTTCTCCAGAAGGTACTTTAGCTATGGTGGTGTTAGAAAACTATATTGATTGAAATTGGTTGCTGGTTGTTACTATGATATAACATGCCTCACTCTGGTGCATTTTGTCTTGATAGCAGAGATTAAGAAAAGAAGAAAAAATAGAGAAGATAAATGTAGAAATTTCAGGTAGTGGAGGATGAAACCATGTGGATCAGTGAGGAGACTGCAACTATATCTTTTACTTCTATAAGCTGCTCAGAGTCACTGTAAAATGAGTTGGGTGGCCATATAAATGTTTTTAATAAATAAATAAATGAGTAAAAAGCCCAGTTGTAGTATACTGTTGAGGAAATGTTGAGGGAAATGCATTCTCTATCATTTTTCCTTATTCCTGTGTACCTACCCGTAACATCTAGCCAAATATTTATATTACTCGTTTTTAGTGAAGCGGATACATACACATTCCTCTGGAGTAGCTGCCGTCATAATTTCATTTAAAATGTTTTGTACTTTTGCTTCACACAATTCCCAGAGTGGCCCAGAACGATCATAAAAACAGTATCAGCTGCCATAAATTGAAATATAAAATCAGCTGAAACAACAAAAGCATGACAAGCCAAAAACTAGAAGAAGGAATAAAATATTTTAAAACCTACTTTAGTTATGTGCTGGAAGGCCTCAAGAAATAAACATCATTTTGGGTTTGCTGCTGAAGTGATATCAGAATTAACTTCTAATTTACAACAGAAACAGCTTTACAACAGAAAAGATCCTTCATTTCACCACTGTAGCCTTATTTCAAGAAGCAGCACAAGTATTGGCTTGGGATTGCGTTTACGAATCGTGCTTAGCCATAATGCGATTTGCGTTGGATCTGCATGTTGTGCGAATATATATTTCACTTTGTAAATCATGGTTTATAGCTTAACATGTTACATAATCTCAATTGACTATGATCAGTTCAGTGAAATATAAACAAATTGTTACCCATCATTATGTAGTCATCTAGGAAATCATTTCAGAGAAAAGGAATATGTAAATATGTAGTTATTATTTTGTGTACAATGTATAAATAATGGCATTCTCTCCAGATGGTCTATATTTCAGGCAAACCTTATATCTGTAATTAAATGTTTGTAAATCAAAGTTTATTGTGAGACCCTACAGAGAGGGTCAATAGTGTACAAAGTGGTGGTAAATATCAGATCCCTGTGGTACCCTTACGCAATGAACACAACAAGAATTCTCCCTGAGCCTTAACGACCAGCATGCTTGCTCTGTTAAACTCCATAATAATTATCCTTTCAAATGAATTCATTAATTATCCTTTAAATGGCATGTCAAGGTACTCGAAGAGTACAAAGCGAAATTTAGAGGCAGTGCTTTTATTCCTTATCAACTTTGGTCAGAAAAATATGCCCTCCTGTTTTGTTAATAGCTCCAGCAGGTCCTGGAGCTAAAATGTCAAATGGTTAGTAGACCAACTTGGGATTTGGAATCCTCAGTTGTGGCCCACAGTTTTTTCAGACATGCATAATATTGCAGTGGTTCAAACCAGGTTTAACTGAGGAACTAGTTTAACAGTGTTGTACATACTATAAAGATTTTATATATGAAAACGTGAGTGCAGAGTGGCAGTAATTACACAAGTATCTAGATTTTACCTTTAACCTGAGTTTTTTTTAAAAAACTTTGCTCCAACTACATCTTAAGACATCACTATTTCTCGCTTTTCTCTCACCGAGTATGGTCACTTGTTAAAAGGTGCATACCAAACGTCTACTTTTTTTAAAAAATATCCCTAGATACAGTTATACGCAGAGCAGCCCCAAAGCAGCAATCCAGCAGTCCAGGTACTAAGCCATCTGTGAGGAGAACCTACCAAGCCATAAATCCTGGTTGATTTTTTTTTTTAAAGTCACAATGATTTACACCATGCTAAACCAAAATCAAAAAATCTTCATTGTTATCACTTACTGTAGGATATTTATTTATTATTTTATGAACAAGATTTGTAAGGCCACCAACTCAAAACAGTGTGACTCTGGGCAGTCAGTGTACAGCATAAAAACAAGCAAGAAATCCCTCCCAAGCCATATGATCTTAAACATATATAATATATAAATATAAAATGGTGATCATGCAACATAACAGAATAACCCAAAGGAGATTCTCACTCAACTGGTCCCTAACGCTGAGGGGAAGAGCCAGATAGTTTTTCTAAAAGTGAACACAGTTGGGGCCTCTCATTTGTTGGAGTGGAGATTGGAGATCATTCCAAAGAACATGGCAACCATAGAAAAGGCATGGTTCTAGGGCAGGGGTCCCCAACCCCCAGTCCGTGGACCAGTACCGGACCACAGCATGCCAGCAACTGGTCCGCACAAACAAGCAAAACCCCATCCGCGGGATGCAGGCAGCACACAAAACCACGCACCCTCCGGTCCACGGAAAAACCTCTCTCCACGGAACCGGTCCCTGGTGCCCAAAAGGTTGGGGACCTCTGTTCTAGAGCCCCATAAGAAGGAAAAGAAGAAATCTGGATTCCCTGTGGGAGTATGTGGGGCAGGCAGATGTTCTTGGGAGAAGATGGTCTTTCAAGTAATTTGGTCCTGTGCCGTGTAGGCCTTTTAAGGTAGTGTCTTGAATTGCACCTGGAAGCCTTTCGGAAATCAGTGCATCTCACTGAGAAGCAGTGTTACACGGGAATAGTGAGATGTGTCCATAACTACCTGTGCAACTGCACCCTGGGCCATCTGATGCTTCCTGATGGTCTTCAGTGGCAGCCCCATGTAGCATAAGAAGCCCAGCAATTTTACCACTCCTCTGATTTTGTGTAAACTGCTTATATATGCCTAACTATAAAACAGTGTTTCCATTTTTAATGTTACATGCTAACAGATCACAGTTATTTTTTCACTTTTCACTTGATTTTATGATTGTAGTATTGTTTCTGTTTGAACAGAACAGTTACTTTTACTGAAGAGCCAGAGAGAAATCTACTAAAATAAATATATAGCCAGAATTTTATTGCAGGCTGCAATGGGAAATATTTATTCTCAGAGGGATGGTCAGCATCTTGACCTACCTCCCTAGCCTTGTAAAATAATTTGTAGTACACCAGATCAGTCTTCCCTGGCATTGCATCTTGGCTTTTTAATGCATATGCACAAAATAGCTATAATTTAAAGAATACACATCTATTTAAGCAGGAAGGGGAATATATTCAAATGTCTAGAATAAGAAATGTTAAAAGCTTATTAGAGTAGATACAATTTTAATTAAATATGTATGCACATACTGTATGTTTGTAATAATATAGATGGAATACATGACTCAGTTTACTTTATGCAAGCCATTTTTACAGTTTTACGTATAAATGAAATGAAGATTTATCTATAATTTCCTACACATTTAACCCTGGCATTGGTACACTGGAAAAAGCTACATTTGTCTTTACAGTATCTCCCTGCAAGCTGCTGTTGAGCATGGGAACATATTGAAATCTGCATAAGTTAAAACAAGTGAAATACAATGAGCTATGAGCTCAAAGTACAGGTGTAGGTTTGCTTAGGCTGGATCCCAGCAGTGTTACAGTAAGTCATATCATATCTCCTTCGTTCACATCATATCTGTTTAACTCTGGTCCACATTAATTTCTAAAGTGAATTTGAAGGTTGATAGTAAATACACCTTATTATTTGAATTTTCTCATATGAGACATTGCTTAAGAAGACAGAGACGTATAAATCAGCAGAGCAGTTAGAAAAAGCACTAATATAAGTGACAGTGATTCTAAAACCAACAGGACATTCTAAATAATTGGAAAAGTAAGTTTGGGAATATGCATTTTAAACTCACAATTCTGCAAAGGCACTGTGATCAGTAATTCTCTCCAGTAGGAATAAGTTACTCAATGTAAATGAAAACTAACAACATCGTTCTGGTATAAGATGCAGTTGAGTGTGATGAGGTTATGCCCACAGTGGCTGAAAAATACGTTAAGATAAACAGGAGTCTCCTTAGTTCTGTGTCACCAATAATCGAAATGAAATAACCCTGTCTTTTTTTGTAGGCAGTAGCTGCTTTTATTTTATTTCAATATTGCTTCTGTAGATATCTCATTGTATATAGCTTGGCACATGCTGAGGCTGGACTTCAAAATTAATGCTGTAACAAATCCTTTTCTGTTTTCTTGATTACACCTGACACTTGGGCACAGAGTCTCCATTTCCTTTTACAGCCTTGCCAATCAGTTTTGTAAAGGATTTAGAATATCTAGCATTTAGTTTTAGAGTAGTCTAAAACCCCAGCAGAAATCAGTGTTATTAGAAATGGTACTCCTCCATTCATAATTGCTTTTGAGTCCGATATCCCAGGCTGACTACAGATTACGTTCCTGTTGGGTTGATTAAAAAAAAAAAAAGGAACTGACCACGCAGCCCTTATTGTTTAATTGAAATGAAATTGTTCTTCCTGTTTAAATTATGATGTGAATTTCCTTGTTTGAGCTGATTAAGAAGCCACCTCCGTTGCAAATGCTGAGTCTCCTTATTAAGCATAAGGATCTCATTTCTTACTTTCTGTTTTCAGATTGGTCACCTGCTGGCAGAAAATATTGAGCAAGAAGCTTTTTATCTCTCTTCCCATCTTGTTAACACGTCGTATCGCAGGACCGTGCGAGCACTCGTGTTCTCTTTGAAGCACAATCCTGAAACTCGCGCACAAGTGCAAAGTGGGGTTTTGCCAGTTAAGATGCTTGTCCAAAGCCACAAAAAGTGATTCATATGGAGATTATGGAGGGTGTAAAATGGCATAAGTATTCCAAAACATGGGACTTCTTTTTGGTGGACTAAGCGTGTTTTGGATCAATCATAATGTAGAAACATATATATTTAAGAAACTTTGTTGCTGGCCCAATCATCATTTGAAGCAAATGGTGGTGTGCAAGATTGGGTAAGGCCATTCTTCTATCTTATAACAACCTAGAAAGAAATCTATTTTAGACAGTAGAGTCTGCAACTTTTGTAGTATGCCAGAAACTTATAAGAACTGAAATAAAATGTGCAAAATGAAAAGTGACCGTGGTAGTTAATAACCCAAAACTAGTATATCTGCTGTCCTTCACAAAACTGCATCAATCTCCAGCAAGGTACTCCAATATGTGGGGATCACCTCCAGGAAAGTACGTACTGTATATCTCCCTCTTGTTTAATCTCATCAGGGATGGGAATCCTGATTAACTCCTCTTAGGAGATTGGCAGATTCTGGTCAGGAGAGACAATCCTGCAAGTACAGAGATGCCAAGCCACGTAGGGCTCCAAGCATCTCAAATTGAATCCAGAAGCCTACCAGCGCATCAACCTCAACATAGGTGTCACCCTGTTGATCCTGTTTCCTCTCTGTCCTCTGCACTTAATAGCAATATAAGTGGTTTACAGAGGCAGCCTGTTGCCCCCAACAATTTGGTCCTCATTTTACCGACCTCGGAAGGATGGAAGGCTGAGTCAACCTTGAGCGGATGAGAATCGAAGGAATTGAACTGGCAATGTGAGCAGAGTCAGCCTGCAGTACTGCATTCTAACCACTGCACCACCACGTCTCATACGGCCAGCTTCCAGACAATACATTAAACCAGGGCGATTGCATCGTTGCATGCTCACTTTTACTTTTTAGACAGTTTCACCCTTGGTAGCCTAATGGAAATAATCCATTCCTTTAGGGTTTTTTTTTAAACTTTGCTAAGTAAATTAGCCTGTGGAACAACTTCATCCCAATCTACATGATAAGCTCAAAAGAAAGTCCCTCGATAACTAGCCTGTCACCAATTGGCTATGGAATGTCTCAGTTCAAGTCTGAGAAGTGATTAAATCATTGATTCTCTTAAGCTCGGATCTTTGATGCAGGATACATAACTGAAGTGCAGGTATCCTTTTTACTTGTGGTGATACGATATGCCGTTTGGTGATAAGTTACCTAGCTTAACAATGACTGTGGTGTTATTTAGAGCTGCTTTTTCCATGCTGCTGCCCCCTTTTCTGCCTCAACATCCCCTCCTGCTTCTTGGACGAAACGGGATTTGCTCTAAAGGAATTGCTTTCTGTTAGCAATCATGAAGCCAAAAATGGACAGCACACCAATCTATACACACAAATATTATTTCAGCCTAACCACATGCTCAATGGAATTGATCCACTTCAGATCAATGGGATATCCTACAATGCTAGGCACTCTTATCTGGGAGAAGATTTACTTCTGATTTGGCATGTATAGAACTGCACTTCTTCTCTATAATTTTTGTAAACCAACATAAATATTAGTCAATTCATGCTTGTACACTTATGTTCACAAATTGATATTATGATCTTATAGCTCTATAAACTAGGTCTTCTGTGAGTACAGTTCAGGGCTTGTGCAATTGCAATAGGGGGGTATATATTTTAATAATAGTGTATTAAAAGCCTATTGTAAAATTACATTAATTTCTTGCTCCTACAGGTAACAAAACCTATAGGTAGCTTTTTCAGTCAATGTCAATAAAGCCTAGAAAATGGCTTGAGTAAACAGCAGCAGCATGAGGGAGCTACATTTTTCTAAACATTCTTTTTAAAAGCTGCACCTTTTGCCTACAAATTAATAATAAAGAAAAGATCACTCACATAGTTGTCCCTTACAAGCTTGAATGGAGAACAAGTATTTCAACTAACATGTTACTGAAAATTGTTTTTGCTTTCACTGTATTAACAGTACGATTAATATCAAAGTATTTACAGCATTTGTCCAGCCTAGAATATATCTAAAATCACAATTTTATTATGATGTACATCCCATGAGCTGCTGGCAATGGAAATAAAATAAGGGGGAAAGTACTAAAACAATATTTTAAACTAAAAGCATCAATTTGTTTTTAAAAAGGGATGGGTTTTTAAGACTTTCCAAATACTAAGAAGATGGTCAGTTCTCTTAATGTGAGAAGACCAGCATCCCAGAAAGCAGAAGTTAGAAGTACATCAATCCCAAAGTGGACATCATCAAGATTCCAGCAGATATTTGGCACCTTGGTGTGTTCCTTGGGCTGGCCTGTGTGAAGCCCTAAAGCTCAGGTCTCCAAACTTGTCAACTTTAAGACCTGTGGACTTCAATTCCCAGAATTCCTCAGCCAGCCGGGCAGGTTGAGGAATTCTGGGAGTTGAGGTCCAGAAGTCTGAAAGTTGACAAGTTTGGAGATGCCTGCCCTAAAGGGTTGATTCAGTTTAATCAAGGCTCCATGGAAGGGCTGATGCAGCTGTACAAAACAAATCGGGACTTTTAAAGTGTGGCTGCATATCTCTCAGCTGGGTCTGCACATATGTATGCCTGGGCAGAAAGCACCCATTTGGATGGGGGTGACCAAGAAAGCCAAATGACTAGTTTGGTGTAGGACAGGGGTAGGCAGCCTTGGCTCTTTTATGACTCGTGGACTTCAACTCCCAGAATTCCTGAGCCTTTCCAATTACCTGTAGTTCTTCCATTGCAGATTAAAAACATTTTTCCCATTAAAAACATTGTTTTTCCTACTTCATGTATATTTGATTTCAAAAAAACCCTTTTAGGCTTTCAAAGGAATAGTATGAAGATTCTCTGTATTAATTATATTTTATTCTCATCTTGACAGATAGGTTTAAGTGTATAATTTTATCAAAATTGCTTTAGTATTTTTGATGAAACTGAAAAGTATATATATATTTTTTAAAAAAATCTATTATTTAGATACGCAAACTGCTTGCACAGGACGTCCTTCCTATGATTTCAGTGTACATTTGCTTAGGTAATTTGGCAGAAGAACATGATGTGATTGTAAGCAATAAAAAGTAAGTAACTTTCACTAATGGCTTTTAAGTTCAAAGGTTATTTTTTTTAATACTGGGATAAAAGCAAACAGGAAAACAAGAATTAAAATACCGTGTCACTAGAACTGTTTGTCCCAGTTATTCAACAATAGGGCTAATGGGGGCATCAATGCTGTAAAAGTCTTGTCAATTCAACTAAACAAATGAGATATAGTCGTAGAAGATTCTTAATTTGCACACTAACCACTTTCAGGTTTACTAAGATTTGTGGGTGCAGGATTCCTTAAGATCCTAGAGCTAGACCACTTACTTTCTAGGTAAATATATTTTCCCCATCTCTCTCTATTTTTTCTCCTTTAATCATCAAGCTTTGTTCATAGGCAATATAACGAGAAGAATATTAACAATCTTTCTTCTGGTAATTCCAGGTGGGCTTCTAATATTGCCAATAATTTCTGTTCCTTTATGAGTGTCTTCAGTTCAAGGAGTCCATATGATATATGTATGTTGATGCGTACTGTCCACATATCCCTTCTCTCCAAATGTTTTACGTCAGTGCTTTTGTTATCCTGTGTGTATGTGTGTATCTTTTTGTAAGCCAGAAAATTAGTACATTGTAGCTTTACTTCCAAATTAAATATGGTTAGGCCCTAAGAAGTTCCTACTACTTAGGACCAATGATTTAGAATCTTTACTAAGAATGTTTTTTTCCAAGCTTAGCCTTTAACTTTTTTTTTCCCTTACCAGTGTCCCAAACTGCCGAGAAAAGAAAGGATTTTTATACATCTTGAACCAATTTTACAGCTTCTGTATTTGAAGGGGTCCGTTTGATGCATGATTTTCAATTATTGCTTCTTCAAAAACACGAAGATTGCAAATGAATTAAGATGATCATTATGTTTGCCTCTTTTTTCTCAAATTAAAAATAACTTTTGTGCAGGTTTCAGAATGCCTGTGCCTCTGCCAGCTTGCCAAAAAATATGAAATTATGTTTTAATTTTAACTTGAATAAAAAACCTGGAAACCTAGAACCAGGTCCTACACATAGTCAAAACTCAACCCCCATTTTGTTCAGGGGGATCGTTTTCTGTGGTTTGTAAGGTTGAGAAGCCATGGGAAAAGAGGCAGAATTTATTTTAGAGAGCATACAGCAAATAAATACACAGTACAGCAGGTCATGGGGGGAGGGGGGTAGAGATATCTTGGCTATCTTGTACTTTCCTCAGGGTTGATTATTTCTATCCTTATCCCTCATTTTATCTATGTAAATATGTTTACAGGCATTTTACTTCTCATTAACAGGCTGCATTAACACGTGAAGTGTTAATACCACTTTACAATGCCTTGGTAAGGCCACACTTGAAATACTGCATCCAGTTTTGGTCACCACGATGTAAAAAAGATGTTGAGACTCTAGAAAGAGTACAGAGAAGAGCAACAAAGATCATTAGGGGACTGGAGACTAAAACATATAAGGAACGGTTGCTGGAATTGGGTATGTCTAGTTTAATGAAGAGAAGGATGAGGGGTGACATGATAGCAGTGTTCCAATATCTCAGGGGCTGCCACAAAGAAGAGGGAGTCAAGCTATTCTCCAAAGCGCCTGAAGGCAGGACAAGAAGCAACGGATGGAGACTAATCAAGGAGAGAAGCAACCTAGAACTAAGGAGAAACTTCCTGTCAGTTAGAACAATTAACCAGTGGAACAACCTGCCTCCAGAAGCGGTGAATGCTCCAATACTGGAAGTTTTTAAGAAGAGACTGGACAGCCATTTGTCTGAAATGGTATAGGGTTTCCTGCCTGAGCAGGGGGTTGAACTAGATGACCTCCAAGGTCCCTTCCAACTTTTTTTTTTATTATTATTATTATTATTATTATTATTATTATTATTATTATTATTATTATTATTATTATTATTAGTATTATTAGTATTATTAGTATTAGTATTATTAGTATTATTAGTATTATTAGTATTAGTATTAGTATTGTTGTTGTTGTTGTTGTTGTTATCCATTTTGGTTATAACTAAAGTCAAAGTGTCATAAAAAAACCCCTGTCCTTCCATAATAGATTAATGAAAAAGAATGGAGTAGTAGCTCTAGTGATGGCAAGGCCCAATTTTTTCATTGATTAACTCTATTCTGTCCAACAAAAAAAAAATCTCTTTGGAGAGAGAGAGAGAGAAAAGCAGGCCTCAGAGATTAAAGGGTGGCTTTTTTTGAGTGGCTTGCCTTAGAAGTGGACATTCTCTTCCCCGTTCGAGTGTATCTACCCACATGTGCATGACTAACATTGGATCAAGATTTGTCATTAAAAGTTCAGTCTCTGCTACTGGGATACTGAATCTCTTCTGCCTGGTGTTTCAAGTGAAACAGTGTGCAATGTCTATGGATGCCTCAAGATGGTGCTGTATACAATCAAACCTTCCCTTACTGCTACACTACAGAGTGAAGCAAAGATGGCTGAACACAAAGTTTCAGTAGAGCTAAAGAATGTGACCCTTCTGAGAATGAAATACAATGGCTTATTGTAAAACACAGAGGACAATCTTTTGAGCCATAAATCAAATGACCTAAAAAAAATAGTCTAAAAACTCTTGGGCTAAATTTAATTTCACTATCTGGCTAGGTTAACCTTTCTCAGCTTGATCCTTCCAAGTTCCAAAATTCCCAGACCAATTTACCTGGAGAATGAAAGGTTGGGGAATTATGTATTTCAATTTTTATAAATATATGTTCTTTGCATGTTTCTGAGCTCTGTTTGCTTGAACCGTTGGCCCTTTTTGCCTTTGTGCTGTTTCTTTTAGAGTCAGGCGCATTCATGTGGGTGATGGCTTTGATAGGAAGGCCTATGGCTTTGTGCGCCTGGAGTACTAAGTTATACTGTGGCTTGTTTAGTTTTTGATTAGCATGGTGTATAAATCTAGTCATTGTGGTTTAACAGCCATAACGTTTAGGGCTTAGTGTATAATATAAACCCAACTCTTGTGGCTTATTCAGATACCATTTTTAAATAATGATTTGGTATGATGTGTGAACTCACTCTCTAAGAGTGAACAGCTGGGAAAGATTAATTTTGTTTGTTTGTTTCAGGGATCCAGAGCTTCCCAAAGACTTTTCATATGCCATGCGTGGAATACTGGAGGAATCTTAGGCTTACTTTCAGTCTGTGGCCCTGCTTTCTCCAATGTGATGCCCTGCAGAGCTATACTGTATGAATTAATATTCATGTCATTCCTAGCTGACAACGGCAATGGAAAATAATTATTATTTGAAGCATATGATCCAGCTCAAAGCCGTTTTAAATCTTCTTGTAGTTTTTTTAATGTGCAATTCTCTTCATAAACATTGTTTACAGTGCCTGTGAGCTCATAGCATTCTTCACATCAGTTAAGTATTACATCTGAAGCTTCTGAAAGATAGCTTCTGAAAGATACAAATATTATAATTAATGTATCTTTTCAAAAGGCAACTGGACTTTGTTTTTCCTTGAAGACGTTTCCTTTCTCACCGAAGAAGCTTCCTCAGTTCTCAGAGTCCAGCTGCCTTTTGAAAAAGCACCGTTAGGGTAACCATGACCTGGATGACTGAGAATCTTCATATACATATTATACTAAAGAACATGGTTTGGATGCATAGAAGATGAGAATTGGGCTCCAGAAAGAATCAGGGACCAGTGAAAAGTCAGAAACCTCTCTCGTCCTCCTTTCCCTTTAGCCAGCCTTCCCTTCGCCTCTGAGCCTTAGAACACAGTGCTTACATATTTTCATCATTTCTCAGAAATGATCTACTGTCTTCAGAAAAAACTACATGCAGAGCCACCAAAACTACATGCAGAGCCACCTGAACCATTCCATGGATGATAAACTGAGTCTGAGTCAACAAAGTAATAATGAAGCACAAAAGGTCAATTCTATTTCAGGTAACATTAACACAATGTGCCACTCGTGGCCCAGTCTTGGGAGGGAACAGCGCTGGGTTTTGTTTGCTTTTTTACTAAGTTCCAGTCTGATTTAAGTGTTCCGTGTAGTTCTAGTCATCAACAATTCAAACGTGCGTTTGGTGGGACAACAGATGAATGTTCTCAAAAGGATTGGAGAGAAGGGGCTTCAAGACCAAACTTCATCTGAAAACTTGGCTGGGTTTTGGTTTCCAAAAAGAGTTGCCCAGACTGGCTTATATACATTGCAAACTTACCTTGATATGTAATTCCTGATTTGTAAAAAAAAAAAAAAAAAAAAGATGGCTGGTTATTCTACAGTAAACAAATGCAATTTATGCGGCACCACAGCTGTGTTTGAATGACCTATTGAAGTAGCTTAGCACAATTTAGTCTAGAAGGTGAGAACTCAGACTTTCTTGTTCAGAACTCAGGAAACAGGGTTAATGGAATAAACAATGGTTTACTTAACTACAGGTAAATATTGTATGCAAACATCCCATTAGTTCAGGGGTCTGGGCCATGCTGGCTGGGGAATTCTGGGAGTTGAAGTCCACAAGTCTTAAAATGGCCAAGTTTGGAGAACCCTGTATTAGTTGATGAAAGACTTCTAAATCTTTTTCAGCAGGAAAATGGCTGGAGTAGCACCTCCCCTTAAGTCTTTGTACAGTTTTGAACTTCACTGGGAGATCTTGGATCAGTAAACCTCTCTCAGCATAAGCTTATTCTGAATGGTAATATAGGAGGGATAATGTGGTAAAAGTATAATAGCTAAGCATTAATGGTAAGCTATTACTTATCTCAGGACTGCGGGTGTGTTGGACCAGAAAATGACACACCTTCAGTTTCTCAACATCCTTTTCATTTTATTTTAATCACACAATAATAATTTATATTCTATGCTTTCTAAGTTGCAGACCTAAAGACACAAATTCACATTGTCCAATTCCAAATGAAGAGAATCAGTTTGGTGTAGTGGTTAAGCATCAGACTAGAAACCTGCCTTTGGCATGAAGCCAACTGGTTGACCTTGGGCCAATCACTTTCTTTTAATCCTAGGAAGCAGGTAATGGCAACTCACTTCTGAAATCTTGCCAATTGAATGGCAGGGATTTGTACAGGCAGTCCCCAGGACTCAACTCTGACTTATAGGCCCACACACATGAACAAACCCAAGTAAAATGATATTTCTTTATTCCACAGTATCTATTTATAATATGCTATTTCATTTTTCCATTGCTTTCCTGCTATCATAACATGGGAGATTTCGTAACTAATATAGTCCTTTGTTCAGGAAAAGCAAATTTATTATCTCAATGGTTGTTTATCCAGAAGTAATACGTCTGTTCACTTGTAACTGCAGGAAGATGAGAGTAACCAACTATTCACCTTGTTTGGTATAATTAGCAGAAGTTATTTAAAATAAAAGTCATTTGCTTGAGCATTGGAATGCATAATTTCTATATAATGCTTGCAAAACTGTCCAGGGATGGTTCCAGTTTTTAGGTATCACGGTACAATTTACAGAGTTTGATCAGGAATCTAGGAGATGCATAATTCTCCCATTCTACCCCCCACATCCCAGTATTCCTTTCATGAATTTTCTTTCAGAGAAATCCATTTTGGGAGACAATATGGAATAAATATAGAATGTCTTCTAAGAGGTAACATGCCCCAAGTGGTATACATGGTAGAAATCAGCTGAAGAAGGCTTATAATGTACATGTTTTGATGTTATGATCACGAACTGGATGGTCAGTTCATCATAGAAATTCACAGAGTAAATATAAATGATGGTTAAAATGGTTGACACAAGAAAATCTGTTTCCCAGCAACTGTTAGGTATTCTAAGAGCACAAACGCAACAATGTTCTAGCAAGAAGAGCTTGTGAGATGATAATATCTAGGCTGAGAGTAAGGACAATGTATTATGCCCAGGAAATTCACACCATCTGGAAAGTTTGCAGAAGAAGGGGTCTGCACTTGTCCTGCCTAGAGCATGACTAGACTGTCGAGCAAGCACTCCTACATCCAAGCCAATCATGCGGAAAAATTGCAACTCAGAGCAGGGTCAGGAGCCAGGCCGAGGTTCACACAAGCAGGAGATGAACCATCCAACAAAGTGGCAAAGTTCAGGATCAGAGGAGAGCCCAGCTTTCAGAAAATAAGGATAACTGCAGCAGGGCCAGAGGCTAAATGTCTGAGTCAGGCTTTTGCAAAATCCTTACTCAAGGGTAGAATCATACTCCTGTGTAGTTCTTTGCTCCGAACGAACTCTGCTTTTTTATTTACACTACTTACAGGGATAATTCTATACTATACCCGGCAGGTGGCTGAGCCTGCCGTTTCGGATAACAGCATCCCACCTTCTCAGAATCAAAAGTGCAAACTCTCCATATCCTGGGAAGGCCTGTTTCCCTCCCTCTGCCCCCCCCCCAGTCAGGTGCAACATTCTTAAGTGTACATTGCTTGTTGTAGCGTTCCACAGAGTGGGTGGGCAGTCTGCCTACAATATTCATTTTGCAAAGGATGCTGCTCCACCTATTCCAATGTGAAATTCTCCATGCAACGATAGGGGCTGATGCGTAATGGATTTATTTGTGTGTGTGAAGTGGCTCATGAAGTAGTTTAGGGTGTTTCGTGGAAAAGGAAAGAGAGGAAAGGCAAGAGGGTTGCTTTTTGCTTTCATTTCTTAGAAGGTAGTCCTCAGTTAATGATGGTAATTGTAAATCGAATCCCACTGGGCATTAGGCAAGGACCCACCCCGGTCTAAGTCGTTCCTGGCTTGGCCTCTTCCAGCCCAACCCTAGATAAGATAAGGAACTGCCTGCTCTTCCTCCTCTTCAGCTCCCCCCAGTTGTCTTATCTCCGACCCATCTTTTGGCTGCCCACCTATCCCTTGCTGCCAGCTGCCTGGAAACGAATCAAGGACGGAATCCATTCTAGAACAGGGGTGTCAAACTCAATTTCATTGAGGGCCGCATCAGCATTGCGGTTGCCCTCGGGGGTGTGTGTGGCCAGGGTGGGAGCGGCCTACTGGGTGGGCTTGGATGGAGTGGGTGTGGCCTACTGGGTGGACATGGCCAGCTCTACATCGTTCATGTCAAGGGTGCCTGTGGGGGCCTGGGCAGGAGTGGGACAGATCTGAGGGTCTCTGGCAGAAGGGGGTGGGACCAGGGCAAGTGCCAAGGCATGGTCCACTGGAGGAGCCTCCCCAGCATGCACCCAGGGCGCAGGGCCGACGCGGCAGGGGCTGGTTCCTCACTGTTTCCAGACGGCCTTGTGGAGCTAAGACTGAATGCGTTTCAGCATAGATGGCCACCACAAAATTATACGTTGGAGGGAGGGAGAGAGGGAGAGGAAAAAATTGAAACTTTGATTTGGGGTTTTGCTCATTACATAGCTTTATTGTTACAGAGATGGCTAGTATGTTGTATATTATCATGTAAAGGTAAAAAGCTTGTATGTTATTACCTTATTCTACTGAGCCAAAAGGAGTCTGAAGTCAATGTTTTTCTTTTTCTTCTCCCCTACATTTTTTTCCTCTTCCCCTTTTCCTCCCCTATTCTCCCATTATTTTCATTTTTCTTTGTATTTCTGTATTTTATATTTTGAAAAACTAATAAAAAATACTTTGGGGGGGGGAAAAAGAAGAAGAATCTCCCTCCCCCTACGGTGTAATCTCTTCTTTTCAGTCTATACTTTCCAAGGGGCCATAGCTGGCAGCCTTGCCCCTCCCCCCCGTAATGGCTTTGTTTTGAAGGCTGGCAGTGGGAATGTCTTGGCACCGTGTCTGATTTCCTTCCTATCCTTTTTTGCATCCCACCTCCCTGCCTGGCTCTCTGTCCTGATGTTGCTGCTCAGCCCAGAGCAACGTGATCCTATGCCACCCTTCCCCCAAGTAGAAAGGGAAGCGGCTCAGACATTTCCGAGGTCAGAGGTGTCACTGCCTTCAGCCCCAGATCAGAGGAGAGGGGGCTACATTCCCACAGCCAGAGTGAGATAGAAGCACAGACTGTCTTTCTCCGGGAGCTGAGCTACCGTTAGTTACAGTGGTCCTGAGTCCAGCAGCTTTCTGCATCCCCTGAGAGGGAATTGCACATCCTAACAAATAATAAATGGTTATCTAACTTCCAGGCTATCCACAGCAGCAAACATTTGAACAGACAGGCTATCAGATGAATACTAGAAAACGAGCAGGCTCATAAACAGAATGAAAGAAAGTGTATTAATTCTTGGGAAAATCTGGGAATTGCAAACCTATCCAACCTGCATTTCTTAGAACTGTAGGAGAAGTGGAACGGATCTTCCAAATGTGTGATGCAATTTGAACATTAAGCACTAAGCACAACATGCACATTTATTTATTAATCAAATTTATATAGCTGCCTATCTCACCGAAGGAGACCACAATAAATGGGTAAAACCACATATATCAGGAAAGAGCAATGCAGGTAGTCCTCGACTTAGGAACACAATTGAGCCCAAAATTTCTTTTGTTAAGTGAGACATTTGTTAAGTGAGTTTTGTCCCATTTTATGACCTTTCTTGCCACAGTTGTTAAGTGAATCACTGCAGTTGATAAGTTAGTAACCTGGCTGTTAAGTGAATCTGGATTTCCCATTGATTTTGCTTGTCAAAAGGTTGCGGAAGGTGATCACATGACCTTGGGACACAGCAACGGTCATAAGTATGAACCGATTGCCCAGCATCTGAATTTTGATCACATGATTGTGGGGCTGCTAGAAAGGTGGTAAGCGTGAAAAATGATCACAAGTCACTTTTCACTGCCATTGTAACGTTGAACGGTCACTAAATGAACTGTTGTAAGTTACTACCTGTATTAGGAGAAATAATTTTGAAAAGGTTTTCTACATATTATAGAAAACTGCACAGAAAATGTGTACAGCAAATAGCAAAACTATTTTCTGCTAATTTACTTTTTTTTTTTTTTACTTTTTCAGTTTAGTGCTTGATGTACTCTTCCTTTAATTTTTACAATAGATGAATCATTTAAAAAGGAAGAAAAACAGATCTGGAGTGGATGAATGAAGTGAATGTATCCCAGGATAATGATGTAAAATCGAATTTGGGTCGGTCACCGGGACCAGAGATTTATTTTCCCGAGCTTTCAGACTCAGGCTGGAGCCCATCTTCAGGGAAGTGCATTGGGCTATGCTCTTTTACAACGAGGTTGTAGTCCAGTAAATCACTAACATTTAAGAAAAAAATCACTTTGTAGAATACAGTGCATGGGGGAAATCCCACAAAAGTACAGAACAGACAACCAAAATAATGGGGCAAGGGGTAAGACCTCTTATGAGTAAAAACTATAGTGTTTTGGATTGTTTCACTTATTAAAAAGCGAGTAATGTACCTTACATTATTCTGTTACCTTATTGTAAGGTAACAGAATCTTGCAAATCCAAAGGCATTGCTGTCTTTCTTTCCTTTCCAAAAATATTAGAGAGGATCTTTTTTCAGATGCTTTCTCCACCGCCCATTCCTTTCGTGGGCTGGGACATGTCTTGTCTGAATGTTGCCCTGATTGCAGCTATTCCTCCTGTCTCCTCCCAAAGTCATTCCTGCAGGCCATTAGAGAAACAATGAAAGAAGTCTGTTACATCCTGCTTGTAAACCTCTTGGAAGCATTGAGACAGTTGCCATTTAACACAGAAAGTTGGACTAGCAGCTAGCTGATCCAATCCAGCAAGTCTTTCTCCTCATGTTTCTAGTGACTAATCAAGTATAAAGCACTCACATGGGGGGGGGGGGTTTCTTCACATTAGATGTCTTTTCTCAACAGAGATTTTAATAAGTACGTACTTGTATGTGTAGAAGTGAAGTGCAGCTCAAGTATTTATTTTGCCATAAAAAACCCACAGATTAATTTCCTAACCAGTACACTTCAAGCAAATTAAAGATGCATTTCAAAAATGACTGTGTGCATGATTTCCTCAGTAGGAAAAATGTTTGCATTGGGCTTTCTTTGATTTTATATTAAAATCTATATCTTCTGTTTGCAGAATCTTAAGATAAACACCTAGAAAAACAGCACAGAAAAAAATGTAGCAAAACATTACCAACTGTAAACTGACATTAGGCAAATAGCATAAACTTTAACCAAAATTGTTCAATGTAAATTACTTCCTTCCTTCCTTCCTTCCTTCCTTCCTTCCTTCCTTCCTTCCTTCCTTCCTTCCTTCCTTCCTTCCTTCCTTCCTTCCTTCCTTCCTTCCTTCCTTCCTTCCATTAAAAACCTACTTTTCTGGTCAGATGGAAATTCAAGGCAGTTAACAATTTTTTTCTGAAAATCAATACTAAATTACCAATACTAAATTAGTAGTATAGCTGGTATGGCTGTGCATACTTCTGAAAGTGATTCAGAATTAAGTGCTTCAAACTTCTGAATGTGAGCACACAGGATTTCTCTGATGTTTATTAAAGCAGGCATTCTTTTATCCATCTTCTGTGCAGGCCTGGGAAAAAAACTGCTTTTAAGAGTCACTATCATGAGTTGACTCATAAAATCAGGGGCATCTTATTTGAGGCTTGCACCAATCTAAAAAATAATGTGCTTTAATTAAATATATTAATTTACTTTCTCATTTTACACACACACACGTACACACACATACATACATGTATGCATATGTGCACATACACACATACACATAACCAAACCCCACTTTATCTGCAGCAGGCAGAATTTGTTGATCAAGGAAGTAACAGAATCTGCATGCCATGAGGGGGGAAAGTATTTTTTCTTCTTCCTCCACGCTGCACAACTGAACAGCTATCAGATGGGAGAATCAAAGGGCCTTAGAAGCTGGTGAAATTTTTAAGCAGGCTCAGTAGGAAACAAGGATTTCTGAGATACCCTAAGCTAGTCCCAGTCAGCATTTGGAATTGATCCAGATTCCCAATCTACAGCCAGTAAAATTTAATATTAGTCCTTCTGATCGGCCCTTTTAATCACTATATTGAATATTGAGAAAAGGCAGAACTCCAGAAGATACTAAAGCCAAAGATGGCAGCTGACCTTTTTACTGGATTGCGTTCTGTTGCAGAACACAGGACTCAGACAGCCTTCCCTAACTTGGCGCTCTTCAGAAATGCTGAGAGTACAATTCTTGGAAGGAGCTGTTGAACCAACTTATCTGCACTTGAGTATTTGGAAGCTTCTACTGGTGCAGTATGTAGTGGTGTGGACAGTTATGTGTGCTTCCAGAACAAGGCATGTTACGCCTCTGTTCTGTAGCTACATTGGTTGCCAGTTTGCTTCTGGGTCCAATTCAAGGTGCTAATTTTAACCTTTAAAGCCTTTCATAGCTTGGGACCAGGCTATCTGAGGGACTGCCTCTCTCTGATTACACCTGCCCATCTCATTAGATCTGGCAGAGAAGGCATCCTTCAGATCTCATCTGCTAGAGCAGGAGTCACCAAACGTGGCAACTTTAAGACTTGTGGACCAACTCCCAGAATTCCTCAACCAGCATTGCTGGCTGAGGAATTCTGGGAGTTGAAGTCTACAAATCTAAAAGTCTTAAAGTTAGGAGACCACTGTGCTAGAGACTTACATCTGGTGGGTCCCAGGAAGCAGGCCTTCTCTGCTGTGGTGCCTGCCTTATGCAACATTCTCTCCCCCTTTTAGGTGAATCCCTTGTAATGTTCTGTAAGTCCCTCAAGACCTGGCTTTGTCTTGTGGTCTGTGAGTTCTGGGGTACTGGAGATATCTTTAAATGGCTCTAGCATTGTTTTAATTTATTCCCACATGTACTGGATGGTTTCATTTTTAATAATAACTTGTTTTTAATAGTTGTTCTGATCCATTTATTATGTTATTTTAATGGCTGTATGCTGTCTACAGTCACTTTGTGTGAGATGGGCAGCTATTGTTGTTAGTTGCGAAGTCGTGTCCCACCCATCTCAACCCCATGGACAATGTTCCTCCAGGCCTTCCTGTCCTCTACCATCTTCTGGAGTCCATTTAAGCTCACGCCTACTGCTTCAGTGACTCCATCCAGCCACCTCATTCTCTGTCGTCCCCTTCTTCTATTACCCTCAATCTTTCCCAGTATTAGGCTCTTCTCCAGTGAGTCCTTCCTTCTCATTAGGTGGCCAAAGTACTTGAGTTTCAACTTCAGGATCTGGCCTTCTAAGGAGCAGTCAGGGTTGATCTCCTTTAGGACTGACCGATTTGATCGCCTTGCAGTCCAAGGGACTTGCAGGAGTCTTCTTCAGCACCATAGTTCAAAGGCCTCAATTCTTTTGCGCTCAGCCTTTCTTATGGTCCAACTTTCACAGCCATACATTGCAACTGGGAAAACCATGGCCTTGACTATACGCACTTTTGTTGGCAGGGTGATGTCTCTGCTTTTTAGTATGCTGTCTAGATTTGCCATAGCTTTCCTCCCCAAGAGCAAGCGTCTTTTAATTTCTTGGCTGCAGTCCCCATCTGTGGTGATCTCGGAGCCCAGGAAGATAAAATCTTTACCTCCATTTCTTCCCCATCTATTTGCCAGGAATTGAGAGGACCGGATGCCATGATCTTGGTTTTCTTAATGTTGAGTTTCAAGCCAACTTTTGCACTCCTTCACCCGCGTCAAGAGGCTCTTTAGTTCCTCTTCACTTTCTGCCATTAGAGTGGTATCATCTGCATATCTTAGGTTGTTGATATTTTTCCCGGCAATCTTAATTCCAACTTTTGATTCATCTAGCCCTGCCTTTCTCATGATGTGCTCTGCATATAAGTTAAATAGGCAGGGCGACAGAATACAGCCTTGCCGGACTCCTTTCCCAATTTTGAACCAATCAGTGGTTCTGTGTCCAGTTCTCACTGTTGCTTTTTGACCTGCATATAGGTTTCTCAAGAGACAGCTATAGAAATTTACTAAATAAATAAAATAAATGGATTTACTGTTCTGGATTGAAGGAGGCTATTTTGGTCTATAATCTGATTGGGAACACTGCAATTTAACCAATATTAGGGAAAAGTGAGTAAAAATATTGGCTGAGCAGGTGAGGATCGGGAGGTGAGAGGGCAAACATAAGTGAAAAGTCAGCAGAATATCCAAGTAAGTAAAACTTCATTCCAAAAAGTTTCTTGGCTCAATATGTGCCTGGAAGGGATCACTAGGAGGAAAAGCCATGAGGCAGGCAGATGTTTTTAAGCAACATTGTATCTTAAGTATCCTGTTACTCAAAACCTAATGCTATCAAACACGTTTCCCAAAATTCCCAAGCTGCTTTCTGACAGATATTTCATAGTGGCAACAACAATTAAAAGAAAAGCAAAACAAGACAATTAAAGAAATAGCAACCTTGTCTGAGTTAGAAGAGAGTTGCAGAGCAACTTTGTCATCCCTGCCACAGTCAGCCCCCAAAACACGGATTTTTCTGTTCCTGTTGTTTAATTACTTTTGTAGAGAATAATTAAACAATGGGAAGATAATATCACCTATTTGCTCTTTTTTGTGATTAGATGGAAGCACTAAAAACAATCAGGAAGCAGTAAACAACCGCACTGCCAAGTCATATCTGTGAACATGCTGTGTTGTAGTGGGAAGAGCTGAAACAACACACAAAGCCAAACACAACTATTCTTTATGAACAATCTAAAATCAAGACTGTTAATGCCACTCCATTCTGCAAGTATAGCTCTTTCAAACTGCACGTGCTCCCCTGACCAAAAAGTGTTGTTCCCTAGTATATGTATATTCAGAATATTCAGCCAGGGTGAGCATCTGCATGTGACATCACAGAACAACAAACCACATATAGTTTGTGACATTTTAGAACAGGGGTGTCAAACTCGCAACGTCACGTGACGTGTCGCGACGTATCGTGACTTTTTTGCCATTGCCAGCAATGGGGTGGGCGCGGTTTCGCTATGATGCATCCGGCCCGCGGGGCGGCAGTTTGACACCCCTGTTTTAGAAACGTTCGCCCCATGGTCCATTACTGACATATAGGTAGTTCTCAACTTCCAACCATTTGTTTAGTGACTGTTTGAAGTTACAACACCCTTGAAAAAAGTTAGTAATGACCATTTTTCACACTCACGACCATTGCAGCATCCCCATGGGCATGTGATCAAAATTCAGATGCTTGGCAACTGGCATGCATTTATGATGGTTGCAGCGTCCCGGGGTCATGTGATCACCTTTTGTGACCTTAATAATAATAATAATAAAGTTGGAAAGGACCTTGGAGGTCATCTAGTCCAACCCCCTGCTCAGGCAGGAAACCCTATACCATTTCAGACAAATGGCTGTCCAGTCTCTTCTTAAAAACTTCCAGTGTTGGAGCATTCACAGCTTCTGGAGGCAGGTTGTTCCACTGGTTAATTGTTCTCACTGTCTGGAAACTTCTTAGTTTCTCAGTTGCTTCTCTCCTTGATTAGTTTCCATCTGTTGCTTCTTGTCCTGCCTTCAGGCGCTTTGGAGAATAGCTTGACTCCCTCTTCTTTGTGGCAGCCCCTGAGATATTGGAACACTGCTATCATGTCACCCCTCATCCTTCTCTTCATTAAACTAGACATACCCAATCCCAGCAACCGTTCCTTATATGTTTTAGTCTCCAGTCCCCTAATGATCTTTGTTGCTCTTCTCTGCACTCTTTCTAGAGTCTCAACATCTTTTTTACATCATGGTGACCAAAACTGGATGCAGTATTCCAAGTGTGGCCTTACCAAGGCATTGTAAAGTGGTATTAACACTTCATGTGATCTTGATTCTGTCCCTCTGTTAATGCAGCCTAGCACTGTGTTGGCTTTTTTGGTAGCTGCAGCACACTGCTGGCTCATATTTAAGTGATTGTCCACTAGGACTCCAAGATCCCTCTCACAGTTGCTACTATTGTACAAGGTACCACCTATACTATACCTGTGCATTTGGTTTTTCTTGCCTAAATGTAGAACCTTACTTTTTTCACCATTGAATTTCATTTGTTAGATAGCACCCAATATTCAAGTCTGTCAAGATCCTTCTGTATCTTAAGCCTATCTTCTGGAGTGTTGGCTATTCCTTCTGACAAGCAAAGTCAATTCGGAAGCCAGATTCACTTAACAAGCACAGTGATTCATTTAACAACTTTGGCAAGAAAGGTTGTAAGATGGGACAAAATTCACCGAACAACTGTCTTGCTTAGCAATGGAATTTTGGGCTCAATTGTGGTCAAGGAATACCTGTGTACCCCAAATGAACTTCTATTTGGGACAGTCTTCTCCAGGTGAGTAAGGCAATCCGTGTCTTCTCAAAATTATGGTCCTGGTGGGGATTCTTAATCACTCTTCATGTTTTCAGAAATATATGTGAACCCAACCTTTTTGCTGAATTTATGGATCAGAATATTACCTCTTCCTAAATGTCCATCCATAGAGTAAGCTGTGGTTAGATTAACCATAGATAAGCAGATCAGTCAAATACATCTACTATAGCAGTGATGGCGAACCTTTTAGAGACCGAGTGCCCAAATTGTAACCCAAAACCCACTTATGTATTGTCGGGTGCCGGGTGGGCGTGGCCCATTGGGTGGGGGTGGCCCGTTGGGTGGGGGTGGCCCGTTGAGTGGACATGGCCCATTGGGTTGCGTGGCTTCGGTGGTAATGGCAGACTGGGTGGGACTAAAAAGTTCAATCAATCAATTCCAACTTTGCGAGATTTTTTTTTCCCCGCAAGAAGGAAATTGATTGATTGAACCTTTTTTTTTTTTTGCACATGGCGGTGGAGGCCTAAAGTGAAAAGGTTTTATAAAACTCAGCTGAAGGCCTAGGACTGGGGCGATGGTGCGGGTGCCCATAGAGAGGGCTCTGAGTGCCACCTGTGGGACCCGTGCCATAGGTTCGCCACCACGGTACTATAGTGTATATTCTAGCTCTGGATACTCATAGCTCGGAATGCTTTTGAATGGAAAATTGCTTATTTTCCCAATTTTGTTATGTGTCGACGATCCACATAATTTCTGATAACTGTTAGACTTAAAATACCATTCAGGCAATTTGAAAATTGTAATGCTACAGGTTGTTGAGAGGAAGGCAGGGTACAATCTAAATAATAACAACAAAAACAACAACAATTCCAGGACTATACTGAGGGGTGTACCATGCATGCATTTTGTTCTTTGTCACGTGCCACTGTGGCACCTGAAACACGAAAGGAACTTCAGCGCAGGCAAAAAGCCACAAAACACAAGCATGTTCTCTCAAGCCCTCATTTACTTTAGAAATCAAATTGTAACCGTGTCTTAATCAGAAAGTTAAGAACTTGGGTACCAGGAAGTATTTTTTTAGAAGAGAAGAGGGGGGGGGGTGTTCTTGATAATTTCCTGTTTTAAATTCTATAATCCTTTCAAGATGTTTTAAGAAGAATTAATAAAGTTTAAAAATCAGAGGTATTCAGTTGTAATAAGAATCTGGACAGTAAGTAGTTTGATTCATATTTATATTCTATTCAAGAGATGGAAAATTTCTCTGGTCAAGGAATTGTTAGCATATAGGTTAATTTGGTTAACATAGGTTAATAACAAACTTTCTAGTCTGTTATTAATTCAAGGCAATGCACATTCTCGAAAATTGGTTACACATAGTCGTTAGGTAAGAGTTGGTAAAATGTCCCAACAGGTAGCAACATTTGCCTGGCTTTGGGATTTGAAGATCAGCAGAATTAGTGTTTGGGTGGGACAGATACTGTAGCTCAGGGGTCCCCAACCGTGGCAACTTTAAGACCTGTGGACTTCAACTCCCAGAATTCCCCAGCCAGCATTGCTGGCTGGGGAATTCTGGGAATTGAAGTCCACAGGTCTTAAAGTTGCCAAGGTTGGGGACCCCTGCTCTAGCTGTGTTATCCGGGAATTTGGAAAAGAGTAAAGCCTTGATATAATTCAGGATCTTTCAAAGTGTATTCCATAACCTCAGAGTTCTACTAAAGCTTTGCTTTTCAATCAGGGTACTGGGATCCTTTTTCTTAAACTAATTGATTCTGCAGCTTGAAAAAGTTTGACTACCCCGACTTAGTAGACCAGTTGTCCCATTTAACGACATCTGGACTTCCCAAAGTTCTATTAAGTGGGAAAGTATGTTATTACGTCAATTTACATAATTTCTGCCAAACTGTGATACAATGTATGCACATTACAATATCTGCATTAGTATGTCATTGGCATCATGTCACCATAATGCAAATGGCATAAACTGCTGCAAGTGAGATAAATTTAAATTAAATTAAATGATATTTTAAGTATCTTATCCAGATTATTTTGGATACATTGGACTCGTCCATAAGTTCAGCAGGTATTTGATTCTTTGCATCTGTTGAATGAGATTCCATTCAAGTGAGATTTTATTGTAAGGGCAAACTGCTTCCATATTGTTGCCAAGAAAACTGCATAGACATTTCCATGAAGTTACCAGAAATCCATTCCAGTGAAAGAGATGTTACTTTAAAAACTCAGTATTAGCACCTATAGTAGTCTTGTTGAAGTTGAAACTCAAGTACTTTGGCCACCTAATGAGAAGGAAGGACTCACTGGAGAAGAGCCTAATGCTGGGAAAGATTGAGGGCAATAGAAGAAGGGGACGACAGAGAATGAGGTGGCTGGATGGAGTCACTGAAGCAGTAGGCGTGAGCTTAAATGGACTCCAGAAGATGGTAGAGGACAGGAAGGCCTGGAGGAACGTTGTCCATGGGGTCGCGATGGGTCGGACACGACTTCGCAACTAACAACAACAACAAAGTAGTCTTGAATGCATTGGAGAGTTACTGCATAAAATGGTTATGTCTTTGCCCAAGATGCTACTATGATTACGCAATAGAATACCCAAAATTACACTAAAATAGCTTTGTTACTACAAAAAGCAGCTCCAAAATCATGATGATCCCATCCTCCTACCATAGAGATGTATTTAAATTGAGAGTTATATCAAAAGTATGGAACGAGATATAGTCAAATATGAATACTATTTGTGACAGCAATTAATTGGGAACTCTGATAATTGCGCCAACACAGCTAGACAAAATGAGATTGGCAACTTTGGCTCAGATTCTATCTAGATTATAGAATCATGAATATTTAGGGATTCCTTTGTTTTGTTTAGTTTTCTTTGAAAATGAGCTCACGCACAGTTTCTTTTAATTAGTTCTCCTTACATTATGTTAGATAGCCACTAGAGGTCCCTGTGTGCTGCATTCACAAGATGTTTGTGCTGCTGTTGTCTCTCCTCTTCTATGAAGGAAAGAAGACAAAAGCTGGATTACAGGCTAGGTGAACGTCTATTGATTTGTGTCTGTACTCTGCAGAGCTATTCCATATGCTGCAGTGAATAAAAGAGGCCTGCCAGCTTCAGAGGCTGCAAAACAGAAATAGCAAAAGGACATGGCCTAATCTTGGTGCTGCTCTTAAGAGATGACTAATGATAAAAAAAAAATAGCAACCAGGAGCAACCAGGAATTCTCATTCCTAGCTAAGACATTCCCTCCACAAATGCCTCATGGGAATCATGGGCTATAGTGAAACCAAATTATTCTACCATACTTTTGAAAAGATAGAGTAGTTAAGAGGTTTGATAATAGCAGTAGCATTTAGGCTTATATAACGCCCCATAGTGCTTTACACAGCACTCTCTGGGTGGTTTACATTATTTGCATATTGCCCCCCACAATCTGGGTCCTCATTTTATCAGCCTCAGAAGGATGGAAAGCTGAGTCAACCTAGAGGCCTGTCAGGATTGAACTCCAGACTGTGGGCCTGCAATACCGCACTTTAATCCCTGTGCCACCAGGGTTCCTGGTGTTATTGAATAACATTATTCTTAATGTTAATAACAATGTTAAAGAATAATGTTGTTATTTGTACTGTAGAATAAATAGAGATGCAGGCCTGACATCAGCACATGACACGTTGAGACATTTAAGGAGACCTCTGTAGAATTAGTTCCTGGAGTTTTCTCAAGTTTGGGCTTGTGGCCAGTGATATAGATCTAAGCATTGGCCCTTTCCGTAGCCATCCTCTTCTACCTTGTAGATTTCCTTATGGACTTGGCAAGGCCAGGAGTTGAGAAGCTAAGCAGCACTTCCTGGCATTATCAGATAAGCCTGAAAAGGCAAGTCCCATCTCAAAGAAAAGAATTTTGATCGATATCAATGTGATGGTTTCAAGGTGCTATTATAAATGTATGCAACATGTGGAAAATGTGTACTTTCTCTCAACCTGATACCTTCTGATTTGGTCAGAATACAATTCCCCAAATTCTGAGTAGTTGCCCCAATGTATTTGGGGGACATCAGATTGCTCACCTCTACAAATTCAAAGTGCAGCCACATAGCAAACAGGCTAATAGCATGAGAAGATTGGAGCTGCATTTCAGCATGACTTGAGAGCCATAAGCTCCCTTTCCTTGTTTTAAGAGCTGAAGGAGAGTAACACCTGTTTCCTGTGGCTTGGCCTTGAGGAGGAAGGTGACAGGAGTCTTGTCAATTTCACCTGATTATAAAATACTCCCATCTTTTCAATTTCTCTCCGTGAAAAAGGCTTGTCACTGTTCCACTGTCCATTACGTTTAAAAAAAAGAAAAGAAAGAGCGGGGGAAAAAGGACTGAGGAAGGCAGAACCAATAACACCATACAGAGCAGTGCTGATTTAAACATGGTGGGACCTCTTATTAAAAAGTTACATCAGAATGTCTCACAAAGGTGTGTACCAAAATAAGACCTTGGGTCTCCCCTCCCCAAAAATTGAAAACATAAATATACCTTTTAATTATTTAATAGCAAGGTTATTATAGTGAAAAATACAAATGATTTACTGATTACATATTTATTATTGGGCTGGCTTTATCTTTCTCATAGATTATAATATAGTATACCCTGGAAACTTTGCTAAAATGTAAATTCTAAAAGCAAAAAAAATCCCTGAAATTTTTTCTGGGACCCTGTGGATTGCAATGCCCTAAACCAGGGGTAGGTAACCTTGGCTCTTTTATGACTCGTGGACTTGAAGTCCACAAGTCATAAAAGAGCCAAGGTTGCCTAGCCCTGCAGCCTAAACTATAGCTTGTTTAGATTATGCCTAATTCTGTCACAGGAACCAAATGGTCATCTACAATGAAATAAAGAGCAGCAGCTAAACCTGGCTTGAGCCAGCACAAATTACAAAATGCATAGCACAAATTTGATGCATAGCAGAAAACCAAAAAAAAGCAGAAATTGACTTCCTCCTGGACTGCATGTAGATTGAAGACAATGTCAGGCGTTCCTGGCCTTGAGATGGAATCAGTGGCCCTACTTGCACTTGCAAGTTGATAGAGTAGAGCAATTCTAAGTCTCTGGTATGCAGTAAACTAGGTGAGTATAATTGGCAACTATGTCCAGGTATTATAAAACAGAATTCCCCAATGTTTTGGGTTTTGCGGACTGGCAGAGGGAAGGGATGGTTCATGCAAGTGGCTGGCAAACACATGCACGCAGCTCCATTTCCTCAAGTGGCATGCACACACACCTGCCGCTCATGCAAATGGAGCCCACTGCTTGCGCAAGTGAGGATGTGTGTGCGCTAGCCAGCTGTTTCCACGGCCTAGTTGTAAACCCCTCACAGCCCACAGGTTGGGGAACCCCTGCTATAAAAGTATTAAAAGTCATGGGTGCTTCTACACAGGCTCTTTGCAGCAGGTCAAAATCAGGCCTGTGTTTTCAAGTGCTACTTTAAAACAATAGAGCAGTGTTTCTGAACTGTGCTGTGCTGGCTGGGGACTTCTGGGAGTTGAAGTTCACACATCTTCAAGCTGCCAAGGTTGAGAAATATGCAACAGAGCAAAGAAACAAAGAACCTAAAACCTTTTAACCGAAAGCAGAATTATTGCATGAACGTATTATGCAAAACAGCAACCGAAATAAATTGTCTGCTTAAATCAGTGAAGACCAATCTAATTTCCTTGGAGAACATCCTTCATTACTTCCAGGGAGCTTCCTATCTTTGATATTGAGGGCAGTATTTAGCCATCAGAATCAGCAGATGTTGAGGGGTGGCCTGAATATGCTGAGAACTGAGTATCTTCTCTTCTTTTATGGCTTCTAGTCTTGAGCCTTTCTTCACCTTATGTGACTTCTTCACAACGTACTGTATGTATATATATATATATATATGTATTTCACCTATACCAGCTCCTGGCAGTTTACACTGATGAAAATCATAGAAACATATTGAATAAAATCAACACAATAAAACTAAGGCTAATGCAAGATTGCAGCAGGTGCCAATGGGTGCAATTGTGACATTTTATGGCTTATGGAATTGCAATTCAATGTCCATCGAACATTATTATATACTTTATTGTAAAGCAGTCAAACAAAAGACAACTCTCATAATGACCGTATCTTCTCCATGCCATTGGACTGTTCATTATGGTGTATTCTTGTTCTTCTCATTAAGCTAATACTAAAGTGGGTTTGGGGATAAGAAATCTGAGAAGGAGTCTGGGAGTTGATCTGGTATGGTGGGACTTGGGTGAAAAAGAGGGGAAAAAATGTATAAAAGAAGTCTTTGAAACTAAAGGAAGGAAAGAGACCTGCAGATTTAAAGGATGTATGTAAATATTACTGCAATGTAGCCCTTTTCCTCCTTTTAATTGTGGGTGATCCTCAACTTGCAACAATTCACTTAGTGACTGTTCAAAGTTACAACGGCACTGAAAAATGTGACTTATGATCGTTTTTCACAGTTACAACCTTTGCTGCATCCCCATGATCATGTGATCAAAATTCAGATGCATATGGCAACTGTTTCGGATTTATCACCCTTTCTGTGTCCCAAGGTCATGTGATCACTTTTTGCGACCTTCTGACAAGCCAAATCAGTGAAGGGAAGCCAGATTCACTTAACAACTGGGTTACTAACTTATCAACTGCAGTGATTCACTTAGCAACTGTGGCAAGGAAGGTCGTAAAATGGGGCAAAACTCACCAAATGTCTCACTTCACAACAGAAATTTTGCGCTCAATTGTGGTTGTATATCAAGCACTACCTTGTACTGGACTGAAAATCTAGCTTAGCCAGATGGCACTGAAGAGGCTCTTTCAATCAGTTACCGCTGTGCTATCATGTCACCATAAGAACTTTGCAAAGTTGCTTATGGTAGGATTTCACTTTCTGTATCAGTGCAAAAACCACAGGACCCTTAGTTTTCCAGCCATAATGAATAAAGAAAAAAATGCAGCTATAAAATTGGGTAATGGGAGCAGTTTTGTGATCTGTGTGAATTTTATACTCTGGAACCAAAAATGGCATCCCTTCATGTCAAAGGGAGTGAACTAACGTTATCCAGTTGCAATCTTGCCCAGAGTTAATTGGTCAAAAGGTTGACAAGGCTACTAGATGTGCTGTTCCAACAGTTGTTTCAGAAAATGCGCAGATACTTGCAAGTGTAATGAGTCGCAATTTTATATTCATTTCTACTGATGGTATTCATGGCTGCAAGTCTCTGTGAAGGTTTTCTGGATGGATCTTTGACAAATGCAGAATGGCATTTCTGCTATTAGCTTCCTAAGTAAGGGTGGTGAGGTGAATTACTGTGATTACACTGAGAGTATTAGAGTAACAGGAAAAGGAGAAGAAGTTGATAAAGTTCCTTTAGAGTTAAAAATATGAAGCCTATATTCATTAACTAAGAAAGGGGTCTTTACAGCAGGTCATGAAGGAAGAGACAAGCAGAATGTGGAAAGAAAGTGGAAAAATTGATACAAATTGGGGTAGAAGGCTGCTAACCAGGGCAAGGTAGCAGGAACATGTGATGACAGCATTAAAATACTTGCACTTGGTGCCAGCTATTTACCAGGCATAACTTAAAAGGTTGATATTAACCCTAACCCTAACCCTAAAGACCTTTAAGACTTATTTGAAAATGTTCTGAACTAGATGTACCACCATCAGAACCTCATTTATGCTTTCTTCTGTGCCACTGTCAGGCTGCAAAAATGCACTTCCTTGTGATTTACATTTGGACCCAATCTTTTTTTTTTTAATTTTAAGAAAAATATTGCCATAACACATCTTATTGTTATGGCCAGGCTTTTAATAGTGAATCAATGTATTAGCTTTTTAAAATATTGTACTTTCATTTTAATATTGTTTTATTGTTAGCCATGAATAGAGAGGTAGGGTATGTGTGCGTGTGTATACAAACACAGAGACATGCACACATCCATATGCATATACTGTACATCACATATAGAGATAGATGAAGATAGATGCTAAATGAGAGATAGATGATAGATGATATAGACAGATAAGACAGATAAGAGAGATAGGCAATAGATGATCAATGATAGATAAGAGAGACAGATGATTGAGATGATTGAGATGATTGAGATAGATAGATAGATAGATAGATAGATAGATAGATAGATAGATAGATAGATAGATAAAGAGAGAGAGAGAGAGAGAATACAGACGAATGATAGATATATGATAGACAGATAGATAGACAGATAGGTAAGAGACAGACAAGCAGGCAGACAATAGATAACTAACTGAAAGGGGATGCTCAAATACTTGGATTTGAGGCCAGCAAATGACTGAGTTCAAGGAGAGTGCAAAGAGACTTGACTTTACACAAGAGGCCTGAATGGATGACCAGGAAGGACCACTAATACATAGTAATAAAAATGCAGTTGAGAGAAAGGCAAGAATGAGCAGATAAGTACTAACAAGAAAGAAATGGGACACTGGTGAAAACCCTTGGTGGAAAAAGAGCACAACATTCTGTGGCTTTTTTCTGCCCTGAAATGTTTTTTTTTTTTTAATGATATAAATCTCACCTGTGGTTCAAGTGTCTGGCTGGCAGACCGAAGGAGCTACAACATGATGGGAAAGAAGTTCACAATCATGTAAAGCTGAAAAGCGCTTTAATGAGAGGAAACTGAGAATGACCATGTAGTAAAAAATATTTGCATTTTAAGCTGGGGCTACCAGATTTAAGCTGCAGATTTAAAGCTTTCGGTATCACCTTGCTGTCATCTAATCATTATTTTGCAGCCTTACTTAAGGTCCAGCTACATGGAGCAATTAGATAACTAATTGATGATTGAGCTCTAGCATTCTAACCTCGATAGTTCCACAGGTGAGATACTCTATGCAGGCCCAGAGGCATTCAGCAACCAGTTCAGAATCAGGTTATCTCAATTTTTTGTGCTGGATGTAAGAATTTGGTTTTAAAACAGAACCTGAGCCCAGTTCTAAAGTGCCTTTCATATAATAAAGTCATGAAAGGTCAGAAGCCTACAGACTAAAAAAACAATTTTTCACAGTACAGTTCTGTAGTTTTTTGAAACCTATTCCGAAATAATATTTTTTTTGAAAACTGTTTAGTCAGTGTGAGAACTTTCAAAGACAACTTTCGGGAAGAGTAAAATGACATCTAGGCACTGAAGTTGTTAACTAGTCCTCCTTTCCTTTGCAGTATTGCTTTAGCAATATTTATTGCAACCGTTCCTTTGCATCGTTTATTGATTCCCCCCCCCTTCCATCTCAACCCGTTTCATTGCTGCATCCGTTATCCAGCTGACAGGTGACATGCTGCAGAGAGGCAGAAGCTGGAGGGATATTTTTCCAGGGCTCTAGGAGAATTGTCCCCCCCAACCCCCAGCCCCCAGCCCTCACTGCTCCATCACACAATCAACTTTTCAGCTGGACTATTTTTGTGGGCATGGGTTTAGTCATGGGTCTTCAAACTTGGCCCTTTTATGACTTGTGGACTTCAACTCCCAGAATTCCTCAGCCAGGCATGCTGGCTGAGGAATTCTGGGAGTTGAAGTCCACAAGTCATAAAAGGGCCATGTTTGAAGACCCCTGGGTTTAGCTATCTTCCAGAAGAACACTAGACCAGTGTTCAAAGTAGCCCAACTGATTGGCCACTAGGGCAGAGCGCTTCTGTGCTGGCAACATATTACCTGGGCAATTTGAAAGATAGCCATCTCAAGCACTTGCCTACACTTGTATTCCCTGCTTGTGAGATTAATATTAAAGAGAGTGATTCGTGGTGGTTTTTCCTATTCACAGATGAGGCTTGGTAGAGGGAAAAGGATGCAAATGAAATCCGCAATTGCTTTCCTTATCTTGACCTTCATCAATGAAAAATAGGAGCATAGTGGCTCAAGCGATTTGAATGCTGGGCAGGAGGTTAGCAAGCCCGTGTTCGAGACCCTAGAACTGCCATGAGGCAGGGTCGAGCTCTCGTCCTTTACTCCAGCTCCTGCCAGGGCCATGAAAAGAGCCCCCAACTGGGCATCCCCAGGGCAAACGGTGATGTCACCAGCTAATTCTTTCAACCCGGAAGTGCCTCTGCACTTCTGACCTGAGTGCAAAAAATAAAAAATAAAATCAATGAAAAAAACAGAGCCACTTACTGGTCTTATTTGCTGAGACAGCTTAAAACTGTTGGGGCCCCACAATTTATATTATCATGTTTTTCTGCTGATTCAAGACCTGAAGGAGTGCACCTTAAGGTAGTCATGAGGAAATGGCCTGGGGTGGGAAGGAACTTTAAGTGACTTCCAGAATGAAAATTTACCTCTTAGTTTCAGCTTTGCTAGCTGTGACACGCTTACTATGAAATAATCAATACAACTTTCTTCTTCTTCTCTTGAGTTCTGCAAGGATGATTGGTTTTCATCAGTCCTTGGTTTTATTATTTACTATATTTATGTAGTACTTCTGACAACAAGTGCAAGATTCTCTGCAATCCTTGAAGGTAAGCTAGGTTTAGAGGCAATGGCTGATTTGCACAACATGCCAAATTATTATTTAATTATAGTTTATTGGATACAGTCCGATAGACCATTAACTGATTTCACACATTATATAATGTTATAAATCATGGTTTACCAACCATGAGCCTGGGCTTGCACATAACGTTTCCCTACAGCAGGGGTGTAAAACTCAATTTCATCGAGGGCCGCATCAGCATTGCGGTTGCCGTCAGGGGGCCGGGTGGATGTGGCCAGGGTGGGTGTGGCCTACTGGGTGGGTGTGGATGGAGTGGGCGTGGCCTACTGGGTGGGCGTGGCCAGCTCTACATCGTTCGCGTCAAGGGTGCCTGTGGGGGCCTGGGCAGGAGTGGGACAGACCTGAGGGTCTCTGGCAGAAGGGGGTGGGACCAGGGCAAGTGCCAAGGCATGGTCCACTGGAGGAGCCTCACTGTTCCTCTCAGGCCATGCGGGAGGGGGGGGCTGGATGGTGGTGCGGGCTGCCCGGAGCCCTGGGCAGCAGAGGTCAAATGCCCAGCCTGGCCCTCAAGCACCTGCGGCACCAAGCCCACTTCCCCAAGGGGGCGCTCAGCTGCACTTACCTCCTCCTCAAGGCTGCTGCTGCTGTGCTTGCTCTCCTTAGCCAGATTGCTCATGATGGGTACGAGGGCAAAGTCAGAGGGAGGCCCATTCCCTCTCCATGGGAGGAGACCCGGCTTTGTATCCAAAGCTTCCTTAGCAATAGGATGGGAGACCCCCAAGATAGGCCAGGAGGAGGGGGCAAAGGGATGGTGAAAGGGCAGCAGGGCAGGACTAAGGCAGGACTTCCCTCAGACCCTCCCTCTCTTTCCTTCCTTCCGTCCTTCCTAAGTACAGAGTGGTGGGGAAATATTTGAGATGAGGGAAGGAGAAAAACAGGCAAGAAATGCAGCTGGGGAGGTGTCACCCTTCGTGAGGAATGAAGAAATGCACCATCGCCTGGAAGTGGCCAGCACATGACCCTCACCTACTTCACATATCTGGCTTGGTGGGCTCTGGGGGAGGGGATGCCATGAGCAGTATGAGAGTCCATATTACCTGAACAATGCCGCCCAGCCCCCAGCCTGCCCGGTTTCGGCAGGCAGGGAGGCGCTCTCCTCACAGCACCAAGAGGCTGAGCCAGGTGGTGTGAATCCAAAAACAAGCGTGAGGCCACCCAGCCCCCAGCCTGCCCGGTTTCGGCAGGCAGCGGGGCACTTTCCTCACAGCGCCGAGAGGTTGAGCTGGGAGGTGCGAAGCTCGCCAGCTTTGCACCTTGCTCCCTGCTGAAACTGGGCAGGCTGGGGGCTAGGCAGCATTGCACTTCTCATCAGATTCGCACCACCCAGCTCAGCTTTTGGCGCTGTGAGGAGAGCGCCCCGCTGCCTGCCGAAACCGGGCAGGCTGGGGGCTGGGCAGCATCGCGCTTCTTTTTGGATTCACGCCACCCGGCTCAGTCTCTCGGCGCTGTGAGGAGAGTGCCCCGCTGCCTGCCGAAACCCCTCCCCCAGAGCCCATCAAGCCGGATATGTGAAGTAGGTGAGAGCCATTTGCTGGCCACTTCCAAGCGATGGTGCATTTCCTCATTCCTCACAAACGGTGACCCTTCCCCAGCATGCACCCAGGGGGCGGGGCCGACGCAGCAGGGGCTGGTTCCTCGCTGTTTCCAGACGGCCTTGTGGAGCTGAATATGTTTCAGCATAGATGGCCACCACAAAATTGTACATTGGCTCTTGGCTGGCCTGGACCAGGGCCAAGGCAGCGGGGGCCGTTCCCTCACTGTTTTCAAGATGGCTTCGCGGGCCACATGAAACCACTTCGTGGGCCGCATCCAGCCCCCGGGCCTTGTGTTTGACATGTCTGCCCTACAGTGTCTCATAATTCAGTTCTTTAAGAAGAAACAATTAATAATAAAATGAAGAGTATGATGAAACTGAGCAACAAGTATGATGGGTTTGTAACTCAAACAGGTGCGTCATTGCTTAAGAAATTTTTTTCACATTTTCTTTTCATTTTACTGCCACTGCTTACATTGACATGTCACAATTGGCCAGTACAAGTTTTGTTCAGTCACAAAAAACGGCATTTACACAACTAGTAGGTACTCATATTTGGCGGGAGAAAGATAATTACATTTTTTAAGAGGTCTCTATGGTCAATCCTTCTTTCTAGTCTCAAAGTGATAGTTATATTCATAGTAATTGACTAGCCTTAAGATGGGCATTTATTGAAGCTAGTTTAGCCTTCTTTCTTAGGTCTGAATGTATACACACCAATGTTTCCTTAATGAAGCTTAACACAGTTGGCAAATATTTCACTCATAAATCTGTCATTTATCAACAAATTGACCCAATAAACATTGACTCACTGAAAACCCTGATAATGAAAGCTTTCTTCATGAGGAATAATGGACAGATTGTCTTTTTTTAATCTCTTCCTTTTATCTACATGATTGCAAGTGTCAATAAATCTACTTGCACAAAGTCTGAATAATACCATAGGATACTGTATGCTTCCCTGGTTCTTTTAAACAGATTTCTTTGTGACTATGGAACTGATTTTGATATATGGAAAATAATATCCAATCCGTGCATTTATTTGCTACTGTGGACGCAGGGATATTCACGGAAAGTCATAAAAAAGTCAAGATGGCAATTGTGAGACTATGTGACATAGTCTTTCCTCCTTTTAATGTATGTCCCATGTATGACATACTTAAAAAGGGGCTTGAGGTCCATTCACAGGATCAGGACTATCATCTTAACTCTTTTGATCCCCCTCTCTCATACATATTTCTGCAGAGATGTTTTCTTTCGCAGCTCTGCAGAATTAGATTTATCAGTCTGAATACTAATACAGGTAGTCCTCGACGTACAATAGTTCATTTAGTGACTGTTCAAAGTTACAACAGCACTGAAAAAAAGTGAATTCACTTTTCACGCTTATCACCGTTGCAGCATCCCCATGGTAATGTGATCAAAATTCGGACGCTTGGCAACAGGTTCCTACTTATGATAGTTGCAGTGTCCTAAAGTCATGTATTTCAACTATTATTGTAGTGGGGAATGGGGAAGCCAGATTTACTTAACAACCGTGTTACTAACTTAACAACTGTAGTGATTCACTTAATATCTGTGGCAAGAAAGGTTGTAAAATGGGGCAAAATTCACTTACAGGAGAATTGTTTCACTTAGCAACAGAAATTTTGGGCTCAATTGTGGTGGTAAGTCGAGGACTACCTCTAATAGGACCCAAAGTATTTCATGATTAAGTACTATAGGTAGATGGGAGCAATACTCCAGAACATTAATAGGCAAAATCCTGGAAATGGGAACAGATGCAGATAACACAAATTTAGAATTATTGGAAAAGAGACCATCATCAGGAGTCTCTTTGTACATTTTTGGCAAAAGAAATGGAAAAGGTCCTAGGTGGTGGGGAATGAGGTGGATGTATAGGAAATAAAAAGGAAAACATAAACATTATGCATTGGAATTTAGAGAAAAAACTTAACGTATGGATGTGAGCGGCTTTAATATTTTTCTATCTCTCTAACTGAAGCCTGCCTGACAGTGGTTGTGTTGAATGATGATGGCAAAAGTTGTCCTAATATTAAACAAAACTTCTTTGGACTAGAAGATCCCTTCCAACTCTGTTATTCTGTTATTTGTTATACATTACAATGTCTTAGGTCATTGTCCTACAAATTTACAGAATATTACCCAGCTATCCAATGCTGTATCTTAATGATAAAGCCGTGGTTTGGTATTCTACTTTTTCATACTTGATGTTCATACTTTCCACACTGAGTTTTCTGAAGAACTCTGTGAGTCCTGGGGAAATACTAAGGCATCTTCCATGTTTTTAGCAGTTCACTTATCAAGGTCTGTGGTCTCATTGCTTCACTGTCAGAATTAAACTGCATTATACAGTATCATACACTTGTGGCTATATATTGCAACAAATGCCAAAGGATTTCAAACTCCCTGTTCTGTAATCTTGTCACTGAGACACTCCTGGTAGGCCTCCAACCAAGGAACTTAAAGAGTAGGTATAACAGAATTGGAGACTATTTGACTGTCCACTATTACAACTATTACAACTATGAAACAGTTAATTAAGCCAGAACCTTTAGACCAGAGGTCCCCCAAACCCAGGGCCATACAAGCAAGCAAAGTCCCATTCTCACATGCGCAGGATCCAGCCAGTGTGCAAAACCACACACACACACACACACACACACCGGTCCGCAGAAAAACTGCCCTGTACGGAACCGGTCCCTGGCATTCAAAATGTTGGGGGGCATTGCTTTAGCCATCGTTCATGCTCTAGACACCTCATAGCTCAATTATTGCAATGTGCTGCCCTTGAAAATTACTTGGAAACTTCAACCAGCCCAGAATGTAGCATCCTGGGCCATGATGAGCATGCCTTAGTATGCCCACATAACACCTCCATTTGCAAGCTGCACTGTTTGCCAGTATGATTCTGGGTGTGATATAAGTGATGGTTATATAAATCTTTATGTGACAAAGGGACTGGTTATTTATAGGACTCTCATAGTTTTTTTGGGGGGGGGTTACATCTTGATAGATTTGACATGCTCTTGGTTCTTTCAGTTGAACAGTGTAATCTATTAGGACCCCAGAAACATGCCTTCTCTATCATGACACCTTCCCTGGAATCAGATCCCCCTGAGATCCATGTAGTTTCCATTTTCTTGGAGTTCCATAAGACCTTGAGAACCTTGTTCTCCAAGAGCTTGGGTTAAGATGGATTGAGTTCCTTGTTGGATGTGTTTTTGTCTGTATTTTCAATGGAGTGATAGAATCACATCTTATTTTTAAATTAAATTATGAAATTAATTAATTAATTGAATTAATAATTACATTATTAAATTAATTAAATTAAATTAGTTTAAAATTGGATAATCATTTATCTGAAATGGTATATAGAGCTTTCTGCTTGAGCAGGGGGTTGGACTAGAAGACCTCCAAGGTCTCTTCCAACTCTATTATTCTATTCTTCTGTTAATTATTTATTATATTCTGAATCAGCTAGAGTTGACTTGCAGTTGGGCAGCACCTACATGGAATTAAATAATTAAACAAATAAATAAATAACTCAATTAAGAGAGTTAAAACTTATGTTTCTTGGATGTCTTTCAGCTTAATTTGCAACCTTATCCTGTTCATCAATAAATTAACACCACTAAGTTGACCGGGGTCTGTTCAGTTAAACATACAAGCATTTGAAGCTAAGTTGTAACGCGTGCAACTTTGAGGAATAATAGTTGAAATAGAATACCATATGAGACCAGAATAGAAACATAAGAAGTGAACTGGAAGATTAAAAAATGAAGCACATGCTCAAGATCTTCAACATTAAAGGAAGATGACTAGGAATATTAAATATGGAACGATCTGGAGATAATTTGAAAAAGACAAGGACATAGGTAGTAGCTGTAATGCTAATGCCTACCTTAACTCCATTGCCAGCCCTGTTTGTGAAATTGAGTTTTTACTGTTATTGAGTTTATACACAGAAACACTGTGAAGTCACTTTCATTTTAAAAACTGTAATATGCATACGTGAGTCAAAATTACATCAGGAATCTTAAAAGAAGCTTGGATTATGTGTCAGTCTGAGTGGTGTGAAGGCTGAGATAAGTCATATTCTTTTGATATTCTTTATGGAAATGACTTCTATGTGCGCTCTTGAACAAAACTGCAGAAAGAGACTTTCACAATCTAGTAGTGCTGCAATGCTTCTTGGCCTTTGGGTTAAATCAAGTCTAACAATATAACAGCCAAATCAGAACACTGAACACGACAGTTTTATGAAACTTACTGAAGTTTTTTATCCTTGTTCTGAATATTCAAATAAGATTTTTTTTATATAAAAAAAGATTATTATCTAAAGAGTTATCTTCTATTCTGTACACAAACTTTATTTTCGGATATGTTTCCAGCACGTTGTATCAGAAAACAAGCAAGCCTTTAGAAGGCCGAAAAAGATCTTGTTATAGCTTCATACCAACAGGTAGAGCATCAACAGAAAATTGGTCATTCTTTATACCTCACAGTCTCATCCACTGCAAAGTGACAATTGTAATTTAAAAAAGGGTGGAAGAAAGTTTATTTGTACAAGGAACTAGAAGTGGATAGCTAAATGAAATTATAATTAATACTGTATATTAATTAAAACAAGTTACGAAGGAAACTTGTTGGAAATATAATGACATACATGTAGTCCTTGACTTATAACCACAAGTGGGACTAGAACTCCATTTGCTAGGTGATGTGTGTCTTACATAAGTCATCATGTGACTGTGATGGATTTTAAAACTTTTTTGCCATGGTCGTTAAGCAAATCACATGGTTGTTAAGTGAAACTGATTTCCCCCTTGACTTTGCATGTTGGAAGCTTGTGGGGAAGGTCACAAATAGTCACCATATGTCCCGGGGACACTCTCATAAATACATACTGCAGTGTTTCCCCGAAAGTAAGACCCTGTGTTATATTATTTTTACCTCCAAAAGAGGCATTAGGCCTTAATTTTGGGGGTGTCTTATATTTTTTGTGACACCTGCCTCGTCTCGTGACGGCAACACCAACAGCCCCATCCAGCAGCCCGTGTGGCTGCCGACCCACTTCTGCTGCGACTTCCTGCCCCATTGCAGTAGCGAGGTGGGATGGACTGGGCAGGGTCCTAACTAGGGCTTATTTTTGGGGTAGGGCTTATATTAGCCCCCCCCCCCAAATCAGGGTAGGTCTTAGTTTAGGGGAGGGGTTTATTTTCAGGGAAACACGGTAGTTGCCCAGCACCTGAATTGCAAACACATGACCTTGGGGATGCTGCAATATCATAAGTGTAATGACAGGTCATAAATCGTTTTTTTTCAGCATAGTCATAACTTTGATCAGTCTCTAAATAAATGATTGTTAATTCGAGGGCTACCTCTGTAACATAGTACTGATATGAAGACTTATAAATAGTATAATTTTGAACAACAACAAAAAAATCAGAGTTAAGGTCCATGGAAGCAGAGCTGTCATTGGGCCTTTTATAATTCAAAACTGCACAGACAATTATGGGAACACCCATGTTTGCCCACATTACACCACTCCTCTGCAAGCTGCTCTGATTCTCAGTAGGCTTCCAAATGCAATTCAAGGTGCTGATTATGACTTATAAAGCCCTTCGTGGCATGTATCCAGGTTATTTGCAGGATCATCTCTCTCCAATTCTTTCTATCTGTCCCATTGGACCTAGCAGGGTTCCAGGTTCCACCTGTTAAACAATACCACCAGGTGGAACCCAGGGAGTTTGCCTTCTCTATTGCAGTGCCTCTCCCTGGAACACCATGCACATTTGTAGGGCCCCGACCCTGCTAGCATGTCATAACTCCTTGAAGATCTGGTTGTTCATTGAGCATAAAGTCTGGAGGTTAGGTGTGATTTTGTGCTGATTTGCTTGCCATCGTTGGAGTTGGTTTGCCTGCCATCATTTCATTAATAATTGTGGTGTGTAATGTTTTTGTTTTTATTTAGCCAGGGTGGCGCAGTGGTTAAAATGCAGTATTGCAGACTAACTCTGCCCACTGCCAGGAGTTGGATCCCTACGGCTCAAAAGGTTGACTTAGCCTTCCATCCTTCTAAGGTTGGTAAAGTGAGGTTCCAGATTGTTGGGGGCAATATGCTGATATGTAAACCACTCAGAGAGTGCTGTAAAGCAGGGATCCCCAACCCCTGATCTGTGGACCAGTACTGGGCCGCAGTATGCCAGCAACCGGTTCGCACAAACAAGGAAAGCCCCATCCGCAGGATGCAGGCAGCACACAAAACCACGCCCCTTCCGGTCCGCGGAAAAACCTCTCTCCAGGTAACCGGTCCCTGGTGCCCAAAAGGTTGGGGACCTCTGCTGTAAAGCAGTGTGAAGCAGTATATAAGTCTAAGTGCTATTGCTATTTGATCCTTTGTGCACTGCTTAGAATTGCAGTTGTAAGATGGGCAGCTATATACAGTGCATACATTTACAGACGTTTCTAAAATATTGTTTTCCCTTTGTCATTATGGGGTACTGAGTGTAGAGTAATTAGAAAAAAAAAGAATTTTAACAACTGTAGAATCAGACCATAGCATAACAAAATTGACAAAAGTGAAAGGGGTCTATAGTGCATTCAGAATACTTTCTGAAAGCACTGTAACCCCAATAAATAAAAAAACACACCCTAACAGTACAGGAGTACAAGCAAAGAGGCAGATGCCTATAATAAGACTAACCCAACAATAGCAATCACCATCAGAACCCCAGCAAGGACGCAGATGCTGATGAAGACAAAGTCACTGGTATCTTGAGCCTTGCTCTCATAGACATCTGCCACTCCTACATCCTTTGGCTGGGACTCCACCAGATTCTCAGCATACTGGTTTGGCCTATAGGAATTAGAGCCAGAGATCAGATTCACAAGGGCCTCTTTCCTTTTAGGCTCACATTGCACTTCGTATTGATGAATATCCTCTTGGTTTCCATCGGAAAAGTCAATGTACAGAATGCTGACAATCACAGACGTGTTGTTTCTTTTCTAAAAGAGGGAAGGAAAGAACAGTTTTTAAAAATAAAACTGTTTCTGGTACATAAAGCCTTGAATACAGATAAATAAGGCCATTGGACCAAGCTGAAGATGGGCAGCAACGAGTGACAAATTATGGCTTTCAGCATTCAGTCCTGTAGTGCCAAGTGGGAAGCAAAACTGGATGCTTTTCGAGCCCTTGCTGGGCTGCCTGGCACAGCTTCCCAGCTGCATTTGGCTTGAAGAATCAGATACTGTATTGTGCAAACCTGAAAGGAGACAGGTGGCAAGGCGACTTTACAAACTTACAGGTAAGTTTTTTTTTTGAGGGAAAATTGTGCAATAATTTTGCAACTTCTCAGTGTGATAAATGGGTAGGCTGGCTAGAAATGGTACTAAGCTTTGTGGATATACAGATGACGTTTTGAGTAAAGAACAATGCCAATATTTTCGTGACCACATACTGAGATAAGGATCCACTTAGAACATATTATAAAAAGATTTGAATAGAGCCATGGCGTGCAAATCATTTAAGCTGCTTGGGTATTTTTATTTTTATTTCTGGGATCACCACCGGCAGGGAAATCTTCGTTAGCTGCCCTAATGAACTATAAAAGAATATGTTTTGCAGGTTGTGGTACCTACCTTGTGGGACAGAAATCCTTGACCTTTGGGGCCTTTGGGAAAGCTGTACAAATCTGTGGGTTTTTTTTTCTCCTTACGTTTTAAGGGCATATTGGTAGGGGAACCCAATATAGTGTCTGTGATTGAAGATAAGCTGCATGAGCTGCCTCAGCTTTTGTACTTGTGCATTTATTATGTTTGCTTGTACTTGTACATATGATGTTTTTATTGTTTTGTATTGCGTTCCACCCAGAGTTATTTGCTTAAGACTGCTGGCATTATAAAGTTCTTCAATAAATAAAATAACATAGATGAGCTGAAATTCACAACATAAACAACCCTCTTTCCTTCCCTGACGATAAATGCCCAGTTTATGTGCACGAAGACTGTACTAAAATTCTGGGGCCAAACTGATTATCGTGAAGTGGGACATCCATTATGACTTTTTTAAAAACTTAAAAATAGCAGCAGGAGGTTGATGCCTTAATTGGACTGGGTAGCGATTAGGGACCCTATTGAGGCACTTTCTTTCTGGAAGCAGTTCATTATCAAGGGAGGATTTTCTCTCAACGCAAAGAGGCAGAATGATCATTAGGACCTCAATAGGGAATGAAAGGGTTAAGTTCCATTTCCCTGCCTGTGGTGATCCCAGAAATAAAAATTCCCAAACAGGTTAAATACAAAAGATGGAATGTTAAATCTAGTTTGGTCCTCTGTTTTTTATTATATTATCTGAGTATGTTTTAAATATAAAGTGAACATCTGGAATTATTTTGTTTAGTAAACAGACTATAGCTTTCCATATAAACTAATGCTTTTCTTCACAATTTCTTTTTTTTTTAAAAAAATCATTTTCTCAAACTATCAGCCAGAGAATGAGAATGGGCTTGTGTCCTTGAAAGAAAGTAAGCTACAACCAACTTTCTTATATAGTTTTACATACTATATAGGGTAGAGAAGAAAGAAAGAAAGAAAGAAAGAGAAAGAAAGAAAGAAAGAAAAGAAAGAGAAAAAGAAAGAAAAGGAGGAGGAGGAAGAAGCAGCAACTTACAAACCTCACATTAAATAAAATAATAATAATAAATTAGGTATAGACTAGAGGAAAACCCAATAGCCCAGTGACTACTTGACCAAATGGATGCTTCAAAAGGGCATTGAGCAAAATTATGTGTTCTGAGTCATTAGAGATTTATAGGTTGACACCACATATATTTTCATGTCATAAATTACCATATCTTATAGGTATATCCAATGCATAAAAAGGCAAATTAACATTTCCTTTTATCTTCCTCTCTAAAATATCAGAGGTTTTTTTAAAATGTGTATATGTATACATGAGTGGGTATAAAACTTATCAGGAATCTTTTCTGTGCTACTTTGAGTGAGTTCATTGGCAATATACCAACATATCTATGACAGATAATTCAATATATGAAATAAACATCTACATTAGATGACCTTTTCTCCAGTAATAATCATTTTCGACTTCTGCCTTAATTGTCCAATGATATGAGTATATCATTGTTAATCTCATGAACATGTTAGTCTTGCAGTTTCTAATTATTTGTGCTCAGCTAGCAAAGCAAATGGCGGTGTCGATTGGTGAGGAGGATTTCAGAGAAGAGGATTTTCCTCACCAAACCTCTGAAACACATTCAGCAGCAGATGCTATCATGATCAAGATGTTACAGGAGCAATGGACCTTTCTGTGGTTTTCATAATAACACAACTGCTACTATATATGGGACATGGGTGGACAGCTCCTTTCATCTTGGCTCAGCATTAATAGCTAAAACTCTGCCCTTTCAACACAGATAACGTACTTGCGGTTCTGTGCCACAGGTTTCAAATCTTGCATGTATCCGAAAGGTCAAGCCAACCACTTGTGCAGGGCAGGAGGGGACTCCTAAGTAGATTTTATTTCGCTCCAGCTGAGCCAAAGACTGTGTGAGGATTTGGATCTGAAATTCTGTCCTTGTGCAGCTGACATTCATAGGGACAACTACATCGAGGAGAAACAAAACAAAGAAGGAATCTCTGAAATTACAGAATCATAACAGTCATGGCAACCTCTGGAGTTAATGTGCCTGACATGATACTATCCATAAAGTAGAATACATGCTTTCTTCTAAAGTCTTACACACGCACCAAACTACTACCCAAACTTAGAGATAATAAAACCAGGTTGGTCTACCATGGATATAACTTACCATGTAATTCTTGTGCTACAACTCCCCATATAGTATCCCCTAGATTCCAATACTTTGGGAATCTACATGAATATATCACGCCAGAGAGTTTTCTGATGACATTAGATTCTCTGGATGTGGCAGGATTGTGAAATTGATTAGGAAACAGGTTAGGGTTAGGGTTGGGATCTCATGATCTCTAGTTTCCCCAAGGAATTGGTGGGCAACAAAAGATTGCTGTTGTTTTTGAAAACATGACCAAGTGTACATGCCTCTGTATATGTCTTTTCAGTCAGAATACTGAACTTAGATAGAAACATAGAACATAGAACAGCAGTCAAAAAAGCCAATGCAATCCTAAATTGCAATAACAGAGGGATTCAATCAAGATCGCGTGAAGTATTAATACCACTCTATAAAGCCTTAGTAAGACCACACCTAGAATACTGCAACCAGTTTTGGTCTCCACACTATAAAAAAGTTGTTGAAATTCTAGAAAGAGTGCAGAGAAGAGCAACAAAGATGATTAGGGGACTGGAGGCTAAAACATATGAAGAACAGTTACAGGAACTGGGCATGGCTAATCTAGTGAAGAGAAGGACCAGGGGAAACATGATAGCAGTGTTCCAATATTTGAGGGGCTGTCACAGAGAGGAGGAGGTCAACCCATTTTCCAAAGCACCTGAAGGCCAGACAAGGAATAACGGATGGAAACTGATCAAGGAGAAATTCAACCTGGAAATAAGAAATTTCCTGACAGTGAGAACAATCAACCAATGGAACAAACTGCCTTCAGATGTTGTTGGTGCTTCATCACTGTAAAATTAGGACAGAAAAATAACTGCAAAGAAAGTAGATGATCCTGAACACCTCAACTCAATTATAAATCGGCTACAAAAATAAGGCAACTCAAATAATGATGTTGTCTGCATTTATGCGGAACATCTCTGGAAATGCTCTCAGGCCATAAAACTGGACATTCTGCTGATGTGGGAAAAAATTTTATCCAATAATAACACAATAAAATACAATAAAAACGCTACGGTGAAAACAGAAGTGCATATGATGAGCAAAATCAAAAATGCTCATTAAGATGCAGTTCCTGGAATGGTCAAGAAGGAGTTGAGGCAACAGGAGACCTATTCATGGCCACATAGAGTTTCGGTGAAGGTGGAGAAATTTCCAATTAAAAAATTCAAATCTAGAACATTCCAAACAATACCTTTAGCCAGTTCTGATTCAAACTGGAACCTTTAAAAGCATGTTTATACATAACAATGGGGGAAAAAAGTTGGCTGACATAAGTATACAATGTAGGAATTAATTACTGTGGATTTCATTATTCAGTGAAAGCTAATTTCCATATAGAAGCATTCTAGAACCTTTGTGAGCTAATTATCTTCAAACTTTTTTGCTTTTCTCTTGATCCTTGAACATTTTTAATTTATTTTATTCCACATAGTTTATCCAATAATAGAGCTTACCTCCAAAATATGCTACCGAGAAACCTCGGTTGGCTGTATTCCTGTCAGTGTGAAGAACCAACAGCAAGTTGTTTCTACTGGATATAATTGGAGATAGCATTTCTCTCCCACACCACTTTCCTAGCAGAAATGCCTTCTCAGTACCTCCATCAAACACAGCCAAATGGTCATAATCACAACCATCTGTTAGGCTGTTCCGTCCCTCGAGATCCAGGTCCAGGAAAAAAACCTTGATTCGATAACCTAGCGGCAACTGGATGGTCCAGCGACACTTGATATTATTGGGGTAAGAGTGCGGATATTGAGGACTGGAGAAATTTCCTTTGACAGCGGTATATACCTCCTGACATGCACCTGGTTGCAAAGGAAAAAACAAATGAAATGCAATGGCAAGCAACAAAAACATTCATTTTAATGTGCAGGGCCACCTAGAAATTTCGTCTTCAAACTTCTTCCTTTACTTCAATGCATTTTTTTAAAAATAGTTTTCAGTCTACTCAGACTTGGTTTGAAGCTATGATACAAGGAATACAAATCATACACCATTAAATGGGTGGCCTAACCTAAAAATAGCTAAAACTGGGAAAGTGGGCCACTATGAGTAGCTGATAGTAGGAGGCAGTTGCCTAGTCTGAGCCTATCGTTGTCAGATGCCAATGTCAGGAGAATTTTATGCTGAAGTTCAGCTTAACATTGTCAGCCATTCAAGACAGACCAGATTAGGAAACCAAAGCCATTCGTGCTAATGCTACTTTTATTATAAGGTTACAGTCACAGAATCTTGCAAGTCTGAATGTATTTCCTCCCCCCCTTCTTATCTTCATGTTAACTAGGGTCTTGTCTGAGACAAGTTATTCAGGTTACAGTTTTGGCCCAGACTCAGATTTCCTTCATCGGAGTGTCCCAAAGGTGCTTTTCTAAAAGGCAACTGGACTTTCTTGGAGTTTTTTTTTCCTTTGAAAATGTTTCGCTTCTCATCCAAGAAGCTTCTTCCCTTCTTCAGAGATGAGAGTTCCTTCAGTTTCGTGCTTCCTCACCACCTCCACCACCTCAATGCCTGTCTCTTAGCGTTCATGCTTCTGGGATTTCTACTCATATTTTTTTTTGTGGTCAAGATCTCTTCTGAATATGTGCCACATATCCTAAGCTGATCTGAAGCTTAAGTTCTCCAGAATATAGTAAATAAAGCGGCAGTATACTCAGAAAAAAAACATTCAGCATACTAAAAAAAATGATAACTTTATCAGAGGCAATAAATAGTAGAACTAATGTCATGTTGCCTTAGCTAGCATTGGGGTAACCCTTCTATTAAGAACACACAAACTGCTTAAGATTCATTAAGAAGGCTGGAAAACTTTGAATAATTGAGTTTCATTTCATTTGTTGATTTTAAAAGAAGGAGGCTGTTTCTTCTGTAGGCAGAATCTCATATTTTGGGCAAAGAATAGTGGATATCTATCATTTGACCCAATCAAATCTTTACTATGGGCATAGAGCAGCATAAGAAAATTAGGATAATTTTAAAAAGCTAAAAACTAAAAATAAAAAGCTACACAGGGTTAAATAAACCTTTAAAAATATTTTAAAACATCTCTCTCTCTCTCTCTCATCATCATCATCTATGTATCTCCAAAAGTCTAAAAAAAATATTTGGATTTATTTTCCAAGAAGGTTCCAAAATCACCTCATACATTTGGTATTATAATACTGATTTGTGATAAATATTGATCTTTATACCACACCTGAAAAGAAATATGCCTTGAAGCCTTTGTTAGCAATGTTAAAGTCTGATCTGAATACAACCAACAGTTCATGTGCAGAAGATACCACCTCTGGAGGTTTCGTGTTTCCACAGTAGTAACTGAGAAGTGTATCTTCCATTGTGGGCCCATCAAAGATGGCCACATAGTCAAAATTACACTGCTCGCTGTGTTCCATCTGGAAGTCAACAAAAACCAGTTTGATAACAGAGTTGGATGTTCCTTGGATGACCCAATGGCACTCAGCATTGTTGGGATAATTCTCTGGGTAATCAGGGCTTGTAATTGATCCAGACAATCCTGTGAGCACACCCCCACAAACATCTGGAAGCAAGAAAATACAATATGTATTAAAATAAAACACAGAGATAGAAATTAGAAAAGTTCCTCTGTGGATTCCAGATGCATTCCTCCACATCGCAGAAAATAATCCTAACCAGGCAAGGAAACATTGGAGGAGTACAGGAACTAAGAAGTGCTATGCAGGGGAGGTAATAAACAGGAGTGGTTTGCATATGTTTGTATGCATAAAAATATATGATAAGTAAAATTACTGAGAGGTAGGAATCAGAAGCCAGAGAATTGACCAGATTATGGCTGAATAAAAGAGAACATATGTAGCTCAGGATGGAACTGTGGAGTCCTTGGTGCTCTCTGGGTTTTGTTGCTTTCTTGCAAACATTTTATTACCTGACTAGGTAACATCATCAATGGTAATTATGGATGTTGGAAGATTTAATATATAAAAGAAGGGATGTGCTAGTTCACTAAATCTGAAAAGCACTGGAGGATGAGGTGCTCAGTTACCCTAATTTCACAATGAAAAAAAAAACCTATTAACCAAAAAATTGTCATGGTATTTGTGCAATTGAAATAAAAACATACTTACTATTAACCCCAAATGCAGCCTGGCTTAAAATAAAATAATAAAAAAAAAATCCTATCTTCAGATTGTTTACTCCGGAGTAGTCATATTGAAACCAATAAACTTTCCTTCCGCATCATTAATGGTTTGGAGATTACAGCCTGGAGTTTCAATGGTTGGGTCATTTCTGCTTTCAATTACAGCAAGACAATAAGGAAGAAGCAATAAAACCACAGTGGGAGGGAGAGCAGGATAAACCCTGAAACCCTTTCCTGCTGCCGCTGACCTCTGAGTGGAAAAAAAAAAAATCCAGTGTGATTTCTGGATCTTTTGGATCAGTGTTCATGAAATACCTTTGAGAAAAATGAATAAATGAATATGTTTGTGTGTGTGTGTATGCACGCGCTTACACTCTGAGTGCACTACTTTTGAAAGAAATCATTAAGACTTTGCATTTTGCATGATAATGTCTGATGTTCCCACGATGCCATTTTTAAAGCTTTAATATAGAATGGTAACTGCTTTTGAGGGAAGTTTGAGCAAGGTTTTCAAAGCACTTTGGACTCCAAAAATGACTGGCAAGTTCCAGAAACAGTTCCTGCTCAGCTATAAAACCGATGAAGTGATTTTTGCCATTTTGCCAGTTTCATGCTAGGCTGGGTGAGGATTTCAGAGTAGGCTTGCTGCCTGAGCAGTTCAAAATAGCTAATACACATCATGAAATTTTAATGAAATGTCATGTTACATTTATTTATTAAATTATATCCTGCCCTTTATTCGGAAGCTCGCCATTCTCTTTATCCCTCAGTCGTTCTATAGAGTAAGTTGAGCTGATAAGAGGCTTGGTCCTCTTGAGTCCAACGTTTTAACTTATGCTCTACACTGGCAGAGAATGAACAATATTTAAATGGATATTTTGGAAATATGTGGCATTTATTTAATATTATTACATACAGTCTCTTTAAGAGAGTTGTTTGTAGAATTCAGAGGATAAATACAAACCTTTCTATTTTTTTATTTGTATCCCACCCTTATTATTATTATTTTTACAAATAACTCAAGGAGGTGAACATATCCAACACACCTCTCTCCTCTTTATTTCCCTGTGAGGTGGGTTGGGCTAGAATAGAGTAACTGGCCCAGCTGGCTTTCATGGCTAAGGCAGGACTTGAACTCACAGTCTCCCACTTTCTAGCCTGGTGCCTTAATCACTAGATAACCTGGCTTGGAATAATTTATACTACTTGAGTTATTTCTAAGCCCCACAAAGATGAATGGAACAAACTACTTAATTACATGTTGTTGGTCTCAAGAAAAATATAAATATTGTAGATAGCAAGTTGCTTTTTAGATGCTTTTGGTAGTTTTGAAGCATTTCCCCACAGGCCAGAGGAAAAGAACAAACTGTATCCATTATTAAACTGAAAATGAACTCTATTTAAAGCTAATTAAGGAATAATTTCTTGAAGTACAGAATAGTAGCATATTGCACCTGGAATCATGGGAAGTTGTACCTATTCTACAACGGAAACTGAAAACACCAACCAACCCAAAGAATTATACACATTAAGCCATAGCTTGCTTTAACAACCATTGAATGAATCAATGGTCAGGATTGGACAATACTTTAGGTATAACCTATATAGTTTGCAGAGCATGATGGCCAAGTTCACATATCACATAAAGTTGGAATCAAACTAACTACATTGTGTTTTAGAGATGTGTGTGTCAAATGCTGGATTTATACAGCCCTCTAAGCATTAATGTGGTATAATTGGTTTTGGGCTTATTAAGATCCATGAACAGTTAGCAGTTTGTTTATACATTGTCTATGTTTCTTTATCGTTACAAAAATTCCACAGTGGAACATATTGCTTCATTTTATCCTTTGTAGAAGCTTACTGCTTCTCAAGCACCCTATACCAGCAAAATGATACTGGTTCTACAATACTACTATATGATGTAGTAACTCAGGAGAAATCCAGGTGAAAACAATTCTGACCTTTTTGGTAAACTGCTGAGAATCCTTGACTGGCCACATGGTTATCTGAGTGAAATATTAGAGTCAAGATATTCCAGGATGATATAAATGGTGGAGGAAAACTTGTGCCACAAAATTTACCAAGCAAATTTCCTTGGTCTTCAGAAACCCCATTGAAGATCTTGATGTAATCAAATTCACAATTATCATGATATTCCAGGTCAAAATGTTGAAAAGTGAGCAGAACAGAGGATCCTTCTGTTACCACTATGAGCCATGTACAATCTGTATCATATGGATAAAGTCCTGGGAAATTTGGGCTTGAAATATTGCCGTATGATGCTGACAGAAGTCCACCACATTTAATGCCTACAGAAAATATCAACATTCAAAGAAGAACAGATTAGTAACTAGAACAGGTCCCCTCTTGTTCTAAAAACTTGTTAAAATGCCTACACCAACTGATATTCCCAAATAGTTTTTCCCTCCCAAAATAACCAGGCCTGACCCTGATTACAGTGTTAAGCTTCAGGATAAAACATGAGCGGGTGAATTTGTAATTATTTAGTTCCCTTAGACCGTGCAGACCAGGGATAGATAAATTTTTGAGGAATGAGGCTACACTTATTTTTTGCCTTTTTAAAATAAAGGCACAATGTCTCCAAAGTAGGCTAAAATGGGCTAATTTTGATATTTTTAAAGGAATTCTGTGCAGACTCACACACAATGAGTCTTGAGTATGCAAGGCTCAAGTTAGTCATTTCACTTTTACAAAAAATAATATTCTGTATGCCCTAACGAGGAGGAATCTGGAGCTGTAAAATGGAGGATTAAAGACCACATGCAGATTGTGCATAATAGATTATATTTCTTATAAATATCTTTTTAATGCTTATCTAAAACTCATTTGACCATTTTTAAAAAGATTTTATATGCCATCTTTTTTATTTTTATAAATAATTCAAAGTAGCAAACATATCTAATACTCCTTCCTCATCCAATTTCCCCCACAATCACTACCCTTGGAGGTGAGTTGGGCTGAAAAAGAGTGACTCAAAGTTATTTTTACTCATTGAAGTCAATTCCCAATCAGTCTTGGGAATAATTTTGATATATATCCAGGTAAATGACTAAAGATACTAAACATGCCTTAGTGTAATGTTCTATGCCAATCCTTCAAGAATTTGGGAGACTCGGTTGACTGAAAAGAACATTTAAATAAAATTGGGTAACATGTACAGCAAATAGATAGTTATTTTAGAGTAGGTAGGTTTATTCTTGATTGTTTCGTTTAATTGTTTTAATTAAAGATCATTTCTATTCTGTTTATACCTTACAATGGTTTTTTTAAGGAAAAAAAGCAGTGCACATACACACATTGCAAACAAATTCCACTGTGTGGTATATAAAATTGAATTACTGAGCACATATAACAGAATTAACAACTTGGGGTTACCTTTCTTTGATTAGTCGACATACTGAGAAAACTCCTAGTTAGTAATATATCATTACAAAATAATTTAGTTATAGAAGTCAAAATGATAATTGCATTTCCAGGCTTAACCATTAGTCCAATAATAGACAATATCCTCAATATGTGTTTACATCCCTAACATTTCTTGAAATTACCCATTGGACTGCAAGTTTTGTTTTGCAGCATGCACAAAAGGGCCATATTCATATTTAATTAGAAATGACTCTCACCAAGTTCAGTAGGAATTCAACCTGAAAGATTTGCTATGATCGCAGCCATAAAAATACTCAAATGCAGGTCAAGTATTTCCTTCTAGTGCCATTAAATAATTGTACCTTGTTTGATTCTAAACTTTCGGCAGCAATTACATGAAATCTAAAAACCAAATTAGCTATTAGACTCCAATATACTCTAGGTGTTTTAGTTTTTAACTACATAGCTCAGTTCCCATTAAAATTTTATTCAACAAATATAGAACTTGGAGGGGGGGCCTTTATGCTAAATTGTAGAACAAGAGGACTCTATTTATCAAATCTCTCTCTGGATCTGTCACAGTGGACTATCTTCATATCAACTTGAACCAGCCTGAATTCTTTTTTTTTATAAAAATTTTATTAATTTTTAAGAATTACAGTATTTAGTGCTTAGTAAACAACATGTTGCCCGGGTTCAAATATTTAAAATTAACTTCTTCAATATAAATCTGTTCAATACTACACAATCCAGTATTTTTTCCCTGATCCTCCTTTCTTCTCCATATTTTTTCCATTTTCCCCTCATTACACCGTTACAATTTTTGGTACTGTTAATGTATACAGAGTTAAATATAAGCATCTTCATCATACTTTACTAATATCGCAGAAATAACAATAATATCAATTCATAAATCAATAATGTCAATTCATTAATCAATATCCTGTTTTTCGTGCTCTTGTTAAGGTTTGATTTCCCATCAGTATTTGAAATGTCTTTTCAGTTATGATTTTCTCAATATTAATTTATTTATATAGCTAAAAGTTTTATTCATATCAATCCTCTTCTTATCTTCATATTTCCCACATCAAAAGAAAAAGAAAAAAATGCTATCTTAATTCTAAATATCTAAAAGTCTAATTATATCTAAGGATCATCCGTTCTTTTAATCTTATTCAAACAAGTGCTATACACAAATCCACAATCCTGTCACATCCAGAGAATCTAATGTCAGCAGAAAACTCTCTGACCTGACATATTCATGTAGATTCCTAAAGTATTGGAATCTAGGGGATACTATATGGGGAGTTGTAGCACAAGAACTACATGGTAGGTTATATTCACAATAGACCAACTTGGTTTTATTATCTCTAAGTTGGGGTAGTAGTTTGGTGCGTGTGTAAGATTTTAGAAGAAAGCATGTATTCTACTTTATGGATAGTATCGTGTCAGGCATATTAACTCTGGAGATTGCCACTGACTGTTTGTTATGATTCTGTAATTTCAGAGATTCCTTCTTTGTTTTGTTTCGCCTCGATGTAGTTGTCCCTATGAATGTCAGCTGCACAAGGACAGAATTTCAGATCCAAATCCCCACACAGTCTTTGGCTGGAGAAAGCAATTAGTTTAGAGTTGATAAATGGAAATCAGTCCACCAAAGAACATGGTGGCTGGACACCATCAAAGCTGACACCAGCCACAGCATAGAAAAACTCAAAGTAGTAGTGGAAGATTGGAAGATGTAGAGACACCTGGCCCAAAGATTCACCATGAGTCAGACACGACTGAATGGATAATATCATCTTCATCAGATTGGGCTTATGGTCCTTGGATATATCCTATATATTGTGCAACAAGGACAGATTAAAAAAAAAAAATCTTTTCAGAAGCATCATTTACTTCCCTTAGAATTTACATTATTCAGTAGACCAGCTGCCTGATCGTTTTCTGTTTCAGAGTAATATGATTGGTCTTTAATACTTGGATCTTGAATTCTTCTTCTTTGCTTACGTTATGATCCACTTGCATTTTGTTTTGCCAATATGGGCATTTATTTTGACATGAATAAAATTACTTTCTCCATGACTGTGTCCATAACCAGCAGACATCATTTCTTTTTCTTCACCAGAACATGCCTATACTATGTCTATATGAGAGTAATTAAATTTACCTATTATTATAACACTTTCAATATCTTAGTGATTTCCTTATTATTCCTTTTCCTTCTATGTAAATTGGAAGATTCCACATTAGAAAAAAATCTTATTTAAATCTCAGCTTCATAGATGTGTTTCTCCAGGACATCATGTTCTCTGACTTTATGAAATTACTCATTCTCTATGGAAAACATACCTTTTAAAATTGTATTTTTCTACCTTCCTTCTTTCCTTCCTTCCTGAGGACCCAGATTGTTGGGGGCAATATGGTGACTCTGTAAACCACTTAGAGAGGGCTGTAAAGCACTGTGAAGTGATATATAAGTCTAAGGGCTATTGCTATTGCTTCCTGGTTGCCATTTATACATTGAACATAAGTATAATTCTCTTCTCTGGTTATGTCATGAAAGGATAACTGTTTTGACAGTTATTTTTTTTACAAATCTGACTCTTTCAAACAAAGTCTAATCTGGGAAGCCAATTTAATTGTCAGTAACATTGTGTTAAACTCTCAGTAAAAGATTCTGGGAGGTGGCAAGGTGAGAACTGAATATCTTTTTTTAATCAAAGAAAGTGATCGGTGCTTCAACAGAGTTTAGGACAGAATTTTGGCGTGAGTTCATAATCAAGATAGGGATTTCCCCCCCGCAGTATTTCTTTGCATATTGCAAATATTTAACCATTGTCTTTAATTTTACTCCAATAGACTTGCCTACAGATAGTACATCCTAAGAAATCAATGGAAAATTAGTAAAACAGAAACCACATGTTTAGACTATTGTAAACATAAATAACATAAATATATTAACTATCAATGAAATAGTATGAAATAATAAAGTAGTCCTCTACTTACCACCGTTCATTTAATGATTGTTCAAAGTTACAGTGGCACTGAAAAAATGACTTATGACCATTTTTTTACACTTATGACCATTGCGCATTCCCCCATGGTCACATGATCAAAATTCAGATGTTTGGCAGCTGGCCTGTATTGATGATAGCTGCAGTGTCTCGGAATCATGTGATGCCACTTGCAACCTTCTTACAAGCAAAGTCAATAGGGAAGCCAGATTCACTTAACAACCGTGTTACTAATGACAACTGCAATGATTCACTTAACAGCTGTGGCAAGAAAGATCATAAAATGGGGCAAAACTCTCTTGACAACTGTCTTGCTTAGCAATGGAAATTCTGGGCTCAGTTGTGTCGAGGATCGCCTGTACAAATGTTCTCTCTCCTGTCACACCTAATCTTCACAGGAGGAATAGGGGAAGAAATTTTCAGTCTGTCACAGCCATGAGGTGGCATGCATGTTTCCCATTCATTCCAATACGGAGTGAATATTTGGATCCGCTTCCATTTGACAATTGATCACACTTAGGTCTCTAGGCTGGGTTATACACGTTTGTAATCTCAAGCTTAAAAAATGTACAAATATACCCCAAACAGACTGCTGAAATACATTGCCCAAAGTGTGTCATTAGTATGCACAATAATTCCCTCAGCGGCAGCTAATTTTCCATAGGAAATCTCTCAGATGGGCCTGGAAAAGAAACTTAAGACGTTCTATCTAAAAATTAAGGACTTTGCAAACAAAATTGAGAATGCTGCTTCCACACACCCTGAAGCCCCTTAATTTACCTGTCTTGGCATTTATTCCATTTGCTGTGCTCAAGAAAATTATGGTGAAAAAGTGTTTGAGAAGCATCTGGGGCATCCTCAGAGAAGCGAAAACAGCAAAGGTATACTCATTGCAGGCTCTCTGGAAAGGAAAAATAGCTGGAGGGCTGTCGAATTAATAATGTAATGAATAATTTACTGCTTCTTTGAATTAGTAACATGAACTGTACTTTGCTTCCAACACTTGGTTTTCACAACTGAGATCAAATATCTCTAGAATTTACAGTGGACTGAGATATCTTGTCAATAATTTATCTGTATTTGGAAACAGTATTATTGGTTGGGATATGTTGCATAAATGCCAATTTTTTTTACTGACTACATGACCTGAAGGACTCACAAAGTAATCGTACCAGATAAGGAAAAAAAAATGGGGATTTCAGATTTTACATGTAAATCTATGTGGAGAATTAGTTGGCTGAAAATAAGGAACCCTCTTCAATACAGAACTGCTGTTGATAGAAGAGAAAGTGACAAATGTATACTGTGATAAACTAAATCAGTGTTTTTCAACCTTGACAACTTTAAGATATGCAAGGCTGACTGGGGGTTCATGGGATTTGAAGGTGGATATTAGTTATTTGTATGAACTCTAGACTAAAGAATTGAAATATTCCATATTAATGGATCAATATGGCTAAGGGTCCTAAATAATATTAAGTATATTCTTTATGATCTTAATATGATCAATTTACTATTTTATTTCATGTTTATTGGAAACACCATAGAATATTTTAAAAGGGTTGTCTCTCAATGTGTCTATTTTGAGGAAAACTTAAAAACGTGATATGATATTGCCCAGTTTTCATGAGTTTGTTAATAAGCCACAGAAAAGCCACAGGACCTGATGATATCCCAGTAGAAATTTTAAAATTGCTGGAAGACAATGGGAAATTTTTTTTACTGCAGTTCTTCAATCAGATATACGAAACAGGAAAGATACCAAATGATTGGCTAAAATCAACCTTTGTGACAATCCCCCAAAAAATAAATGCAAAGAAGTGTACCGAATACAGAACAATAAGCTTAATGAGTCATGCCCTGAAAATATTCCTGAGAATAATTCACAAAAGAATATACAACAAAATTGAAGAGCGTCTAGGTAACACACAATTTGGTTTCAGAAACAATCTTGGTACACGAGATGCGCTATTCAGCATTCAAGTTCTTGTACAGCGTTGTAGAGATGTCAATCACAGTGTTTACCTGTGCTTCATTGATTTTGAAAAAGCTTTTGATAAAATAAGACACAGCAAACTATTAGAAATCCTGAAACAAGGGGGACTAGATGACAAAGACATCCAAATAATAAAGAATCTGTATTGGCATCAGGTAGCAAATGTGAGACTAGGCCAAAAATACTCAGCTGATGCAGAAATAAGAAGAGGGGTCAGACAGGGATGTATTCTGTCTCCACTGTTGTTCAATATCTACTCTGAGTCAATCTTCAATGAGGCAATGGAAAACATCGATGCTGGCATCAAAGTAAACGGTGTTTGAATCAACAACTTAAGATATGCTGACGATACAGTTCTGCTTGCCAGTAAGTATGAAGACCTTCAGCTCCTCATCAACAGAGTCACCGAAATATCTGGAAAATACGGCTTGAAGCTTAACACCTCAAAAACCAAGATCATGGTCGTCAGCAAACAACCCGTTAACTTACCACCAATAAATTCAGAAGGAATACCACTAGAAAAAGTTGAAAGGATCACGCACCTCAGTTCTAATTTACCTGAAAGCTGGGACATGACCGCTGAAGTAAAGACAAGGATAGAGAAAGCTCGAACAGCATTCTTCAAAATGAAAAAGGTCTTCTGCAGTCACGACATAAGCCTAAGACTGAAAATCAGGCTTGTCAGATGCTATATTTTTTCTATCCTGCTTTATGGAGTAGAGAGTTGGTCTCTGACAGAAGGCCACCTGAAGAGACTAGAAGCATTTGAAATGTGGATTTACAGGCGGCTGTTACGTATAAGCTGGGTGGACAAGATCAGAAATGAGGAGGTTTTAAGCCGCCTGGGAAAGCCAAGGGAAATCATCAAAGCAATTAAAAAATGAAAGTTAGAATATTTCGGACATGTGATGCGACACCCAGAAAAATACGGCATACTCCATTTAATCCTCCAGGGAAAGATTGAAGGCAAACGAGGTCCAGGCAGAAGAAGGACATCATGGCTTCAAAATCTAAGGGACTGGTTTGGACAAAACTCAGCAGCACTTTTTCGTGTGGCTGCTGATAAAAACAGGATCGCCAACATGATCGCCAACGTCCGATAACGGATACGGCACAAGAAGAAGAAGAAGTTAATAAGATGTTTAAAAAGATCAATATACACGTATCTTCATTTTACTATATATTGTACAAACCTGAGAAAACGCTGTAGACAAATCTTGGTCATTAGTGCTATTCCATGGAGTAACACACTGCAAAAATGTATGACAAGAAGCAACACAACATTTGTCAATTTTTAAATAGTAATTTATATTAATACAAAATAAATGCTGCAATTCAATCATACTCAGAAACAATCATATACAAGATCAATGGAATTTCGGAATAAATATTCCTAAGACTGTGCTTTCAGATGAGCAATAATTGTCTTCTCCAATATTTCTGATTTTATCCTGGAGAAGAAGAGGATGGGCAAAAAAAGTCTGGAGAATGAGAAGTTTTACTGTTTTTAAGTTACCAAAGGTACGGCTGTTAGGTAAGGATACAATCAGATTCCTTAACCGTCTGTAACAATATGAATTTAATTACAGATCTGATTTGTATGTGATGCTGGTATATTAGCTACAAAACGTCCACTGTTTCAGCGACTCGCGATTCATTCTGTATGTTTGTGTAAAAGAAGAAATCTTGAAATATGCAACTTTTCTCACAATTGCAACACATGAATGCTTCACATGTGAAAATCACTTCTACTCTGTTAAAGATAGAGGCGCCTTGTCCCCTGCTGCATCCAGTTATTATTTCTGTGGGATGAAGCCATTGATAAAGTACCTCTTCAGAGAAGGCTAGAAGAAACCTACTTGCATACTTTTAAAGTGGACTTGGAGTTTCTATTGTTTCGGGGGTTTTTTTGCTTTTAAAATAACAATTGGAGTGAGGAATGACCAGAAAGAGAAACCTGGAATGAGGGAGGATCAAATGAAAATTTGTGACCAAAACTGCTATTTGGTTCTATTTAAAAATAAGAAAAAAATAGCTGTTAAATTAAATGTTACATTATAGAGTAATGATAGATAAAAATGCCAAATCCAGTCTGAACATCTGGCTGATGAATCATCATCATAATAAATTTGTATACTATCTGACTCCCAATCATTGCTATTTCTCTTATTTTTCCCTTCTTAAATTAAAATTTTAAATTTAATCTTCCAGCTATTTTTAGTTGAATAGCAATGGTTTGACCCCTCATTCAACACTATATACTTGCAGCAATCTTTGACGGAAGAGGATTTTTTTTAAAAAAAAATGTATTACATCATAGCCATGGAATCAGTTATATTTTTGATATAAAAGACAGTAAGTAGATGCAGCTGCTTCTTAAAGCCTGTTGCTACCCAACTACCCAATTTTTCATATGTTTTCCTGGAGGGCAATTATGACAGTAATCTAACAAATATATAGAAAATTGTTTTGGCTATTCAAATCTCAAAGAATAGTACATTTTATCCACCCCCTCACACATACTGAATAATTCAGTATTCTGATTTTTGGATGGGCAGGGAGACATATGATTGCAAAAGAAAAAAGAAAAAAAGAGTAAGGTACTTTGCTGAATGCACCACGTGGCTGCACGCTCTATTTATATTCTTGTGGCACTTCCTAGAATTTGCAGACAATACTTCGTTTTGCCGTGCCTGCTGGAAATTTGGGAAATTGAAGCTGAAGCACATTTTATATGCCAGGCTGGTAAAAGTTGGAGTTGAAGCTAGAATTTCAACAAATGCAGCCTTTCCCTGCTCTATCTGGCAAACAGCAATTCTTGCCCATATTGAATTGAATTGAGTATTTTATTTGGGCAAGGGTGATTAGATACACAAGGAATAATAATAATATCAATAAAAGGAGGAGTAAAGAAAATAATAAGGATAAATAATAATACTACAGTCACACTACATGGATTAATAGACATTAGGCATTAGGTGAATTAGGTGTTCAGCACAGTGATGGCAGGAGGGACAAAATTGTCCCAGGGTCCAGTTGTTTTGGCATACAATAGCTATAGCACCCTCTTGAGGGAAGGAGTTGAAACAGTTTATGTCCAGGATGTGAGGGGTCTGCAGATATTCTTGCCCATATCTCATGCCTCCTTGAAGGACATGAACCTCGCCCATCACCATCGTTTCCTTCTTCCATTCCCAAAGGAGGCTCTGTTGCTGAAATTCTCCATGAATGAAGCCCGAGAGAAAGCTCAACCACAATACTTCCATTGAAAATGCTTTTGAGAGAGGTTTTAAAATCTCAACCTTAAAACTAGCAGGGAAAAAAAAGAAAGAGCATCATTAAATCTGAGATTACAAGACACACCACATTTATTAATTAAGCTATATTGATCAATACCTGAGAGGTTTCCTGTGGATTAATGACCATCCTGGAGGAGCTGATGGACTCAAGGTGCAGCTGAGGGCCATTAACACCGATCAGTCATCAATTCCCAGGAAATGCCCTACACCAAGGTCACTAAGTGACAGGATTTATTTTATGAGCAGTGATTAACAATAGCAATATTTAGTTGTCTCCTCCCATTTCTTCCCGAACCAAATGATTCTTATTTTTATGTAGCACAATAAATTCATAGATGTCCCTGTTGACCAAATCAAAATTTATTTAGATGAAATGGAAAGACGTTTTTTTTTTAAATAGAAGAAATTAAAATGTATATTCTCTTGCATTCCGTGGAAAGCAAAGGTTTTCTTTTCCTCTCTCTCTCCTTCCCCTCAAATGAAAAATTGTTAATAAAAGCAGACCCCCATTGTGATATAAAATTGCCAGTTTGCAAAATACTTCATAGGCATGCTAATTTATTCAGGGCATACCTGACAGATCAGCTTTCTGAGAGCTAATTTTATGACCCACTACACCAGCAAATAAATAGTTAAGATATGGTTCGGTGATCAGCATGTAAACTTGTATAGCAGACTGAATGCCATTGTTTGCACAGTTTCCTGAGACCAACATAACTGAACACAATTGAACACTGTCCACACACATACACATACACACACACATACACACAAACACACACAGAGCACATATTTGGATTACAATAAAGTGAAGGGTTGCTTCAAACTTGGTGTGTTGTGTGTTTTATGTGTATATATGTGTGTTTGAGAGAGAGTGCACGTATGTTTTAATGTTATTACTTGGAGTCATGAATCAATTCAATAATTTATGCTGGTGGAGTCATTTCATAGGGAACTGTGGCATTGCTCATAGTTGATATATGATATGGAAATAACAAGCACAAGATTAATAGAAATGGATTGTATATTATCACAAAAAGAGGATTAGAAATAGAAAGCAGGAGGAGAGCAGAATGAGATTAGTGAAATTGTTCGGGAAAGTACGGTTGCAAAAGCAGAAGGGCCACAACAATAACATATTTACAAAAATAATTATGTGACTCTTTCCCTCCTGAACACAGCATAAATAACCAGTGTGGTCACGAATGTATCCTTTTTTTCTTATTTATTAGATTTTTATCCTGCTTTTATTACTTTGTAAATAAATTTATAAGTATATTCAAGATGGCAAATATATCTAATATTCTTTCCTCCTCCTATTTTCCCCACAATAATCCTGTGAGGTGGGCTGGACTGAGAAAGGATGATAACCCAAAATCACTTGGCCAGCTTTCATGCCTAGGATAGGACTAGAACTCAGTCTCCTGGTTTCTAGGCCAGCACTTTAACCACTACACCAACCTGAGCTTTTGTGGCTGAGGTTAGATGAGAACCTGGGTCTCCCTGGCATCACTCCAGCACAGTCCAGTACACTACCAATTTCTTCTATTCAATTATTACCAATCAGTTTTTGGAGGGGATTTTTGTAACTCTTTAATTAGAAATTATCCACTATCCGAAGCAGAGTGTCCCAACCTTGGCAACTATAACGTGGGGGCTTCAGCTCTCAGAATTCCCCCCACCGCTAGCATGGGAGTCATCTTAAAGTTGGGAAGGTTGAGATACACTGATCCAAAGACTGATTATCCAGAGGCTGACTTACCATGGCTTGGACAGCCTTTCTCCCCAATTCTTTGTGTGATCCCCAAGATCTCTATGTTTGTCCCACTGAAATTCAATGATAAATTGTGAGTATTTAGTAATGATCTTGTGAATTTCTCACTGATTATCAGCAGGAAATGCATTTGCAACTCTACCTCTAGTTGTCTTTAGTGGCTGATCTTTTTGTCTTCATGGCTGCAAAGTTATGCATCTCTGGTTTAACAGATCCTAGAAGTGAGAAGAATTAGTCCAGGATGAAAGCCTATCATGATAAGGATGGTTGGAAGTTGAAGCATTCACTCTGTGGATGTTCCTGAGAGAGGAAATCTGGTCTGAGCAATGACTGGTGAGGAAGATAACTGGAAGGAGATTTATTTAGAAGAAATATATTATGGGGTAAGCCAGAGCCTACCACCTAGTTAATGACAACCTATCTGGAGAAGATTCAGTTTTTTCTGCAGTTACTCCAGGCAGAAAAATGTGACCTCAGAATGCTGGCTGAGGAATTTTGGAGTTGAAGTCCACACATTTTTAAGCTCTGAAGGTTTAGAAACACTGTCTTAGAGCAAAAGCAGGCAGAGTGATAGACCAACAGAGGCTACAGAGTAAATACTTAACTCTCTACCTATATCCCACTGCCCTCTTGGTCTCTAAGGGATGAATTGCTGAAGAATCAGTGCCAGTGTATTCAAGCATCCAGAAATGGTACATGGATATTAAATTCTACTTGTGCTTCAGAAAGTCTATGCAAATTCAATTATCTAGGCAGCTCTTGGTGCCTGAGAGGTCTGAATAGTGCAATCACCATGAATGCATATTCTCAATCCCCCTTTATAAAAAATATTTTCTACTGTTGCACTGAACAGAATCATTTTATCCTCCCACAGTGTCCTGTAGTGAGTTTATGTTAGGGTACTGTGGATAATTCAAATGGTAGCTTCATTAAAGTGCTATTGGAACGCCTGATAGGGTGATCATAAAAATATTTTCAAGGCCCTCCTCACATTCAGACCTGTTCTTCCAGCTTCTTGTGAGTATTGCCAGTGCCAACCAAAAGTGAATTATTAAGTATTAAAAACTCAAGTATTACTTTAGATCTTCCTTTTGTGAAAAGAAAAGGTATACACACATTCCAAAAGGCACACTGCTTGGGCAGAAGTCAGCAATTCCAGTTCTGTCTCCGACTTACCCAGTCTTGTTCATTTATTCATAACGAAGAGCAACCATATCCAGGGATCAAAAATCCCTACCATAAAAAGGCAGAAGAATTGAAAAACCCAACCCTTTGCTGCCACCTACTAGACAACCGAGTTCTAACAGGCCAGATCTGGTACCCTACATGATCTGAAAAAGGGTTGGGACATGTCATTTGAAAAGGGTCCACTTTCTTCCTGGGCTCTGTTCTCACATGAAATACAAATCCCAGCATACAGATAAAGGGAACACCACAGTGACAATCACTGAGGATCTATTTGAGAATGCTTAAGTTTCAAAGGGCTGTGGAACCAGTGGTGCTCCCATTAATTACAGGCCATGAAACATACGGGGGTAAATTATTTATCTCTTTGGCCTTTGGAATACAGGTAGTCCTCAACATATGACTAGTCACTTAGCAACTATTTGAAGTCATGAGGGTCACTGGCTTTACAACCATCAGGACTTACAACCATACTGAGCAGGCTCCATTACAGTTGTAAGTTGAGGACTACCTGTAGAGATGCATTTTTACCAAGTGGTCTCTCTCTTCTATATTGGAACCCTAACTCAGTATCCCTGGAGGGCTCCCTATTGGAAAGGACTTGCACAGAAAAACTTTTATTAGATCCTAGGTACTGATATCAATACCTTTACTTTGTTGCTACCAGCAACAAGGTTTGTTGCTATGATTAACACCTTTGTTGCTATGACTAATCTATATCCATATCACATTTGCAAACAGGTATGGTAAATCTAAACCCCATTGTTTCTCAGTTTCTGGAAACATTTTGTGCATTTTTATTCATTGTGATGTATGCAGAAAAGGGCATCGATGGAAGATTAAACATCTATAATTCTGCATGTTCAGGATTACCCTTTGAAAACACATGGGCCCAACTTGTCGGTGGGTAGGCAAGCAAGTAATGAAGAGAATCAGCACTCCCAAATGACCAATCAGAAGCTGGCATGAACAAAGGACCAATCAGGAACCACCAGCACCAACACAACCAATCAGTATTGGGCACAAAGACCAGTCTGCGCCAAATGAAAACCAGCTCTACTAAAGACCAATCAGAAGTCCGGTCATCTTGCTATAAAGACAGGAGCCCGGTCAGTTTCTTCCTGTGCTCATTTGGTCTGCATAGCAAGCTACCTTTCCACTGAAGATGTCATTCAGAGTTGCTGGTGAAAGGTCAGGAAATCTGTTGTTCAGACCATGGTCACTAAATTGCCCAATAGACACCATCAGTGAAAGTCTAGACAATAAAGCAACAATTAAGAATAATAAACTGGACTGGATAAAAGAATGCTAGCATCTTATATGGATCTCTTGAAGAACAAGTCCCATTGAGTCAAATAGGACTTGATTAAAATAGGTATAACACTGTACTCTCAGCTGAAATTGGTTCTCAGTGAAATCAATAAGGTAGAGTTGCAAAAAAAATTGCAAGAAAGCTCTTGGAATCAATGACTTTCAGGGTAAGCATGAATGTTGCAGTTGCTAATTAGAATCAAGATAGAAGCAAGTATCTGTAGCTTATATCCTTCAATCCTCTCCAGCACTGTGTTTCGGAGATCACATACATAGCTGGGATAATTAGACTAGAAGACCCAATGTGGTGTAGTGGTTAAGGTATTAGACCAGGAGTGGGCAACTATAGCAATAGCACTAAGACTTATACACCGCTTCACAATACTTTATAGCCCTAAGTGGTTTACAGAGTCAGCATATTGCCCCCAATAGTCTGGGTCCTCATTTTACCGATCTTGGAATGATGGAAGGCTGAGTCAACCTTGAGCCGGTCAGAATCGAACCGCCACACTGCAGGCAGTCGGCAGTCAGCAATACTGCATTCTAACCACTGCGCCACCATGGCTATGTCCCCTTTATGACCTGTGGAACAACTCCCAGAATTCCTGAGCTAGCCAGGTCATAAAGGGGACATAGTTGCCCACCCCTATGTTACACTAGGGTCACAGAGATCCAAGTCTCCCCTCAATTACAGAAATTGACTAGAGGACTCTGAGACAGTCATTTTCTCTCAGTTGTGAGTTAAAATGAGAGGAGGAATTGCTATGTATGCTGCCGTGAGCACATCAAGGAAAGCTGGTTATACAGTTGACAAATAATAAATCAATGCTTTGGGCAATTCTTGATAAGGAAATGGCCATTTACAAAAAAACATTTAAATTTGATCTTTGCTTGCTGAGATGTGAAACTCATTGGGAGTCGTTTGAACATTTAGTTTTTTTCAGCCCCACTTTTTTCACCGATTGTTACAATGATGAAAAGTATAATGCTATTAAAGTCACCTTTGTAGATGTGGAACCCATATTAGATAGGCAATATTTAATATACCTATTCATTTGTATTGTGGACTGAAAATGCTACAAACTGGCTTATCTTTTGCAATTGTCCCAATACAAGCTCATAATTCTGAGCCCAAAGCTGGCATCACAACTGCTCTTTCCAAATAATGCCATTAATTCAGATGTCTGAGTCTATTCATTCATGCCTGGAAGTACCCCCTTTTTTCAAGAGGAAAGATAGTCTTTTGTCCGCTCATCTGGCCTTTTGGAACTTGCCTTTGCTAACCTGATTAGCCCCAGAATTAAATCTATTACTCAGTGGAGGAACCAATAAAGTTAACTTTAACCCTAGCCCTTCCTCAATTCAGCCAACAGTTGGCTGATGCAGTGGGGTATTAAGATTTGTGGTTCAGCAACATCCAGTTGTTGTCATGCTATGTTAACTGCTCATGTAAAATGCATAAAGCTTCACAGGGTGTAAAAAGGGGCTTTCTGCAGGGGGTTGTGGTGAACAGCCAGCCTATGTTGCTGCTTATCCAAAGGTGTTTGCCTAATGAAGACTAATGTGGAATAGTGCCTGTCTTGTCCACACAGTGTGTTACAGAAGAAACTACTTCATTTAGTTAAGCAAATAGGAAACTATTACAAAGCCCCAAGGAACTATTAAGGCAGAAAAACCACCACTACTCCAGCAACTGATGAAGTGTTAACCACAGTGCTGGGAAGAAATTCTAACTCAATAATGACATTCTATCTAAGTCTCCTTTGTTCTCCTTCTCCACCTCCTCCTCCTCCTTTTTCAGTAAATTTGGTTTGGGATTGAAACCTAAATCACATGCAAACAAATATAGGTTTTGCTTGGCCAGTTTATTGATAGGCTTCTTGGGCAAGTCACAGCAATATTCTACTGGGGCAGTTCTTACAAAATAAATTAAGTGGGGAATTCCCAGTATCAAATGTTGTAAGCTGAATTGTTCACACCACTTCCCCACATTTATAAATGTATAAAATTTCCCAGAGTACTTTGGACTGCTACTAAGTGCTCCCAAAGAAGGTGCCTTGAGACAACTTTGAGAAATGACTGTAATCTGGGAATGCAAGATATTTATGTATAACATGAATCTAGCAAAAGGCAATTGCTGTTGAAAGATAGCTAATCTAAACAACATTTCTATAAAACTATTATTGTGATGTGCAATGTAGTTTTTACATATTTACTCCTGGCCTTCCACTGTAGTTTCATAAAATGTCACATCTAAGTTAGTTTTCTTTTCCTAAATAATCCAATGATAGAATAGAGCTGGAAGGGACCTTGGAGGCCTTCTAGTCCAGCCCCCTGCTCAAGCAGGTGAACCTATACCATCTCAGACAAGTGACTGTCTAGCCTCTTTTTAAAAAATCTCCAGCAATGGAGCGCCCATGATTTCTGGGGGCAAGCTATTCCATTGGTTAATTGTCCTCACTGTCAGGAAGTTTCTCCTTAATTCCAGGTTGCTTTTCTCTTAGATCAGTTTCCAACCATTATTTCTTGTCCTGCCCTGCTTTGGTGAATAATGTGACCCCCTCTTCTTTGTGGCAGCCCCTCAAATACTGGAATACTGCTATCATGTCTCCCCTATTTCTTCTTTTCTTTAGACTAGCCAAACCCAGCCGTTCTTTGTACGTTTTAGTCTCCTGGCCTTTGATCATCTTAGTTGCTCTTCTCTGAATCTTTTCCAAACTCTCAACATCTTTTTTGTGACGTAGGGTTAGAAAAAACTTCATAACAATAAGATCAGTTGAAAGCTAAACAATTAGCCAGAGAGATGGTGGACTTTAAGTCATAACAGAACAGAATAACAGAGTTGGAAGGGACTTTGGAGGTCTTCTAGTCCAACCCCCTGCTCAGGCAGGAAACCTTATACCATTTCAGGTAAATAGTTGTCCAATCTCTTGCTTAAAAACATCCAGTGTTGGAGCATTCACAACTTCCACTGATTTATTGTTCTAACAGTCAGGACATTTCTCCTTAGTTCTAGGTTGGTTCTCTCCTTGATTAGTTTCTATCCAGTGCTTCTTGTCTTGCCTTCAGGTGCTTTGGAGAATAGCTTGACTCCCTCTTCTTTGTGGCAACCCCTGAGATATTGGAACACTGCTATCATATCACCCCTAGTCCTTCTTTTCATTAAACTAGATTTTCCTTCACTTGATGTGATAAACCATCTGTCCAAGATGCGTTAATTTGGATTCAGGCAGCAGGTTGCTTTTAAGAGCCTCAATGGTCCCTTCCAACTTTGTTTCTGGAGCAATTGTAGTTACTGGAGTTGTAGATCAACCAGTGAGATACACAGTTGAACAAGAATCTGAATATGGGTCTCCATAGTGCTACCTTAACACTGTAATTTCCACATTATATATTTCCACTTTGTAAAGAGGATTTGAAAAAATCAGCTTAGTGTACTGTAGCAGTCAAGGCACCAAGCGAGAAACTAGGAGGCCTTTGGCATGAAGCCAGCTGGGTGATCTTGGGCCAATCACTCTCTCTCAGCCCTAGGAAGAAGGCAGTGGTAAATTACTGTACTTCTAAATCTTGCCAAGAAAACTGCAGGGATTGGTCCAAACAATTACCAGGAATCAAGACTTATTCAAAAGCATGAATAAATGAACGATTTAACTGTGTTTTTCTCTTTTCCTACTACTTCTCCTAAGGCTTCATGTACGGGTGGTCCTCAACTTACAACAGTTCATTTAGTGACCGTTCAAAGTTACAATGGCACTGAAAAAAGTGATTTACGACCATTTTTCACACTTAGACTTTGTAGCAGTCCCATGATCATGTGATCAAAATTCAGATGCTTGGCGACTGATTCATACTTATGACCGTTGCTGTGTCCCAGGGTCATGTGATCCCCTTTTGTGACCTTCTGATAAGCAAACTCAATGGGGAAGCCAGATTCACTTAACAACCATGTTAGTAATTTAACAACTGCAAATGATTCACTTAACTGTGGCAAGAAATATTGTAAAATGGGGCAAAACTCACTTAACAAATGTCTCGCTTAACAACCCAAATTTGTTGATTGTAAGTCAACTACCCGTAATTTATATCCTTTCATAATGGGCTAAACTTTTTTTTTTTTTTTTAGTGTTCACAAACTTTTACTCTTATTTTCTAGAGCTGAGATTGGGCAACTTGAGAATGCCATGTGTCTTTTTTTTGTAGCTGCCAATCGAAGGAATAAAAATTGGCAGCACTATTTATTGCTGTTTTGATATGGGAAATATGTGAAAACTATTAATGCATACTCTAAAATAGGATTGATATGCTTTTTTTTTTTTAAATTGAACTCTCCTCTTTCACTGCTTTACAAGTGTGACACTGTCCTACCTATTTTGCTTTTTAACCCATGGCCTGCAACGCCCTTCTTCCCAAAAGTACTTGCCTAGCTCCCTAAAAGCTACCCTCTGCTGATCTGGAGCTAGAATTTTAAAATAACTTTACCTTGCTGCTGAATGTGGAGATTTTGCTCCAGGGCATTTACTACCAAGATTAGAGATATATTTTTTTTGTTAGAACAAACAATAAATTTGGCTAGCCAAATTTGCCTGCTCCCTCCCAAAAAATCCATAAGGGGGCAGATATGGGGTTTCAATTCTGTGAAGTGACAAAGCAAGGCCTCATCTCTCTTTTTAAAATTTAAAATTCAATTTTGGCATGTCTGCATTCTTCTTCTTCTTCTTGTGCCATATCCGTTATCGGACGTTGGTGATCATGTTGGCGATCCTGTTTTTATCAGCAGCCGCACGAAAAAGTGCTGCTGAGTTTTGTCCAAACCAGTCCCTTAGATTTTGAAGCCATGATGTCCTTCTTCTGCCTGGACCTCGTTTGCCTTCAATCTTTCCCTGGAGGATTAAATGGAGTATGCCGTATTTTTCTGGGTGTCGCATCACATGTCCGAAATATTCTAACTTTCGTTTTTTAATTGCTTTGATGATTTCCCTTGGCTTTCCCAGGCGGCTTAAAACCTCCTCATTTCTGATCTTGTCCACCCAGCTTATATGTAACAGCCACCTGTAAATCCACATTTCAAATGCTTCTAGTCTCTTCAGGTGGCCTTCTGTCAGAGACCAACTCTCTACTCCATAGAGCAGGATAGAAAAAATATAACATCTGACAAGCCTGATTTTCAGTCTTAGGTTTATGTCGTGACTGCAGAAGACCTTTTTCATTTTGAAGAATGCTGTTCGAGCTTTCTCTATCCTTGTCTTTACTTCAGTGGTCATGTCCCAGCTTTCATGTAAATTAGAACCGAGGTGCGTGATCCTTTCAACTTTTTCTAGTGGTATTCCTTCCGAATTTATTGGTGGTAAATTAACGGGTTGTTTGCTGACGACCATGATCTTGGTTTTTGAGGTGTTAAACTTCAAGCCGTATTTTTCAGATATTTCTGTGACTCTGTTGATGAGGAGTTGAAGGTCTTCCTGCTTACTGGCAAGCAGAACTGTATCGTCAGCATATCTTAAATTGTTGATCCAAACACCATTTACTTTGATGCCAGCATCGATGTTCTCCAGTGTCTCGTTGAAGATTGACTCAGAGTAGATATTGAACAACAGTGGAGACAGAATACATCCCTGTCTGACCCCTTTTCGTATTTCTGCATCAGCTGAGTATTTTTGGCCTAGTCTCACATTTGCTACCTGATGCCAATAAAGATTCTTTATGATTTGGATGTCTTTGTCATCTAGTCCCCCTTGTTTCAGGATTTCTAATAGTTTGCTGGGTCTTATTTTATCAAATGCTTTTTCAAAATAAATGAAGCACATGTAAACACTGTGATTGACATCTCTACAACGCTGTACAAGAACCTGAATGCTGAACAGCGCATCTCGTGTACCAAGATTGTTTCTGAAACCAAATTGTGTGTTACCTAGACGCTCTTCAATTTTGTTGTATATTCTTTGTGAATTATTCTCAGGAATATTTTCAGGGCATGACTCATTAAGCTTATTGTTCTGTATTCGGTACACTTCTTTGCATTTATTTTTTGGGGGATTGTCACAAAGGTTGATTTTAGCCAATCATTTGGTATCTTTCCTGTTTCGTATATCTGATTGAAGAGCTGCAGTAAAAAATTTTCCCATTGTCTTCCAGCAATTTTAAAATTTCTCCTGGGATATCATCAGGTCCTGTGGCTTTTCTTGTTTTTGGTATTTTTATTGCATGCTCAACCTCCTTCATAATGATGTTTGGTCCAGTTGTTATACTTCCCATATCTATATCATCCCTAGTGTCCTCAAAAAGTTCTTCAATATATTCCTTCCATCTTTTTAGTTTTTCATCCTCATCTAAGATAATTTTCCCCTCTTTGTCAACTAAGTTGTTGGTTTTCTTTTTGTAGAGGCCTGCTGCTTCTTTCACTTTTTTGTGTAAATTGAAATTATCATGCATACGTTCTGTCTCTTCTATTTCCTTGCATCTCTTTGCAAACCACTTTTCTTTTGCCAGTCGAATTTTTCTTCTAATTGTTTTCTGCAATTCATTGTATTTTTCTTTGTTTTTATTTTTATAAGATCTTCTTTCATCCATGAGATGAAGAATTTCCTCCGTCATCCACTGTTGTTTCTTGTGGTACCCCTCTCTCTGTTTTGAGTTTGTTACCTCTACTATTGCATTTTTAAATTTATTCCAGTTCACTTCTACATCATCATCATTCAGGTTGTTGGTTTCCCTTAAATGATTTTCTAGTTCTTCTTTAATCTTCCCTCCATGTTTAATGATGAAGTCTCTGTTGATTCTTGGTTTAGCAGGGTTTGGGTTTTTCATCCTTTTTAGTTTCAGCTGGACTTCAGCAAGTAGTAGATTATGATCGGATGGTACATCTGCACCTGGGTATGTCTTTACTGATTTTACTGATTTTCTAAATCTTTTGTTTATTGTAAAATAGTCAATTTGGTTCCTTACTACATTATTTCGTGTATCTGCTGGTGATCTCCAAGTGTAGAGGCGTCTTTTTGGCAACTTGAAAAAAGTATTCATTACACATTGCCTATGTTCCTTGCAGAAGTCTACAAATCTGTCACCTCTACCATTTCTGGTTCCTAAGCCAAAGTTTCCAACTACAGGAGCATCACTTCCTTCTCCCACTTTTGCATTGAAGTCCCCCATGAGTATTGTGATATCATTACTTTTTAAGGTTTTCAGTACACTGCTTATATCTTCGTAGAACTTCTCTAAATCCTCCTCATCACTGTCAGCTGTGGGAGCATAAACTTGTATAACATTCATATTTACTGGAGTACTATTTATTTGGATCATCATCACTCTATCAGATACAGGAATGTCTGCATAGCATTGGGTTTTCCAAAGAGTGTAGAATTCTTAGTCGGGGCCTCCACGATTGGTCATAACTTCATGTAACTGTCCACACAGTGGATACTAAGTAAGTCCAAGATATTTCCTGAAACTCTCAATTTATTTGCCAGTAAATAAATAGAGCGCCATTCAGAAGTCCTTTGATTGCTTGAAGCCAAAATGGTTTTAATTTGAAGGATCTTCTTACAATGCTTTCTTCAATTAGGCTTGGTGCTTTTTACGGATGCCTGTAATTTTATCTTTTTTTTTTTTAAATTATTAGATGTCCTGCACACCTAATATTAGAATAAAGATTTTTAAAAAATGACTTAGTTAAAACTGAACTCAGAAATCCATCTGCATTTACTACATTGTTCAATACATTTCCAGAAATACCAGCCTTTAAACTCTAATAATACATGCTTTAGAAGCAAACACTGAATTGCCTTTTGCGTATCGAAAGTCAAACAATTCCCAAGTTGGGCGCTGTCAGCTGAGTCTCAGCATTTATACTGAACACAGATGAGGTGACTTTCTTTTCATTATACTTGTGCAAGCATAGCCAGCCTGTTCCAAGTCTACTGTATTGCTTCTGGTCCCTTTGACTCAAAACGGCAGAGAAAGACACATACAGTACTGAAAGAGGGTCCTTGTATCTTGGCCAAGGAGTGGAGGCAAACTGCATTGTCTGGGAAGCAATTCAAAATCTACATGAGAAGAGAAACAGCTAAGCCGAATAGATAACCCAGGGTGAAAAACAGCAGAGACCATACCAGATTCCAGTGTGCCAGGTGCAAGGAATAGTCAAGGGACAGGTCACCATTCAAGGGACCGGATAAACAGCTGAAGGAGGATTCAGACTGTAGCAAAAGGAGGACGGCACAAATATTGTTTTAAGCATTTCTTTGCCTTCTGCACGAGAGCAGTAAAGCCCATGCAGTAAATTCTGCCTAAATCCAGTCTGCACTTGGTTGTACTCATGGTGGAACGATTTGCTCTTGTGAAGTGCTTTCAGGGCCTGAGTTCCACACTGGAGAGAGAGGGGCTGGTTTGCACCCAGGGCTCCAGGCTCAATCTGATTTCCCACAAGCTCTGTGTTCTCCACCACTGACCCTAAGGAGGTCTCAGTCAGGACCAGGACTGCTGGCCTTTTCTAGATTCACTTTTTCTTCTAGGCAATATCACATCTTGCATTTATTTTGCAGATCTGAATAATAGGGAAACTCGCAATGTACAGTATTGCTGCAGGTCATCTCCATCGTAAACAAGTAACTGCTTGGTTTGATAGGAGTTTTGCTTTCGCCTTCCTTCCTGCCCTGCAACATCCCCCTGTGGAGCAGCATGCTTTCTGCTCGTCTAGTTTTTCTTCATTCCTCTCATTTTGCTTTGTGTCTCCAGCTTTTACTGTTTTGCAGCACACAATAGACACAATGGGTTTGATCAGCCAGGAGAGGGGGCATGCAGACTGCACAGAAACACCAGCTGTGACCTGATCCCAGGAGACATCGTATTTCAGCCTCCGTGACATGTTTCACCCTCTCCTGACCTGGTGCCTGTGCTGCACAAACTATGTCTTAAATGGGGCTACTACCATTTGTCAGTCAGTAGACAAGAGGGGGAGGGGAAGGGGAAGGGAAAGGAAAACCAACAAGGGTCCTCTTGTTAGCTGCCTACTTTGGGATCAGCTTCTTCGTGGAAAAAGTAATAGTGAAAATGACGGGGGCAAAGAGGTTAAGATACTTTGATAATTTAGCAAAATCTACTCCAACCTTCCAAGAAGCAGGATTTAAACAAAATACGCCTTCAAATTTATCGCTGCAATTTTCTGGGGAAAATGATCAAGACTGTTCTGATCTGCAAAAGCTGCCTTGTGAACTGATATATGTCAGCAACAAGCAAAACCTTGCATACCCCCCAAAAGTGGGATGAGGATCCGGAAAATTGGTCTTTCCCAGGAGCCAGGGGACTGAAATTAAAGTGGCTAGTTGTTTTTTTTTTCAAACCCAGAAATTTCTCACCTGGGATTGCAGAGGGACTGTGAACTTGGATGAGAAAAAATTACAATTTTATTTTCCCTAAAACAATTGCATTTTAGTTTTTAATTCAATAATGTATGTAGACAACAAAGTAATTGATGGCCTCTAGACTCCAAAAGTGTTTGTTTAACTTCATTAAATTTCCCTATCTAAAATGATTATACCCTTAAAAAGTGTATCACCTTGTTATTAATTTAATAACTAACCTGATTTAATAACGAACCATATATATCACTGTGTTATGTATTTGCTATTTTTTAAATATTTTGATAACCATATTTGAACATTATTGATTTCATTTGTAATGGACTCTATATTTATGCATTTAAATACCTTTTTCCAAGAAAGGGTCTGTAGGTTTCACTAGACTCTTACAGTCTAGTGAGAGACTGGACATGGATAGAGAACTGCCATTAGCAAAACGTGAACTCAACCTGGCAAAACAAGAGAGTGTGAGAAAGAAATTTAAAATTGCTCAAACTTTCTTCCATTGATACTAGCAATCATCACCATTGGCTTATTGATTAAACCGCATTATTTTGTTCCGTTTTGTTGATAAAACATTTGTCCATTTGTTGTCGCTCATAACATGTGCCCCAATTCTCTTCCTTTGTATGACACAACATGGGGAGTTTTATATTTTTCAGGCACTTTTACAGAGCCTGATGCTGATCAAGCTGAGAGGGAGTGATTGGCCTCAGGTTATCCAGCTGGCTTTCGTTCTTAAGAGAGATTAGAAACTGGGTCTTCCCTCTTCTACTCCTATATCTTAATAGCATAGACATCATAGCTCATTGGTGTGAACCCAAAATTGCATGTGTTCCCCACAAAACAAACCCCAATAGCTTAGGATTGATTCTTGCTTTCTTAGCCAGTCACTTTTCACTCCCATCCCAGTCCCTTCCATCCTACCTCTGCATCTCCTGATTTCTCCAGGCAGCTGGCCTTGACCGCTCCTGCTTCTCCTCCTCAGCAGCTGCTGGACTCTTATCCTACATCTTGCCTAATGAGGAATTGAACTATCCTAGTTCCTGAGCCACACCAGTGCAGGCATTCATGGGAGCCATGGCTAGGAGGCAGTCTTTAAGGAGCATAGAGAATTCAGAGGGAAGTGGCTGAAAAACTTCACAAGTTATCTCTTCTACCTGAGCCTCTTGAGTTTGTTTCTTTTTTGGGGGGGAAGAAGAATTTAGCAACCCATATCCATGACCTGGTCTGAGCTGGCTCAATAGTATCCCTGGTTTATTTGAGGAAATAACATTTGTATCCATTCAACTTATGTGCTTCACTGTGTAGTATTTCTTTTGAATGCAATGTGCAAGTTTCTGCAACTAGTAGATCTTGACTGGACCAGCTGCTTCTTTGTTAGTAAATAGCAGCCTTGGGAAACTTCAATAGGCTCACCGCAGTCCAGAGTAGAATTTCTAAGCTTGGCTTAATGGAATAACAGAGTTGGAAGGGAGTTGTAATCCAACTCGTTGCTCAAACAGAGGCTTAGAAACAGCTGGGAGGAGCATGAGGCAAACAGTTCAAGCCTCACAAGGTATCCTATGAGATCTGCAGTCTCTTCTTTCTCACCCATCTATTTCACAGATCCCAAAGTTGATCAATAAAGATAGTGCTGTAACATATATGTTAGATTTTTAAGCAGGTACTAGATCTATGTAGCATTCATCGAAAATGCAACTGGGATGCATCTCCAAACTAACATCATTTGGACAAGTGCGAGGATCCTTCTGTTCTGCTCATGCTTTCTTTCTAAATAAAACAACTAGCTGCAAATTTCAAATCCTCATTGTAGAAGAAGGAAATACGGAACATTGGTTCATTTTTTCTCAATTGTTCCTCAGATTGAAAGCTGAAATATTATATTGCTGGGTATCTAGATCTTCCTTACTACTATCTGAAGATGAGGGTAATGGGGATACACGTGTTTCATATTTGGATCAAGTCTGTCTCCTATGATTCCACATCAGTTTAACCCTACCGAAATGTTTGTCATCAAATCTGCTGATTATCTAAATACTTCTTATACCCGTGAAGCTATTTGGATATAATATATGCACATTATTTGAAGGCATTTTCACATGGTACCAATGCCTGTAAGTTGTAAGAACAAATGTCAACAGTAATGTCCTATCTTTCTTAGCATGGTTAAAATTGATGTTGATTATTAATGATTACTGATAGCTATAATAGGTTATATATTTCATATAAATTCTTCCCAACCAAAACCATAGTCCCATGTGCAATACATACATGACATTGCACTGTATATATAAAGATATGGGGCTTTGCATTGTCTTGAGTCATATCACTGAGCTACCTGTTAAGATTAGGCTAAATAAAGATATGACAAACTCAAGCTAGAAACATATTATGTATAAAAGCAGACTTTCTAGCACCAAACTATAACCTTTCTCTACTTAGAAGCAAAGTTTTATAGATTACTCCATTGCTACTGGGAAAAGTATATTCACTAAGGTTGGGGCATTTTCTATTCGCAAAGCAGTTTCCATGACTGAAACAAAACAATGCAATTTTCCATTAGGCTAAAACGTCTGGTTTCCTTGGTTTTAGAGATCAATATGTTTGTTCCCCCTAAAACAGATCAGATGTAGTCCTTATGATATAAAATGAAACTGTTTTGGTCTCTTATTATAGTAGATTTTGCTACCTGAGCTTAAATGGGTATTAATAGATTCAGTAAAAGTTAAAATATAACCAAGCTTAATGTTATTCTTATCAGTTAGTGTTTTATTGAATTCAGTGCTCCATTATAAACAAAAACAAAGTAGAAAAAATCATAACCAGCATGATTTGGAGACTTACTGTGGAAAAAAAATGCAATTCTGTTTATTTATTATAACAATTACTGCTTTGCTAGCAAAATAATTGTTGGGATATTTCACAAATGTATATTTAAATTAATAGGAATAAAATAATACTGGAATCCACTGTTTCCAGTTATTGTGATTCTTAAAGAAGTGGCAATCCAGTGGATTTAGAGTGTACTAGGACAAGATTCACAAGGTGTCCTTCAATTTTTTAAAATCATTTTGCAGAGAATGCTGATAAGGCAAAACTCTTGATAATATACAGCTACACAGCAGAATGTTCTGCTCAGATATCATCCACAGTACAACATAGCAAGAGATATATTTCTATAGTGTAATTCTTGCATGTGGTTCAGCTTCGCATGGAGAAAGATTTTCAGCCAACTCAGATCCATAGCTGGAAGATCAGAATGATGACTCTGATCCTTGTTCCTGTACTATATACATTGCACCAAAGCAGATCTCAAATTTCCCCACAAAAGGTAGAGGAATTTTACAAAAAAATTGCAACAAACTGAATAGTAATATAATTAGCTCTGAAATGTTAATTTATGGAACATTCATAAAATTCTTTATATACATCATATAAAGTTTAAAAATAGTTCAGCAGACCTGTCCATTGATAATATCTGTAGCCGAGATGCCCACTTTATTTGAAGTGATTTAAAATATAAAATATGACTCTTTTTCAAAACCAATTGCTTTCAAGTACTTCTCCATATCTTCATTAAATGTCACTGAGCCACATACTAATACAAATGGTTGCCTTCTACATGTGTCCACCATACTCTTAATCAGACTTTCATTTATTCGACCAAGATGTGTAGTCTCTCGAAAGCTCCATGGCAGATTTTTAAGTGACTGTTCCTAAAAGGTAAAACAGATAACATGTGCAACATCTGCAAAATTCACAAAAGTATATCATGAATTCTAATGAATTAAGATTTCAAATGCATTTTCAGAACCTCACATTAATAGAAACAGTCATATCTGCCTATCACAGTCATTGGATTTGTAGAGACTTTATTTTAAAATAAAGTCCTACTATTCTGTTTTAAACTGCTTCACAAAACTTCCTATGTAATAGTCCAAATCCAGCTAAAATTAGTCAATGGATCATTGCCATTCTTGGCTAATACGTAATGCTTAATTTGAGCCAAAGGTGAAGAAAATGTATTCATACAAGATTGATCCTTTATCAGGTTAAACCCAAAAAGCATACTCTTCCTTCAAACTAGCTGATCAAAGCAGAAACCTGAATATCTATCTTGATGACTTCTGAAACAAACTGCTTGAGAATGTCACTCAGATATGCCCTGTAATGCTATCAATACAGAATAAGTAGTTTACTGTCTCAGGAGCCCTATTTGTGTCATAAGAGATGCACAGAATTTAAGTATTTGTAGGACGACAGAAAATGTAGAGAGAACGAAAAAATCATTAAAAAAATCATAAAGAGAAGTGGGAAAAATGGCACTGGACTGTTGGAGTAGCCATCCTCTATAGATTTTAAGCTGCCTTGTGTTCTCCAAAAGTAGCATGAAAAAGCCTGAATTGGGCACAAAAAAACTGACTCCAGAATTGAGCAGGTTTTTCTTGTTGCCCAATCTAACCTAACATCTACAATATAGGAAGTAAACTACTTTGGGTCCTCAGGCCTTGAATTGATATAGATATGCTTAGAGATGTTGCAGCTAGATCACTAAAGTGCTGGAATTATTTAAACACTTAAAAAGGGATCAAATGGAGAGAAAGTTATTTTCAAAAGTGGAAAGGGGCCTGAGCTGGCTCCTGCAAGAGTGCATTCCAGTGCTTATAAGCAATACAGGATTTACCTCTCTGGTGTGCCTGGTGAAGGGATCTCACATAGTGAAGGCGTGAAAAAATAAATTTTCAGCTGTCTGATCAATCTTTATCTTCACAGATTGGTGCTGGATTTACAGAGCTCCAGTCAGGAAATCCTTCTTAACCCTATCTGTAGTCATCAGGGATTGAACCTGGCCCTCTGCATGGAAAACATGTACTCTGCTGCTAAGCTACAATCCAGTTATATTGAGATTGCAGGATTGTCATGAATTCGTCATCTACCATTTGCAAAGCCCATAATCAAATGAAGGGGATTGTCTCAGAAGTACAAAGGGACAATTTCCCAATCAAATATTTACCTGGCTTAATACATAAAATGTCCTGATGTTCCAGAATCGAGACTGTTCTTGAAGAAGAGTTTTCATGTAAATATTTTCAGAAGTTCTGAAGCAGCCTACCAGAGTTACAAAAGTTTCATCATCTTCATTTTCGGTTATGTACTGGATAATAGGAAGCATTGGTGCAATGCCTGTCCCAGAAGCGAGCATGAGGAGTTCTCCATACTAAAAATTAAACAAAATATAGCAAATGTGTCTTAAGTCATCAAAAATGGAAAGCAAGTGGTTTGCAAGATGACTTTATGATACCACCTCATCATTTTGTTAGGGAAAGGGACGGAGTAGAAAGGAGTGATATTCAAATGACTTGAGAAGCCAATTATGTTCAATGTTTCCATATTCCTAGACTAAATCTGTTTTTTCTTTGCATTCCTAAGAAAGAGTCTATGTTGTGTAAGCTTCCACAGCTCTGCTCTTTTTTGTCCATTTAATGAAAGCACCGCCCCTTTATACTGTAAACTCAGTCCCTGTGGCACCTGCATGTGTAACAGCATGATGTACATACGCAAGGGGTGGGTCTTGTTTTTTTAATGGCACAATGCTGCCAATTCCACCAGAGTGATCAATTGGAAAACCCCATCACCATCTTAACCCACAAACATTTCTATGTTGTAATGTTTTAAAGACCTTCCTCTATAAGTAAGGAAAGAACAGTGCAGATTGGATGCAACTTTTGCACGGCCTTATTGTAAAGTTAGTTGAAACTCAAGTACTTTGGCCACCTAATGAGAAGGAAGGACTCACTGGAGAAGAGCCTAATGCTGGGAAAGATTGAGGGCAATAGAAGAAGGGGACAACAGAGAATGAGGTGGCTGGATGAAATCACTGAAGCAGTAGGCGTGAGCTTAAATGGACTCCAGAAGATGGTAAGAGGACAGGAAGGCCTGGAGGAACGTTGTCCATGGGGTCGCAATGGGTCGGACACGACTTCGCAACTAACAACAATTGTAAAGTTGCAACTATGTAAAACTAGAGTTTGTTCCATTTAATTTACAAATTTATAAAGAATGGTGGCCAGCTTTAAATTGAAAAGAAGTTGGATTTACATCACTTTGATTTAAATCAGTCCATGCTGGATGATTCCATCTAAGGTACATATATGTGTCACCCACAAATAAATATATTTTTTGTTTCAGATGAACATTTGCAGTGTAAGCCCACATATAGGAACAAAGGAATACTGATGGAATGTTCCTTAGCAAGTGAATTTTAGATTCCAGCCTTAAATTATCTGGTTAATAAAAAAAAACCCATAAGAGTATTATTTATTTAGATTACTGCTTTATAACTACATAATTTTGTATTAAGAATAATGTTTGAAGGAGAAAGATGATTAGCAAGATCTTTAAAAGATGATGCTGATAGCTATTAACAAGCACAGCCCTATATATGTTTAGCCTATTGCCTGAGCTCGATGAGCATTGCTTTCAAATAAAGGGGACTAGGACCATGCTGGAAGTATCCTAGTCTAAGTTCATATATAAGAAACATTCTTTAATCTGGTTGTATAAGTGTTCCCAGGATGACTTCATTAGACAATCCGCCCTTAATTGCATGTGCAGTGGGATTGGCTGTTATTTCATTATCTCAAGAGTTCCCTACATTGGCAACTTTAAGAGGCATGGACTTCAATTCCCACAATGGCTGGGGAATCCTGGGAGTTGAAGTCCATGTGTCTTAAAGTTGCCAAGATTGGAAACTCTGCATTACCTGAATTTTGTACTTGGAAAGTATTTGTGCTCTCCCCTCTATTTGCAGTATTGGTAATGCTGCCATAAGATCATACACTAATAGATGTGAATATATATACACTTCAGCCATATGCTACAATCTCTTTTTCAAAGCTTTGAAAACTAATTATAGTAAATAATGACAATGTTTACTGATATATTTCTACTACTCTCAAAATTGGTTGGTCCAGTCATGGTTATGTGTATATGGAAAACATACGGCTATGTTCAAATTACACTTTGTGACCCTCTTAAGCTATGTGTATGACTTCTAGTAAATGACATTTTTAAAATCTTCAATCAGATATCCTACGGCCATTATGTTGTCTAATCCAGGACCTTAAGTTACAGGAATAAATTACATATAATCAAAGTACACCTGCTGTTAGTGATTCCAAAATAATAATCATAATATCTGGCAACATCCAGTTACCTTGGACTCTCTATAGATTAGTCCACATTGCCTTACTCCGCCCTTCTCTAATATGAAACTCTCTAGATATAGCAGTCTTTAATTCCCATAACCCCCAGTCAAAGGTGGGGATGTTAGTCCTTTTACTTTGATTTCATACATACTATTGAGGCATAATGTTATTTGCCTTTGACTTAGTGAAGGCATTACAATATAACATTATATGTGAACAAGGTGAATATCACCAGCAGTAATTCCATAAATAATCACTAGGTATTTAGTAGCTAAGTAGTTAAGCAGACCCTGACATAGCGCTGGAATAATGCTAGGAAGAATTTAGTAATAAGTAGTTGAAAGGACAAATCATAGATGAAAATACAGAAAAAAAGATTAAACCCCCCAATTCAAACGTTGTACAAGAACTGACGGTATTTCTAGAGTTAGGGCTAGATGATCAGGACAGATTCACATGCTTTTAGTGCAAACTTACAGTATGCACTCAGAAACGAGTAACTGTTTTAGAGATACCTTTTTCTATCTAGAAGAAAAGTACACTGACTTTAACACGCTGCAAATCTTGATTGTTTACTGTGTTTTCTGAGTCCTTATGGTAAACAAACAAAGAAACCCAGCAATAATCCAGGAAAAAGGAGATCGGCTTATAGATTTTCCCCCCTTCGTTTTCAAAAACCAAAATGAATCAATGTCAGTGGTTGTTTGCTATCTTTTATAGGAATTACCTGATTGGCTGTATAAGCGAAGCCTCCAAATGGTCCTCTCCAAAAAATGGCGTCTCCCGTTTCCCATGATTTTATGTATTGGGACATTAGTCCAGTTTTATAGCACTTGCAAAAGAACCAAAAATCAAAGAAAGCATTTTTTTTTTAAAACGGAGAGAATACAAATTTCAAACCAGTTATTTACATCTTCTCAATTAAAACTTTTTTTAAAAAAGCATTGGGGTACACATGAATACGGAAAAAAAATTAAATCAGTGATACTTAAATCTAGCATTTGTGTACAATGCATCATTACATTCAATTTAAATTAAACATTGTCTTTTGCTTTTAATCCAGTTGTACTGAGAGCAGAAAAACTACGTACGTATTTTTAAACTTGCTCGAACTACAAACAATTTGCAAGCAAGTTTTATTTAGTAGATATACTAATTAGCAGCAGCTGCAAGTAACCATTCATCCTCTGTGTATTTATAGAAACAAGAGAACATTCTGAGAAGTAAAATTCCAGTTGTGTTATTTTGCCTCGTTTAAGTCTTCTTTCAGTTGTGAAGTTTGAATAGAAATAGAATTGTGACATAAAAAAATTTGTTCACAATTGAAACCCTCAAATATTCATAAGTAACACTGGTAGGAAACATTTTCATGCATAACAAAAGAAGTGGGATAATGAAAACTAAAATTGACAATATATACTGTTATTGTGACTAGGTTTTGGACAAATAACTTCCAATGGGAATCTAGAAAAGAAGAGAGTTTTGTGTAGCACCTTGAAAATTAAAATATTTATTATAGTGTGACTCACTGTACATGTTATAGATTCCTCTTACTTAAATTTGCATTGTTTTTACCCAGCAATTAAGATAAATTTTTTCTTCTCATTTATCTATGGCCATTTCTACTGTTAAATTTTACATGCAATGTTAGGTTGCTTTTAATGTGTCATGTTAAAAAATGTTTGCAAGTCTAGCTACAGTGAAGCAAATGGAGATATTAAATTAAAGGGGTGGAGAGTCAAGTCTTCAGCTGCTATGTATCTCATGTAATGGAATATTGGTTTCAGGGGAGAAAATGTATTAAAGATAGATTTCTTCTTCATTCCAATGCAGAAACAATCAGACTGGTTTATAATCTCTATATCAGGTTTTACTAACCCCCCTCTAAAAATCAGACTATTAAAGAATCATTCAAAAATAAGGATAAGCATAGAAAATCACCACTCATGCACACTTAACTGTAGTGCAGTGCTGTAATCATGGAACACAAGAGGCATTTGAATAGCCCTTGGATAGTATACTAGTCGTACAAGCAGTAATAGTTATACTACTATTAATAATACACTACCCAAAATTGTCTGGATTGAGAACAATCCTGGACTGACAACAATCTATACCATATTATACAAACGATGGGTGTTTTTATCTCTTTTGTTACTGTTAGAGATTAACTATGGTTTCATTTGGGTTGAATAGATTCTATAGGAAAGGAAAGTATTATTACAATCATTATTACTATTATTGCAATACAAAAGAAAATCTGTGTAATAAGCAAGCACAGTCAACCTATAAAGATAACGTATTAATGCAGATTATATATAGTAAAACATTTCAGAGTAACAGAATAACAAAGTTGGAAGGAAGCTTGGAGGTCTTCTAATCGAACCCCCTGCTCAAGCAGGAGACCCTAAACCATGTCAGACAAATGGTTATCCAATCTCTCTTTAAAAGACTCCAATGATGGAGCAACAAAAATTTCTTAAGTTCCACTGATTCACTGTTCTGTCAAGAAATTTCTCCTTATTTCTAGGTTGGTTCTCTCCTTGATTAGTTTCCATCCATTGCTTCTTGTTCTGCCTTGTGGAGCATGGCTGACCCACTCTTGTTTGTGGCAGCCCCTTAGAACACTGCTATCATGTCACCCCTAGTCCTTCTTTTCATTAAACTAGACATACCCAATTCCTGCAACCATTTTTCATATGTTTTAGGCCCTCCAGTGTTCAGAAAGGTTTATCTATACAACCTGTAACATTTCAAAAGAAGTATGATGATACCAGAAAAAATAGCACACGATCTATGGTAAAATCTTGAAGAGTTCACATTCCTAGTGATGAGCCGAGGGGAACCTGGTGACTCATTGTGATTTTCTTCAAGGACCCGCTGCAACAAAATCTGTTTTCCACTAGGGTGTTCATACAGATTAAGCTTATTCTTAAATCGAAGATTAGCCAACTTTCCTTCTGAGTATAAGCATAAAAGGAGAGCAACTGCTACCCTATGGATGAACCACGGCGTTCACCCAGGAAACATGTCTGATTTTACATGGATCCTGAAGTTATACATAGCTGTTGACTATATCTGGTTTCTTGCTCTGTGATGTCCATTTAACTGTCACATACTGTATGGTAAGTTATTATGTTTACATTGGTTTCTAACAGTCTTTGCATACCTTCATTTTTGTGATTGAGAATTTGGGAATTATGGGAGATGTAACCTAACCTACCTGGAGCACACTAGTTTGTGGGAGTGTGATTCATACGGATAGAAATGGCTTAATTTTATATTGAAGCAGTTTAGTTGTTCCCCGTAGTTCAAATTACAAATAGAGAACAAAACCAATGAGAGCAACAGGACAGAGAAAGATGAAAGCAGAAGAAAGGACCTCAGTGTTTCTGATTTTAAGGAAGGGACTCCCACTTTAAAGGGCTCTCCTATGTAGAAACCTTATTGCCCATTGTTGATTTTCAAATGGTCTGAACTTTCTAGGTTGATCATTTTTCTAAGTTGCAGGAATACATGTTTCATTTCAGTAATAGAGAACATCCTGAAACAAATCAGCTCCGTTATTCCATCTTACTGCTTTGTCCTGCTGCCTAGGCTGAGTAGGGCTTGGTATGGGGCAAAGAGAATACCAACGAACCAAAACTGTAACTGCAAGCCCTCCCCCCCATTATAAAAAGCCAAAGCTGAGCATTCTTGTGGCATAGAAGATGACCGTTGCTGTGTCAAGCTGTTAATTTATAGAACAAAGGCATCTATTTACCTTTATTAAAACTTCAAAGAACCCTTCGGCATTCACAGGCGTAATTGGAGTATAAGCTCTCTGAACCTCCAAACCGTTCACTATTCCTCTGAAGGAAAAAAAAAAAGAGAGAGGAAAGGGAGCAAAGATCAAGGGAGGGAATCTTGATTTGAATCTCCAACAATTCTTGTAAGCCCTGTACGATTCTCACAACAAAGGCTGCTGTCTGAAAAGCACTGCAGGCATCCTTCCTCATCTCTATGGGTTATCTTCTGTCAGCCAAACAACAGATTATTCCCTCCCATTTTGCAGTAAGATCACAGAGATCCAAGTATTGAAATAACCTCAGGTTTTTCTCTCCAACACAGCCATATTACCTCCTCAACAATTCTTTCCTTTCCTAAAGCCAGATACGTTTTTTTATGTTGTACTGCTTTGCTGCTACGGGGTAAGAAAAGAATGACACTGGGGAAGGTGAGGATTATGAATAGTTTGCAGCAGAAAAGGGTTTTCATCTTGACATCATTGTTGAAAGAATAAATAACCGATGTGTAGAAATAAAAATTAACAAATGATACCTACTATGCTTAACAGCCTGGTGTTTTTCCAACAAAATTTATTTATATATTGTATTTATAGCCAGCCAATTCTGGACAACTTTGGGCAGCAAATAATTATAAAAACCAAGTATAAAAACAATTGATCAGGAGAAACACAACGGTTAATCTAAAAGGAACAACCCACAATCAATTTCTCACCCAGCAAAGTTGGCTCTCCAGTCCCTTGGCACAAATCCCGGGATACAGCTAGGTCTTCAGGGCTCATTTGAAGAAAAGCTGTTCCGGAGGGCAGGAGCTATTACAGAGAAGGTGTCATGGCTGACTCACCACGCACCCCTGCTTGCAACCAGACAACAGAAACAGGGAGGGGGGGAGGGAAAGTATTGGAATGCAAGGAAGGCTTGGGAGGGAATTGAGGAATTCAAGTGAGCCGATGCAGTGCCCGGGACAGTCCCAATACCCCAAGGTCAAACGCTGGGAAAACTCTTGAGCTGCTCAGAATGTTCCCATTACAAAATGAATACAATTGATTGGTGGGCAATGAACTGTGGGGAGGTCCAGAGGGAAAGGGGGATTTTACCGATGCTGGTTTTCGGCGAAACTTTAGAACTGGCTTTGCTACTTCTGCACCTTTGTGGAGTTATCAGTAAAGTTTACTGATTTACATTTACCAATGGGAAGGCTGACGTTAGGCATGCTTCTGGGATTACATCAGGACATATTCTCAGCAGATGGGACATGGAGCATGACAATTCTGTCTGAAAAGACATGATGGGCAGAAACCATGGGAAACAGGCAGTCCCTCAAATAATGAGGCCTATGCCATGAAATGCTTCATAGGTAATAGCCAGCACCCTGAATTATATCCAGAAGATTGCTGGCAAGTATTGTAGTGCAGCTCACAAAGCAGAAGTGTTACTATGGACCTACCATAGTATGCTTGTACTGCAACATTTGGACAGTTGAGTGATCTTCAGGGACAATCCACTCTAGAGTGCATTGCAATAATCCACACACAAGTGAACAAGTCATACGACCACGAATAGGGCCTCCTGGTTCAAAAACAAGCATAACAGGTGCACCAAATGGATCTACGGAAAGGTCTTCTTGGCCATGCTGTCATCTACTAGTCAAGTAAGAGCTGAGAGTCAATGATAATCTTTAAGTCACATGTGTCCTGAATACTACTCCATCTATTCCATCCAGAACTAAGGGTGACATTTCCCAACTCCAAACGGCCCCAACTTCTACAGCTACTAAACTCTAGCAGTCTCCAGGCACTGGGCATCACTTGAGATATAGAACAGCAGCATCTGCCTACTAATAATACTTTACCCCCAAACAGGCAGATGATCATAGGCACCAGATTCTTGTGGCATTAAGCAAAAGGAGAGCGAGCACTGAGCTTTGTGATACCCCATAAATCAGGGCTTGAGACTTGATTTATCCCTCCTATCAACCCAGACTGGAACCAGGCACAAGGAAAGGAGGAAAGCCCATCAAAATACTCACATTTCCTGTACAGACTGAACCAGAGGGATACAATGATTTAGGTATTGAAAGCTGCTAAGACAGGGGTCCCCAACCTGTGGGCCACGGCCCACTACCGGGCCATAGCCTCTTGGCCACCCGGATGCGTGAAGGGATGGCCAGTGCACAAGTGTGTGTGCGTGCACTCACCCCCCACTCCAGCTAGCACTGCTCTAAGCGTCCCACTGGCACTAGCGCTGCCCCGCCCCAAGTGTCCCACTGGTGTAAGTGCCACCCCAAGCGTCCCGCCATCGCTAGTGCAGCCCCAAGCGTCACGCTGGCGCTAGCACCGCCCCTTTGTGGCACTCGTGCTCATATGGCCCCGTTTGCATGTGCGCATGCACTCGCGCGTGGCCCATTTGTGTGTGCGCACGCAGGCATAATAGTGTCTGCCTCCTTTTCCGGGCCGCCAAACCAAAAAGGTTGGGGACCTCTGTGCTAAGATACCAAGGAGGATCAGGACATTGGTGTACCCTCCCCTTATGTCTCCAAAGGTCATTAATAAGCATAATTAATGCCATCTCTATGCACCACTGGTATATTTTCCTGTTCAAATGATAAATCTACTCTTGTTTGCTAGAACAATCCTTGAATAGAAGCAATTGGTTCCAGATCCTCTCTGAGCCTGCTTGCAGATGTTTCATTACCCAAACTAGGTAATATCAGTGCCAGCGAAAGAAACACCAGTGTCTGAATGTATGGTCAACATGTCCAGCCGCTCACTATCCACTCAGAACACAGGATTCTACAAAAAGGCCTCAATTATAATATAGGTGATGCCAACCACCTAGAATTTTTTGCAGCCCTAGAAAGGGCATTTAAAACTACTAAACTCCCCACAGAGGTCCAAGAAAACATTAGACAAAGCATCATTCCACAGATCAGAGAAGAACAGAATCAACTACAACAGAAGACAAAGCAGCAGACAAAGCAGAAACCTAAAAAAAGGACCAGACCATCACCATCCTACCCACAAGCAAAGGCCAAACCACAGTTATTATGGACAGAACACAGTATCTACAAAAAGCAAAAAAAATACTAGAAGACAAAGAAACCTACTTCACTAGCACTGATGATGTTACCCAGTTTGGGTAATGAAACGTCTCCAAGAAAACAAGCAAGCTCAGAGAGCACCAAGGACCCCTCATTTCAACTTGGAGCTAGGTGATTGGTACTATGAATTTTTCTTGGAATATTTTTCCTCCTAAAACTGTGTATTCTAAACATACTTTTAAGCTTAGACTCCTCTATCTTGTTAGATTTGGATGTGATTGCAAGTTAAGTGTTTGTGCCTTGGTACAAAGAGCATAAAAACTGCATGTGGTCTCTACTTTCTACTCATGCACCATTCTTTCCTCAGAACAGCATTAACGAAACTAGGAATGTAACAAACAAAAATTGTACCTCAAAGAGGTTTTGAGAAAATCTCTCATAATTCCGGGCTGTGAATTCCTGAGCTTGCACCAGACTCTATGCCATCTGGAAGAAGACTGAAGTTCTCAAGGATTATTATCAGCCTTTGTGAATCCACCACTAAACCTGGCAACAGAATCAAGCAGCTCAGGCAGGGATGTTGCTGTGTAGCAGGCAGGCTGATCAAACCGCAACAAATGCAAAGCCTCTCTAGAACTGAATTTCAACTATGATCTTTGGCTCCCGATCTGTGAAACCTTACAAGGCCTACCAGATGGCAACTGCCATATCTCCCCCTGCCAAAAGACCCTGCCTGATGCCAAACATGAAACCTAGAGGGTGTATCTCCAAGAGGGGAGTACTCCTCCTCTGAAAACATCCGGTTTCAATAAAACATGCCAGGTCAGCTGCCTCTTCCATGGTCAAGTCATGGATAAGGAGGTCTTATACAGGCTGATATAGAATTTAAGAGCAGCAATCAGAGACCAGAGACAGGAAGGATTTAGTAGCTTAGCATTCAGAGTGAGCATTAAAGGCCAGAAGGTGGGATTGACCTCAACCACTGATATTATTTTTCCTGTATGTGGCCCACCCTTGGATTCCTGTCATGTCTTTCTCTGCCCATCACCACCCTAAGGGGTATTTCATGCCTTTATTTCTTCCCCCGTCCATGCCTGACCCTGATATTTCTCCACCCTCCCACCTCAGCTAAGGGACCCATCCAACTATCACTCACACTCTGTCAGCCTTGTAAGGTAGACCTGACTAAGAAATGCATGCTGTATACATCAGAACCAGGCCATTAACAAGACTGACAAGGCATTGTCAAGTCAGTTGAAGCCACCAGTTCTGGCATCTGGCGGTTTTATATATAGCAGGCTTCTCTGTGTTAGTCTTCATTCTGGCCCTTGCTGCAACTCTTCAGCATTTTCCATCAACATCGACACCTTCTGGGGCTACTCCTTGACTAATCAGACAAAATACCTTAATCAAACACTTTGAGAGCTGAAGCAGCCGCAGCCAGGCAAGGCACCGCCATTTTCTTGTTCTTGTTCATCTTGTTCAAACCTTTCTCATTAATCTTCTTGAACGTTTTTAAAAGTCCCAAGGGCCAGTGGTGGGATTCAGCCGGTTCGCCCCACTTCGGCAGAACTGGTAGCTAATCTTTTGTTGCCCAGGCCCAGAATGGACTTCTGGAAGCAGCATCCACACAGAGAACCGGTTGTTCACATATTTTAATCCCACCACTGACAAGGGCTAATATAATAAATGCCAGAATTAAGGAATTTTGGAAACAGAAAGTCTTGGATTTTCCTATGCTTCTTGAGAGCATAGAAATATTAATTCAATCTAGATTCATTACCCCATACACCAGATAACTGTAGACTATGCAGCAGCATAAAATAAGCAGATGGTTAAGATGAGTCTAACATCTTTGCAAGATACAGGTTTCATTATTATGCCTGATATGTATGTATGTGCTCTCATTTTCTGATTGTATCACTATATGTTTTTTCCAAAATGTTAATATGGAATAATAGTGTTAGAAATAGCCCTGAATAGCAGAATTTATCTTGCAGTCTATAACTTCTGTGATATAAATGGAGATTTAATCGTGAAAGGCAAAGATTCTGTCCTGAGGTTGGCGATATTCATTTATAGAAATGGATTTAAGTGCAGCCATTTTAAAAACTAGAAAGTGATTTGAATTTTTCCTTGTCAACTTCCATTATCTATCAAGTGCAAATCAATAAAGGACAGCTGTGAAGCTCAATACAGTCCATATTATTATTCATTATTAAGTTAGGTGAAACATCCAGCTATCAGAACAATCGTATAATCTTAGTATTAGTGCAACTGCTTGCTATCAGCAGGTTTATTTATATGACTATTTTTAATGGCTCGCAGATCATTCAGATAATCAGTATAACGGGCAATGTGCTGCAGGAATGCACAATTATTTAACCATATGTCCATAGGGCAAGTCCTGCTAGTTACTTTAACTAATAATTAGCTCTCACAATTGTTGGGAGGATGAAAGTTCCTATAATGCTTTGGAATTTCTTGGGGAAAAGGCAGAATACTCTTATAATAAATATATAAATTGTCAAAGAGATGGTTTTATACTACATTTTATTTACCTACCTAATAGCAAAAGGATTAGCAATTCACTATAATTCTATATTCTCTTTTTCCTATAAAGTGGTTTTCCTACACACGTTTAATTCTACCTCCAATAATAATGCAATTGAAGGAAAATGCAACTATAGGGTAGCATATGCTATAGTAATTAACAAGATTAATAAACTCAATGAATTCAGACATTCTTTCGAAAGAATCAGTTTAGGAGTGTGGTAATTATGATGTACTCAGTGTGAAATCTTTACAGATCAAGAGTAATATCGAAAAGCAAATTGCACACTATGGACAGTTTAGCTATAGATTTTATACAGTACCTTAGCACAATATGTTGTCCTAAACTCAACCCCAAGCTGCTGTTTCCAGGCAATTTAAAAGTGTACTGGTAGGTGTCCTCGGTCAATTGAGTCACAGAACTTATGATGAAAGCCATAAATGTTTCTGGAGTTAGGTCTGAATTGCTACTCTGCAAGAGCAACAATAAATGATTACAATTTTAAACAATACCTTCCAAACTGTGAGCCAATTCAAATGTGGTACTACAAATAAAAAATCCCAAATACAAATACAATCATTATCTAATTCAATAGGTTCCCCTTTTTGAAATCCCATTTAAATTCCAACACCTATTTATTCACATAATTCTGAGTTTGGCGATGCCTTTTTTGCTAATGAGGAAAAAACCTAAAGACCGTGGGATTAGTAAAAGCAAAAAACCTCAATGTCTAGCAATAGAAGGTATGGTAGAACATAGAATAGGTAGACATTTTTCTGTCTAGCTTTTCTTACACCATTTCTTTCAAAAGCAACTCTTTATTTTACACTAGACCAGGGGTCTTCAAACTTGGCCCTTTTATGACTTGTGGACTTCAACTCCCAGAATTCCTTGAAGTCCACAAGTCATAAAAGGGCCAAATTTGAAGACCCCTGCACTAGACTTTCTGCCTGCCATATTTCTCTCTTGGCAGAAGTCCAAGAGGGCTTTCAACAGTTCCATGACAGCAGGTAAAGTTCTCTGTAAAGATCTAGTTAAAAACCTTATTTTCTAGATCTCAGTCTTAAAAAAACATGTTGCCTACCTCCATCCTCAATAAATAAATAAATAAATAAATGAAACCTTTTCACCTTCTTGATGTTATTTACCATGGTTTTAATCTTTTTCTGAGCGTGAAAGCCAGAAAAGAAAGTATTCTTTTTGAACCTTTTTTTAGCCTTAGAATTAAACATTTTGAACAAGAAAGTAATAAAGTATCTGTAAGTTTTACATTGAGGGCTGAGAGAAATGGCTTCCAGGCTAGAATCTCAGTCAGTCTCACTGCAAATAATGAAAAATCCCTAATCCCGACATTTTTATTTGTTGGCCCTCACATTCTCCTGATTTCTCCATCTGTATACATTCCCTCTGGTTTTACAAACTCATAAAACCCTCTGTGCACTGTTTACTCACAAGTAAGTTCCAACAAGTTCAAGTAAATTTGTTTAAGCCTGTAGCTGTACAGGTAGTCCTCGATTTATGGCTAGTTGCTTAGCAATCATTCAAAGTTACAACAGATCTCCTCAGGGCTACTTATATAACCTGGATTTGAAATTCTGATGGATGTCCCCCTCCACCCCCAGGTCATGTGATTGCATTTTGGGCATTCAGCAACCTGCCCACATTTAGAGTCGTTTGCAACATCCCACAATGAATTTCTGGCAAAACAAAATGCCTACTGCGGGTTTAATGATATTGATATTAGTTGATATTTCCACCGAGGTCTAGGCTACAGCAAACAGTTACAAAATAGAAGTCTCATTTGCGATAATACATTCTCTAGCATTCCTCCAATATTTATTACTAATACTAATAATATATTTATCTTTATGGATATGATATGGCTTAATTTGTACTTTATTAAATATTGATTGATTAGATATAAAACTAATAATACAACAAACACCTGTGCATTCTCTCCAGTTCTGGAAAATTTGAGAAGCTTGACTATATTTTAGAAAGCTAAAGCAGGGTAACCTTAATCTAGGAAAAAAATAGGTGCCAATATGAAAAATGCTTGAATTAAATGTTTTCCCAGAATGTTACCTAGCGTCTAGTATTCCTCTCCCTGAATTTTGATCCCAAATATTTCTTTATCTTTCTGACTCTTATCCACCAAAAGTTTCACAGCAATTACAAGCAAAATAAAAGAGAGCGAACACCCTGATTTTGCATCTTTAGTTACTGGAAGACTTGTAGGGAGAGTTCCAGTTTGCTGTAATCTTTGCTGTAAATAAATGAAAAAAATTAGGTCTATGTAAGCATTCAAAAGAAGTGCTTTGCAAAGCATGAATACGACATCTTCTTCAAAGCATTAAAGCAGCTGCATCTTTTGGAAGAGCTATGTTGCTGCTTTAGGGGGGAATGACAGAAAAATGAAACAACTATGCACACAAGCTCAACACAGAAGCAGCCAGCAGCCTTCATTTACACTAATAAAATTTGCGAAGCGTCTTTGAAATGTTTTACACAGCCCTAGTAATTTTAATAATACTCTACTTGCTGCTTCTTTCTGGAGAGGAGGCTTATATCTTCTTTTGCCTTGGCCTCTTCCCACTTCTTTAGGTCTTCCTGATATATGTCATAAATGCAGGGTTTGCAACCACTGCCACAGCACTGAGATGACAGTGGCTCTCTGGGCTTCAGAGACAGCCAGACTTCTTCACTCTGATCCATTACCTACAAAACACAATCCAACATTATTCCATTTAAAACTGCTGGATGAAGATGATCTCTCTCTTCTGCACAGACATGGAAGCATGCATCACTAAGTGCAGAATAACTGCAGGGCATATGACGTACCGTGATGCAGTTAGGCAGCCTTAGAATTTAAATGAGGAAAGGCCAGGTTCAAAAGTCACATTTTTCATAAAGTTCTTTGACATCTTAGGCTCTATCCTGTTCAGACGAGCACGAAATATTAGAACCAGCTTCGCTACGCTGTTACCAGTTTGCCTTTAAGTGTATTCTTTGTAGCCATGGCCTCCAAAGTCTTTCTTTGCTAACTGATCGACTTGGGACAGCTGATATTGAGTCTGGGAAGAGGACTTGCATATCCAAATGCCCAGGCTTCTTTGCTATATGAGGATATGCTCATCATTTCAATTTGTGTCAGGGTTGCTAAAATGACAGGCTGGACAGTACCAGTGTACCACCTATTAGATGGTTATTGGACAATGGACACTTTCCCATTATTGAAGTTGGCAGAAAACTACACTGGTAAAAATTTGCTTTCCCCATAGCCAATATCTATTCAACCTGTATTGACTCTGTTGTCACTGCAATAATTAAATATCCCTCCAAAGTACTGATCTGCAAATGTATTCCATGAGCAGCAGAGCTGGTTTCAGACATTTCTTTGTTTTGGTCATGCCCAGAGAGAAATAGAGTTACTTTGTTTGGGATATGGACCAAAACATGATTGCTCTTGGAACAAAGTGGTTTAAAGGCACAGAAGGATGGTAAAATGCCAAGGACATCAACTGCAGAAACCAAGTAAGGGGGGTGCAGAGGGGAAAGATATTGGGAAAATTGGTGATGGGGTGGGGGGAGAAAGTAGTCCAGATGTCAACTACCTCTACATCTGTCGGAAAACCAGGTTGGTCAAAAGTGCAAAATCCTCCGCATTCCCCCTATCCTGATGACTTAATCATTTTGCAGATCAGCTGCCTCATTCCTCTGTACCTCCTTGGTTAAATTCATCTAAAACACCCTGGACACTGCATGTTAGGAAGGACATTGAGAAACTGAACTGTGACCAGATGAGAGTAACCAAGGTGATCAGCAACCAGAAAGGAAAAATTCTGAGGAACAGTAGAAAAGTGATGGGAATATTTATTGATGAGAAGATAGCAGGGAGACACAATAATTGCCTTCAAATATGTGAAAGGCAGTAGAGGTCAGGGCAGAATTGTTCAGAGTTGTTCCAGGACACAGGACAAGAAGGCAAGGCAATTAAATTACAAGGAAGTAGATTACAGATCAGGAAAAACATCTTAATGGCCAGAGTTATTCCACCATGGAAGAGACTGGCTTAGCTTTTTTTTTTGGGGGGGGGGGGTTAAACAAAAACAGGATGCGCATCTGTCAGGTATAGATCCCTGCACTAGGCAGGGGGTAGACCTTATTTCAACATGATGGGTATTACTGGGTGATTGAGTCCTGGCTCCTTGTGCTATGCACACAATGAAAATGAACTAAGGGCGAGTGTCAATCATCCAGTCGCACCTGCCACTTTGAAGCTAGGACTGTTACTGCAGATTCCCTGACTTAGGCTGGAAGGTCTAAAGGTCTCTTCCAACCCTTCATCCTGTGAATCTATAGGCTGTGCAGGGATCTTGTGAGGAGGTTGACGGGACTTTTTCTTCCTCCACTCCCCCTCCCAAATCACCTTAGAGTCCCTCCCAATATTGGCCAAAGCAATTAAAACATTCAGGGATTTGTTTCAGCTGAATTAGTGGGCAATCAAACAAGCCTGTCTGCTGCACGCTCTTCCTCCAGAATAATATGAGACAACACCTCACATGTTTTACACTCGAGAGGCTCTCGGATAGTATTGGAACCAAGGGAGATGCTACTGTGATACTAATACAGCTAAGAACGATTGAAAGCTACCACACTCATTGGCGTGGGGAGTAGTTGAAAAAGATACTGCAAAGGCATGTGCAATCAGAATCGAGCTGGAAGGGACCTTGGAGGTCTTCTAGTCCAACCCCCTGCTCAAGCAGGAGACCCTCTACCATTCCAGACAAGTGGCTCTCCAGTCTCTTCTTAAAAAGCTCCACTGATGAAGCACCCACAACGTCTTAAAGGCAAGCAGTTCCCCTGGTTAATTATCCTCACGGTTAGGAAGGCTCTCCTTAATTCCAGGTTGCTTCTCTCCCTGATTAGTTTCCATCCGTTGCTTCTTCTCCTGCCTTCTGGTGCTTTGGAAAACAAGCTTTGACACCTCCCCCCCCTCTTCTTTGTGGCAGCCCCTCAAATGCTGGAAGACTGCTGTCAGTCACCCCTAGTCCTTCTTTTCTCTAGACTGGCCATGCCCAATTCCTGCAACGGGTTACGTTGGTGTCCTAGTTGGGTACAACTGGGGAAAGCCTTAATGCCAGGCCATCGCTTGCAGAGCTCTCTTTCACGCGTCCAGCAGAAAGAGGAGGTTTCGAGCCTGCGCGGCCCCGCCCCGTCGAGAGGATTGAAGACGCTCGGCCCCGCCTCCCTCCCTCCCTCTAGCGCTGCCCCGAGCTGGAAAAGCGCCCCGCCCGCCGTCAATCACCCAATGTGCCCGCCTCCTCTCCCGGCATGCTTTTCGCAGCCGGATCAAAAATGGCTGCCGCTCACTCTCTTCCTTGAGGCGCCCGGTGCGGAAGATGCTGGCGGCACGGCGGCTGGCTAAGCGAGAGGCGTGCTGGGCGCCCTGGGGGCAGCGTCGCAACAGAGGGCTGTACGGGCCGAAGACCCTCAGGCGCCCCTTGCCTCGCACTCCCTGGACTCTGCAGGGACCGCCACCCGGGGGAGCCCTGCCATGGTACTTACGGAGGCCGCCGCCGGTGCGGGAGCAACTGCCAGAGCTCGACACGGTGACGTACGCGGAGAAAATGTACCCGGTGCCTTGGCTGGCCAGGCCGACTTTCCCGAAGTGGGAGAGGGGCTGGGACGACCCTTACCACCGCCCGAGCCGTCCAATAGAAGAGCGGCCGGACTACAAGACGCGGCCTTGCTACGAGTTTCACCGCCGAAGCCGCCTGCAGGAAGGTACAGTAGTCGGTGTGCGCGGGCGGTGGGGGGGCGTGGCTTGGTCAAGGACACCCCTCCTCCCCGCGCGCGCTTTTGGTGGGCTTCTGCCAAACCTTTTTGAACGTGGGCGGGGGGGGGAGGGGAGGACAATTCGATTATCCCAGGGGTCTTCAAACTTGCAGCATGGCTGGCTGAGGAATTCTGGGAGTTGAAGTCCACAAGTCATAAAAGGGCCAAGTTTGAAGACCCCTGGATTATCCTGATGGAGCCAGCAACTGGGCGCTCTCAGGTAAATTTGAGTTAAAGTTATCCAAATAAGGAACAGGACTAATCTTAATTTGTATGACAAGGTCTGATGCTCAGGGGAAAAAAATGTTTCAATAGTTACATCGAGTCAGTTATTGACTCCCGTTGACTGCCTGGACAAGTCCATGCAATTTTCTTGGCAAGGTTTTTGGGAAGTGGCTTGCTATTTCATCTTGCTAAGGCTGAGAGTGACTGACCCAAGGTCACCCAGTGGGACTAATAACTCGTGATCTCCCACTTTTTAACTTGATGCCTTAACTACTACATCAAGCTGGCTCTCTATATTTACATATATCTGTAAACAGGTAGCATGTAATATTGTAAAAAAAACAACAACTAGTCCCCTGTAATCTTAGGTTAGCCATACTGGCCCAATTTATTAGGTGCAAGGTCAACTCAAGCCAGTATCCATTTATAATTCCTTATTGTACTTATGTCATCTCCATGCTCTTAGGAAGTACTTTGCCTTTATAATTATGCTTTTTCCACTTCTGTAATCAGATGTAGAAGTAGTATACAATAGTTGTCATTGTTGGAGTGGATTGAGTATTGTGTGTAACGTGAAAAGCATATATTAGTTTCTCTGTGTTAGTTAATATGTACATATTTATTTTGAGGTGTGAAGCAAGCATTGTGGCTAACCAAGGCAAAGCTAATAAAAGGCTTACCCTCTCCAATACTTAACATAATGAATGACATAACTCACCAGTTGGAGGACCAGGATGAGAGAATTCTAAATGCAATTTCTCGTGCTCGTTTTTGGGGTGGCACTGAAGATGATATTTCATTTGATAAATACAGGTATGTTTTTAGCATAAGTTTTCTTTGTAGCTTCAAGGCTGTTGGTGTCATTGTTTTAAAATTAAGTGTGTAATTGGATAATTTCTTACAGTAACTTCCCAAAATGTATGAAAGAAATATCTGAGATACAGCTTATTATACCTTCACTAGTTTCTGCTTGTAGAAGTAGTAGTTCATCCCCTTAAATGACTCAGAAATGTTGTGTTGGATATATGTGTAAATTATTTCTTTATTCTTTATTGGCCAAGTGTGGTTGGACACACAAGGAATTTGTCTCCAGTGCATAAGCTCTCAGTGTACATATATGTAATAGTGATAATCATGATCATAAACAACATTAAATACATCCATCATAAATTGTAAAATACAGCACTTAATCATAAGTCATAAGATGTAACACTTAGTGATAATCATAGAATACTAGCTAAGCAAACAACATAAATCATACTAGGATACTAAAAAAACAATATAAATTGTAAGATACAAGCAACAAAGTTACAGTCATAAGATGATAGGTAGGAAAGATGAGTATCATAGTAATACAGTAATACATATGTATATGCATAGTAATACAGGCTTCCATGTAAGCTGCCCGGAGTCACCATGAGTGAGTTGGATGGCCATATAAATTTGTTTAACTAAAAATAATTTTATAAGAGCATTATTTTACTATCAGGAGTTTGGGAAATGTTTTCCTGAGATTTTACCATTTTCTTTGCATAATGGTCATATGTTTGTCTGAAAATGTTAAGCTAGGCAATTGCTGGTGGTGGTTAACAGTGTACGAGGTGCTTTACAAGAGAAAATGGACAAATTTCTACTCCAGGGATCAGCAATGTGGTACCCCAGTAAAAGAAATATATGAATCCTCATTGGATTAGAATATCTCACAGACTTTGGGGGGAGAAAAATTCACATAATGCCAAAATAATAAAGTTGGAAGGGACCTTGGCGGTCATCTAGTCCAACCCCCTGCTCAGGCAGGAAATAATGTCCCAAATCTAATACAATTTGGTCATCTTGTGAGATTTAGGCTATTTTTTAAAATCAGTTTTAGTTTTTGGTTGCCTTGCCTAAATTTACTGCCCCCGATCTATCACTTAAAAAAGGTAAACAAAACAAATGCAAAAAATGTGTTTTATTTCAGTTATATGATTTCATTACTTTATCCAAAGTTTTTTTTTTTCTGAAATTAAAAGATGGATTCTAGAAAGTTTGAAGGGCAAGTAAATTTGAAAAAATGAAACAGTAGTTTTGAATGGGAAGAATTTTGCAGTAAATTTAATTTCATCATTCAATATTCTATTTTGAGAGAAGTCATGAAAATTATTTCTACCTTCCCAATCATTGTCCCTGCCTATAATTAGAAAAGGCAGACTAAATTTGGGAAATAAGTATAATTTGTACTTATAATAATCGTTAATTTGTATAATTGAAATAACTTAAGGATTAATAACAAATACCTGGTATGTTATCTCATGTACAGTTGTAACTATCACCTTATTTTGTGTTTGCCGTTTTGCAAATATTACAATAAATATCAGTTAAGAAACTCCTGATACAGTGAAACTACTGGCTTGGATCTAACTATCCTCTTGTTCTGAAGTCCTGTGCTTCTGGAAGACCTGCTCCATTTGTGCAGGTCAATGACTGTCAAATATCCCTCACTGAGTAAAAGAATGATGTCCCAAGACTACAGAGCAACAGCTACATGGGAACGAGGTTAGTTAAAACTGTAAACTTTCTTCAGGGCAAGCATAATGTAGATAATAGACTGCAGAAAACTATCCCAGATTCTGCAGTAGAGCCAGGGATGTTATAAAGGTATCTTCTGTGGTATAAAGGTTTGTCCTGAATAGAGCAAAGGATTTGCTTCTTCATATATGAAGAAAATAGTTCCTAGAGAGGAGGGACTTCACTGATCTATTTGTATGTGTTTGGGGTAGGGAGACAGTCCAGTTGCTGGGCTGGATTAAATTCTCTGCAAGTTGTCAAAAAGTTATAGAAACCTACAGATAAATGCATGGTTAGAACAAATATAAAGTACTTTTGATTTCAAAGAATAACTTTAAACTCAGATTTCAAATGTTGTTTTTCTGATAGTAGCTGAGCCAGTGTAGGTTGGTAGATCAATGGAAGTTTTCTGATTTCTCAGTCTTGGGCTGAGAGACTGTGCCTGGCCTAAAGTCACCAATCTGCTTCTCTGCCTAAGGAAAGACAAGAGCCAGGGTCTTCCTTGTCCAAACCCAACACTTTATCCAGTACATTGCACTGCCACTACATAAAATAAACATGCATACCTGTTATTAACTTGTTGCAAGACATTTAATATTTCTTAGTAGTATTTGTTCTCGGGGACTTTGGACAATATACACATATTTAACAATCTCGTCACCAAAAATAAAATTAGGGTTTTAGAAGTGAAAAGGAGCAAAATAGATTGGCACTTGATAATGTCGTCCTACTATTCAGGTTTTCTATGATTTCCAGAATTAAGAAAGGAACAATAGCCACTTGGAAGTGTTCTTGACAAGTTTTTTATCCCTGGTTTTACAATATCTGGCTTATAACGAACTAACATCAGTTATTTTCTTTTATAGAGTCTGCTCTCATTCAGATTAATATTACCTATGGAAAGCTTCTGAATGCAGAAAATTGCCTACAGCCTATAATAGCATCCAGTGATGAGATATTAGCCACTGAAGATCATGATTTAGAAACGTTCTATCCTATTTCACCTATAATTGATCTTAGGGAAAAGAATGTATACAAAATAAAAAACGACACTGGTAAGATTAAATATAATCTGTTTCATAATTTCTTAATTTGTAGGTGTGAATCTTACTACATGAATTATGAGAGTAAAAGAGAGTAAAAGAGTTGAGTGAATGTAAGTGAAGCATCAAGTGTCCTAATGGTCTGAAAAATATAGATTATATGCAGATGGTCTTACTTCTTTTGCTGTGAGTTGTGATCTTGTACTAAATTATTCCCTAATTTATATTTAGGTTTCAACAAAGGCTACCCATATCCTTATCCTCATACAACATACACTGTTGAAAGTGGGAAAAGGGAGAAATCGGAACATTTACAAGCCAGAGTTTTGATGTTTGCTTTTGGGAATGCTCTAGCCAAGGCTAAGAAACTTTATGGAGTAAGTATTATAATTTAGATGGAAAAACTATGGCTTGCCATAACTGTTCAGGAGATGCTGGTCACTTTTGCTCTTGACAGGTCCATTAACTGCACTTCATAAATACTGTTCCATTAACTGTTAACATGAAATAAATACACACGTGCAGCTTCTGCAAGTCTTGATTGCAGATTTCCTAGAAAAGAGAAGACTGGAAAAGCAATGCTTGTAAAACTAGGACGTATCTTGCATAGTCCCTGTTGGATCTGCATTCTGTTGGTTGGCTGTGTAAAGGCACATAATGTGAAGACACTGTGAGAGTGATCGAGCTGACAGTACTGAATAAAATGATCAAAGGTAGCAAATTCATATTGCTGATCATATGGATGTTATGATCATAGTACAAAGTTATGGATTTTAACAAAGCAAATGGAGTTTTAAACTTTGTGAATGCACCTTTGAATTTCCTATCTTAGAGTAAAATAATTTTCCATATATTTGTAATTCCTGAACAGTTATGACTACTATAAGAGAAATTCATGAGATTGGAATGGCTTTGCGTATACCATCTAGTGTTGGAGATGACAAAAGCCAGCACTGGTTTTCCTGCTTGTTAAATTCTGGAAATTTGGTCGGTCTTTGGCAAAGCCACCTGTGAGTTTTCTGCTACATATAAGGCAGGCATGTCAAACTCGCAACGTCAGGTGACGTCGCGCGACATATCGCAACTTTTTCCCCATTGCCGGCAATGGGGTGGGTACGGTGATGCATCTGGCTTGCGGGCCGGCAGTTTGACATGCCTGATATAAGGTCATCAGTCAAAATACAATCAGGAATTTGTGTTTGTTGAACCTGCATGTTACTCAGGTCAGGATAGCATGTCAATGATTGAATATGGTTTGATAACCATGTATCTGATTAATGCCCGATCATAACTTCCTAATAACGGTGATAGCCCAGTTTGTCTCCTCTTAAGCTTCTGATACAGCCTTTTTTTTTCCTTGCCCAGGATGAACCCAAAGTCTTGGAGAAGCCAGTAGTTGTTCAGAGTATTGGTACAAATGGCCAAGCTTTCCATTTTGTAGTGTTTCAATTGAACACAACAGATTTGGACCCTAGCAATGGTGTTAAAAACCTGGCCTGGCTGGATGCGGATCAGCTTTTGTATGAGGATGCCAGGAAGCATCCAGAAATCAAGAAGAAAATAGTTCTGGTATGTTGATAAAGTGAAATTACTTGTTGACCAAGTTATCACCAAAAGAACCTCTGAGCTTTTTAACTTAGTTAGAAAATATTTATTATTGGTTAGATCTGTGTTTGGCCTTTTCTCCAGGAGGTCAAAGTGACTTTGTCAGAGGAGCACAGTCCTTATCTTCAGAACCACACTTTGAGGTTGGTGGCTAAGAGAGAGCAAGTGACTGATATAAAGCCACTTTAAGTTTTCCACAGAGGAGTGGAGTAGAAAATAAATTCCTTAGTCCTAATCCAGCATCTACACCACCCTGGCTCACATACAACTTCTTTTAAGGCTAATGCAGTTAATGGTAAAGCTACTTAAAAGTGTTCAAAGCTGTATTACTGTAACATACTGTACTGGTCTGAAAACCATAATTAATGCAAAATGTAGCCACTAGACAACACTAGAATGCAAAGCTTGGGACCAGATTCTCCTAAATTATATCAGGTTCTCTCCAATTACATCAGTCATCTCTGCTCTTCAGGAGAGCCCTGTGTTTGGCTTGTGAACTGCTGTATAGTATGCTAACATCAGTGAAGGACAGCCTTCTCTCTGGTGGCCTTTGTCCTGTGAAGTGGCCATGCCCTATTATACATCAAATATCATTTAAAAACCATCCTATTTAGTTCGATCTTTCCCAGCCATATGTATGCTGTATTTTTTTTTTAAAAAATGTATCTAATTGAATTTCTAAAGTGCTTATGGAATATTTACAGCGAGTATAAATATGGTTCTATTTTTTAAAAAAATTAAAAAGCTCTTCCTCAGACTGGAATAGGAGGATATCTTGGAGGTCCTTTGACAGAAACCATCCCCAATATTAGAGGGTGATTCAAACAGATTAATCCACATAATTCATGTCTCATGCTGGAAATTATAACTGGTTGACGGTTGACAGTTTCCAAAAGGGAAAAATTCTATTATTTACATTGCTGGTCTTATTTTCTTGTGATTCATTGAACAGAAGAAAACTTCCTTGAAGGGGAAATTGCAGTAGCACATTGCAATGTTTAGATGCTGTCCTAATTTGTGTGCCAGACATTGAAATATCAGTTTTTTTCTCTACAGATTCCTGCTGGAATACATGGCTATAACCCAGACACATTCAAAAAATTCCTGGCACTCTACTTGCACGGTGTTGTGTGAACAGATCCCAAGAAGTCTGAGCTCAACTTCTAGTTCTTCCTGAAATACTACACTAGACGTACCGTTAAAGGATATGAAAAGGATATGTTATTTGTAATAAAAGATATTTTTAAATACACGTGTTAAAAGCTTAATACTTTGAAGAATTAAATTAAGATTTGATGCAGTGTTCCAAGAAGGCCATAGTTATGGGAGAAGAACTAAGTCATAACTTTTAGCCACTTTGAAGGATATTTTAATTCACAACATTGGATATATATACTGGAAGGTATGCCGAATTAGGAAACTTTTTAATTTAAAGCAGATCTATATGGTGAATTGGTTCAGGAAGGCAAGACAGTTGCATTCTTGCCTAAATAAGGGGAAACATGTTTCTTTGAGTTTTGTTTCTGCCAAACCAGGTTCAGCCCAAAACAGTTCGGCAAGTTATCCAGAACGTGATTGTTCTGGATTTGAAACAAAACACTTCTGCTTTGAGCCATTAAAGGAAAAAGAGTTTTCCTGAGGGGTTCTGTTGTGCAATGGGAAGTCCTATAATGCTTGTAATTTTTTTTTGGGGGGGGGGATTCATACTTACCTAATTGAAAGAGAATTTAGGCTTATTAAAAACTGATAAAGATAAATTGCAACAGGTATTTTCCACCCAAGCTCAAATGTGTAACTTCCCTAAAATGGAATATAACTATTTTATAATGGGTGTGTATAAGTGTAGAGGATGCATTTTTGGATATTGCAGAGCATAATGTTCTGTCTTAGATAACTTAGCAGAATTATTCAGCATAAGATTATAAAGGATAAAGAACAACCTCTATTTAAAAACTAAGCATAGCTGCTGCAAAGAATTTTTTTCCAGCAGCATCTTATTAAGCTTAACAGGACAGGTACTTATTAGCAATTAATTAAAATTATAGGAAAGATGAATAACTCACAACGGAGAGGATTTCCTAAAAATCTTTCATTGGATGCAATTCCATGAGTAATGCAGAATTATAAGAATATTGATGTGGTTAGGTTTATATAAAACAATGCAAGATGTGAAAAAGTTAACCCTAAAGGGTTTCAAAGTCCTTTTCAGATGTGGTTGCTGTGTTCCAACTTATGACAAACTACTCAGTCTTTCCCTTCCCCAATTTTTGGATCAGAACACAGGGGTCTCGCATAAAAACTACTATATGTGCTTGTACGTTTATTGAAACATATGGTATTGCCAATGGTTGGAATACCATGATACTCAGAAAGATGTTGTATAACTGGAATAATGCAAAAGGGCAACAAAAAGTGAGAAGGAACCTTACATAAAAGTATTGGTCTTACACAGTACTTGGAGCATCTCCAGGGAGAAAAAAGCAATGGGATAATATAAAGTTATGTATATGGTGGGGAGAAAATTTGAAAATATTAGAAGTGGGAATATTGATTAGGAAAAGATTAGGCCAGTCAAATTTCATGCAAAGAATAATGCAAAAAATGTTATAAAATAGAATTCAATCACTTGTATTAATAACTTGCTGCCAGTCTTTACTGCAATACTGACACCATATTTAGATGTCTCTGCAAATCAGTGGCTAAGAAGCAATATTCAGGGGTGTATTGCCTTCTTGTCATCTGATTGGTCATTACATGGGAAGAGGGGACCAGATGAACTTTCTTGATTGATTGCAGTAAAACTTCAGATGTCTGGCAATTGCTATGTCATTGTGTTGCATCTTTTAGAGCAGGGGTGTCAAACTGCCGGCCCACGGGCCGGATGCATCACGTGGAAGCCATGCCCACCCCAGCTCCGGCAATGGGAAAAAAGTTGATATGTTGCGTCACGTCACGTGACGCGGCGAGTTTGACACTCGTGTTTTAGAGCAATCCTGCACTTCCAAGTTCTGAAATGTTTTACTTTTATTAAATGTATGACCACTGCAGTTTGATTGGAATCTTTTAAAAATATTTTAATGTGCCTTTTGCAGGGTTATGTTGGCTCCTCTTGTGATAAAACAAGAGGAAGGAGAAACAATGGCAACACCAGTAATTTGCTGAAAAGCTGGGTCACTGAATTGCCAGGAGCTTCCAGCTAAATTATACAAATTATGCTTACCAGGAGAGAAAAATCCATTCACACTTGGTAGAGTTCATTGCATGGTATGGAGAGGGGCGAGTCTACCTTCCTTCAGCTCATATTTAGGTAGCATCTCTACTAAAGGTGGTTTCCAACATGGGAGAGGTTTAAACTGGCTAGAAACTCGCCCTGGTCAAATATATCAGTTTAATCTTGCATCACAGGCCTTTGAAACTGCCATGCTTTAAATTACCTCAGTCAGAACAGCTGGTTGAATTTTGACAAATGTAAATATGCTGTGACAGGCCAGTGAAGTATTTGTGTAATTGCAAGCGGAGATGATGATAGCACTTACCGAACTGTTCTCTCACAGTTAGGGAGCCAGTAGACCAAACAAATAAATAAGCCCTGCTGTTATACAGGGAGACCTGGCTGAGCTGTTTGTCTCTTCTGGATATAAAAAGAAAGTGCACTGACAAAAGCAACAGGAAACCATCAGTATTCTCAACATGCCTTTCCAGCCTCTTGCTTCCCCCTATTATGAGTGCTGACAAATAAGTCTCTTCCTCCAGTTTCTTGAGTATCGTGGCAATGCTATAAGGCTGCCCTCCCCCCCCCAGGGACTTGCCAGAGGGTTTGTGATGGCTTTTGAAGCTGCTCCCACTCATTGATCTGTCTGAACTGCTTCAACAGGTAAGCATGGGCTCAGATAATACGACGCACAAAACCTGTAGGCTTTTCAAGAGGGAATGGTTCCTTAGCATGCACCCTTGATGTGAGGCTACTATGAAATCAAACACTACAGGTTCCGCTAATAGCTCTACCAGAAGACTGCATGAACCCACAGACGGCTCTGTCTTACGGTCCGGTTGCACGTACTGAAACTGGCAAAACAGCAAAATTAAGCACTCGATACATCCATGCACTTTCACTATGATATGCTTCAGCCAGGCTTACGCCTGTGTTTGTTTTTAGGACTAATGTTAGATTAAAATCAACAAACCTCTGAAAGGTATTTAATATATGTCCCATGCCTTTCTTCCCCCCCTCCCAACTGTGAAAAGGTAATTCCAGCAACCGCTTTCAAGTACAACTTGTCCAGCGTTTCTTGCTCCATCACTTCTGTTCTCTTCACGCGGCTGTGGCATTCCTTGCTGCAATTATTATGGCAGACAGCAACCTTGGTGCCTTAGCATGCTGTAGGTAGAACAATTGGTAAGCACAACCCCCCCAATTTTTATACTGTAGACTTCCATTATTATAGAATCCCATATTCACTTTCATTGTAAATTCACCTTTATTTTTTTCCAGCTATCCAATCTTCATGGCCAAACAATCAACTGCTTCCACAAATTACTCAACTGGAAGAAAAACAGAGCTCCAGGACATTCTTTCCACATCTTTTCAAGGAAATAATGAGTTGCGTTTTACATTGAGTTGGGCAAGGAAGAAGAAAGAGAGCAAGGGGAATAAAAAAAAAGAGGAACGAGAAAGCTGAAGCAAGATTAGAGATTTTGCTAACCATGGAAATTCCAAGAGCTGTATTCTACATGCTAAAATACATGAGTGTGAAAAAGAAACAGGATGCAGAACACAGGCTTCCTTAAGATCTTTTAAACGGGAGGGCCAAGATTAAATGATTTAGGAGAAAGGAATTTGAGAGCTACCTTGGGGCTTCAGAGAAAACATCTGCAACTCCATTTAGCCTCCACTTGCACTGCTAATTGCTACTTATGTTAGATGACCAGATGCTTGAGCAAACCACTGCACTGCCTAAAAAGAACTTTTATTTCAAAGCAAGTCACTCCAAAGCATTATACTGTAGTTAAACGTAACAAACAGACTTGCCAAAGAAGAAAATGTGCACGGAGGTCAATCAATGCAGAATAAAAACAGAAAAATGCAAACATTTCTTAGCTTTCCAACTATGTACTATTAAGTATTGTGTTAGTTCTGCTTAAAAAAAGAGAAAATAAAATCAGAGTTGGAAAGAGCCACATATACCAACAATTCAATTCCCTGCTTAGCGCTGGAATCCCAGTTAAAGTATGCGCATAGATGGCTGTCAATCTTACGCACGCAATGAAAGGGAGCCCAATATCGGGAGTCATTTGGTTCTACTGTCAAACTAATGTTTTTGTTAGATAACTGGAAGCCCGTCTTTTAAGACACATAGCTAGATTTTAAATATATATACATAATCATGATCACATAACCAAGAAAATAACAAACTGCAAACCATACCCTAAATATCTCGGGAGTTATTTCAAGTCTCTTGTTCTCTAATTTCAAAAAACCCCAGGATTTTTATCTGGAGAAAACAGGAAGACAGAAAACTAGTCCATCATTAATAGATGTGGCTGATCACAGGGCTGTATTTTGCAGGTACCAAATGCTTAATATGGTGCTTTATTATAGAAACCAAGTTGCATGTCCAGAGAACCATTGGATATTGCAAGAAATAGTAGCTGAAGTCAAAGCTGAAATAATTCCATTTCTATCTCTGAAAAATGACAGCCAGGCTGGTGTAGTGGTTAAAAGACCAGGTTAGAAGGAAGAATGGGAATTCTAGCTCTACCCTAGGCACAAAGCCAGAAGGGTGACTTGGGCCAATCAGTCTGTCTCAGCCCTAGAACGAAGACAAGGACAAACCATTTCTGAAATCTTGCTTATAAAAACTACAGGAACTTGTCTAGGCAATCGGCAGGACTCGGGAGACATAAAAAAAAAGAACAAAAACTTCTGAAGTGCATGTACACAATGGTGCATAATACAAACAAAACACCACCCTAATTAAAAAAAAATCAACAGCATAAAACAGGAACAAAGCCTTGCAGGGATGGATTCTGAAATAAAGTTCTACTGTATAAAAAAAAACATTTGCCTTGCAAAAGACGAACATGTTGGAAATCAGATACCAAACAGCACACGTTGCTAACAGAGGACAAAACTGATCTTGCTGGTTAAGATGTTCAGCAATATAGGTATATTATTAAACTGAAAGATTTTTGGGCACCGGATGAAAACCCTTTTATTTTCGAAGTCCTTTAATGTAAGGTGCTGATGAAGTGATGGGAGATTAGGTGCTTATGTATATTTTGTCCTGCTTATTTTTTCAGTTGAATATTTTATGGGTTAGAACTGCATTTACAACTCTTGACACAGAAATGTACATTCAAAGTGACGACATAGGCATGTACAAAATAGGAACTGTTCCAGAGCTACTTTGCAAGGAGGAAAATCTGCCCATAAGAAGCACATTACCCTGGGTTGCAACTTCATTACAATAGCTCCACCCACCCCACTTTCTTATTATGACTACCTTCTCAGTGAGGTTAGCATCCTCTTGGATTTTCAAAACTAGCTTTAGAACACATTACAAAAATACATAATTGTCACAATCAAGTTTCATATACAGCATTTAGAACTTCTGTCCATGAGCAAATACATGAATACAGTGATCAATGATTTCTGCAGCTATATTACCGATATAAATATATACTATTCTGTGTATATACAGCAATGCAAAACACAGCCGATTTGATCCTAAGTTATGAATCTGATTTTATCCCCTCTTGATAGACTACATGTAAGTTTACAGTTCTAGCTACACAAATATTTAGACTTTGCAGACTATTAAGCTTTTTGTAGGTTTCCTTGGAAGATACAGGTTTACAAAAATTGCCTTGCAATTGTACACCTGAAATAATTGTGCAATTCCTGTGAAATCTTGCAAAAGGGAGCACAGACTATTCTTTCAGATTCTCTCTCCATGCCTAACAGAAGCAGAAAATAATGAGCTCCCCAAAATATCCCATTGTTTTTGCACAACAGATAATGGTGTCCATTCAAATTTTGATCAAGCACAATTAAAACTTCAATTTAATATCCCAAACTAGATGATTGATAGGACATTAGGGTTAAAATATGGACTATGAGCAAGGACTATGTTTCCTAATTTGCATTGGTGTTCCTGTCACATTGTTCGCACATGTGAAGTTTTTTTTTAAATTTAGACTAGAAAGAAAGAAATGTATTGAGAGTATCAGCAGCTTGCCCAGAACAAGTATTCTGAGCTGGCGACTCATTAGTTACTTGTAGTTGTATTAGATGTTATTAGACATGACTAATTGTGTGCTTCCCACACCGCTAGTGTCTAACTGGACTCTTAATGTGGAAGCAGTAGAACCAAAATAATGTCAATTAAGATTTAAAAGTTAGATTAAATATTGTGTGACAATCCCTGGACAAGAATGTGCTTGTTTACCCAATAAACGACTCAACCCATGAAAGGGAGTCCTTCAGACCACACCAACCTCAGTGTTAGGTATGAAGATGCAATGAGATGTATTCATTTGTTGTATTGTGCTATCACACTTCACATGGACATGGAAGCAATTTTGATTCATCATTTTAGTAGCCTTTTCACACTTCAAGCAAGCCAAAAATTGCTTTGAAGAAATAACTATTATGAGAGCACACGCAGTTAAGCTGGATTTACTTTGAGCTATCATTGAGAGATACCAGCATAATAGGTATTGTTAAAATAACCTATTCCTTAACTCTCCTATAGAAGATGTAAAAAAACAATATCAAGTTTTTATTGTTTTTGTATAATAGAATTTATACAAACACTTCTGATTTATCTTATATATTAAATTGCAGGTAAACTATTTACTTGTATATTCATTTTAATGTTCTGTAGCTTCTTGGCCAGGATTCACAGAACAATCTTAAGAGAATCATAAAGTTTTTGTTTTTTGTAAACAGGATACACTCTGGGCAAAGCTGTGCCAAGTTCTGCGGCTTGATGAATTCAATTTCTGCTCTTGTATTTAAAAGAAAATGGCTGTTCTTGCTGGACTGTTGTACTCTATAGTGTCGAGAAGGCATCTTACTTGGTCTGTCTAAAAGGAATGTGAAAATGGGTTCTAAATCTAGACCAGTCACCATGTTTGTGATAGGTATGAAATGCATCTTCAGAATGTAGTGGCTTCAAAGAGACCATAGTCAGGAGGCGACTTTCCACACCAGGTTTTCTGGAATCTCTGTATCCAGGAGAGAATAATGAACAGCAAGGACGGGAAATCAAATGTTTATATTTATTACAGCATGGGGGGAAAAGAGAAAAGATCTTGATTTATCTTTTAAAAACCATCCCAGACCAATGAAGACATTTAATTTAGCCATCACTTTAATACAATGAAACCTGCCAGTTATCTCTTTAAAAAAAGTGTTGCATTAGGAATGGAACAAATCTTCATTTGAAGGTTTATTATTTTTTTTCTTTAAATATAATCCTGACTGTAACTGTGAGAATCTTCGTTTGCCCACCCCGTCCCCATCGTCTTTCTACAGAAAAAAAAAGATAATCAAAATGCCTAAGAAAAGGGCAAGCATTTCTTTTTTTAAAAAATCACTGTCTTCTTAAAAATTACATGGTTTCAAGTACTTTTTTGATAGTTAGAGTAAAAACAAGCCAATGTTTTCCAAAACAAAACAAAACCAAAAAAAAAGAAAAGAAAAGAGAAAACAAAAACAAAAACCCAAACAAAACCATAAGTAAAAAAAAAACATTTCATTAAGGGGTGCAGAAAAAAGACATCCCTTTAATAAAACATTATCAACAAATATCGTACACAAACTACAATGTATAATAATTACTTTTCCTTTCCCTCGCTTAACTTTAGAACCAGACTACAAGGTAAGAAAAAACACTGAAACAAGATACAATGTTCTCAAGAATCCGCACAAAGGTAGGTAAATCCAGGGTAAGATAATATTTTACATAATATGAAATACATAGATCAGAAGTGAAGGGTTTTTTTTTCCTTTTATATAAAACAAAGACCAGCTACAAGGGGGTGTAATGTACAGAGATCTCAAGACTTGCGAGTTTCACTATACATGATATGCTTTTCTGTAGTCACCCCTACCAGGAGAAGGTAAGATTTAATTTTTTTTTTTTAAATTCTGCTTTTAATTACAGAGTGAGAAGGAGGGAGAGAGAGAGCCTACAGAATAGCAAGTATACAATTTAACAACAATAATTACTTAAAAATATCTCCATCCAGTTCCAGAGCATATACAGTGAAACCCTAGTAAGATCACATCATTTCATTAGAAAACCCAAAACAAAAACAAAGCAGATGTTAAGAAGTTTGCACTCACAGTTTTTGAGTCCTAGGTCAAGTTTTTAATGCCTTTTCATTTTATTTCTGATACCATCCCCACAGGGAAAAAAAAATAAAATCCCAAGTACAGAAAGTTGACTTACAACCATTTAACGATGCTTTGAAATTATGATGGCCTTGAAAAAGTGACTAATGACTCATCCTCAAAGCTATGACCATCGCACCACCCTACGGTCAGGTGATCACAATTCGGGCCCTTGGCAACTGGCTCGCGTTTATGATGGTTGCAGCATCTTGCGGTCACATGATCCTGATTCGCTACCTTCTCAGCCAGCTTTGACCAAGCAAAGTCAATTGGGGAAGCCAGATTCGCTTAACATCCAGATTTGCTAATGGCCATGGAAAAAATGGCCGTAAAATCAAGTCTGGTCTGCTTAACTATCGCATCGCTAAGCAACCAAAATTCCGATCCCAATTCCGGCTGTAAGTCTAGGACTACCTGTACCCTAACCCTCAATACCCCCCTCCCCCCCCCAAAATTCTGACATTTTCCAAATTCTGCAAAAGGGCAATTCATAGCAGTGCTTGGGGGGGGGGAGAGGGGGGGAAGGACAAGCAAGGGAGGGGGCTAAAACAGTGCATGCCACAGTCACAGATATACCCAAGATCACAATGAAACTTTTGGAGGATGTGATCCTAACAAGGGAGCCAGCTGCATTACAACTGAGGCAGGGAAGTGTTTTCCACTCAGATCTTCTTGATGAAGGAAGTGTTGTGCTGCAAGACACCAACGTAAAAGGGAAGGGGGAGTAGGGGGAAGGTCTTCTGAACAAAGCCCACCAATTTATTTAAAAAAAAAAAAACTGTCCAGTTTTATTATTTTTAATGGCTACAGAGACAACATGAGATTTCATATCTAGACTAGCTTCCTTGCGTAGCACAGCACAAACATACAAGAGGTTTAAAAGAATAGTCAAGCAAAGGAGGCCGGAATTGGGCGCTGTTTGTTTCCAAAAAAACGAACAACAAAAAAAGTGTCATATACATAATAATAAATCCTCCTGCAGAAGAAGGATCTTGTCATGTCTTGAAATATTTTAAAGATTTGTCCTTCATTGTTTTATGGAATAAAAAGTTCAGCCTTTTTATTGCATGAAACTAAAAATTAGGGCTGGATCCCGGGCTCTGAATCTCTCCCTGCCAAATGCACCTAGCTTCTTCTCTTCTTGCATAATTTCTTGAGATCCTCCAAAGGGCAGCCGACTTTTTCTTTATCCTGGAGAAGAGGATGTGGGGGTGAAGGAAGAGGGAAATCACACACTCATTGTCATGCTGGGAGAATACTGGGTGAGGAAGGGAAGGGCAAGGAAAAAAGAAAGAAAGAAAAAAAAATCACACAATAAGAATGAGGCCAAAATCAGAACAAATGGCTAACTAATGTTCCTAGGTAAGAAAACGGGGAAAAGAGATAAATCTTCCTAACTGATTCAGCAAATCACAGACAGAAAATATGTTAATAAGTTCTAATTTCCATTCTTTTATCTCCTGTTAGTCAACGATGGTTAGTGGTAGGTTGGTGGTCAGGTGGAAACTCAAGTGTTGCTGCTTTTACTATTTCTGTTGTCATGTGTACACAATGATAAAGACCCTCAAGTTAGAATGAATATAATACTACAATACTTTAATCTTACATATTTTTGCATGAAACAAATTACGCTAACAACGAAGATGTTTCTTTTTCTTAATTAACGTTTGCTTCGGTTGTTGGATCAGCATTCCTTTCTTGAAGCTATATTTCGTATTAGCATAATTGGCAGAACCAACCACTTAAACTAAGTATCTCTATTGCTTTGACCATCAGGGATAATTTTCAAAAAGTCCATCCGTTCCAAGAAGATGCAGCATAAGTTGTGCTTTCCTACTTCTTCTAATACCCTCATTGAAAATTTGATTTTAAACTCCTCGTGGTAAGACCTATCATTGATTTATGTTACTTTATTTTTTTTAAGTATATAAATAATAACAATGGCAATGATTTTCCTACACTGAAAGGGCCTCTGTGATCAATATAAACTCCAGCCAAAAGTTGTCAGGCAACAAGTTTCTCTTATGCACATACAGTACACACAGTTGCTGTACGTTCAAACTGTGAGAGCCAAGCACATTTCTTTTTTGTTTGCTCTCTGGTTCTAGCATTGTTTCAAAGGAACTCTCTATATTTCCTTATTTCTTTTAAATAACTTGTGGTCTCTATTTTCCCGATTTGGAACTATTTATCTTCCTCTTGTATAGAAGGTATGGTACATCCAAATATCATACAGATTATCTGACTCTGGATCTTTTCCCAGTTCTATCAGCCCCCACATCATACTTCCTTGATTTTTTTTTTTTTAATCTGCTGGTCCAGGAGCACCCTCACATTGTCAGCCAACATATTCCACATATATAAAACAGATACTTCTCAAAGAGCCTTGAAAAGCTCCAAGATTGAAACGCAACGTGTTTAAAGAGCGGGTGTAAAAATGACTCACGTTGTCATTTTGGAAGGAATGGAGGAAGTTGCCTCCCAGTTCACCATCATCTCGTGGAGTGCCCGGAGGATTGCTAATGCCACTTATGTTGTTTGGAGAATTCTACAATTAAAAAGAAAGAAGGGGGAGGGGAGGGGGAACACACAGACCACACACATACACACTGAAAGTGAGAGAGTGTCTTTCAGCAATGTGTACACAAACAACTATAGGAAAACACATTGTTCACGGTTGAGCAAAAGATAGCTAAACATGAAGCTTGTGCACAGGAAGAAAGTATTGCACTTCATTTGGAGCATAAGGATCTTCATCTGCTAAGTCAACAGGGGAAGTCTGCCAACTAGTCTGGCAAACTAATAAACTTGGACAGGAGGATGAACATTTCCTCCCTACGTTTACCCCATAGTGTCCTATAATCCTAAATTTGCCATTTAATACAAAAAAAAAAAAAAAAGATAAGCCCCCACCTAAGTATATTAGCAACATATTGACTTACTTTTGGAAGTCCATCAATGTCTCCTGACCCTTATGAAAGAAGATTGGGATGGTGGGATGGAGAGGAAGACAAAAAAACAGGCTGTTAGTAGAAAGACTTCGCTTCCTTCTTCTAAAACCAACATTTCCCCCAACTAGCGTTGAAACATTTAGATCCTGAACCTATATGTAGAAAATAAGGCTGCTGCAAAATGTACGGCTGGACCTTCTGGGAAGCAGCTGGCAGTACATTAGTGAGTTGTAGGTCACAGCTGGGCTAATGCAAACCTCTTAACATTTGCCTCCAGAAAGGGACATGCTGGGGGATGCCTCAGCTGCCATTCCTTTGCATGGAAAACTCCCCGGAGCAGAGCCCAGCTCACCTTCCTGCACAGCACTAGAGTAATGGCCTAATCGAGTTGCTACGGCCTCGGCTCCCTCCCGTGAGCTTTCTGACACTGATCAAGATGGAGTACAGCACCTCTACTTCAGCAAGATGTATAAGGCAAGCATGGGAGGTTAATGGGTCTTTCTGCTGCTTTAATTAAAACACACACACCACAGATAGGTTCATGCTGCTTCTTCTCTGTTATCTATCAACAGGAGTCCAGCAAGCTTGTGACTAGCGGTTCCTGTTTTCTGGCTAATTCTTAAACACTACGAGTGTTTAGGAATGGCAAAGACATTGGGATTGCTGATTATCGACTTAGGGCTAGTCACCTGTGAAAACATGGGAGGAATTTCCCTCAGAAAAATAAGGAACAGGAAAATCAAAGCCATCCATTTACTAATGAGAAAGCCCTACGGGTTCTGAAGACAAAGAACACCAGTTGCAGAAATGTGTAGAATATCAGGGCAAAGGTGCTATTGATACAATTCTAGTCACACGGCACATTTACTCCTGTCCTAGTGTTGAGCCTTTAAACATTTCCTACAATACCTGGGAGTGATGCCATAAGAGACCAAGAGATGTCATGGAAAAATAAAATGGCAGTGGTCTGTTGCCCATGTTGCTGGATTAGGTTGGGGGTGGGTGGGATAGAGCATGTTGGTGTGGGGAACTATGGAAGGAAGCAGCCAGCTAGAGTAGAAGGATACTAGATTAGCGGCCCCCAACCTTTACGGCTTGGTGGCTCGGTGGGGGGGGGGGAAAGAGGGGAACGGGCCTGTGCAAGTGGCATGCCAGCCCATGCATACATATGCCAGCCTGCCGCTCACGCAAGTCGAGCTGCGCGCATGCGCACTGGCCCACCACTTGTGGAAGTTGAACTGCACGTGCTCCTACAACTTGAGCTGGGTGCATGTGTCCATGTGCCGGCCAGCCACTTGCGCGGCCTGGTTTCTAACAGGCCATGGCCTGGTAGTGGGCCACGGCCCAGGGGTTGGGGACCCCTGTACTAGATTAAAGGCTGCCTCCTGGAGAGGGCTTCCAGGCGCCTGAAACTGGCTGAGGGAATTCTTCCCTCTGCATTCTGACCAATGTCTTACTACAAGGCCTTCTCTCCTAGGTTCCCACAACTCACTCTATGACTTTGGAATGATTTGGCCTCCTTGTAAAATATATAAATTGAGCCACTCATTGGATGTGGCTTACCCAATCAGAAACTCCCAGAGAACCAACTTCTATTAAGAGACAGAATCCTGTGTGACTTTCCCCCGAATATTTTTTGTTCAGCTTACCTAATGAGCCATTCATGTGATGGGGTTCCATCCCACCCATGCCTCCCATGGGGCCATCTGATCCAGGCCCCATTGGGAACTGAGGGGGGAAAAAAGAAGGCATCCATTATGATTGATCATTTGTATTGTAAAATGCCACCCAACCGATTATCTTATGTATGAACAGCTATAACATTCAGAAAGTTAATATGTTCTGCAAAGCAGGATTTTTTTTGACGCCTGTTACTAGGAAAAGAAAATCTGATAGCTTCAAAAGAGAGAACAGCTAGAGGTATCAAATTCCATCAGGCAAGATGTGGTAAAACACCCTAATTTTTAATATATTGGATTTTATTCTACTCATACCAGACAGCTACCCAAGCTTTGAAAGAAAGCTGAAATTATCACTCCCTCGAAGAGAGAGTGCAGCAATGGCACATACTTTCGAAAGTAAATGAGGAGGAGGAAATCTTCAGAGCAACCCTTGGTAATTAGCTTCAACTAAATGTGCAAGATGGAGTAGGGTTCAAGCTGTGTTTTCTTTAAAAACAGCCCAGTCTCAGCAACGCATGGGATGGTCTTGACCAGAGCCACATGAATGCTACTATTTTAATAAGCATAAAAAATTAACAAAGTCCTGAAGAGTTAATCACTTGTTAATGGTTTGTTTTATTTCTATTTTGAAACAAATTGCTGAAATCAATTAAACTGCTTTACCCTCAACTGATGAAGTTAATTATGATTTGTTATGGTATCTGATATGTAAATTATTAGAAAGCAGACTTACATTCGACCGACTGCCTCCAGGCGGTACAGGATTAATCATTGTGTAGATGTTGTCACTTGAATTTGTCGAATCTATAGAACAGTGAAATCCACTAAGTCAGGGTGATTAATTCATTTCTTAATTAAAACAAACTCATGCCACTTGAACTCATTCTTTCGAGCTTTATCACCTAAAATTCCCTCTAAGTACCACCATTTTCTGGCTAATTTGTATTTAATGAAGATTCACAAAGTTTTTAATCACAGAAATTCAACTGTGAAAAGAAGTCTGCTACTAACCAAGGATCTTGAAGCGTTTGTGCTACGAGAGATGAAGAAAGATAATTTTCTGCCACATGCCACTTAGCGCCTCAAAATTAGCCAGCGAAATTATCTCACTGCACCATAATATTTTTTCTTCTTTTTGAAAGAAGAGTAATATTTATCATTTTATGTATTCTTTTCCCCAATAAAGCAAGCGCCTAGATTTTTAGTATTGGTAGCAGGAGGAAAGTCAAGCTGTAGGATACAAACACGGAGATTTATAAGCAGGCCACAGTAACGGAATTAAAAAAGGCGGGAAGATTTGTGGCTGAATTAACATATGGATTGTTTTATTATGATCTAGTAAGAAATGTAGGTCAGAGTCCTCATAAAAATGCAGGAGGAAAGCAGTGGTAATATTAAAGTGTAGCTCCAACTCTGCAGCTGTTGTGCACCCGTTACATGCAACAGGGCCACCTTCTTCAAGTGTCCCTTTCTATTTTTTCTTTTTCTAATTGATGCTCAAAGTGTGAGCCAAATCAAACTTTGGCCCTGTCAGAATATCCACTATACACACACATACACACGTTCCGTTCTCTTCCTTTACTGTAAGGCAAGATGGGGAACCACGGCTCCTTTATAACTTGGGGAGGACTTCAACTCCCAGAATTCCTGAGCCAGCATTCCTGAGCCCAAGTCATAAAAGGGCTATAGTTCCCTGCCTCTGCTATAAGGGAACCAAAGGCTAGGAGGGGATTTTATGCAGCCTTCTGGGAAGACAAGTGGACAACACTGTGCAAAGTGGCATTCCAAAACTGCTGTGCATCCTCTGTAGTGTAAAGCCGGATGATGAGTTCCTGGCTACTTCTCTGAGGAATTCCTTGGCCCCAGGACAGGGAAAGCCCACAAAAGTGGAACATTACAGCCTTAACCACACTGGACTTAGGGAGTTTAATAGAGTTTATTTTACATTTTCCTCTAATTCCCTTGGGGTCTGTAGAGAATGATTTAAGTTAAGATTCTACAAATCATCCAGACACTTTTTACTTTGGATAAAACGTTTCACCAGGATGATGAAAAAAAAAAAAGATGAAATAAGCCTATTATAATAAGTCAACATTTATTAAAAAATATCGAAGGGAGCAGTGCCACACACTTAACCCTGCTTGCCAGGAGCTTGACGCTGATTGCAAACTGTCTTCAGATGAATCCAGAAAGGCTGATCCACAGGTGAACCTCCATTTGTCTAATTCCTATTGGACAACTTCCCCATGCTTTAAGCCTAACAGAACCTAAGCCAGGGGTAGGCAACCTTGGCTCTTTTATAACTCGTGGACTTCAACTCACAGAATGCTGGCTCAGGAATTCTGGGAGTTGAAGTCCACGAGTCATAAAAGAGCCAAGGTTGCCTACCCCTGACCTAAGCCATCAGAGGAAGGAAGGAAGGAAGGAAGGAAGGAAGGAAGGAAGGAAGGAAGGAAGGAAGGAAGGAAGGAAGGAAGGAAGGAAGGAATTTCATTTGATTATTGTCTGCAGCTGTTCCAAAACAAATAGGGCATCAACCACATGCAAATGTTATGTTGTCACTTTCCATCAATGAAAGAAACTCTTTCTTTTTCACGCCGCCTTTCCCGTTCTCTTCCCCCATCCCTTACCTGCAGGGCTAGGCATGATGGGTGTTCCAGGAGGACCTCCGCCACCAGGGGGCCCCTGTTGACAAGATTAAATACGCATCAGGCACCACTGTGATCACATAGCCTGCAATAGGTCAGCCAGATCTTGCTGCTGTCAGCAACAATGTCTCACCTTGGTATTCAGCCAAGCATTAATCTCCTGCTAAAACCTTCCATGCACCCTTGTAGCCAAAGTGCAATTTCTTTGTTTAAGCCTCGGGAAAAATGGAGGTTTTTTACAGAGAGATAGCAAGGTGCTTCTATGGAAGATGCACACACTGGTTCTATCTTGTCAGGGAAGGAACAGAAGGAGGAGGACCATCCTTTCTGCAACCTTCACATCTGCAGAAGTTGCAGCAATAAGTGGGCAGTTTAGAGCACTGTAACTTGCGATGTCAGTGTGTTAACTTGATGGTCTGATTCCAGTCCAATTTAAGAATTACAGCTGCTAAAAATTCTGACTGTAACTGCTCTAAGATAAATTAAAAAAGCGGAGTATCACAAGTATCACATCATTCATAATGCTGGGGGGTTAGAAAGGTATTTCTTTCCATACTTTAGGGCAGTATTTCTCAGCCTTCGTGATTTTAAGACGCGTGGACTTCAACTCCCAGAAATCCCCAGTCAGTGTGGCTGGCTGAGGAATTATGGAAGCTGAAGTCCACGTGTCCCAAAGTCACCAAGACTGAGAAATGCTGTTTTAGGGGGACGTTGACTGAAGAAATGACTTCCTCTCCATCTTATGCTAATCAACATCCTCTCTTTCAGCATGCTTTATGCACTATGCTTCCTGATTTGCATATTATACAGATGTGGACGCTGCCCTTCAGCAGGATAAACAATGCAACAGCATGAATGCTTTTAACCATAATCTAGGCTGCATACTTGTGAATACAAGTATCCCCAGAGCTAGTTAACAAATATACTGTCACTTCATGACATGCGACTAGGTCAGGGGTAGGCAACCTTGGCTCTTTTATGACTCGTGGACTTCAACTCCCAGAATTCCTGAGCCGGCTGGCTCAGGAATTCTGGGAGTTGAAGTCCACGAGTCATAAAAGAGCCAAGGTTGCCTACCCCTGGACTAGGTTACTCGTGAAACTTTCTCCTCCCAGTTGTCTTGACCTGTCCCACCAGATCTGAGGGAAAGGACATGCTCTGGGACACTCAGTAAAGCAGTGTCACCTGGCAGGCCTAGGAACCAGGACTCCTCTTGTGATGATGACTGTCTTATGGAACAGCATCTCCACGGGGATCAGAAAGGTTCTGATCCTGTTGGCTTTTCCAGAAGACTGCAAGGTCCTGGCTCTGGGATGTTTATGGAGCTCACTTTTTTTCAATACAGTCTTGACTTGGGTTTTTAATTGATCTGGATTTGTAGGCGATGACCAGGCTGAGCCTGAAGGTGGGGTCAAAGGCACCATCAGTTTGGCGTCTCTATGCTCCCATAAGAGACCTGAGTCCAGCCCCTCTTGAAGTCCATTGATCTGGAGCCAATTTGCCTTGACCATTAGTAGATCAGTTTCCTGTGTATAGGTAGCATGAAATAAACTTATGGTACTTTTTGAAATCTATCCTGGTTCCTGACTTCTTGCACCTGACAGGATTATGGATAATGTTCTTTTCTGTGCTCACTGCCCAGTGATTAGATGGGTGGCCATGCAGCTTTGTTTAACCGATGGATTAAAAAAATATGAACTTACCACATATGTACCAGGTGATGAAGAAGAATATGGAATCTGCAAACAAAGCACACGCGTAACTTTTCAGAGAGGGACCTTTTGACAAGGGAGGGTTCAGAACCCTAATAAAAATATTTATTGTTTTTAAATATGCTTAAGAGGATAGGACAGCTGCACAGAAGGAAATGGAGGATATCCCATGTCTCCTGCTCAGGATGACACCCCGCTGGGAAAACAGAGCAAGGGATGAAGCATATATTTAAAGGGAGATGCAGAAAGAAGAAATAAACTAAATTCCAAGGTCCAAGTGGTAAAGGCATTCCACAGAAAAACACTTACTGAGTTAGCGCTGTTGGGATTGGGCCATGGTCTACCAGCTCCTGGACCCCTGGAGTTCAAGAAAAGAAACAAGCTTTTAGCACACACACATACACACACATACATTTGCTCAAGCCCAAGTAGAGAGTAAAACGGCATTCATTTCCACATCAAACGAAAGGTACATCAGTCAAAAGCCAGGAGCATGAGAAACGCCTTACATGTTAATCCCAGGCATGCCGGGCCCTAGAGAGTTGGGTGGAGGTCTCATCCCGCCGCCATAGTTCTGCAATGATAACCAAGGATCAGTCTACCATAACGAGAAGGGAAACCGGAGAAGAAAAGAGAAAGGAAAAAAAACAAACAAAAACGAGAGGGTTAGTTTGTGAAAATGAACTTTAATTAAAAAAAAAAAAAGATGATGACAATGAACATACAGGTAAACTTAGCAACTTCTAAAAGTGAAATAGGGCTGTGGCAACTCTCATTTTGCTGTTTTGACTGGAAAAGCTTTTTTTTTTTTTTAAATCTTAAAAGCCACCAAGTTTCCATCTCTTAGTAGAAAATATACTAGAAACTAGAAACGCCCATTGGGCAAAAGCTTCTGGCACTGCCCAAGGTATACCAACAAGGGAGTAGCCCCACCTGGAAAATAAGTAAGATCTAAGAAAAGTAATTCAAACCAAAAACAAACAAACCAAATGTAGTTTGTTCCTTACACATGAATCCAAACAAGTAGGAGATGTAAAATAATTAAATTACTTGCTCGGGGTGGGGTAACGGTTGTGGAGAGACTGATGTGAGGAAGCAGAACATGAGAGAGAGGGGAGTGAGAGACAGACAAAGAGAGAGAGAGAGAGAGAGAGATTAATTCTGCTTTAGGAAATACAGAATAATGAGCAAGCAATGGGTTTGCCCAAGAGGAGATGTTGACAACAGCAAAGTGTGTAGCAGGTTTGTGAAGAGCATTCCTTTCTCCCAAACGTCTGTCTTCAACAACAGTAACAAAGAGCATCAAGTAGCATCTCAACTGCATACCTTTAATTTTACCTCTTAAAATATCACAATCATGAAAGACGCAAAGGACTTTTCTGGCCAAAGAAATAACACTATGGGTCTATTAATATGATTACTAAAACCCCTTAAAATTAGAGCACTTAAATCTTAAATGTTAGAGTGATCCTATTTAAATTCACTTCTAGATATCCAAATGTCTGCTTAGCCCAATTTTCCAGATATCAATCTTCAAAAAAAGGTCAATGCAAGCTAGGCATAACAATTTGCTTTAAAAAGGGGTCTACAGAGGGAAAGGGAGCAAATCCATCATGTTGTTGGTAACATGCAGGGCTACTGTTTAAGAAGCAGCAATGAACAGGGACTTGTGGCTGAAGTATAAAATAGGAGGCATGAGTCAAGTCCTCAACTCCTGCTCCTTGGTTGACTCCTTGGTGTATCTCTTACCTATGACAATGTTCTTTATGCAGAAATTGTAAATGCTACTAAATAAGCCAGCAGGATTGCATGATTCCTGAACTAAAAAACCTGCACAGGTTGCTAGTTACCAAATGGGCTATTTTCCCCATCAAGTTGTCCTAACCAAATGAAGCCACAACCACAGCTATGTGTATAATTAGGAGGTAAAACACAATTTAAATTCCTGAGAGGCAAACAGGCTGTTTGGCTGAAATATTAAATGAAAAAAAAAAAAACACCCTCCCCATCTAACAGTCCATTACAGCCTCCACTTGATAGTACTTTTCCCCCTCAACATTTAATCTTTTATTGGCTGGAACAGAGACTTACATTACTCACAAAGTGGAACAATTGCAACCAGGAAGAAAAGGATTTGCTTCGAGTTCCTCACTCATAGCCCATACACAGAAAAGCATATTACCGGTAGAAAGTTTGTCTCTAACATTCACACAAGGCTTCATAAACATATGGTGCAATCACACTTGCCGCTTACAACGGCTAAATGACATGCCTACATCTCCAAAAGTATGAAAGAATGCTACAGCTAATATGCTGTTTCATCTTGATGAGCAGCACCTGGTTTGCTTGACATATGCCGTGAATCCAGAACCTTTCATGAGGCCGTCTTTGTTTGGCTGGTGCAATTATAAGAAATGCAAACTTTTGTGATAGTATATGAGAAACCTTTGAGAGCTTTGAGGTCACCAAGCGTTCCAGACCATTTAAACCAGACAAAAGAGCACCTGGAATCTAGACTGGCTTGGAAACAAAATCCCCTTTTTCTCTCTCCTGGTAGGTTCTCATTCTCTACTGGGCATCAGTACCGTTCATATGCTTTTCTTCATGTGATATACTTCCCAAAATAGATAAACATGCTGTTTTCACAGCCAGAATTGATGCAGAAGATTTACATAGGGCGCAAATTCTAATTACTTCATCCCAATCACTGCAGAAATAAGACTTAGAAGATTTCAGCGCAAATGTGCTCCGAAACTCATCAAAATTTATTTGCCTCCTTCTCCAAATCTAGACATACTTCTGTCTTTGCTTATGCCTGTCTAGTTATCTAGTCTTACCCTAACAATAATTGGCCTGAGTGATTGCTCTCTTATACTTGCATATTTTGTTTAGAAGTACAGGTAGAAGTACAGGGCCAGAGTGCAGGTCTGATTGAATCAAGAAGAGCAATATGGTAAGGAAAGTTTGTAATGCTCAGTACTTTTGCTGCTGCAGCAAATATGAGAAATATCACAGGATATTAGTTGATGCGTGCAATTTGCAGCAAGAAACCAAAATGTATTCTTGCACATTTTCCTTCTAAGATGCTATCCAATACTTTACGAGATTACAATATCAAATTTGCTGGAATGGATTAAGAAAAATGATTTTCCAAAGGCTATTAGCCCACTTTCCTTAGCAAATGGATACTCTCTCATATGCTCATTTTCAGGGCCGCATTCTGCATTGGGTGCTTATAGATAGTTTCTGCTTAGGAGAATGCAAACATATTGTTTCTTTTCCATTCCCAAGCTGTTCTCACTGTAATTCATTGTGATAATTGTTCAAATTGGGCTTAGCAGTAGTTTTGCATAACCACAATAAGCTTTCAAGATTGAGTAAGATAAAAGTTGGTGAGTTTTGAAAACATGTTTTACATAAGAAATCATCACCACCACCACCACCACCACCTCAGGTCCTTGGGAAGGACTCACTAGGTGGACAACAATGCCAGATCTAAACATCTGGCTGACTGTGCAACCAAATATAATAATGCTAAGCCAAAATCTATGATTTTACAAATTGTAATGAGTAAGGTCTTTAACACACTAAGCAAACACATGGGCAGCCAAGAACATTTTATAGTTGAGTGCTATACCTAAACCTAGACACTATTCAAAAGAGAGCCCAGAAGAAATGGGATTTCCATCTGAAGGCGACATATTTACAATGCTTCATTAAGAGTGATGTCATCTTGTCAGACGGGCAACATATGTAAGCATGTTTGGAACCTGGACCTCTTGTCTCCAACCTATTCAGCAGGGGTCTTCAAACTTGGCCCTTTTATGACTTGTGGACTTCAACTCCCAAAATTCCTCAGCCAGCGTGCCTGGCTGAGGAATTCTGGGAGTTGGAAGTCCACAAGTCATAAAAGGGCCAAGTTTGAAGACCCCTGCTATACAGTGAAGGTGATTTTAACATGCCTCTGCCCCTGGCTACAAATGCAGCAGAACATAAATATGGCTGTGAAATTCTTGTCCTCCCTTAACTGAATGCTACCGAATGACTTCACCTTGACCTGTGTTCTCAAATGGTTAGATGCATGCTGCAGTGAGGAATGGCGGTCTGCAACTACAACCAAAGAAAAACCTGTCTGAAAACGTAACGTGACAAGGAGAGGCAAGATGTTTCAGCTTGGCAGAGGAAGAAGCTAAGAGAACAAGAAGATGGCAGGACAGAGCCACAAGAAGCAAGCTTATGAAAGAAGAGGTTTGCATCACTCCCAAGACAACAATAAATTATCAGACTACTCAGTTACTTGGAATAGCCAAGAGGCAAGCAAAAAGTGGACTCAATGAGAGAAGAGAACTTTCACCTCTCTTCCCCAATTGACTTTAACCTCTGAAAGTCTGTCTCATGGATCTGGAAACTGTTGGCCTGAGTAATTATCCCTAAGACAATCCTGGGGGCAAAAATAAATATAACATACTGCAAAATTTTATCTCTGAGCAAGAGCTCTGAGGGCAGCTTAGAAATCTATCTAGATTCTTCAGGTTTAAACAGAATCAGAACTCTGGAAAGCAGAAATGAAGTGTGATTTGGTTACAACCAGGATTGTTTCGATCCACCTACTCTTCCTTTGTCTTCCTTCATTTCCTGTCTAGAATGTAGCAAAGGTGAAGTATATGATTTTTTTTTTAAAAAAAGAAAAGGCAGTGTGTGTGGGGGGGAAAGCTTGCTGAGTGGGGTCTGTGTGTCTGCTCCTGCTATAAAGAACGAGGTAAATCAAAACAGATGAGACTGCAGCAAATTTAATTATTAACATTGATTCAACTGAAATACATACAGCATTCTATCTGCAGCCTCCCCTCTTCCCACCTTGCACTAAGATTATCATTCCTGAGTGGGAAAATCCCAATGAAATGAAAGTTTGCCTAGAGTAAAAAGCAAAAACAGAACGGGAATAGGTGGTTGCGTGAAGTACGTGATGGGGAATGTTCATTTTTTTTTTTTTGAAGCCCTAACTAAATGTGGGAAGGTGGGATTTTTCCAGACATATGTAAACACACTAATGTAAAATGCATTACCGCTAATGGTAGAGAGAAAAGGTCTTAGAAGGAATGGAAGAGCCCCTAGAGGCTGCTTTTATGATGTTTTGCTTGCAAACTTCACAAAGTAGCATGCATAACGCTTGGCACTGGACAGGGGAGGAAGCGGTCTGCCCAGGTTTTACCTGTGGACCTGGGCCCATCGGTCCCATTCCTCGAGGAGGATTCATCCTTTGCATCGGCCCACCCATGTTGGGATGCCCTAGTGAGAGAACAGACAGGAAGATGTTACAGAGCATTACGGAGAAATAAACAAAGAGCAGAAGGAAAAGCCCAGTGAAGGAATTTCTGAAGGCACCTTCAACATCTGTTACCTTGTTGCCGTGTAGGGTCCATGGAGTTGGGCAGCAATGGCTGTGTACCAGGAACACCTCCTGGAGGCTACAAAAGAGGGAAACAAAGCTGATAAAATCTAAATTATGGATACCTAAAACAATTAACATTCTGTCTTTTCTATATTAGCTAGAGCTATAGATAGGCAATACTTTATTTCTAGTCAGGATACCCCCGTGCAAAAAATGCAGAACTCATTTTCAACCAATAACACATGGCACTGAAGTTAAACCATTGGATGCAAGGCCGTGTGAACTGCTTGGAATCAACCGAGACTGGTATTGTTGAATGTGGGTGAATATAAATCTGAACCCTTGCGAGATGAAATTTTAAAAGCTGGGATGAGGAAGTTGTGTCCCTTCAGCTACTGCTTATATATGACCCTCAGCATAGCATAATTTGCCAGGCAACAAGGAGATGCTGAGAATTCAGCAACATCTGGAGATCCACAAGTTCTCTAATCCTTCTTTACAGAATAATACTGAGATTATCAAATGGGGTCTCAGTAAATTTATTCAACTAGTTCCATATTAGTTTCTATTTTGGATTAAAGTGACTTCATAGGAAGTTCATTCAAGCTTGACTTCTTAAAAGATCTATTAGTATTGTCAGTAAATAACATACATATCTATTTCACATGGAGATGTGCAACCTGCAGTTGGGAGAAAAAGGCCCTTCCTTGGGAACTCAAATATCGGTTTCTATGTACAGATGCTACTGATGAGCACATAGCAAAAACTGTCACTCAGTTAAGAAATCTGTCCAAGTTATTTGTCTCCCTTCTAAAAGAAATTGGTTCTGTTCAGGAACTTCATAAATGATAAATTCTGCTTTCAGAATTTGCTCTAAGAAAGCAGTGGATTATATATGGACATACTTGCGTACTAAGTTAGTATGAATAATTATAGAAAAATCACAAAGAACAGGCTTAGCAAGCCTTTTCTTCTTCTTCTCAGAAGTGGACTCAGAAGTGCTTTTAACAATTAACAGTCTCTCTTTTACAGCCCTTAGCCAAATGATTTAGCTTGAAATTTAGATAATATGCACAATCCAGGAAACTTCCACTTCCAAGCTCCAACTTATTTGTTATAGGCGTTCCAGAAAATCAATTTGTAGAGCAGTAATGTGTGATTATCCATATGCTAAGGGGAATCCAGAAGCCTTCTAGTTAGAATTTTTAACTACAATTTTCCCTGAATCAAATGACAACATCTCAAAATTAATAACACTTTCAACACTTTTCTGGTCCAGTTTGGACCAGAATGGAACATGACTGATTAATATCGCAGATACCTACTCCTATTTCAAACAGGAATAGGCAGACCCATCCTCTGTCTCTTATGCATTTATATATTTATTGTATTTGTTTCCCCACTGTATGAGGCAAGCAGAGAATTATTTTTAAGTAGCAGAATTCATTTTCAACTCTGAACAGCAGGAAGACCATACTGAAAACATTTCCCTCCCTCCTCTCTTTTAATATGCCAGCTCTTTGTAAATTGTATATTTACTCTTCCTAACATAATTTTCCTTGGAGCAATTAGTTGTTGTACCCTGCTTTCTTTTCCTTAACTCCGTCTAGGCTGTTTTCACTGCCAAAAATTATCATTCCCTTATCCATGACACAGCGACAAAAGGCTTGGGATTAAAAAAAAAAAAAAAGAAACTAAAAATAAAACGAGAGCAGGAGGATTAACTCTTGATTGCTGCTTTGTCAGCAATTATAGACAGGTGTCATCAAATACAGCTTCTTTTTGGATTGCTTGTGGCTGATGGGAATCGTAGTCCAAAAATGAGTGACGGGCATTTGATTGCCTGAATTAAGGTCACATCTGAACCCCAAATTTCCGTTGCTAAGCAAGGCAGTTGCTAAGTGAGTTGTGCTCCATTTTACGACCTTTTTTGCCACCGTTTTAAGTGAATCACTGCAATTGTTAAGTAAATCACGTGGTTAAGTGAATCTGGCTTCCCCAGATTGACTTGGCTGGTTGGAAGCCAGCTGGGAAGCTTATAAATGGCGATCATATGACCCTGGGACACTGCAACTGTCATGAATACATGCCAGTTGCCAAGTGCCTGAATTTTGATCATGTGACTATAGGGATGCTGCAACGGTTATAACTGTGAAAACTAGTCATAAGTCACTTTCTTCAGTACTGTTGTAACTTTGAATAGTCACTAAACTAATGGTTGTAAGTCAAGGAATAACTGCATTGCAGGACATTTTGGTTCTTGCCAATGGGAAGGAAAATTCTACTAAAGAGGGTATCCGTAGTACACTACATCGAATTACAGCTTTACCTTTGAATAAATTATGGTGATTTATGCTCCCTTACTTATTTTTCAGGGGCAAGATCTGTTGAAGAGTTTCACAGGATTCACACTTATTTAAATCTCACCAATTTATTCACCGATTCATTTATATTTGAAGAGGTTAATCTACAGTTAAATATTTGGCAGATCCATATTAATTTATTTTTACAGCTATCTCTCAAACAAAAGACTTGAGTTTATTAATTTCACTATTACACTTCCATTGAAGAAAGCAGTTCACCCCATGTTATGTTCACAGCAGCAGACAGCACAAAATAGAAATGTTTTATTCTGATGCCAACTACTGCTGGCAAATGCATTGCGTGTGAACGCCCCTTCCCTCACACTTGTTTTAAGTAGCAAGAATAGCTCAAATCATAAATCTTAGGAAAACAACTTCAGCATGCTCAATGTAACTAAGAATATTTAATTTTGAAAACATGCAAAGGATGTATTTAGAAGATGGCTTGTTCTTATAATCATAACATTTTTTGAAAGGTGCACATGACCAGAGTATATGCTGTATAAATCTTTCAATGGCTTCTGAATACCAGTCGCTGGAAAAGAATAGTGGGAAGCTATTCCCGTATGACTTTATGGCCCCGATGCAAAACAAAATGCGGTATTTGTGCTGTAGTCTCTTAGAACAATTTCAGAACAGATTTTACTGCTCTTTGTTGTCTTATTATCTTAAAGAAAGAGCCCTATAAAAGTGGAAGTGTAAATATTTTCTGTGACTAAGGCAGCTTTCTGTATTTCTTTTATACTCTAGTTTGCATGAAGCCAATAAAGAATTTGGCTATGTACTGTACTCTTTTTATATTCCATGGGTGTTTTTTTTTTTTTTTTTTAGACCTACAGGTTTTATTTCTGCCAGCAAAACTTCATCTGCAATGAAACATGCTTAGTGTAAGAATAGGTAAACATTTTATCAAAGCTTGTTTCTCCTCTTATGTATATGTATCTCAATCTGAATACATGTAGTCCTTGACTTATAACCGCAATGAAGCCCAAAATTTCCATTGCTAAGCAAGACAGTTGTTAAAGTGAGTTTGACTCCATTTTATGACTTTTCTTGCCACAGTTGTTAAGTGCAGTTGTTAAGTTAGTGACAGTTAAGTTGTTAAGTGCTTCCCCGTTGACTTTGCTTGTCAGAAGGTGCTCACATGATTCCGGGACACTGCAATTGTCATAAATACATGCCAGCTGCCAAGCGTATAAATTTTGTTCACATGCCCATGGGAATGCTGCAATGGCCATAAGTGTCAAACATGGTCATAGGTTTTTTTCAGTGTCCTTGTAACTTTGAACAGTCACTAAATGAATAGTTGTAAGTCGAGGACTACCTGTAGTACTGTAAAAAGTTATCTGGACTTAGAGGCTAATACAGTACCTGGTTTCCCATTCTAATGGGGGGCCGTGGGCCTCCTGCGTATCTCGGTGACATAAAAGGCTGTAAGCATATAAAAATAGTTGAGTGGCAATGAATGTTTAAATGTGGAAGTCAACATTAAGCACTCTCATTTGTACATGCACATGAAAAATGACTCCCTCACACACACTACATACACACATTTCATTAATTAAATATTTTTGAGATAGAGTCCCAACCAACCCAATAATAAATTCAACATCCTGCATTCCACGCAACTTATAATTTGACAAATATATACAAAAGCAAATTAAACAAACCCCCCCCCCTCTTGGTAAGTATTTTGTTTCAAAATCTTTGGGGTGTGTTTGTTTGTGTGTGTGTGTGTTATATATTTTAAACTTTGGCAATTGTAGATTCAGCTGTTAAAATTAACACACAACGTCTGTACTGGATATTCTTTTACTTAGTTTGTTAAATGAAAAATGAGGTTGAAGAAGGGTTGAGTTTAAAATATTCCAATGACAAGTTGTGAAAACATGTTCTCAAACCATATTCAGGAAAAAAAAGAGTAAAAATTATATTTGCATGTAAATTAGCATCCGCGAAATGAAAAGCTGTTTTCTAAACTGATGTCAATAAAACAAGTTCAACCCAGAAAAACAGACGTCTTAATGGAGATGGAATGAAATAAGCATTCGGGCCCCACAGCTTGAGTAGAAATAAATCTGCAAAGTTACTGAAATGATCCTGGAGCCTCATATAATGATGTTAGCGGAAGAGAAGGACCCCCGCATGCTAAAAAGTTTCACTCAAAACACACATATCCCCAAGATTCAAGGTTTTTACCTGACTGTGGGGTCCCATCATGCTGTTGGGGTTGTGAGGTGGAGGCTGTGCGTGTGGCGAGGGCTGAGAGCCAGGCGGTCCCTGTCAGATTGGATAAAAGAAGGTGGTTATAGATCAGATACATCCATGTGCAAGAAAAGAATTTGCTTAATAAGTTGATAAATCTTACCAAACAAATCGTTTGGTTCGATGTTTTATTAACTGAAGAAGAACGGCTAAGCACATCAGAAGAGCTTTTAGATTATAAAGAAAGAAAAAGAAGGGAAGAGGATTGGGCCGTAATTTAGTTTTGGTCGCCGTAATTGCACATTATTCTTGAAAATGCCACTGAAATTCTTCTAATAACACTGACATCAGACAGCAAATAACAAAGTAACATTTATTATTTAGCCACATCTCATTTTCAAAGTTCGTCTTAGAATTCTGAGTAATGGATAGAATGGGTTTTTTGGTAATTGCAATATCTGGATTAGAAACCATTAATGAATATATTCTGTTGTCCTGTCACTTGACCCAATGCTGAAGTTCCACTGATCATGGACAGCTTAAAATACATACAATGTATAGCGACATATAATTGGTGAGCATACATTTTATTGCCATACCTTACTAAATACAAACTCTGATCTCAATTAATATAATATCTTCCTAATACCTTAAATATTCCCTTGTCTAGACTCACTAAAAACTGCACACATGGCATCACAAGAAACACAGCATGTCTACCATATCTGTCCTGGCCTCTTCCTGCATTACAGCATGCTTTTCCCAAACTATGTTAATCAGACATTTTGCGTTAAGTCCAACATGTAGCAAATTTGCTTTGATGGCATGTATCATGATGCAGGTTCGGGCCACATAGCTTTTCTATCTGAAAAGAATATCTACTGATGCAAGTCTCACTTTTCCACAATATTGGATCATCAGTAAATGCATTTGTTTAAATATTTGCGGAATGTGCAAAACAATTTGTTCATTCGCAATCCTGTCGTAGTAAATTAGCATTTTATTTTCACCTGCCACGCAGCTCACAGGAGGAAAGAAACAAAGAGAGAGGGTGTTTAAATGTATTTCTTCTGCTTCAGAGTACTCCCAATCTAGAAACCTGCGACAACAGTAGCAAACGAACAGGGGCATTTTAAAATATGTCTCTACATTCAAAATAGAGACGTCCAACAAATGGGGAAAAAACATTTGTTTCAACCGAGAACAAGCCCATTGTGTCAAGCTACCTCAAGCTAGGCATGCTTTAGCAAAAAGGAACCTTGGAATGCTTTGGTTGTTCTGAGTATCAAATAAAACAAAATCCAGATGGAGCAAGTAAGGAAAAGCTGATCTGCACTGCCTTCTTTCTCATTTTGGCATATAATAGCCCCTTCCTGCCCCAAACGTCTCAAAACTGCCTCCCCCCCTCCGTATTAATGACCAATGTTCTCAGGTTTTTTGCCATTCTCTTCCATCCCGATCAACCCAATCCTCTTTCTATCTGGAACAAAACAACCCCTTTTCTCGCCCCAAAGATGCTTTTTTTCAAAAGGCAACTGGACCTTCTTCTTCAATTCTTGGATGAAAAGCGAAACGTTTTTGAAGGGGAACCCCCCCCCCCACCCACCCCCAAAAAGTCCAGTTGCCTTTTGGAAAAAGCACCTTTGGAACAAACATGACCTCAATGATTGAGAACCTTCACAGATGCTTACAACCTCTTTTCTTCACTTGCCAGAGCAAAACACCTGAAACATTCACTTTTCAGCTCAGGTGTAGATCAATCCCCTCCCAAAAGCTGTTCCATGCAGAGATAGAATTTCTTATGAACGGAGTAGCTTGCATATATCTATGCAAAACTACAGCACAGCCTTTTCAAGATGTCTGCTTATGTTCCCCTCATCCTGATTAACTATTTGGTGATCCAAATAAACTTTTTTGACTAGTGATTGGGAAAACACTAAATTTCCTTGAAAGGAAGGAAAAACATGTTTTCATGGTTTTAACTCAGTAATGCTACAAGTCTAGACTGGTTAGATTAAACACATTATCCACTTTCAAGAATTTGAACTTCTTTTCTAGAGTGAGGTCTGAAACATGAATATCCAAATTCAGGCTACGAGGTACAATATGTTGCTTGTTTAATTTTATTTTTTTGTCCTTGCAAATAAAAAAAATAATTGTAATTGATCTGGAAACCAAATACGATTTCTAAGTACATTAGGAGAAGCAGCCCCACACACTTCAGGAAGAGCAGACGAACAGATGTTCCATACCTGCCATGTTAGTAATTTCAACAAGTGTTCGCCTTCTAGCTGCTGCCAGCAATGGCACGGTTTGTTACCATGAGCAATTTTCTTAATTAACAGACATTAATTAGCCATTTAGCAATTTTGCAAGCATTTGTTTAGCAGCTTTCCTAAACATGAATACCACTGTGATAATGGTACTGATTAGAGGATCCCCTAATTAACAGTACAGGGAAGGAAAATTGAAATCACATAAATTTAAAAGGGGAGGGGAAGTTAATGAAGGCAGGACATATTTGCACCTGCAAATCTTTTGTACAAAGGAAACTTGAGTGCAATATAAATAAAGGAGAAAAAGAATTGTTAAGAGTTAACACAGAAAGACACAAACAGAAATCTAAACAGAAACACGCTCTTTGCTGATCCTCCAGGTTATATTTAACCTGGAAAACTGATTTCCCATCGCATTAATAGAATCTATTGTGTGCAGGGTGCTAATGTTTGCTCATTAACTCTTCATTTAACTGAAGGCTCAGAGCTGCTTCTCACATCTTATCTTTGCTCTGCTATCCTTGTTTTAGCACTGATAGCCAAACAATGACATGATGATGTACAAAAGACATACACGCCTCAACTGTTGCATTTCCCTTTTAAATAATTATATACAGTGAATAGGCAAGAATTAGGATCCTGCCTTATAATGCTACCCAGGAAAAGCAGTAAGACCTCAAACATGTGCAACTTTCATACCTAACACAAAACACATATATTTCGTATGCGCCATTATTCAGATAACATAGACAATGGGATCTTAATTATCATGTCCTCTACCAAGATTAGTATCTATCTGGAAAGGAATCTTTAAAGAGTCTCTGACAGTGCTGAAGAGAAACTAAATGTTAAGATTATTTAACTGCAAATAGAAAAGAATTATATATATTATTAGCTGATGCTCTTAAAATGCTTTCCTAATTATTTTCTTCTTTTAGCTATGTAAGCTGAATGCCAACCAAAAAATTACTAAATAATTTTGTTTATGGGCTTGTGATAACTCTCCCCCAATATCCAACCCAGATATTGTCTAGTTATCAAAACAGACTGGAATTAATATGTACTTGTTCCTATGTCCGGTTTTCAATGATGGTGGTTTCTTTTTCCTAATCAGATTTGTTGCAGAACAATGCAGAATTCATATGATACATGTGTCTAGCTTGCATTTTGGAGCAGAATGTACAACAAAAAGTTCTGGTATGATACCATAAGTAGCATATAAAAACTCGCCACCAAAACCATTCTAGTACAAATGATTGTTTAATTTCAAAAGAAAATTTCTCATTTAATTTTTGCCACAGAAATGTGTTTACCATTCACCATTTATGCATGCATGGATACACACCACACACACACAGAGAGAGAGAGAGAGAGAGAGAGAGAGAGAGAGAGAGAGAGAGGGAGAGGGAGGGAGGGAGGGAGGGAGGGAGGGAGAGGGAGGGAGGGAGCGAGAGAGAGCGAGAGAGAGACATGGTATAATACAATTCCTTGTTCTTCCACTTCAATGTACTAATATAACAATTTGAAACAACAACAAAATATCTTTTTCTAAACTGAATTCAGGAAAATCCACAACTTGAAATATGAACTTGAATTACTATTTCCTTTAACCAAACTAGTTTTTTTAAAAGCGTGCAAGTAAATAATACCTGCTATCTAGGATTTAACCTCAGTGATTTGGTACACTGCTTTGCTTATATCAAGTCAGAAAAAAAATGTTCTGTTGTTTGTGACATAGTTTTGAAGCAGAAATAACCAGCTGTTAATTGAAATGAGTCATAAAAACGACAAAACCGTTTTCTTCTCCAAACGTATTATCAGCCAGCTACTAAAGGAAACAAAAGCAGCTTCTAGAAAGCTCAAAGAAACCATTGAATGACTTCAAACTTATTTATTACAGCTACCAGCAAAACTGCCTATGTCCACTGAATGTTCATACACCCTCCCCCAAAGCTGTAAAATGTTTACCTTTGTATCTTACCATACTGTTGTATTCCCCAAACTGTAATATCCAAGCTTCATATACTTATAGATCTAGACAGACTTCTACATATTCTTTTCATTCACTTATCCAATTTTATCAAGCCATTTCATGATTCTCCTACTTTTAAAAGGTAGCTTCAAACTACAAACCTAAAACAATTTTGTCCACACGTTTCTTTGTAATAAACTGAAGTTGAATAATATAAAGAGCTCAGTTAAGATAAGAGTTATTTATTTTTATCCACCTTTATTATTTTTACAAATAATGCAAGGCAGCAAACCTATCCTACCCAACACACCTTCCTCTTCCTATTTCCCCCACAACAACCACCCTGTGAGGTGAGCTGGTCTGAGAGAAAATGATTGGCCCAAGGTCACCCAGTTAGCTTTCAGGCCTTAGCCATGAAAGCCGGCTGGGTGACCTTGTGGCCAATCTCTCTCTCTCAGCCCAACACACCTCACAAGATATTGCCTTAATCCAGGGGTCTTCAAACTTGGCCTTTTATGACTTGTGGAATTCTGGGAGTTGAAGTCCACAAGTCATAAAAGAGCCAAGTTTGAAGACCCCTGCCTTAATCACTACACCAAATAGTTAAGATGTCTGCTGCAGTGCTTACTAGCCTACATTATTGAGCATAGGCAATACCAAATTAAATGGATACTAATCCCACTCAGCAGCATTATCAGATATATTATCTGTACACTAATATCATTATAAGAGCCAGCTTGGTGTACCGGTTAACGTACCAGACTAGAAACCGAGAGACTGTGAATTATAGTCCTACCTCAGGCACAAAGCCAGCTGAGCTACTTTGGGTCAGTCACTCTCAGTCTTAGAAACCAGGCAATGGTGAATCACAAGAACATTGCCAAGAAAACTGTAGGGACTTGTTCAGCAATTGCAAGAAGTTAACACTGACTCAAAGGCATAAATAAAACAAAACTAAATGTCAGTACACATGAAAGATTTCTCAACTATAGTTAAGAGAGAGAAGCAGAACAAAGGATTTCACGATCATATGTTCCTGCTTTGAGCTAATTCCCAATTTAACAATTATTAGTTCTTGATTGGCACAGTGCTAATCAGTAATGTAACTAAACTATATTCCTTAATGTATGTCTCATAATTCTGGTCTATAAAGTCATTCAACTGGCTTTACTGCACTTAATACTGATCCTGACTCTGGTATCATAACAGAATTTAAGGTAAGCAAAATGTTTCTGCTGTTCTATGTAGGTAAGTGGTTTGGCAAGGGATACTGTGATTTCATGGCCTTCTCCTTATCACTTAACTGCAGTTTAAGACAACCAATACAGCTCCCATTATCTGAAATGTGCGCAATAAATAGCTCTGCTCTAGTGGAAAAATCACTTGGTTAAAAGATGGCAAGATATGAGATGTGGAGCTAGTACAAGTAGTGCTTTTGAAACACATCAATCATTTACTTACAGACGGAACAAATTTATAAGAATTTTTTAAAAATTCAAAATATTTAGACTCAGAAGAGATTTGGAAGAGTGGAAGGAGAATCTCAGACCACTAAGAGTAGGCAAAGGAATGACAGATGAAATCGGTAATGGCAAGTACTACCTGCTAAGTGATTCACTTGGAGGGATAATCACACTCACTGGAGACATGGAAATGGATCTTAATGTACATACAGCTTTTTCACACAGCTGCTCATTATTCTGCATTCACCACAAGGACAATGGAAAGTGACTACTCCCATCCATCCACCCATCCAATTCATGAATGACATAGAGCTACACAGAAGCCCTGTTTTTTTATGTTTTATAGCAATAAACATAAAACTGCATTCAAATATTGTACTTCAGCAATGAAATAACTGTTATATTGGATTAATGTAATTAAGTGGGGGTAAAGGCTGATAAGTCTTTAAACTGATGTTCGAGTTTGGTTTCCGCAGAATTCCATGATGGACAGTAGCAGAGACTTCTTTTAAAAAGGGGAATATCTTTCTTAAGTCAATTAAGAAGTCACAAAATACACTAGCTTTCAAGATCGTCACGTTACTGTACTTCATTTTGTAAAATGTTATAAAAATAGGTTGGGGAAGAGAAATAAAGGGTGTCTGAAATTATGAGGGCTGAATGACCAAAGATGGAACAGTTTAAGTGGGCTATAGCTGGGGTTTGAGTACTGTGTAAACACTTAAAGTTGGTTACAGAGGACCGAGGTATCCTGGATGCTAGAGACTTGCTCTGTTACTTGTGTGCCTCCCTTGGCCTCCTCAGTTGCCTTATGCCTTTGTGGGTTTGTTGTGGTTGAGACCACCCTCATTAAAGTTGTTGTTGTTTTTTTGTCTGCAGGACATTTGCGATTAGTTTTGTTCTTATGGGACCTTATTGGTAGAATGGCTGACTGCTGGGGTGGTAAGGAAAGATATAGGAAGTTTTTCAGCACTCCTCTGACAATTTGCTAGTTACTTTAGGGAACGTACTTTGGGGAAGTCATGCTAGTTAGGGGAAAACAAAGCATGTAGGAAGGTGTACACGGAAAAGGGATTGCTGGTGATCGTTGTAAGCTTTGTATGAGTTGTAGCTTGGGGTACTGTGTGTCTTCCTTTACTCTCCCTTTCCAGTTTGGATACTCTCTTTTCCTTTAATATTTACTGCTGCTTATCTGACCAATGGGAAATGGACTGATGATGTCATGGAATGTTGCTATAGTTTTCTGCTCCAAGGGCTTATGGGATACTAGGCATTTCCTGAAGGAAGTGGGCATATTCCCCACTTCCTTCAAGATGCTGTGATATTTCAAATGGATGATACATCAAAATGAAAAGGAAACGTAATAATTCCCTCCAACCCCATCCTTTTAAATACATAATCCATATCTGAACTTGTCTCTATGGATAAATAAAATACACGGATTTTCTGGAAATAGAAACTAGAGCTACTGGGTGCAGCATCTGCTTAACAATCTCCCCACTCTCTTCATCCTGCTAGCAATTAGCCCCAGATTTAGATTACATAAATATTTTTCAACAGAGGGGGATCCAACTGTTGTATGGTTAACATTTGATATTATTTAAAAAATGGTAATCAGTCAAAGCAGTTTATTTTGTTTATCACTTGAAATGAATGTATTTTGATTTAGCAATGGCATTTGAAATAGGACTTATTGATGTTTCTTATTTGGTAATAATATGGCCACTGCGTTGTAACTTTGTTTATAGATTGTTAGAGAAGCATCTGATCAATCACAATTGAGAAACAAGGTGGGACAGTCCATCTCCAGGAGTGCAAATTCCTTCTAAAGCCCTCAAATTTATTAGCATTGGCACAGCTAACACACATTGTTCTTAACTGAAGGATATGGTACATACATACATACAAAAAAAAATCTAAATCAGTGTAAAAGGTAGGTTTTATTTTAACTGGACACTTATTTTAACTGTTACTCTTATGAGTAACATCAATAGACTTGGCAACTGCAATATATATGGACTTTGAAAAGTTTCACAATAAAAATTTTTTTTGATCCCAATCAATGAACAAGGGATTATTTGAAAGAAGCTATCTTGGGGCACTGAGAATAGCCTCAACTGAGAAAGGACAGCCTCCATTTAAAAGGTTGGCAACATGGCACCTATGGGTGATAGCATCATCAGAATTCCAACATTACTTTTAGGTACTGATAAAGGAGAATATTTATAGTTCATGGTTGAACTGTGGGGTCCTTGGTGCTTTCTGGGCTTGGTTGTTTTCTTTTATTATCAAACCCTAGGTAACATTGTAAGTGTCCTGATGGTATTACCGAGTTTGGATAAAGAAACGTCTGCAAGAAAACAAGCTCAGAGAGCACCAAGGACCCCTCACCAGAGTTTTTTAAATGAGTGAAATCACAAATTATTGCCAAACCTTTCCAGATTTTGATGTTTTAGCATAATTCTGTCCTAAACTTTGTAGAATTAGTTTTTCTCTGATAAAAAGATATTCATTCTGAAGAAAAAACAATTGTCCTTCCCACCTACCACTCCCAGTATCTTCTACTGAGAGTTTAACACAATGTTACTGACAATTAAATAGGCTTTCCAGATTCTGTTTGAGAGTCAAATTTATAAAATCAGAATGGTTATCCTTTCAAGACATAACCAGAGAAGAGAATTATACCTATGTGAGATGTATAAATGGCACCCAGAACTGGAAATATAACAGAGGGGTGGGAGAGGGAGAGGGAGAGGGAGAGAGATCAATTGATCCTAGGGAGTAAGATTCAATTTAAAGAAAAAAGACCTCAGATGTTCTAAAACAGGGGTCTTCAAACTTGGCCCTTTTATGACATGTGGACTTCAACTCTGGCTGAGGAATTCTGGGAGTTGAAGTCCACAAGTCATAAAAGGGCCAAGTTTGAAGACCCCTGTTCTAAAAGCATTACTGTAGTTCTCTTAGTACAAACTTCCAAACAAATGATTACATTAAGCTCTGCTATTTGGTGTAAAAGTTATGGAAAAAGTTAAAACAAAAAAAGGGAAAACATGGGGAACATCAGAGTTGCAGAATTGATTATTAAGAGATGCAGGGCCTGCTTTGTTTTTGCTTCTTCGGACATATCCTTTACCTTAAATCAGTGGTGGGATTCAGCCGGTTCGCACCACTTCAGCAGAACCGGTAGCTAATTTTTTGTTGCCCAGGCCCAGAATGGACTTCCGGAAGTGGCATCCACACAGAGAACCGGTTGTTCACATATCTGAATCCCACCACTGCCTTAAATATTAACTTAAAACTGTTAGCTCACCACAATTGCTGATCACAATAGCTTAGCAGCCCTAACCTGATCAGAGGCAAATCTCATCTGGGGAAGCAGTTTTTTATTTCTTGCCTTCGAGGTATGGAAAAGGGACATCTCACTTTCAGAATATGCCTCTTCCCCAAATAATAAAAAAAAAATTGTAGAAAGATTAAAGCACATCCACACTCAAGTGTATCATTTCAAGCATGAAGACCTTTGTTTAGGCATGCAAAATGTTCTCCTTTACCTCACAGAGCGACATTCCACTCAAATTACCACTTTTAATTAAAAAACATCCAAAAATCAATTTCTGCTTTTAAACAAAACTGATTAGCAACCGGGTTATTGCAATTCACAGCGGCAGAGATTTCCTTAATTCCTTAAATGAAAGTGACTGGTGTTGGAAAGGCTTTTCGTATATGCATCTGGACACCCAGGGCCTTTTATACCATAACGTCTGCTTTAAACACATACTTTTCCCTACAGGAGATTTAAAAATATCTAATTGTTCGGGAAGGATATCCCAGTGGTTAATTTAATCCACTTCCAAGATGCAGTTTGCTTGCGAACTAACAGGCAGGTTATCCTAGAACAATGTACTTGGGGGGGGGGGGAGAAATGCAAGAAACTGTGAAATACTCTCCTAAAATGCAAGGCTTTACAAAGCGTTTTGTTGCTAAGATGACATACAATTAGTAAATACCATCCCTGTTGTTGCATTAGCTGGCTAGTGTAATGGTCATGACAATTAGCCCTGGACAACATAACTGCAGAAGTACAATAAAGACACACATCTTAGCAACAGTGGTGCATGCTCTTTCTTTCAACTTGTTATGCAGCAGTGGGAGGAGCTAGTGATTTGGGGCTGGGCATGAAACAGTAACAATGAGGATCTGAAAATATTTGCTACTTCCTGTCTGCTACCCTGGGGCCACTAAAGCTGCTGTGCCTGGATATAAAGAATGCAATCTTACATCTATCTGCTTCTTCTCTGGTGCCCCACAACCCACCTGCCCCCTCCTCCAGCTTTTTATAACTAAGCTTAAGATTGATTTCTACCTTCCCTCAAAAAAAAACAAAAAACAAAAACAACCAACCAAAAACAATGCCCCAGACAACTGGATATAGTTATCTCTGTAAATATTTGCAGATGTTGGAGGATCAGGGAGAGCAGCAATTCAATGGAGGATGAATGCTAGAGCCTTTCCCTCCCTCCCACTCTGTGTTATAAATCAAACACTGAATTAAACTGCCTGCTAATGCTATTCTAAAGGTACAGAATACAAAAGAACTCACAAGGTGGTTTTTACCCAAGGAAGCCAAACCAAAATCTTTGTGTAGGGTGCGCATGCAGCCCGAGAATCTCAGAATCCTTCTATATAATCATGTTACTATAAAAAAAAATTGCTCTGCATATGTCTTCCAACTGCGCCAATTACTCAAAAATCGCTAACCTTTGAGTCATGATATTTTTCTATTTTAGGGAAAAAATGAAGACAATTATTTAACATGACATTGATAAAAAGACAATATTCTTGTCAGAATCAAGTCAAGCGACACAAAAGAGTTTGTCAAAGACAAACATTGCTTTTTAATTCTTCAAAGTGATCTGGAAAAAAAAAACCCGGGAAAAATGTTGATGTAAATAAAAACCTATTTTACAAAGTTTTTCCAACTAAAATATATTCTGATCCCTTGATGTTATTTATCCTGATCGTAAATGCATATTTGTCTGAGTACCAAATGGGAAGAATGATAGAAAAACAAATAAGATGGCATCAAAATCACCATATTTTAACCAAAATCCCAAAAAAACCCCACAAAAAACCTTATTCCAAATTTGGATACTAGAATAATAAAACAATTCCACTTGCCTTCCCTATTATCCCAGAAACTGGGAAAGCGATTGTACAAGCACATAATTCTGGATTCTTTTTAGAAGTAATACTTAATTTTTAGAGGATGCTATTTCAATCTGCTCTGTTAATAATAATCGAGAACTGTTTGGTATCTTCAAAAGAAGCAAACCTAAAAACTGTATCATGACCTATAATGTATGAGGCAGAATCCATATAATACCATTTAAAAAAAAAAATCAAGTTGGCAAAACTCAGACCAAATATTGCATTTGCACACTAGATTGATATTTTCGTAAAGTTGAGATTGAACTAAACATAATAATGTTCAGTAACTCTAACATTATTTTTATACATATTTGTTCCTTTGTAGTCCTACAATTCACTTTTTTTTTTAAAGAAAAGAAGAGCAACACATCAGGGTAATGAGCTTAGGGTTTTGTCCACCTGGTACTATGCTTCTCTTATGCATTAGTGGAATTATAAATCCACTCAATTCCAAACGACCAGTTGTCAAGAAGAGGGGCCATAATTGCTCCATATTGTTTCAGAATGGTTAGCATGCTTTCCCCCTTACTTTGAATTAAAGTATTGAAATGCGCAGCAACTTAACATTTTCAACCTTGAAAAAATTATTGGGACATTTATAGCTATTCTATTATGAACTTTTAAAAATATTTTCAGTGTTAATAAAAAAAAGGCTTTGATGCATCTCACAAATGGTAACTCCAAAAAGGATCAAAGTGGCTGCTTGAAAAACCTCAAATCTTGGGGAGGCTGTCACCCATGTTTTCCCAAGCAGGCAGTGGCATCTAGTAAAGATAAGCCATATCTGAATATCATTTTCATGATGATGGCACCAATGCATAAGATTGCCTTGTTTGGAAATACGTATTTTCTTTGATCTGCTTTCTGCAATTTGGGAAAGATACATTTCATTATAATATAGTTATTTGTGAACCTCCTGAGACACATGAATCAATTAGCATTAACTGAAGATGATTTGATATAAAGTACAATATCCCCGTTTTTATATATGTATTTTAAAGCCATTCAATTCACTCTGTTGAAAACTGGTGTGATGGTTAGAGGTTTAATTCCATTTTTCTTTTTCTTTCTTGGTTTTTCCACGCTCTGCTTATCGATCTGTCAGTATTAGTTGAATTTCACCTAATTTTCACCCAATATTTATTTTCGCTCTTCTACAAATCTTGGTATTTCCTGCGCATGAGTAATGTTATTTTGGATACGAAAAGTTCATAATTCAGGCCCTGCTTATTATTCTGAATATATTAGGGTCTACAGGGTTTTTACACGGGATATGGCAGCAAATATAATCCCGCCTCCAATGTGCTGAGCTTTAGTCCTTCACATGCTTATTGCAAACTTTGAAAGAAAATAGAATGTGCTCTCAGCTAAACCTGACCAGGAAAGACAAATACAGTGGGCAGGGACCTCATTAATAAGATAGCAGCACTATTATTCTGTCTTTCCTACCATGTACAATTGCCCCTGTTAAGTAAGCATTGGAGTGTTCAGGTTTAGGTTGATGCTCAAGATGGAGGGTAAAAAGTATCTTACAGGGTGGGCCATAATCATTATCGCTCCAAATTTATATGGTTCCTACACAATAGCAATTCCTTCACACACACACCTTGTAAAAGGAAAATTACATAAAAGATCTATTTGTTTGTATGTGTGCACAAACACACCTTACTTCATCTTGTGTACATATGTCTGGTCATAGATTAAAAAAAATCCCAGTGGTTCCTGGGGGAGGCAAGCTGAAAAGGCATCAAGCCATCTCTCCCCAAATGATCTGAAGACCAAAGGGTTGGGAGGCATGGTGAGGCAGGGTTCACTGCCAATAGGTAAATGGACCACCCACAAGCTTCATAGAATCTTACTTTAAAAAAAAAATTATTAGGGATTTAAATACATCACAGCTGAGCCACAATTAAATTGGCTCTACTACTGAATGCAGATGATGTCATGGTTTCATAGAGGTCTGCAGTCCCTTTTCATCTGATGCAGAGATAAAGTGCCCCAGTATCAAAGAAAATTCAGATATGAAGGGCCAAACTAGCCAGGGTTGATCAGACAATTTGCAATCATATGAAGGCCTTTTTAAAAGGAGCTCGATCTGAATTTGACAGACTGGGAAGGGATGAATTAGAGCCTACCATTTTTTTCTCCGATGCTCTCCAACCAGACCAAGGATACTTGGTATCAACATTGAAAGAAGAAATTAAAAAATAATTTATTTGAAGCAGATCTTTCTTCACACCTTCAAACACCAAGCACCAGTAGTATCTTGATCCAGATTCCTACTCTCGGTACCTGGGGGATTCTCCCTTCCCAGCCTAGGTTTGTAGTACAATTTTAAAAGCCATTATTACAACTGAAAGTAGAACCCAAACAGGTCAAGAAAGAATAAACAAGTTAGTGAAAGCAAGAGAAGATGGTTTCTGGAACTCTTTGTAAGCTCTTAACAACAGCTCTGTCCTGGTCATGTGTTTTCTCAGTAGCAAAGTATGGCTGTAAGAGTTGGGCCATAAGGAAGACTAAGCGCTGAAGAATTGGTGCTTTTGAATTGTGGTGATGGAGAAGACTCTTGAGAGTCCCTTGGACTGCGAGGAGATCAACCCTAAAGGAAATCAACCCTGACTCCTCTTTCGAAGGACTGAAGCTGAAACTCAAATACTCTGGCCACCAAAAGAGAAGAGAGGGCTCACTGGCAAAGCCCCCGATGTCGGGAAAGACTAAAGGCAAAAGGAGAAGGGAACGGCAGAGGATGTGATGGTTAGATAGTGTCATTGACGCAATGAACATAGGTTTGGGCAGACTCTGGCAGATAGTGGAGAACAGGCAGGCCTGCTGTGGTGTGATCCATGGGGTTGCAGAGAGTCAGACACGACTTAGCGACTGAATAACAACAACAACAATCTGGTCATGTGATCAGAAGGAGGGATGGGTTGTTTTTTTTTTTTTAAAGAACCGAACAATTGACAGCATTCTGCTCATAGAGCTGTATTGGGGGATAATTTTTTTTCTCTCTGATTTTTTTTCTCTTCAGCTCCAATGTGGTTCTGGCTCACTTTTCAACCTCATATTTCTTTTTCTGGTTTCTCTCTCCATACCAAAATTGATCCTGATCTATTCAGTTTTCACAAAGTTATCCTGCTAAAGGACAGGGGTGGGTGGGGGGTCCTTTATAAAATTTATTTTTTTAAGAAAGAAATTCTGTTGGGTTTTTTGTTGGATTAGAAAGAATGAAAGTTGGAGATGGTGCTTATGCACGTGCTTTTAAAAAACGTAAATTAAAGTATAAACTGTAAGATGTGTGGATTTCAATTCCTAGAATTCCTCAGCCAGCAGGTCTATACATCTTAAAGTTGCCAAATTTGCAAAGGCACTGATACAAAGCAACCATAACTTGGTAAATTGTTCCCGAGATAGGAATTCTTCTTACTATTTATTATTCTACATTACTTCTTTTCATTGCTTAAGTGTCACAAATGTTCTATGAGTTCTACATGTTTTAAATGATGTTTCAGTTAAACATTTCAACACCTAAGCTAAGACACGAGTAAGAATTAAATCTTAGGAAACAAAAGTAAATCACAAGAAAACCTGATCTTTTAAGCACAATCTGGTGGTTCTATTGTACTAACTTCACTTTTCTATTGTACTAACTACACTTACTATGGAAAGAATGTTGTTTTTCCCATCATCTTTTTAATGAAAGCAACAAGGCTGGTTTAATTTCATATCAATGTTATCAAGATATAAAGTGCCTCCCAAAACTGTAAGATTTAGCCATGTGGGTTTCAATCCAAGTCTAGGAAATTCAACTGAACTGTGGAATTAAAATTCCAGAGATCTATTCCATTAGTTTATCTGTGTAATCCTGAAGACACCACCACTATCTTTAAGTCAACAATAACAATGTTTTGCACTCTGGACACATAAACAAATTCTCCTGTTTTCCATTACACGTTGTTTACTTCCAATTGCTGCAGCTGTGTACTTTTCCCATTCAATAACTAAATTCCAATTTTATAGTATCTGTGAATATAGCACATAGTACTGTAGTTAAATTTCTAAGAAGGGAAATGAGAGTATTCTCTTTTCCTTAAGGAACAATGCTCATAGGAAAGTTTTATTCTGAGGATAATCTAACAATAAACCTAATCCAACCATTTCTAATATCTTCTACACATCTCAATAATAGTTGGTGCCAATTGCATTAAAAAAAAGATACTAGAGCTATTTGGTTATTGAATCAATACCCTTTATGTGACCCTTATCTTCTTTTCAGGAATGGCTAATTTAAGAAACATTAGCTGGGGTACTTTGATGAAAAAACCAAAGATCTACATTTTAGTCATTGTCAAGCATCTATATTAAAATAAGATTTATCTTCCTTCACACTGCTTAATATTATTAAAAATGTTCACCACTTAGACGAAAAGAACAACACAAAGGTCCCACACATACTGGGACTACACATACAGAACCTTAAATTTGTCACTTTGGATAGCAAGATGGGCAGCATATAAATTTAATAAATAAAATAAATATAATTTTAAAGGCAATGGTAGGTTTTCCATAATGCTCCTAAACAGAGCTGTAGATCAGCAGTCCCTAACCTTTCCGGTTTGGCAAACCAGTGGGGGAGGGGGGGAAGAGGAGATGGTTCCGTATGAGTGACAGGTGCGTGCACGCATGTTCACCCACCGCTTGCACAAGTGGAGCTTCACGGCGCATGCTTGCCTGCCATTTGCACGGCCCAGTTCTGAACAAGCCACGGTCCGGGGGTCAGGGATCCCTGCTGCAGATGACTAAGGTAAATACACTGACCCAAGAAAACATGGAAATAGTAAAAAAAAAATATGATTCAGTTGTTATAGTTGACAATTAGAGAAAAAAAACTAAAAATATAATTTACTGGATTACAATTTCTGAAGTTGGAGAACGGTCCTTATTTCTATTTTTTTTTAAAAAAAATATATGATATGCTGTAAAGATGGTTGAAAAAGAAAAAAAATACATTACTACTCATATCTTTATGAGAGAAATTCTAGAAGCCTTCATATAAAAGAACACAGCCTTGTATTTAAGAGATTTCTGTATTCTAGTGGAAAACACAGGCAAGATTAAAGAGGCATTTTCTATAGCAGATAACATCATCTCCCCCCTACTTAAGAACTCCACAGTTAATCATGACAACATTAGCAATAGGTGAGATGAATATTAAAAAGCATCAGGCCCTTCCCTTGTGTTTGAAAGGATTAATGTTCTACTTTTAACTCTCAAATTGCATACACAATGCTTAGGAATCCAAACATGTTTTGTAAAGTTAAAGACAGGAAATCTTTCTCTATATATAAAAGTCTCTTGTATGGTGTGCCTTGTGCCTGCCTCTATGTTCAAGTTGGTAATATTAATGGGGAAAGAAAGGAGTGTTATCAGCCAATAAAACATATTCATGGACTCAACAGACCATATCTAACCAGCCTTCCCCAATCTCTTGCCCTCCAGATATATTGCGTGGCAGTTCTGGGATTTGTAGTCCAATACAGTTACAGGACCTCTTTATTTATTAGTTCTGAGGTTCCAAAGGGAATTACTTTCTCTACTGGTAGATCCTCTTCTTTACAGGTATTCCTTCCAAATGATTGCAATAGAATGCAACCATTAAAATTAATTCCTTGATCCAACCTAGTATAGAATTAGGAAATCTGTCACCAATAGATACCTTGTTTAAAACTTTCATAATCCCCAAATACTGTGGCCATTAGAGAGGAGCTTTTTGGTTGTTGTTTTTTTTTGTTGTTGTTGTTCAAAGGATTTAGTTCAGGGGTAGGCAACCTTGGCTCTTTTATGACTCGTGGACTTCAACTCCCAGAATTCTGGGAGTTGAAGTCCACGAGTCATACAAGAGCCAAGGTTGCCTACCCCTGTTCAAAGACTAAAGAGGGCACCAAACTATCCAATTAAACAAGGCTGTTTAGGGTTTCTTTTAAGGACCCTCTCTTTCAGGTCCTGGGGCGAAAAGTTGAAAAGGGAAGATGCTGTGAATGTACACATTGAAGACCTACAGGACTGGACCAAATGTTTCTGAAATACTCTGTAAATACACGAGGTAGTTTTCTAACCATGCAGCCTTATAAATTGGAGCTAGTTTTAGGCTGTAGATATCCCAAAACACAATTCTGGATTAAAGAAAGAAAAACAGGGGAAGACAATGATGACATATATACTACAATTCCAAGTGAAATTAATAATCCCTTTAATTTAGAAGATTATATGCTGTTTATGCAGAACTATATACCTCACTGTGCAACATTTATTGTAGAGAAGAGGACATGAGAAAGTGCATCTTTAGATTTTTGGTCTTTGGTTCCAAGACTGAGAAATAAATCTCATATGAATCTAGAGAAAGCTGGTTATTTGGGGGGGGGGGGGGAACCCAGACAGTTGTTTCATCTGATTGTGCAATAATTGTATATCTGACATCAGTGGGATAACCAACTTTCTAGAAAATTCTGCAGAAGCTTAAAAACTCAGTACTGGCTTACTTTTAAAAGAGCTCAATTCTGGAAGATTTTTCAGAAACAAAAAGAACATGTTTGTTTAAGCTTCCTTGAGGTATTCCAAAACCCATATACTCTAGGTGGCACTGTTGAGCTGTATCAGAATACAGGAATTCATTACCAGACAGTCCCACGGGTTACGGACCAGATCGGTTCATAAGTCTGTCTTTAACTTGAATTTGTAGGTAAGTCAGAACAGATACCGACGATTCTTATTTAGCATAATCAAATGTTTGTCTTAGTATGTAGTATAAATTCTATCTCTACCTTGAAGTAGGCATCAAGCAAGGTTTGTAGCAAGGTTTCCTTTTTCTCATCATAAATGGCTACTGAGGCAGCCCTTAGTAATTGTACAGGAAACTTTAGTGAACCTCTCTGAACAATATTAGGATCTTGTTCTTCTAACTTTATCATCCCTGCTTCAATGAGATGAAAAGGCTTCAGATAACTCTTTTGTCAAAGACTTCTTTGGTTCCGTAAGTTTTTAGTTCCCAGTCTTCTTCCTCTAGCTACTCTGATCACTTTATTATTTATCGTGATCATTTTCTTTTTCTCTGACACATCATCAGCACACTTCTACTGTATTTACGCTTCGGAGGCATGATCCAACTTAAGATGGCGGTCTTCTTCCTTGAGCTGAAACCACTGAAGCTGTGCAATGATTTCATGAGCATCAGAAAGCAGTGAATATGCTTGTTATGACAACCCATTGTATTTAGCTCACATTTTTAATAAGCTTAATGGCAGTCTGACTGTAAATACGAGTTGTCCATAAATTGGACGTTGTTAACCTGGGGACTGCCTGTATGTCAACCTTTGTATCTGCACAAATGAAGGAAACCCATGTTGACCAAGGTTAAAGATTCATTATGATTGATCTGCTAAACAACTTAGAAGAATTTCGGGACAGATCTACAACAATGATATCAAAATGGTGAGATAGAACTAACTACCTGTTGGTTGCGTGAATACTATAGATTGTTTCATCTGGGAATGATATATGCCAAGGAATTGGTATATAGTACTGGAACTGGAAAATAGTAACACAGAAATATTAGAATTGCCACGACTGGCCTTAGTAAGACATTTGGGAAGTCATCTAATTAATTGTTTCCTGTTTTCAGGAGGCAAGCCAACCATGAACAAAGAAAATCATTTTAATTTCGTTTTTGACTGCATGACTTTCTCCTCCTTGCTCAGAACGCTGTCATTTTCATAATTTTAGGGAAAGAAGATAACACAAACCATTGGCAGATAGTTTGCCTCTGTCTGAATTCTTAAAAATTTAAGAGATAATGAGAAGTTTTGTGAATCTCAGCGGCTTTGTTGCAAATGTCTCTCAGAGCTGGCAGGTGAACCCTAATAAGACTAACTTTTAAAAATGACACAAATTACTTGTGAATGAATCTGTCAGCAAATTCTTTTCTTTTAAATTCTCATCTCCTAAAAGGAAAGGAACCTGTCCAGCCAACATTTTCTTAATACACTTTCCCTACTACCTTAGGGATTACTTCCTTCTTCAGTTTTCCCACTATATACTGTAAGGTACTCAAACAATAAGGAAAACTTTTGTTTCTTCAGTCAGGTCACAATGTCTCTAATCCAGGGGTAGGCAACCTCGGCTCTTTTATGACTCATGGACTTCAACTCCCAGAATTCCTGAGCCAGCATGGCTCAGCTTGGAAACTCTCCCTTTCTCCTCAGCATGGCTGGCTCAGGAATTCTGGGAGTTGAAGTCCACGAGTCATAAAAGAGCCGAGGTTGCCTAATCCTGCTCTAATCCAACTGATTTTAAGGATTTAGGGCAGATACAAGATATTGGTGTTACAGTGGTTAGCATACACGCCAACTTGCACCAAATCCTAAACCAGAATAGCTCAAAATAACTCCAGTTCTTGCAGTAGTCACAGTAACCTGCTTTCCAAGTATCACATTTTTATTCTAATAATCACTGATCACAACAAAATGGAAGAATAGATTGGGAAGTATAATTTAAAGTAACCAGAACCTTATTGTGGCAAGAAAGCCAAGCACATTATGTGAAGCCAAAAATTGACAGAAAGTTTGAGGTTGGAATGTTACAGGAATGACAAGGCAGAATCTGGATTTTGAAGCAACCTTCAACTTTTCTGTCCTGTTAAGTAGCTGGTTATCATTAGCTACTCCCACTTGCAAGAAAACCAAAACAGAATGAACATGGAGCATAATCTACATCCTGCTTGTTGTTGTTTTAAGTTACGGTTCTCAGTAATTCTGAATAGTGTTTTTTTGCAAACATTTTCAATAACCTAACTCACTTCTAAAAATACAATTTACATTGATCAAAATTATGTAGAACGAAAACAGGCAGCATACCACAAATTAAATAACTTCACAAAGATGAACGTAGACCAGGTCTCAGATATGTCTAGCAGTGACTTAGAAATAGAATAAACAGATAAAGCATTTATGCAAACAAATAGGTATATCAAAGGAATCCACTCAAGCTGAAGTGAACAAGAACAGGGATTATATACCTGTCATTAGAGCAATTTTTCATAATTGCTTATTGGTCTACCTAGGCAGTAAAAATAAATGTAAGCACCTGAAATTTCTAAGAGTTTTTCTTACACTGGAATGAGATGTAAATAAAAAAGTCTAATGCTGATTTTAAAAAGAAAAAGCAGCCAAAGGCAAAACATTGAAAACATTAGTTCAAAGGTAACAAGAGAAATGGTCTTACACCACAACTTTTAAACACAAATGAAAACTTTACTTGAATGGTTACATTACTTTCTCAGCTCCCACCCCCATCAAATGAATAGGGGAGGAGAATTGAGGGGATTATAATATTTCCTTATTAATTGGAATTATTCATACATCATTGTGTAAAAAAATAGTTTACACAAAAGCACTCACTAAATATATTTCCTAAACTACCCCAATAAACAAACAGAACAAAAGCCAGGTGTTGGAAAAGGTGCATAAGGTTGCTTTAACAGAGGAATCTATTTACAGAGTATATATGGAGTTCTTTCCAACCCCTCAATATTTTGGCAGCATCTGTACAAGCCTGGTTTGGTGCTCAACACTTATGGCTAGTAGTAATCTCTGTAAAGACAGAAGCAACTTAAACTGTATGTTAAAAAGGAGTTGCAGGGTTATGCCATGAAACACATTGTAGAATAACTACCCCAAATACGTATGGGTTATGGCTATGGGTTCTCACACAAAATTGGAGTGCTATGCTCTATGCTCTTTCCATTTTCAGAATCCGAAGCAATCATGCATAAGTGAACAGAAGTGCTAAAACATTCCCGGTTTTGCCTCTGCCGCCCTCTTGCATTCTGAGGCATCACCTGGGAATTCATGAGAGAGTTGAAAACATTTTTGGGGGGCAATCACCAAAGAATATCTGAAAAACTGATGTCAATACAGGACAATCACACGGGAAGGTCTTTTTATTGGGTCTGAAAGCTTCTAAAATTTAGCAGGCAGGAGTTATGCTAAAACACAACCCTGGAGAGAACAAACATCCGGGAAGTGAACAATCTAAATCAGATGTATTTGCTCAAGAAGCATCTGTGGCAACAGAGGAAACTTTGCCCTTTGAACATAGTAAAGGATCTATCTGCCTGTAAATAAGAGTGATAGGATATGAGCAGCAAAGGATTTATGTAAGATAAATAGGAAACAAAAAAGCAAAAAAAAGAGTAGGCAATAGCCAATAGGCAGCCAGAAAAGTACATTTTTTCCCCTGTCATATCCATGCTTTACTCCTCTCTCTCTTTCCTTATCCTCTGTTTCTATATTGCTTTTTCTTCTTTAAGGTATTGCTGAAAACCACCAAAGTACTTGTTAAATAGCAAGGATTGATTTTCATTTTCATTAAAAGTCAGCTCTGCCAAAAAAGAAAAAAGATACAAAAACATTTGGGAGGGGGGGAAGACTCCTAAAATATTGCAATTCCCAAACCCAATTATTCTGTGCACAGCAGATCTTCCAAACATCAGTCCTTACTTTTAAATGGCCTGCACGAAGCATGAATGATTAAGCAAAACTTCAAAAATATAATGGGCAACATATAACCTCCAAGAACGAATTCAAATTTCAAAATTAACTTTTGACTTAAGAAACATGACATATAAGAGCTTTTGTGAATTCCAACAGCTAGGGCATATACTTCTTTATTTCAGGATGTGAATGTTTGTGTATGGTAGAAAACCCAATTTAAGGCAAATTCTCATGATGAAACACAACTAGAATTTCTAATGTACCTGAAAAATGTAATCTCTGCTATAGAACTGACCCTATGCTTATCAATCTTCTGTAATTAGTAAAAAGCCCTTAGTTTTCTTCCTCTTTGATAATTTTAATTCTGCTTTACCAATAAGACTATAAACCAATAAATAAATGCAGTAAATAAATGTAGCTTGAACAAATGCAACCCTCTCCCCGCATGCACACTATTGGTCTGTTCACTCCTAAGATCTCAATGCATTAGGGGGCAGTGTAGGAACACAAACTTGCTACTGCTTTGTTATGGTGCATCTCACTAACTGCTGATGCATAGCTAACACAGCAACAGACATTGATTTATGTTCAACTTTCCATTTCATCAGAAAGATTTTTTTTAAAAATGCTACACACAAGTTCAAAATTCAGTGGGAAAATGCGTAGCCAACAAATGTTGGGCAACCAGCACAAGCACACAGCCAGATGCATAACTGACAGACCCAGGTCTTTTTCTAAAGTTAAGCCTATAGAGAAACTGGAGCGATGTAGGTGAGGAGGAAAGGCGTAGTGTTTGTGGCTGGTGTTGAATATTTGTCAGGGCCTGGCAGAGCTGCTGATTGCTGACAGGGCTCCTGAAGTTACTTCCACTGGAGAAGGCAAAGCCAGCCATCTGGTAGTAAGTCCTGCCCTTTTGGGAAAATGTGAAAGGCAGGCAGGCCAGGTGATAAAAAAAGTGGCCAGCTTACTCCTTTATCACCCTCCCCTTGCTCTGTCTGGCAGGAAGGAGAAAGTTCAGCCTGCAAAAGAGTGTCTAAGTCTGGGTAAGGAGGGGGAATTGTTAAGGATGCTGGTGCGTTGCCTTGAGGCTTCAAAACACTCAAACAAGCATTACTCCTGTTCTGCTGATTTTGGAACACTGGGCAAATCAGCATCTTATGCATTCTGGGTTTGAATGACCGGTATGGACACCAATGTAGCAGTTCTCAATTTTTTTTTTAAAGGGTTTTCACATGCTTGTGATTTTTTTTTGCTTGGAAACTGCTTAGACAGCAACAGGCCATTTACAGCCATATTTTTGTCATCAATCTACAGACCTGCTTGACCCCTGGCAAAGATACCGTCAGCTGAGCTTTTCCTTCCCTGTATCATAATTAAAGAGTCTCAAACAGTATTCTTTCTTAAGTCAGGAGAAACATACAGCATTGAAGTCTGGGGATTTTTTCTTCTGCATGGCTGTGAGCATGCTATATAGGGCATGTGATCAAGTGTGCCAAGATTACATCAAAATGGCATATTAACACAAGACAGAAATATCAACTTGTGCTTTGTTCCATCTTGCTGTCATGATCATAGTTCAAAAGTCATAGTCAGCATTTATAGAACTCATTTGGGTCTCTGCTCTGTTTTCAAACTTCATTCCTTAATGTTCCTTTTCCGCTCAGCTTTTTTTTTCTCCCCCAGTTGTTGGATAGAAATCCCCAAGAAAATGAATGGCTGAAAAAAGTCTCAGGATTTCCACAAGAGTTATGTTCCTACCTCTGTGCACATCTAGGCACAGAGGAGCTCATCTTCCTGACTGACCTCATTTTTTGAAGGTAAATAGCACATGCTGTCAAGGAGAAGGACAAATCCTATAGAGCAGACAATCCAGTGATCAGTAAAAGACCTACATTATGCAAGCTGAAACCATACTTTCAATGGTCCATAACTTCATGTGCTCTCCTTAAATGTTCTGTTCCATCAAATGGCATCTATTTATATATGTACCACATATGCTGTGGCTGAAATGTATCACAGAGTTAGGTAAATTACAGCCTGTGATTAAATTGTGGTGTAGTGTTAAAGGTCCGGGGTTTTTCACCCAGGGACACTTGCTGATATACAAATTTCAAAATGGAATTGATGGAAAGTGAAATGGGAAGGTGGTCATTTTTATAAAACATTTGCACTTTGGGGTTTTTTTGTACTGAATCACGTCCATAAAGCCCCAAAGATGCTTTTTCACGAGGCAACTGGACTTCCTTGTTTTTCTTTGAAGACATTTCGCTTCTCATCCAAGAAACTTCTTGGATGAGAAGCGAAACGTCTTCAAAGACAAACAAGAAAGTCCAGTTGCCTCGTGAAAAAGCATCTTTGGGATAACTATGACCTGGATGACTGAGAATTTCTATAGATTTCACATAAAGCCCTTAAGATACATAGTTTGGAAAGTCTTAAAAATTCACTTTCCATAGACGGGTCAGAAAGAATTAATTCAAGAACTCAAATTTATGCAATGAAACCGAATAGGGAAGATTCAGAACAGAAAAGTTGCTCTACAATGCAAACCTTATGGAATTCCCTTCCTTCCTTAAGATCAGGTGGGCACATGTGATACATGCTATGAGGTGCTCATTAGATCTTTAATAAGAGCACTGTTAATAAGAGCACTGTTACTAGACTGAAACTGAAATTTAAAAATATAGAAATTCCCCCAGTTCAGTTACTGTTTAAATTGCAGTACACAAGCTGTTGTTAAGTGGATTACTTGAAAGCGATAATATCTGGGATCCTGCTGCTGCAATACTCCTCATCCTTCACTATTGACTATACTATGATGAATGGGTGTTAAGAGTTCAGCAGTATCAAGAACAGCACATATTAGCCATCCAACTGGCTCACAAACATAAGCCACTTCTGAAATACTCATTAGGAAAAGGGAAAAGGCTTTCATTCATTTCCACCAATTTTAGAGAATCACTCTGGCCTTAATTTGGTATCCTAAAAATCAGGCAGAAGAAGAAGATCATGGCTTCAAAATCTAAGGGACTGGTTTGGACAAAACTCAGCAGCACTTTTTCGTGTGGCTGCTGATAAAAACAGGATCGCCAACGTGATCGCCAACGTCCGATAACGGATATGGCAGAAGAAGAAGAAGAAGAAATCAATAGATTTCATTTGATCACATACAAAACTTTCCTAAAAATACTTATTTTCCTCAAGCAACAAACCCAAAAGACATATCTGCAGCTCCATCCTAAGATGTCCACCGAATCGATCATTTTATAATTCTAATGTGGGCCTCGTAACATTGATCATGCTATCATTTGAGACTTTGTCCTACATAAATCCAGAACTCAAAAAAATATGTAAAATTAAAATGTCAGCTTCCACCATTATTAATCATTTATGTGAAAGAGACCTGCCTTGGCAATTCTTCTAATATAAAAATGGTTACTAGAGTTTACCAGCCTTGTGTCTTTCTATTACCTCTTATTAAAATGACAACCATTCCAAAAGTTAGGATTTTAATCTAGGGATTCTGTGTCTAATGATGAACAGAGATGATAGCATCCCTGTTCAGATGTTACATTCATGGGTTCATCCAACACAGATACCAGTAAATAGTCCTTCCCATCGCTTAGTTGTGTGCGTAATACAGATAGCCCCTCGACTAACGAACATATAATTGAGCCCTAAATTGATGTTGCTAAGCAAGACACTTGTTAAGTGAGTTTTGCCTTATTTTACGACTTTTCTTGCCACAGTTGTTAAGTGAAGTAAATAATGCCAGTTGCCAAGTATTGATCATGTGATCACGGGCAGGCTGCAACTGTCACAAGTGTGAAAAATGCTTCATGTTACTTTTTTCAGTGCCGCTGCAACTTTGAATAGTGATTAATTAATTGAACGATTGTAAGTCGAGGACTACTTGTACAAGTAAAAAGACAAACTCCACAGTTTGAGCTTAAACATGACTGCTTCTGTGTCAGCTGGAGTCTTGAAAGAGGCTCCTGAAAACTGCATCAAATTACAAGAAACCAAGTATAAAACTAAGTGTCACTCCTTCTCAGATCCCATGATTTTCAAAACCCACTGCATCATCATCATCATCATTATTATTTCAAAATCCACTGCTTTATTCTTCTCCTTCAAGAACTGAAGTTCAAGAACATTGGGATCTAGCAGTTCCAAAAGCAGATCTTCATATTAAAACTGCTGAAAACCCTCTGAGTGGGTGCCTATGCAAATAACAAGCAACTAGTTACAACAAGCAAATTAACGGCGACTCTCCAATCCAGCCCAACTGATCCTTTCGAATGACATGGTTTGCTTGCACCCAAGACAGGAGACCGTTTTTAAATTTAAATTTAAAAAAAAATGTTAAGAATTGCATTTGCTTTAAAACAACTTTGGCCATCCTTGTTTTTGTTGTTTTCATCTTGGGGTCTCTGTCATCTCAGGTTTTGCTCATGGATCTAATAGCAAGAATTCCATGTGGCTAAAAGCAAACTTTATTAGGAGGAAAAGAGATGGAGAGAAGAATAAGTTCAATTCCCAAAAGCAGCTATGTCATATTTTATTTCTTTCCCGTTGCCAAAACTCCGCAGTTATGGCCGAGTCTGGATGAACTCCTGCCTGTGGCTAAAGTGTAAGATGGTTTTGCCCAAAGAATTCAGCGGCAGCATTTGGAAAACAACCAAGTGGTTAACCAGAAGGGAAAAAATAAGAATCCATATCCTGGATGCTCTTTATTACACACAGTCCTGTCATGATCAACATACATCTCATTCATTCCAAAGTAGCTTTGTAATGCGTTGAACTAAAATAAAAACAAAAACTAATATTGCTTTCCAGACAAGCAGGCTCTATCACATAAACACAGTTCCAGAACGGATGACGAATAAAACAAACAAAACAACCACAGAAAGGTACTAACGAATCACATAAAAATCAGGAGAATTAACCCTTACCTGAAAGAAACCGGGAGGTATGGGTCCTCCTGGCATTCCATCATTCGGAGGAATGTTTCCAAGTACTGGACTTGGCGCTGCAGCTGCACTCTGGAAACAAAGAAATAAATATATAATGATACACCTATCTTTTAATAGCCCTGGTTTGAGACGGTACAGATAGTCCTCAGCTTACAACCATTCATTTAGTGACCATTCAAAGTCACAATGGCACTGAAAAAAATTGGCTTATGACCGTTTTACGACGCAGCATCCCTGTGGTCACGTGATCAAAATTTGGATGTTTGGCAACTGGCACGTATTTATAACGCTTGCATTGTCCCGGGGTCATGTGATCCCCCTTTTGCGACCTTCTGACAAACGAAGTCAATGGGGAAGCCAGATTCACTTAACAACCGTGTTACTAACTTAACAACCGTAGTGATTCACTTAACAATTGTGGCAAGAAAGGTCCTAAAATCGGGGAAAATTCACTCAACTTTCCTTGCTTATTGGGCTCAATTGTGGTTGCAAGTCAAGGGCTACCTGTACATATTTCATGTGTTCACCATAAGGTATGGTCAGTTAGCAACCCTACTATTATCAAGGCTACCCAAAGATACTGAATTTTACTGTATTGTAAAATTGTGTCATTAAAATGAACAAAATGTCAATGGCTGTCATTCTGAATGAAGTGGAATTTGGTTCAGTTCTCATTCTTATAGATCTGTCACCAAAACTGCAGACGTTATTACTAAAGCTTCCAAAACAAAGCAATTTTTTTGTGTGTAGAATTCTGAATATACTCATGGACAAAGAGAATGGCAAATCCATATCTTTCAGTGTAGAGATCCTAGTAGTGAACATGGTTAAAAAAATACTCTAGAGCAGGATTTCCTAGCCTTGGCAACTTTAAGACACATGGACTTCAACTCCCAGAATTCCCTAGCCAGCCAGGGAATTTTGGGAGTTGAAGTTCACACATCTTAAAGTTGCCAAGGTGGGAGATGCTGCTCCAGAGCATCTTCTACATTTACATTCTTATACTATAATCATTCATCTAGCCTAGTTCTGGAATAATGAAGTTTCAGACATACTCTTCTAATGAGACTTTTTTTTAAAAAAAAAATGGGTCACTTCATAATTTAAGAGATGGCTACCAACATCACTTTCAAAGACAAAACTGACTAAGACCTTTCTTTCAACTGAGGACTATACCATACAAGCTAGAACATAATCTAAAAGACAGAAGTGCTAAATATTTAACCTGCCATGTTTAAAGAGCAAAATGATTATACTTAATATTTAAAGCCAAGCCAAGGAAATAAAAGAGGTGTATAAAGGCGTATAAACCTTTCTACCTATTTTCTCTGTATGCTCTTCCCTTCTTTCAAAAGCACAGAGCAGCTTTTAGCTACTACATTATAAGGAAAGTTGTGAGGTAGATTCAAAGCCTTTAGTCTATGTCCTCATTTGATCTCTGGCAGTATTTTATGTGGCTTATGTGGGATTTGCAGGAAAAGTTTACTGATTAACTGGCCCCGATATAATGTGTTCATCTGAACTGGAAAGAGAAAGGGTAAAGGTACTTTGCTAGCTAAACCAGACAGTCAATAAACTAAGCAAGAACAAACGAACAAAAACACCATGCCTTGTCCCTAGTAATTCCTAATTTCAGCATAAAGGACATAGTCTCCATTCGAGCATTGGGCAAAAGGGTGGTGAGCTAACGTGTCTTTCTGAGCGTCATTCTGATGTCAGTTAACAGTCATGCTATTATTCTTCACCAGTCAATCAGTTGGGTTTTATATATATATATAAACTTCTTTTAACTGACCTCACAGCACATCTGGAGGATGAAGCTGTCCATGAGCTAAGGGTACTCATTTTTATAATGCGAAATGATAACACACATATTCATATGGAATACACAAATAGGCTGTGTCGAAATCAGCTCTACCACTTATCCAGCCCGGGTTGCATGATCTGATATAGATATTCCATTATCACATATTCCTGCTTAACAAAATGATTGCTATTGATTTTTTTCCATTTTTTATTGTTTCAGGGGGTCAGGGAATAGAGAGCCAGTTTGGTATAGTGATTTATGGCATCAGGTTAGAAACTGGGAGACCACGAGTTCTAGTCCTAGCTTAGGCGCAAAGCCAGCTGGGTAACTTTGGGCCAGTCACATCTACTCAGTCCTTGGAAGCAGGCAATGGCAAACCATTTCTAGAATCTGGCCAAGAAAACTGCAGGGTCGAGCCCAGGCATACACTAAGGGTCACCAATGACTTGAAGGCAAAACAACACACGCTCATGCTAAGTAAGACAAAACAAAAACTGAGGCCAAAAGGGATGGTGACATCATTTTAACAATGGCTACATTACAGCAGCAAGACCATAAACATCAACTGTCCATTCTCAAACAATCAGTCTTTCACCTATGAGAACCAAGTAGAGATTTATAAAATTACAATTTGAATAAATGGGTTTCGTTTTAAATGTAAATTTCTACTGAATATAGAGCTTAATGTCTTTGCCAGTTTCCCTTCTGAGAAACAAAGTCATATAAATAGCTAGCTGGAGGAAAACAAAAAGAAGATAAGCCATGGGTGATGAAATATTGTTTGTCAGACCTGAAAAGTAGGCTATGTTCTGATAATTTTTCAGTCACTCTGCTGTGGTTTTGTTTTTTTTTTTTTTTTACTGTTTCCAACTTTGGTACTGTGTATTTTTAATGAAAACATTATTTTAATTGCTCAATTTTTTTATAAAAGTTTTCCGACAGTAGATTCCTCTTTTTTATCTGGAAGTAAAATGCCAAAAAATTCAATATAGTGCTAAATAGAAATATCTATATAAAACTCCCACATGGAAAAATTTGCATTAGAGATTTATATTTTTCAAAAGGGATTGCTTTTAAACATTTTAGTCAAAAATTAACAAAGGAAAACTTGTTGGTTCTGAATACAATCAAGAATGACTTAATGAAATAAATGATTTAGTTATGACTAATGTTTGAAAGATAGCAAAACTCCAACCAGAATCATATCAAGGATTGTGTCTCCACCGATCACAGACAAAAGTCTTATCAACACTACATTTAATTTAATTCGATGTCTACTGACTTGACATGTTCAAAAAAATCACTGTTGAAAAATGTGAGCAGCGAAATGATTTGTTTTATACAGTAATCTAAATATGGGAAATCTCTCTGATTGTAATGATTATTTGTTTATTTTTGCTTTATAGCCTTGTATGGAAGAGCTGGCCTAGCAGCCACTGGGAAATACAAGAAAAGTCTACCTGGAATCAGCAGACCAATGAAATATGTGATAAAATGCTCCATCACTTCCTTGTTCTGCCTTTAGAACTGAAGTCAACAAGCTAAGTAGCAAAGAAATAGTCCAGAGGGCTAGCTTTGTTAATCCTTTTGCAGCAAAAACAATGAAGTATCTTGCAACAATCCAATCATTACTGTATATTGTTTAAGCTTTGGTAGATCACAGTCCTCTTCATTAGGTACATAGAATATATTTCTGAGAAAGGCACCTCCCTATTTCTATGCCTCAGTAGACCATGAAATCTTTTTTGCAGGTTAGCAATTTTTGTCAGCTTATTTATAAAGCAGTAATGAACAAAACTTCCAACACAGTCACGTAAAATTTATTGAAAGCCACATTTAAATTCCACTGGATCTTTTCATATGACTATCTATCCCAGGGGTAGGCAACCTTGGCTCTTTTATGACTCGTGGACTTCAACTCCCAGAATTCCTGAGCCAGCTTGGCTGGCTCAGGAATTCTGGGAGTTGAAGTCCACGAGTCATAAAAGAACCAAGGTTGCCTACCCCTGAATTCTATCCTATAGCACAGGAGAATCTGTACAGGAAGATGTCACAATGAAACAACTACGTATGGAACTACCGGTCTCAATTACAACCAACCTCTCAAAAATATTATCAAATATATTTCCTCTTCACCAAAATTGCTATTTCTTATTGCTATGACTCCAGAAAGGTTCATTATGATGGTGCAAGGTGTTTTCTCCCTTCAGTTATAAATTATAGCATGGCATTTTTAAAAAATAAAATGAAATAAAGGTGAACTGCTGTCAATTATTTCTGATACATCACACTGACATTAGCAACGGTATCCTAAAATGCACACATTTAACAAGGTCTTCTAACAAAAATAATAAAACCACTTTTCAGTTTCAAATCTAACAACATATTGCCAGGTTGCAATGAACCAGAAATCCCAATCTGCACATCAAAGTCATGTTAGCTGTTTAACGTTTTGAACAAAGATGTTTGATATTGAAAACAGCTCATTGGGACAATAATTTCTTTATGGATTCCGAAGAAGCATTAATAAGTAATCTTATGTGCAATCTCTGTTTCCACATCATAAGCACACCCTTCTCAGTTTCTGACAACTCCATAGTTGAAATAGCTACATTTTGGAAAAATCATCTTTGACTTACCATTAGGATAGATATAGAAATGTATGGGACCATCTTCTGATGAAAAAATGACATTCTAAACATTCAGGTAAATTTGATATATATATATATATATATATTAAAAGGAAGAAACAGCTGCGATCACACATTGCTCCTAGAAGCACGAGGCCGAAGAGACACCAGCCTGAAGATGACGAATGAGACTTCGTCGAAACGTCGCCAAGACACTTCCAATTTTACGCGGGAGAAAACCCGAATTACCAAAGACCTACATATATATATATATATATGAGCCAGCAGTGTGCTGCAGCTGCCAAAAAAGCAGCTGGGCTGCATTAACAGAGGGATAGAATCAAGATCATGTGAAATATTAATACCACTTTACAATGCCTTGGTAAGGCCACACTTGGAATACTGCATCCAGTTTTGGTCACCACAATGTAGAAAAGATGTTGAGACTCTAGAAAGAGTACAGAGAAGAGACAAAGATGATTAGGGGACTGGAGGCTAAAACATATAAGGAACTCTATGATAGCAGTTCCAATATCTCAGCTGCCACAAAGAAGAGAGAAGAAGGCAACAAACGGATGGAAACTAATCAAGGAGAGAAGCAACCGAGAACTAAGGAGAAACTTCCTGACACTTAGAACAATTAACCAGTGGAACAACCTGCCTCCAGAAGCGGTGAATGGTCCAACACTGAAAGTTTTTAAGAAGAGACTGGACAGCCATTTGTCTGAAATGGTATAGGGCAGGGGTAGGCAACCTGGCTGACTCAGGAATTCTGGGAGTTGAAGTCCACGAGTCATAAAAGAGCCAAGGTTGCCTACCCCTGGTATAGGGTTTCCTGCCTGAGCAGGGGGTTGGACTAGATGACCTCCAAGGTACCTTCCAACTTTATTATTATTATTATTATATTTCTGACAAATAGAGTTACACTCATTAAATGCCAACTGATGTTGATATGCTCCTTATTAAAAATCTAGGATCTTTTGTTATATGAATTGCACGATTTTTTCCCCATTACAGGTAGCTGTCGATTTATAACAGTTCATTTAGTGACTGTTTGGTTACAGCAGCATTGAAAATAAAGTGTCCGATGACCATTTTTTACACTTACGACTGTTGCAGGATTCTCCATGATCATGTGATCAGAATTCAGATGCTTGGCAACTGGCTCGTATTTATGACGGTTGCAGGGTCTCCCGGGGTCACATGATCCCCTTTTGTGACCTTCTGACAAGCAAAGTCAAAGGGGGAAACCAAATTCACTTAACAACTGTGTTACTAACTTAATAACTGTGACATGAAAGGTCGTAAAATGGGGCAAACCTCGCTTAACAACTGTTTTGCTTAGCAACAGAAATTTTGGGTTCAATTCTGGTCATAAGTCGAGAACCACCTGTACCCAGTTTTTAATCTATCCTTACTTTTTAATTGCAAATAGCAAAGCAAAGCTGAAACCTATTTAAAATAAATAAGCATTTACTTAAAAAAAACAAAACCCCTGTGCTTAAGTTCTTTTTCTAAGCCTGATATAACACAAGAGAAACGAGAAGCAAAGGGTTTGTTAGGTAACCATTTCATAGCAGAAACGAGAGGACAAGAATTAAAATGTTTTAATGCTTGCAGAATGGACTTCAGAAAGGGTTGTTGGTTTACAAATAGAAGAGTCCGAATCAACATATAAAATACTAATGCAATTCAACAAACAGGCCCTTTCCTTTTCAGTTCTTTTTCAAAGGAGTTCCTCTAAAAACAGCCGCCTGCTTAAATAGGAGGATATGATGGTCAAAGAAAAAAAAAATCATATTCTTCCCCCACCTTCTTGAGTTGCCTTGTACTTTTTCCCCAGCCATTTGCAGCCACTTCAAAAATGGGTTAACATTCTTTGGAAAATGGTTGCAAGGGAAATATGCCTGTATGCCAGTGTCTCTATTGGTCCCAATAAATAATCTTCTCCCAAATCAACACAATTCAAGATGTCATCAGATTCTGCCTAAAAACTGAAGACTTAAGTAAACTCTTAAAGGATTTCTTATTTGCCTTTCCAAATTTGGTGCCATCCAGATTACAACTCCTATCATCCCCTTTTAGCTCTAAAATAGTGCTGGAAATATTAAGAGTTGCAATCCAAAACATCTGGAGATCACAAAATTAGATGAGCCTGGGATGTGTTTTAAAGGGATTCTTTCTTCCCTGCCTCCTTATTAGGTACAACAAAAAGCTGAGCATTTTTTTTCTCCTACCAGTTGGGAGGGAGGGAGGGAGGGATGGGAGAAGAGAATGCTTTTTCTTTGGATTTTTAAAGCATCATTATAAATTCAGGAGTTGCCTACTTTGGAATACTAATGAATGGCAAAGAATATAGTGTTATTTCACAAGCACAAAAAAGGGAATGGAGATCAAGCATGCAAAGGATCCCATGTACTGAAATAGAGGATGTGAAAAGTAGTTGCAACTCTGTATGAAATTACTGACATCTATCCATCCTTTTCCCAGCTATCTGAGCCAGTTTCTTTTTAAAGGACATGAAGGGCAAAGGTATATACAACTATGAAAAATAAATTCATAAGCCACTTCTAGCTCTGTAGAGCAGAGCAGAGCAGAACAGAACAGAATACTTTATTGGCCAAAGTGTCATTGGACACTCAAGGAATTTTCTCCAGTGCATAAGCTCTCAGTGTACATACAAACAACAAACTAATATAAACCTAAGACACCAATAGGAGAAGGTAGTAGAAAAGATGATTATGCATCATCAAGTTGAAAACCATCTTAAAAGCTTTTTTTTAAAAAAATAGACCATGAAAATATTACAACTTCCCTTTTAAGTAATTCTAGTAATTCATTACAACTTCTAGTAATGAATGTATATACAGAATCTAGCTCTAAACTGCAGTACACCCAATTATATTTATTATAAAACAAATGCTCTCTATCACATAATGTGCTGCTCCTCTAAAGACAGGAGGCACTGCAATAAACCTGCCAGCCAATATTTTTTCAGGAGATTTCCAGCATACTATAAGCTCTCTCAGGGTGAGCTTCCCAGAGTTAGACAAATCCCTAAAACAGCTTACAACAATGCAATTCAGATATTCTACTATTTTACAACCCATCTAACTATCAAAGGAAAAAATACCCCTATACACTATATTTAGCAATGCTAGTTATACATTCAAACTTTCATCAGCACCACCTTCAAAGAATACAGTTTTTTTTTTAAAAAGCTAAACGTACAAGCTATGTTCTCTTTATACACAATGGGATAAAACTCACCCTGGATATGCAGTCAAGCCATGGCAAAGGAAATGCAAGATATCATAGTCCCTTTTGTGGTGTGTGCAACCTCTCAGTTTGGACATATCACAGACGCAACAAGACATCTGTTACACTTCCTGGCTGGCCTGGAATGCCCTTCACAGTTGCCAGTTGGAATACCGGGTACTATGCAAAGCTCTTCTGGCCCAGGCATACTTCCCATCAAATCATGGAGTTATTCTTTTTCCAAGATACGCACATGTCAATTTGACATACACATTGTGACACTTGGCTGGAAGTTAATAATTAAAAGTATCCACAGTGCCCTGAACAGAATGCAAGGGAAGAATTGTATCTACCAGACTTGATGAATTATTTAGAAGCCTGCCGTGTGGCATTGTCTCTCTCTGTAACAACCCTCCTTGTTTCATCCTCCCCATTGTAGCTCATCTGTGATGGAAAGAACATAGCTTGTGAGTTCAGGGAACTTTCTGCAACTCAGGTGCAAACTCTTCTTACCCTAAGTAACACTACTGGGTGCAGTATCAGGAGACTTCAACTAGCCTAGCTGTAAGCCAGGGGTGTCAATCTCGCAACGTCACGGGACGTGTTGCGACGTATCGTGACTTTTTTCCTATTGCCGGCAATGGGGTGGGCGCAGGTTTTGGTGTGACGCTTCCGGCCTGCGGGCCGGCAGTTTGACACCCCTGCTGTAAGCTGTTTCTTACAATATAAAATTTCTACTTGCTTGTTACTCCTTGGACTTCTACCAGGTAGGCCTTCTCTCCAAATGGACTGACAGTGGGTCAATCACATGTGCAGGGGCATCATTAGTCTTTCCTTGCTCTTGAGAAATAGAAGAGTCTTCAGTGTTTTTCTCTCTATTGTCTATATTTATCATATCAGTTAATAGGGTGTATCTGTTTCTCAGGTTCATACAAGAGTCAGGATATCAAGAAAGCTAGTACATTTTAGAAGCACTAAAAGACTTCCTAGTATCTGGGCCAGTTATCTAAAAACAATTCCCAGAGTTCTGTAAAGGTGAATAAAAGATGGTGATACCTGGACCAACAAGGTAGAGGAAAACCTAGGCACAGAATTCAGGTTACAAGAAGTAATTAGTTGAATTATTGTTTATATTTGTCTCTCACTTCCTAATTAAAAAATATTTTCCTCTATGAATAAATACAATAAAGAAAAGAATATATATATATATATAGTATGTGGGAGAGGGAAGAGAAGTCAACCCTATAAAGAAGAAATGTTAAATGGGGAAGATGCCCAAGTCAAAATAGTGGTTGAAGAAGTTTAGGTGCATACATTTTCTATTTAATAAAATCAGTAGTCCAATAAGATCCTCTCCCACATTTTTTCATTATCTTGTATGCAAGACTGTGCAACAGTAAAGTAGCTAAATACAATTAGTAAGACTTTTGTGCCTCTATGATCATTATCAGCTTACATACACATGTGGTTTCCACTTATCTAGTTACTCTCAAAATGCTTTGCCAACTTCCTCATGCTGCTCATTCTACAGCATTCTCATTCTTTCCACAAATACACATTCATACACCGTTGTATGGAAAAGGGAGATTATTTTTACTTGAAACTTTGTTCTGCAGGTAGACTTTGTCTTACAACCACAAATGAGCCCAACATTTCCGTTGCTAAGCAAGACAGTGGTTAAGCGAATTTTGCCCCATTTTATGACTTTTCTTGCCACGGTTGTTAAGCGAATCACTGCAGTTGTTAAATTAGTAACATGGTTGTTAAGTGAATCTGGCTTCCCCGTTGACTTTGCCTGTCAGAAGGTCGCAAAAAGTGATCACATGATCCCGGGACACTGCAACCATCATAAACATGAGTCAGTGCCCGAGTGTCTGAATTTTGATCGCATGATCACGGAGATGCAGCAACTGTCGTTAAGTGTGAAAAACGGTCATAAGTCACTTTTTTCAGTTCCGTTGTAACTTTGAATGATCACCGAATGAACTGTTGTAACTCAAGGACTACCTGTATTCACAGAACATCTAACATGATTATCCACAAAATTAACTATACTAACAGTGAGGAACTTCCTTGTTATACAGTTACATTGTTTTATAGGTGGTTTACAATTACAATTCATTTGTCTACAACACAGAAAGCTTTGTGAATGACCAAGGAGACAATATAACTACTACACAGAGTAATTATTCTATACTATTCATATGGTGCGTTCTACATCTAAAGGCTTTTGTTCCTAAAAACAAAAGCTCATTAAAAAAAAAACCTAGACCATTAAAACTAAAATGAAAATGCCCAAGGATTACCTTAATGAGAGTTTCCCCCAAAAGCACTGGGGGCTGTAAGGCAGGGGTGAGGGAATCTGTGGCTCTTCAAATGTTGCGGAAATGGACTCTTAACAACCCCAGCTAGCGTAGTAACAGGAAAGGCTGCTGGGGCCACTGGTTTCCTTCTTATTCTTGCCCTTGAGAAACTAAATCCCTATGTAGGCTCACACAACATGGTAAGACAAATACCAAGTCTTGATTCTATTGATGATGAGGGAAAGGGAAGAGATTCTGCAGCTTTGATCATGGAGTCCCTCCTTATGTTCCAGAAATACAGTGCATCTAAAGTTTCAGTTAGGGCACACTCATAAGCCACAAATTAAAGGCTTAATGGAACAGAATCAGGAATGTGTTATATAGTAACACTTCTATAATTCTTCAGCCCTGTTAGGTACATTTTAATGCATCAGTGCATTATTAGCAACATCTTCAAAACTCATTTGCACTGCTCATAGGTCAAACTTACATCAAAATGGCCAAGCAAGACCAGTAAATAGTTTCATTATTTATTAATGTGGTGCCCTTAAAACCTGAGCAGTGGTTGCAATCAGCACACCTGGTGGAGTAACTAAACTTGTGGGAAATGTCATTAGCTTGGGATACAGCTTGGCATCTGCACATGTGGGAAATCTGACAGGTTCCTGCAGAATAGGAAACAAGGCTCAGACTGTTATAACTTTGCTCTAATTTGCAAAGTCCACCCTTGAATAGTTCCCAATACTCACTGGTGATATTTTAAAAATCAAACTGGCATGGAAGACGATGAAAACCTGGATGGATGAGTTCAGCCTCCAAACGGAGACAGGCAGTCCACACACCGGCTTGGTATATACTCCAGCAGATGCCGTCTAAGCCTTTAAATCGCACACTAATTGTGCTAATTGAGCTAACAGTCGCTGTTTCATCTCCCAGCTCTGAGTCAACCAGCATCTTCTAGTACTGCTATAGAGATCCAAGCTGTTGGCTTTACTGGTATTTTGTCAGCCATTAAATGATTCATCAGAGTCATTAATTGATTTATTACTGCTGCCTGCAAGTATTGCTTTGCAAATAAAGAATGATGTAGAATGTAGATCACAATGCAGAAGAAGCCGAATGACTCAACCCAGAACCTGATGCTTAAACTATCTATATAAGTTCAATAAAAAGGAGAGAGAAAAAGAAGATATGAAAAGCAAAAGACAAAGACAAAGAGAAAGGATGAGTTGATATATTCATTTTTTTTCCTAGATAAAAATGTTGACTGTTAGAACTTGCTGTAGTATTCAACCTTAATGTTCTAAGGCACAGGAAAGGCATCCTGAGCAGACCTCACAGTCAACAAAACCCAACTAATGCTCATTTTCATCTCTTAGGCAATTCCAAAATTGGAAACAAAATATTTTTAAAAATGCAGCAACAGCTGAAAACAGCTTGGCGTGGGAGGAAAGCACAACCAGGTTTCAAGACGCTTGTATTCCAAGAAATGATTCGATTTTAAGTGATGCTTTTGCAGCTAATTTGTCACTAAGACTGCTGATAGTTGTTACATGCAACCAGATAATTAGACTCATCTAATGAAGAGATCGTTGCCTCTTCCTTCCAGATTTGACAAAAGCAACTATTTATTTATTTATCTGTCTATTTATAACATTTATACGACCACCCAATACAACAAAGTGATTCTGGCCAGCCTAAAAAAAAAGTCAGCGAGAGACACAGAACCATTAAACAAAGCAACATGACACATTTTAAAATTATAAAATGGCAACCAAATTAAAATGTACCACACAACTCAACAGCTGGGATTCAGCTCATCCAGACTCAAAAGCCCAAGTTTTCACTGCCTTTCTGAAGGCCTTCAGGTCAGGACCAACTGTGAAAGGTGGGTGATTCCACAAAGCAGATGACATTGTCTCAGCGGGGGAGAGAACCTGATAGAAATCAGATCTTCTTTGGTGGGGAAAAAATGGGCTTGTCTACAGCTGGATTCTTTCAGTCAGAAATCTCTAGTGTTGCTATGTCAATCTCCTGCTGACTAGAGTGGTGAACTATATAGCTCACATCTTCCCCGGCTAGCATTAATAGATGCACAATTCAGACATATATACTTCCTCCTTTTATGTTCACAGGGGAAACAGACTTTTATTAAGATCAGACACATATCATTTGTTCAATTCACATACAGTTCTTCAAATGTAAGTTATTTATCCTACCGCAGAGTCCATATCTGCCACAGATAGAGGGGAATCTACTAAGAACTGCTTGCTTGGAGTAGTAAAAAATGCTTTAAAAAAATTCTCACTAATTCTTGCAACAAGTAGATTTAGAAGTTACTACTGAGTTAATGGCAGAGCCATCATTCAAACCAGGATCTTCTGAATTTATATCTTTTACTCTTTCAAACTAGTACGCTAGACAGCTGGAATTAATGGTCAAATATTTAACTATAATTTAAAGCCCCATAAATTAAAAAAAAAAATGAATTTCAAAATCTTATCCAGACCAAGCATTGTCTGCATAATTATACATTCAGTGGTTGTACTGTGATTGCACTATAATACTGTAAACACACATTATGAGAAAGAGCAAGATTTTCAACATTAGACTTATTTTAAGGCATGCTGGCACACTAGGGAAACTTTTTTGGAAGCTTCGGTCTGGGACTGCAACATGCAAGGCCAAGTTCAATCCCCTTCTGAGCAGTGTCAGGCTTGACAGAAGCCATCATATGTCTGCCCTACTCCTCATAATGCAGTAGAAGGAGATGTCACTAGACTAGACAATGGTGGAGTAGACTGTATTCTAAAAAGGAGTACCATTTCTAAAGGCTGCTTCACTTACTTCAAACTCCCTAAAAGAATTCCTACAAAACAAGATAAAAAAGAGTGCCCCCTGAAAAGTTTTTTAGTGGTTTCCTGAATTTAGTGTGTTTCAACTTCCTACAATTTTAATTTGCAGGTTTATAATCTGAAGGATTACAGATCCCATCAATTAGGAATGTACATCTGGTGGGACCACAAAAAAACAGCCTTCTCGGTGGTGGCCTCTTCTCTATGGAATATCACTCCCCTGAGGTACGGTTGGTCCCCAACCTGTTGCTTTTCCAAAAGTCCCCCAAAATGTGGTTTTGTCATTGGGTCTGGGGACCATGAATGGAGATGAAGCTGAACAAGAGGTTGATCTGATTGTGTTGCTGCTGCCATGGGTGAGGAGGGCTTATGGGTTTTTAAATGTAAGGCATCTGGAGTCACTTACATAGTGAATTGGGCAGCCATATAAATGTGTTTAATAAATAAATAATTGACATGTATTTATGTGTGCAAATACTATAATCAAAAGAGTATAAATGGAATTAAAGTGAGGTTTTCTGAAGCATGCCATTTGCACGACGTCTAACCAGCACTGGCATTCTGGTTTGAATTAAGTAAGCAAACTCAGTAACAATGCAACTGCGAAGGAGAGGGGCAGGAAGAAGGTAGTGTGTGGCTTTAAATATTTTAAAAATGTCCGGAAGGCTCCAGTTACAACACCACCATCCTCACCCAGTTCTGAGGATGTTTTGGAAAAGTATTTGGAGGGTGTCATTCCAACAGAACGCAGTGATGTAATCTCCACAGGAATAGTTACTCTGCTCTTTTATCTCACACCTCACCACCAGTGTGATTTACACATAGGCCAACCCAGGGCCGTTTCATAGAAGACAAACAGCAGCTCACTTTCTAGTTCAGATTAGTATGAAAACAATTTGTCTTTGCTTACACAGAAGCCCTACTCACTGGAAACCAGCCAAGAAAAAGAGAAAGAGAAAAAAAAAAGATCAGGCTTCTAAACCATTCTGAAACCAGCTTTCCATGTATAGCTAGTAGTGTTGTCTTTTAATCCAAGTAGGAAGAGGAAAGAATCTGACATACAGAATAACCAGCTGAATAAACCTGGGTCTGAGGTGGAAAGAAGGATTTAGAGGGATTTTATGAAAACTGAAAGTGTTGTCTCTAAAAATACTCCACTTTCGGGTTGTTTATTATTTCTATAAGCCAGTGGTGGCCCCAGCCCCACTTCCCCCCATGGCCCCCTCACCAGCAGCCCCCCCGGAGGAAAGGCGCCCCCGAGTGCAGCCCATGCAGAGCAGCGCAGCCAAGGACATGGCAGCCGGGCAGTGGGGACAAGACTCCGCCCTCGCGCCCCGTTGCACGCAGCTGATGCTGTGGGGTATGGGTGGACGGTGTGGCCACCATGGCACTGCTGGGCTGCCTGGGCAATCTGTGGTGGGCCATGGAGGTGGTGAGTGGTCCTGTGGGTGGGTGGGGGTGGGGCCGGTGGCATGCAGGCAGGCGGTGGGGCCAGGTTTTGGGCACTCGGTCTCTAAAAGGTTCGCCATCACTGCTATAAGCTCTTTCAAAAGTGCTTCACTGGAGTAATTTAAGTAACCTTTATAACTACTTTGCTAGGCATGTTAGCCAAAAAATTTGCTAAAAACCAGATAATAAATTTGAGAGGAAGAGGCAGATGAATTATTATTATATTCTGCATCACAGATCTGTATTTTACCAAACTATCTACTATGTAAAGATCATACAGCTGTCAAATTCAGGAGATGACCGTATAGTACAGAAGTGTCTACAGTAGAAAAAAATCACATCCAGAGATTTGTTGGGGAAATTCTTCCCTTTTACTTTTCTTTACAGTACTTCAAATTTGAAAATGAGATGCCCCACAATTAATATGGAAAGGAAAAGTATGCAAACTGACTATAGGTAGTCCTCAAATTATGACCACAAACTCAAAATTTCTGTTCCATTTGTGAGTTTTGCCCCATTTTATGACCTTTCTTGCCACATTTGTTAAGTAAATCACTGCAGTCGTTAAGGTAGTAACATGATTGTTAAGTGAATCTGGCTTCCCCATTGACTTTGCTTATCAGAAGATCGCAAAAGGTGACCCCAGAACACTGCAACCGTCATAAATATGAGCTAATTGCCAAGTGGCCAAATTTTGATCACATGACCACGGGGATGCTGCAATGGATGTAAGTGTGAAAAATGATCACAGGTCCCTTTTTCAGCGCCACTGTAACTTTGAACGGTCACTAAACAAATCAAGGACTACCTGTATTGCACAAAGAAATAAAATAAACCTGTCAGAAGTACTGATAGGAATAGATCCCCAAGTACAAGATTGGGGCCTCACACCTCAGAAGACCTGCCCCCCCCCCCCACAACTGAGCATCACATTTCTTTCTTAAGTTCAGCAGAGGCCTTACAACTTCCCTTCCTTTAAAATCCTCTGAAGCAATAAGAATGGCAGGCACGACTGCAACTCTGACTTGTAGCACAAAGTTTTTAAGCAGTTTTAAAACAGGGAGAAAGAATTCCAGTACCACTACATGCTAAAGGTCCAGGAAAGAACAGGAAGCATCACCTGGATGGCTGATGGAAAGAACTTTATGTTGTGGAGCTGAGGCTGTATCAGGGAAGTCTGGGAACTCTTGCCCATGTTCCCTTCAACCCTAGAAGTCTGAAGATCTTACAGTGCAAGAATAGGGCAAGATATTATGGTGGCAGGGAGAATAAAGGATTTTATTAGCAGAACCTAATTATAAAACCCTGAACATGGTCTGATCAGGGTGAGCAAAGTCCCACGCTGCTTGGTGATTCTGAGAGGTCTAGGCCCTTTACAAATTCCCAAAATGGGAAAAGCAGTGTTAAATAAGGCTGTGCAATGTTCCACATTCAAAAGTGAAAAGATACTTTGGAACATAAATGCATGTCTACAAGTTTTTCTTACATCTAACACAGGGGTCCCCAATCTCCTCTCTGTGATTCAGGGCCAGGCCACAGGCTGTTCGGAACCAAGCCATGGAAGTGGTGGGCAAGTGCGCGTGCGATGCTGCATTTGTGAAAGCGGCGCCCACGCGAAACCATCCCCTCTCCACCATCCCGCCGCCTCCGCCGAGCCAGAAAGGTTGGAGACCACTGATCCAACACATCTCTTCCTTGGATGTTACACCAGCTTTGGAGAGCAGTCATATAACTCAAAATGACATAGCTGTTTTAAGAAATTGCACTCGTGCGCTCTGTTTGTCCCCTTTTCACTATGGTATCCCTTTTTATCCTTTTGAATCAAAAACAATGCACAGTCCTAAAGTTAAACTGTGGAACTGGAAGAATGCGACGATCCCATGGATGCGTTACAACTGCACAAAGAAAAGCTGCAACAAAAAGGACTGCATATTTAGTGAATGATACTAAGAAGACTGCACCCTTTTCATTTTATGCAGAGAAATAAAATATTCCTTTCAGTCATGCAATAAAAAAATGTATTTTATATACTAATTTTGTTTACCTTCCTAAATAACACAGATATAGCTTGTTGCCTACACACCATAGGCAGGTACTTTGGTGTGCCAGAATCATCACTAAGCTAATAAAATAACATAAGATAACCTTTATTGTCACTTTTTACTGTGGGCACACTGGCTCACATTAAAAATGAAATTCTATGGCCTGCTCTCAAAAGAAAGTATACATCTACCCATATACATAACAACACATATACACATGCTATATACATTACTACATACACAGTACACACACACACACAAATATTAATCACTGTCCATTTTGAATACATAGCGGAAAGAGGAAGCTTGAGAGTTCACAAGGTTGATGCTATATGGAACATAACTGTGATTGAATTTAGATGTTCTGCTGCGAATACCACGAAGCCCCCTCCCAGAAGGTAACAAGGAAAAAAGGTTGTGAAGAGGATGAGTAGTATCTCTGATGTAATACAAAAGTCTAATTTAAAGGATCTCTCTCTCTCTCTCTCTCTCTCTATCCATCCATCCATCCATCCATCCATCCATCCATCCATCCATCCATCCATCCATCCATCCATCCATCCATCCATCCATCCATCCATCCATCCATCACACTATTTGCTTGTCAATATTATCTTTCCATTTTACAACATTTCTTATGTGCTGAGACCAGTATATGATAATACTGTGAAAGAATGCAAGCTGACTTTGGTAAATTGTAGGGGACAGGCTAAAATACCACTGTTTCCTTTGTGAAGTGTGCTCAATTTACAGCTTGAAAAAGTGTTTTATCTGCTACCACCTGCTTTGCTCAATCTGAGATCAAATCCAATTCATGTAACTTCTCAGGTATCACCTCCAGAAAGAAAGGCTGTTCAAGACAGATTCTCCTCTTGGCTACACATGAGGAACCTCTCCGGTGCCTTCAGTAAACTTAGTTTGCTGCAATGATTGATGTCAATCTTGTGCAAGAAATGCAACAGTTATTTGTTAGTACTGTAAAGGCAGCATTATTCAGCTCTTCTTTTTAAAAGCTTTTTTTTTTTAAACAACTATTCAATGTAAGAAATAGGACCAAGAATTTATACGGCAGAAATATAGTCTACACATTTGCTTTTCAAAGAAGAATTGCACTGTAAAGAACTCTGGCCAAGGTAATTGTGGTAAGTAAACATTCCTTGAGCCATAATAGGATAACTACTTTTTATTTATTCATTCATTCAATTTCTACAGCCAATTGACTATCCAATTGACAACTACTTACCAAGAGAACCTTGATGTGAGGCTTAAGTCCAAAGTAATAGTTCACTAAATAGACCAGACCGAAGTAAAAGACCAAAAGACAACCTTAGCAAACGATTTCATCATTTGGACGATATAAGCTCACTTACAACATAAAAGTTAAAATAGGTTAACTGTTAAAATGGAAATGTGTAGAAGGAAGGATTCTTAGACTATCCACTAGTTAACAGAATGCATACAAAAAGAGGAAGGTAAGATTTATAGAGTGCTAAAGCCTATCAACAATACTGAAATTTCATTTCATATTCTACAGCATTGAACCTGTTGTCAAGTTGTTTTGACTTCTCAATCCAACCGTAGACTTGTAAAGTGAAGAACTATTGTAATAATTTTTCCACGTATCAAAATCTGGTTCATGCTGTTTTAATCCAGTACCATTACTATAATCACGAAACATAAAAGCCAGGAAGTCCTGTCAAAGTTCGTGCCCGCAGCTTCTGACAAGATTTATGGTACCAAGTCTTATTAATCAACCCACTTAAATGACTTTATGTTTCTGAGCAGATTAACAATTGCCCTGTTTGGCAAAAGCTATTCCAGCTATATTTACAAGATTAAAGTTTCCTTGTGCCTCACTGATTAACTATCCTTTTATTTTAAAAAGATACTGAAAGATTCTGCTTGCTATTTTGATAGTTGACTGCACTCTTCAATTTCATTACCTCTTATTCAGTCTGATACAAGCATTTATATTATTTTGATATTTAAAAAATTACTTAATGAAATAATTTGCTTATATTCTCTCTCTCTCTCTCTCTCTCTCTCTCTCTCTGTGTGTGTGTGTGTATGTATCTTCAAATTAGTTTTGACTTACTTGGATAAGTCCACAGTTTTCAGAAGTAATTTACCATTGCATTTTTCCAGGGGCTGAGAGAGAATGACTGGCCCAGGGTCACCCAGTTGGTTGTGTCTAAGGCAGAATGAGAATTCACATTCTCCTGGTTTCTAGCCTTTATCAACTACACCAAACTGGCTTTCACTGTTCCATATAGGCATCTTTTAAATGCAGTATTTCTAGGTAGGCGTTGTAAGTTTAAGTATTGTGGCTGAGAAATCCCACCATGTCTTATAACTGTCAGCGCTGGCTAGGGCTGATGGTAGCTAATGTCTGAAGCATTTGAATATGAACCTGTTGCTTCACATGGGCCTAAATGAAGCCTGCAATTTGTTCGCTCCATGCAAAAAAATTAAAATAATGGCAGGTAACGCTTATATATATATGATTTCACAGAACCCTTCATCCACTCTGACAGGTTGATATGTGCCTCATCAATATGCATGACTGAAAAACAGAAAACTCTGAAGTATAACAGCAATCTGTTCACATCAATGACAAAATGAGGAGACGAAAGCAGGAAAAGAGCAGTGATGAAGGTCCAACATGGGATAATTCTGGGATTGGAGTTATGGGGCATATGGCCCTTTAGAAGTATTTGAAATTGCTTTGGAACAAAAAAACAAACAAACAAAAAAAATTAGATGGCATGGCTAGGTGACTGCAGTAGATACCTTGCCACATCATAACTGAATGTTGAGGGTTAACTGTTTTAGGGCTATCCAGCTTACTATTTTGTTCGCTTAAAGAAATCTTCTTATAGATCTGCAAATTTTGAGCAGTTCCTCATTTGCAGCGTTATACCGGTAGTTCTCAACTTACAACAGTTTATTTAGTGACCACCGGAAGTTACAGAGGCACTGAAAAAAGTTACTTATGACCATTTTTTACTTACAACCATTGCAACATCCATATGGTCACACGATCAAAACTCGAGACGCTTGGCCACTGGCTCATATTTATGATGGTTGCAGTGTCCTGGGCTCACGTCATCACCTTTTGTGACTTTCTGACAAACAAAGTCAATGGAGAGGCCAGATCCACTTAACAACCGTGTTATTAACTTAACGGCAGTATTCATTTAACATCCAGGGCAAGAAAGATCGTGAAATGGAGCAAAATTCACTTAACAACTGTCTTGCTTAGCAACAGAAATGTGGAGCTCAATTGTGGTCATAAGGTGAGGACTACCTGTAAATCAGATAACAACAGAAATTATGCCAATTAGATATGCTGCATCCACTGTGCTTCCTATCTACCTGCAGGTCCAAATGTAACCAGATCCTGTAAGTCACACTGGGGCCACATTGTCACTTATCCTACCTTCTGCACTTTCAAGAAAATGTGATGGCAAACCGGTAGGCCTTAATCGAGCACAGATTATCCACAGATTACAGGAAGCAACATGAGCCTGCCTCTTCGGTATCCCCTCTGTTCTTAACCCTTGGCCCACCACAGCTGGGTTGTTTGCTGGAAGTGGCAGTATTTTTGAGCTAGGCTAGGGAATGCAGGCAGTTATGCCTTAAGTACATTGTGTATCAATTCATAAAACGGCTCATTTAAATTGCTTTAAAAAGGCAGCCTTCAATTGAGAAGCTTTGAGCTCTAAGGCATCCATTATACTGGGCGCCCCCACCCCCCCAAAAAAGAATGCGTGGATAATACCCCACACACACATCTTTCCCTCAATGTAGACTGACATTTCTTCATACTTGACAGGGTTAAAAATATTTCCAAAGCTCAGTCAAACCCTCAATTTCAGTCCTGCTGAAAAACAGGCTATAAGGGAAAGAAGAATAAATCTACCCGTTTAAGGAATCAGGACAGCCTCACAGGAGGGAAAGTCAACTCACAACTTCTACTGCCATTCAAATATAATACAGTAAATGATTTCTTTTCCTGACACTAAGATTGATATTTGTGCCAGGGAGAAAATAAACTGCTAAGTGGCGGCTTTAAATCAGCTATCACCACCCTTCTGCCCTCCCAATGTGTTTGACCCCAATTCCCATTATCCCCAATCAGCATGGTCCTAATAGCTCAGGAATGCTGAGGCCATAACTCCAGTGCATCTTAAAAGTCTCAGCCTACAGGAAACTGCCTTAAATATACTAATACCCCTCTCTAGTTTAACCCTTTTTCCAGTTTGCATAAGGAGAAAAATAAAATAGTAAGTGCAACATCAAATACAGGTGGTCCTCTACTTACGACTATTTCTTTATTGATGGTTCACAGATATGATGCACTCACATCATCAACCACTGTGCCACCCCATAATCACGTGATTGCAATTTGCATGCATAGCAACCAATTCACACTCATGACCAGTTGCAGCATCCTGCAGTCGTGTGATCAGGATCTACGACCTTTTTGGGGAAGTTAAATTTGCTTTACAACCACATGATTCACTTAACAACCACATGTCATTCGCTTAACGACCACCATAAAAATTCCCCTAAAATTGGGTCTGACTTGATTTATACACTGGAACAACTTATAACAGAAATTTTGGTCCCAACTGTGGTCGTAAGCCGGGTACTACCGATATATCCAAGGTGTGACATCTTGTACAGTTATCCCAATGGAAGCGAATCTTGTACATCTTGTACACTCTTCCTTCCTGTTTCTGACAGACTTCAGCCAGGGAAAATGCACACTGTATTGGGAACTGCACTGCTTTTCACTGTTTTGAATCTTTATCCCAGAAGCACAGTCCACAATTTCAGATCACTTCCGGCACTACTTTTTATTGAGGTATTTATATTGGCGCAGAATGTTATAATCTTGTTGCCTTGAAAGGAAGAGACAAGGAAAGATGACACAACAATGTTTTGAAAGCAGTGTTGGTTGAAAACAAAATATTAGGTTACTGAAATGGACCAGAGGAGAAACAATGCAGCTCTTTACTGTATACCTTCCTAGTATTTTATACGTGCTGACAAACTACAAGAGTAAGTACCTTAACAGCTTATGTAAGCTGTTTTTGTTTTTTTTGTTTTTTTGTTTTAAATGAAGCCGGTCTGTGCGTGTCCATTTGCTCAAAGGCCTTTCTTTCAATCTCTGATTTGAACAGTAAGGGGCAAAATTGTGCTTATTCTGGCGTTCAGATCTCCTCCTTTCTATCCACTTGTCAGGATAATCTCCAACTCCCATCCCTACTGCTTCTTTCCCATGTTACAAGTGGCATGAAGCAAAGCTGCTTAATGGGTCACAAGGTTGAAAATAGAAGTTAACTTCATAAAGCATGGGTATATATTCCCACTAGAACTGCAGGCATAATTCTTGGCTTTCTTTTCAACTTTTCAGAGCAGTCAGACGAGCAAGATTTGGTAGGCTTTTGTCTCACCTCGCAACACCACCTGCTTCATGTCTGGAAAAGATTTTAAAATTCCAAAGAAAGGTCAGCACTGACCTGATGATCAAATATTATTGTAGAAGGCCAGCAGACTATAGAAAGAAACATGTCAGGGCTAAACTTCAAAGATTTCCTCAGCGTTTTTTTTTTAAATTCTTTCCAACCCAATGGAACAGTGGGAAAAATTATGAATGGGGGGGAGACTATGTCTACGCGTCAATAGCATGATTTTCCCCCCAAGCTGAATAAAACAGGACCAACTTTGTTGTGGGGAGAGAAGCAGCAAAAGAAGTATAGAGTTTTAGAAAGGGACAAATCAGGGCAGAGTCTGCGGAGAAAAACATTGCAGAAAAAAAATACCCCAGTGCAACTGAGTGGGAAAGGCAATCAGGCAATAAGTCAGAATCATGGCTGACTCCTCCATTCTAAGCCCCTTCCCTTCCGGTCACATGACCCACATTAGGAACTATTTTAATGGGAGTAAAAACAATTCTAGAAACCACGCTCTGCGTCCTTGCCCCATATTGTTTCGATCGATGCAACTTCAGAAGGAGGCAGGAAAATTTAAAGGAATGCCCAAGCCATGGCTGGTCAATTAAAACTCCATCTGCAGATCTCAAGATGCACACTTAAGTCTAAATAATATAAAGATAAATGGTTGAATAAGTGAAGCTTCCGATGAGGAATAAGAGGAAGTGGGTTGATGTTTTTTTTAAATACAGGTAGTCCTCAACTTACAACCATTAATTCAGGCGCTTGGCAACTGGGATGTATTTAAGATGGTTGCACTGTCCCGGGATCGTGTGATCACCATTTGTAACCTTCCTAGTCAGCTTCCAAAATCAACGGGGGAAGCCAGATTAACGATCGCATGATTCACTTAAGAACTGCAGTGATTCACTTCACAACTGTGGCAAAAAAAGCTCATATAAATGGGGGGAAAGTCACTTAACAACTAACTTGCTTAGCAACAAATTTTGGGCTCAATTATGGTTGTAAGTCAATGACTACCAGTAATCAATCCCATTGACTGGTACCTCAGAATGGGATTTCACGGGCATCAATGTTCCTGTGCTTATTTCATTCCATGTATGGACCAAAACATCCAAAATGCACTTGTTTTTGTCCAAGCAAGGGCCACTTAAACCAGGTGTTTTTTGTGCACAGGATGTTTTGCACATCTCTACATGGGATTCCTGAAAGCCAATTTAGTGTAGTGGCTAAGTCACCAGGTTAGGCATCAGGATATTGTAAGTCCTAGTTCCACCTTAGGCATTAAGCCCGCTCAGTGACCTTGGGCCAGTCACTCTCTCCCAGCCCTAAGAGGAAGGCAATAGCAAACTACTACTTGTGAAAGTCTTGCCAAGATAACAGCAGGGACTAGTCTAAGTGGTTGCTGGAAGTCAAGGTTGATTTGAAGGCATAAAAAAATGTTACTCCAATTTCTAGAAATTAATAGAATACTTTACCACTGGATTACTAGCACAAGGCCAAAATAACACCTAAAACTGCTCAACAGAATAGTAGTACAAATAAGTGAGGGGAATAAGATGCAAAAGAATCAGACTTACTGCATTCTGATTCATCAAAATAAATTTGTCTTAGGAATGGCTAATATAGAACTGGTTCTGCAAACATACTAAAGAGTGGCCTGCCCAAGAAACACACCCTGAGGCCATCTGGCAAACAATGCCCAACTCCATTACAGTTGGCTGTATCAGATGGACATCTATCTATTTTGTTTTCTGCCCAGTCTCTAGACTATAAACTCCTAAAGGAAAGATTACAGCACAGGTCAAGATCTGAGCAGATTGCACAAACAGGTAAGAATGAATTTAAGTGGGCTCCAGTTAAGCCTTTTCATCTCATTAAAACTGCCTTCATCTTACACTGTGAGGTTTTAAATTTAATAATAGAACACTACTGCACCTCTCAGTAACCTGATTAATGTTAGAGTAAAGCAGTATCTTGACCATTTCGTTCAGATCCAAGCAAGCAATGGGTTGGTTTGTTTTATTTCAAAATCCATGGACTTTGTTTTTGTTTGCTTATTCAGTCAATTTATATGATCACCCATTTGACAAATGAGCCTTTTCATCTCATTAAAACTGCCTTCATCTTACACTGTGAGGTTTTAAATTTAATAATAGAACACTACTGCACCTCTCAGTAACCTGATTAATGTTAGAGTAAAGCAGTATCTTGACCATTTCGTTCAGATCCAAGCAAGCAATGGGTTGGTTTGTTTTATTTCAAAATCCATGGACTTTGTTTTTGTTTGCTTATTCAGTCAATTTATATGATCACCCATTTGACAAATGACCCTGGGTGGCTAACAGTATTAAAAGCAATAACAAAAATACATTAAAATCTAATAAACCAGTAAAAATACACATTGCATCTATAGTACCAGGCACATTAATTTATAAGACACATACAGAAATATACCATCCACTCATACAGCATCCTGGCCCAGTGCCTTTCTGGAGGCCAAAAGGGTTGGGACCTTTTAGATCTTAGGGGGATGCTTTCCCACAGGGAGGCACAGTGACAGAGGAGATATGCTTCCCAGGTCTGACAAGATGATACTGTTTAATAAAGTGGATCTGGAGCATGACAACCCTGCCTAATCTTATTGAATTTATAGAAATAATTGGAGAACCGCAAATATACTGGCCCTACTATATCATTTACAGAAAACCAGTATGTTGAAACCCACCCAGAAGCCAACTACGGACTAAACAGTGCAGCTCAACCGTGAGCCTACACATATGTTTCAAAGTGTAGCCATAATTACCTGTGTAAATGCATTACGGACCAGCCAGTTTCTGAGCTCTTCATATGCAACCCCATGGAGAGTCCATTACAGTAGTCTAGGCAAGAGGTCACTAAAGCTTGAGTGACGGAGCCTCTTGATTAAGGAATGGGTGCATCTGATACACAAGATTAATTTGTGTAAAGGTTCTCCTAGGCACAGTTGCTATCTACTCATGGCCCCATCCAGAACTAAAAATGTAAAAGCTAAGTGGTCCCCAAACCCACAACCATTTGTTCTTACTAAGTGAAGCCTGAGTTTATTCCTCTTCCTCCAAACCCCACAGTCTCCAGACACTGAGACAAAACCCTGATAACATCACTTTAGTAAACAAGGGCTAAGATATATACCTTGGTATCATTAGTGTACTATTATGTCAATGATGACCTCTCCCAGCAGCTTCATGTACAGGCTAAACAAAAGAGGGGAGAGTGTAGAACCCTGTGACACTCCACAACGAAAAGGCCTGGGACTAGATCTATATTTCTCTTGATTGGAATTGATCCTGAAGGAATGAGAAGAATCACAACACTGTGCCTCCCATTCCTGACTGCCTGCCTATGCTAGTCTAGAAGCATACAAGATGGAAGTTATTGAAAGCCACTGAAAGATTAAGGGTGCCAAGATGGTAGCATCACTGCATCCTGGTTCTGCCAGAGGTTATCATCAAAGGTGATCACCACCATTTATTACTATATCCAGGTCTGAAACTCAACCAGAAGGGATCCAAATAATCTGCTTCTTTTAGGATATTTTGAATTGCGCCCTGATCACCTTCCTCACAACCTTTCCACAAAAGTAGTAGTTGGAGACCAGACAACAGTTGGCTAGAATTGTTAGATGAAGCTATAATTTTTTTAAGAATAGGCGAATAATGACTGCTTTCAAGACATGAGGAACCTTTTCCTCCTTCAAGGATGAATTTATCACTGACTGGACTCAACCACATACTATCTCTCAGATGTCTTGAATAATCTGGAAGGCAATGGATCGAATACACAAGTGACCACACTCACAGCTCTGCCTCCAGTGCTGCTATAAGGTACAATTCAAGTCTAACTTAGTGAATCTGAGAAAATTTATAGTTAATACTTGAAGGTATTTCTGCTCAGACTGTATTTGTGAAATTAGCAAGATTTTTTTGTTTTGCTCCATGTAACATTTACATCTTGAGCACTTATGCTGTTGCATATAAACACATCTAATTTAAAAAAAAAACAACTTGTCCAATATAGCACCTTTTTAAAGATAGTCCAGCAAGAAAAGTGTGTAAATCCCAGCTACATTCTGCAGCTATTTTGCTGCTACTACCAATGAGACGTAAAATATGCAAATATAATTGCCGGCTTCTTGCACATTGTGTTTATGCTTCTGAAGGATAAGAGGTCTACCAGCAATGGAAGAATTACTAGAAGTGCTCATAAGATGTTGATCTATTAAGAAAAGAATAAAGGTCCTGCAACTACAGGATAATGACCAGAGCAGGTAGTAAAATAATTAAAACTGGGGATGCTGCTATCTCTCACTTTCATTAGTACCCACAGAGGTGCAGAGTAACCTGGTTTGCACATCATATCAAGCTTTAGTTGTTTGAATCAACCATAATAGAGTAGATGTACACAACATGGTAAGCAGCCAAGAAGCAATGTATGCTTAGGTTTAGTGCAAAATATGAACCCAATATACTTTATATCTCCACCAACCTGATGTTAATGGTGGTGAGTTCTAATCCGAAACTAAACTCCGGTTGGAAACTAGGTTACAAAAAGATGGTGATAGTTAATATTTACTATATAGCATGCTGCTCTCTTGCTAAGAAGCTATCTGGAAGCTTGTCGTTGTTCTCTTATTCTCTTGACCATAAATCAGGAAATATTGGTCGGGTTTAATTGTCAAGTGTTTGTTCTCTAATGGTAGACCAAAGCTTGTCCCCCGAGTTCTATAGATGTTTTATGAAAAAAGGAATTTTATGAAAATTCGGGGATAGGGAAAATTAGGCAACATATCCAAGAACACGAGGTCAGAAAGTTCTGTCTCCCCCCCCCCCTTTTGGGAAGAAGACAGCACCACACTTAGTCTCTGGAATGAAATGCAGGGTGGAGGTAAGTAAAAGAGACAGGCAGCAGAGTTAACTTCCTATCCCAGGGGTTCTCAAACTTGGCCAATTTAAGACTTGTGGACTTCAACTCCCAGAATTCCCCAGCCAGCTGGCTGGGGAATTCTGGGAGTTGAAGTCCACAAGTCTTAAAGTGGCCAAGTTTGAGGACCCCTGTCCTATCCTATCTTCTTTCTTTCTTTAGTGATAGATAGACAAAAAGACAGACAGATTGATTTATACTGTGAACTAAAAGGCAACTAATAGTTGGGTACAAGATTCACTACTCCTTTGCTACTCCTTGGTTTGGAATAAGCATACCTCATCTGAATCAGACAATTATAATAATTAAAACCACAGCTTGCCATCCTCCACATTAGAAACTAATATTATGGGATCAGAGTGCATGAAATGAAAAGGTAGAATAAACTGGAAAGTAAGGAACATACAAATACAAAGCATGCAGCCAAATTTTGCAGCCAAACTTTAAATACACTCAGGCATATGCAGCTGAAGAATCTTACTATCTACAAAGCAAGGCTCCTTCCCATCATCCAAATTTCACAACACCACATGGGAAAGGATACCCAGTCTCTTCTAAGGCAGATTGGGACAAGCTATTATGACATACCAAGTGCCAGGAAATAATTCCCATATTATCAGCAATACTGCTTTAATCTTAATATTATATCTACCCTGCAAATGTAATTATTACAATAAACCTCTTACATCATATATATTTAACATCTAGAAGTATTTATTACAATAAATTATGAACAATGCACACATAATTTAGACATCTTGGGGGGGAGGGGTTGCTACTAATTGTTGACTCATTAGATTTAGTCTTTTCTTCCTGAAAAGATTCTGAATGATGGACAGATACATGACATGGAAATACTGAATGTTCTGTCAAATTAAAGATAGATATAGTCTATTTGTGCTAAACTATATTTGCTGAAAGTACATCCTTATAAAACATAGGCTGTCAGGCACGAACAACCAGATCCACCTGAGAAGAGTCCAATTAGCCGTTTTACGGCTTAAGCCAACACACAGGAATCTTCTCAGAATGATGGTTTGCACCTTGGTAAGACAAGATAAGGTTCAAAGGCATTCAAGGGTGATCAAACTTTGCCCTCTTGTGCCCATGTAGGGATTCCAAACTAATTCCCTGTTTGACTCCTCCCCTTGGCTTGGTCAGACTCTCTCCAACACAGATGAAGAAAAATAGTTTAATTAAAAAAAATTCCAAATAGAAGACTGAGTGAACATCTTAGGCGCCTGTTACCAAGGTAGATATTGCTCAGTCATATGAACTAAGAGGATTCACGAATGAATGCAAATATATGTGTCTCACGATAATATTGCTGGATCCAATCTGAGTTGGTCACTGGGCCCAAAGATTTATTTTTCCAAGCTTTGGGGTTCGTGCTGAGCCCATCCTCAGGGAACTTTTTTCTTTTCAGGAATGTGTTCACTGGGCTCTTGTATGCATTGTATAAAGAAGAATATTCAAGTTTTAGAGATTCTATTCTAAAGCAATACATTTAGAAAATTCAGATTCTACTTCTAAAGCAATACATATGAAGTCCAGCTGAAAAAAACAGGGTATGACTTTATAGGCAAGGTGAATGTCTGGCTGGATCTTTAGCCTTCTCTCTCTATTTTGGTACCAATTAAGAATGAAACATGGAGGATTTATTTATGAAAAGTTTTATTCAATAAAAAGCCCAGAAAAGTGGATTTGTTTGGAAAAAGCAGATAGGCATTATAAAGCTGAATTGGTGATGGTTGTGATGAATGTCAATTCCCAGTGAAGTTTTTTTAGACAGAAGGATTATTTTGTAATATCCTTTACTAAAGCCAAGCATTTCCCACTAAAAAAAGCATTTTTATTCTAGAAAATTGTTTCCTCACAAATAACAGATCAGGACAAACTGCCAGAGTTCATAGGACACATTTATTTTGTAAACCATAGCTTGTTGTCTAGGTCAGTGGTGGCGAACCTATGGCACGGGTGCCAGAGGCAGCACTCAGAGCCCTCTCTGTGGGCACGCGCGCCATCGCCCCAGTCCTACAAGCTGGGTTTTATAAAACCTTTTTGCTTTAGGCCTCCGCCGCCGTGTGCAAAAAAAAAAAGGTTCAATCAGTCAATTTCAACTTCTCCCGGGGAAAAAACAGATATTGCAAAGTTGGAATTGATTGATTGAACTTTTTAGTCCCACCCAGTCTGCCGTTACCACCGCAGCCACGCCCACCCAATGGGCCACACCCACCCGGCACTCGACAATGCATAAGTGGGTTTTGGGTTGCAGTTTGGGCACTCAGTCTTTAAAAGGTTCGCCATCACTGGTCTAGGTCATAAGTGGCTGGGTTCATACATTACCCTATGCTATAAACTGTAGTAGATAGGAGTGGGCTTGTGTAAGCCAAAGCTAAACAAACTATGTTATTTATTGCAGTTTTAAATCACTAGACTTCAGAACCAACTCTCTAATTTGGTGTGATATGTCAACCCAGCAATGAGGAAAGTAAAGGAGTAAATCAGAATTAGCATAATACTAAATGTATAATGCAATGTTAGTAAAAGAACCTGGAATACTATGGATTAGCTAACCTAATGCAATAACACTATGGATTGACTATCAGAATGTAGTGTAATCTTGAATAATATGGATTTAAATGCAAGCTAACAAAATACTATATTAAATTATCGCTTCCTATGAGAGAAACATGCTGCCCATGCATAGGACTACTGAATAAATATTACTTTGGCTACAGGACCGAAAAACCTCTTGGGATAATGATGTCAGTGTATCTTTTGGGGAGGAGAAAAAAAGCTACACTAACATTCATGCCAAATTAACAAAGTTACATGCAGGAAAAGAAACTGGCAGATAAACAAAATAATTACAGGCAGTAGATTTTTTACTGAGTTTGGTACCCAAAGAATTATCAGCCTCACTGAAGGATACAGATTCCCCATATTGCTGTATAGTACAACATACACTTTCATATGGAGAAATCCAACATTGTGCAAACACTCCCCCCCAATTTAATTGCAACTCTCCCACATTGTCAAAAAAAAAACCTGTTCTGTTCTCTAAATAGTGTTTTTCAATGGATATAGTGATGCAACTTCTTTCCTCAACTGATGTGGAATGGAAGGGAAAGAAAAGGAGAGAAAAAGAGGAGGGCAAATTAAACAGCCTCCAATGAAATCAGCCCGAGTGCTGATAATAACCCTGCAGCAGGCAAAAGAAAGGAAGGATTTATTGGGAAGGAAGCCCCATAGGAGTGGCTGGATACCTGGGACACAGATGTTGTTGTTTGCTGGCTGTGAGACAAGACATTGTTGGGTTAGGACTGTAGAGATAGTTTCTTTTGACGGAGACAAACACAATTCATGGCATTCTGTCATTCCAGTGTGAAAAGAGAGTTGATTTTTTAAAATCCAGTTACTAGTTGGTGAAATGCAACTCCAGACTTCTCACTAATAAGTCCACGGTATTATCACATTTGTTTCCTGGTGATGAAATTATCTTACTACAGTAGATGGTAATCTCAACAGTATTGCTACCATTTTTATGTACCTAAAATTGACTGTAAGAACGCACATAAAGAATATTTTCCTAGAAAAAGGATGATTCCATCCTGATAACACCGAGCCAGGTTCAGCGAATGGTGAGAGTTTAAAAACAAAAGGTTGAGAACTAGAGATCTGGATCAGAAATAATTCATGATATAGAAATTAACTGAAGGTCAGAAAGGAACTTCCCCTCTCCAGCTCCTTCGGAAGAACCCTCCTTCTAGATTTCATCCCAAAGACTAGTGCTATTGTTATTCAATATGGATTATCAACTGGATCATCAACTGGATTATACAATATTTTATACAATTCGCTTATCCAGAGGGAAAGTCCTTAAACATGCACTTCTAAAGATATCATTTTCGTATAATTGGATTGTGAAGTTTTTACTTTTATCCATCTAAAAAGTTTCAGGTCCAAATATTAGCTTTCTTAAATGCTGAAAACAACAACAAACATGGCTTTGTAAACAAATTAACATCTGTTTAGCATTTGGGGAAAAAGAAGATAAATATTTGTTCTAGCTACTGTTAAAAAAGAAGCAAGAAATTTATCTGTTATTGGGAAAGGATGCTTCTGTATTTTATTTAAAGATATTTTAGCATGGCCAATTTGATTGTGACTGTGTTTGCATCTATGGCTTACTGTTGCTAAACTTTACTACAATTGTCACTACAGTATCTGTATTTTTTGCATTTAAAATTTTTTTTCCTTGTCCTTCTCACCCATCTGTAAATGTAGTTGCCCAGAAGAATATATGACCCAATCAACAAATTCTTTGGGGGGGGGAGAGGAAGGAGGTATCTTTTGAGAGAGGAGTTAGTAACATTTCATTTCATTTCATTCATTTAGAATGATCGTGCTCCTGTATTTTACTAAACTTCTGATTGTTCCTTTTAGCCAATCTTAAATCTAGATTTAGATTTAAAACAAAAGTCAAAGGTCCATTTCCTCAAGTTAGAAAGAGCTGAGATTATATTATGTGTTAAAATAAACCAACATTTAACAAATGTTTTTTAAAAACCTAGCAATTTCATGGCTGTTTTATACTAATAGAGTGCTATTTCCCCTTTCCTTTTGTAAAGGGTAATCGGGTAAGGCAGCAACGCCAGGGCAGTTTTCAGTCTCAAAGCAGAAAGGTTTTTAATCTTTTAAGACCCCCATTCTGTCCACACCACCCCCACTATTAGGAAACACCTCCAGAATCGGGAAACCACTTCAGTCATTCACAGTTTGAAAATTATTCTTGGTCTCTCTGCTAGACATACATGTTCAATGAGTCTGGCAGTGGTACTTGCTAACATTTACAAACATTCTTATACAAACACACAGAGACTCTCTGCTGATCTTGCTTTAATATATCCCAAGGAAATAACTTGGCAGGGTTGTAAAACTTCACAGCAACCAATTTAAGGGGGGGGGAGGGAATAGAAATATGGAAAGAGTAAGAGTGGGGGGAGGAAAATATTTAAATCATTTTGTGTGCGTTAAACAGGGGAGGGAAGAAGATGAGAGAAAAAAGCCAGATAGTACAGCAGTGTACTTTATGAATAGCTGTAGAATTTACTCGGTTGTTAAGTCATGTTAGCTCATCAAAATCTAGGACATTAAAAAAAAAAATTTGCTCCCATTTGTGTTTTGTGAAACATAAAGTTTTGCTACATGCAACATATTCAAGTTTCATGTGGTAGAATAAGTAACAGAACAAATTACTCTAAGACTTAAACAGCCTTTGTCTTTTTAAAACATGTGTCCCGGTGCATTATCCTTTCGCCTGAAATTATGGCTTGCTCCTTGAACACCCTTAAATAAGAGACTTGCTTTCATTAAAAAAAAAAACCCACGCACAACCAATGAAAACTTTGAAGTATCATTTAGGGTTTTGAATTAGATACTGATCACGATGGCTGCGTGCAATATGTTTTGAACATATTGAAAAAAAACAAGGTGATGGAAACTCCCTCTTAAAGAACTGAAGACCAAATCTCTACAGTCAAAACCCAAATGTGATAATGAGAAACATGCAAATGGAAAGCATGTAAAAACATGGCTTCTGGAATTCTTTTTAATCCCTTCACATTGCAGAGGCCATAATATTTTTTGTCTGTGTAATGAAGTAGTTAGTGTACTGCATCTTTGTGTGGTGTTTCTGCTTCCCCTCATATTACATCTGTATGCATTTATGTTTGCACAGCCCACATGGTGAGTTACATATCCTCTTCTCTAGATCACATGACCAAAAAGAGGGAGGGTTCAGAGCAGAAGCAAAGCCAACATTCTGAGCTGTTGTCCAATTCTCTTTCCAATAGGGTTGCATAGGGGATTTTTTTTTCCCCTCCACAGTCCTCATTTTTTAACTCAAACTTTCTACTGCTATCTTCTCACACCATATCAAACTGGTCCAGTTCAGTTAATGGTCACGAAGGAGGAATGCAGACTTGGCCTTTGGAATGAAGAAGGAATATGCAAACTGTTAATGGAAGCGTTTCAGAAAAAATTACTGAGTCTGAGAAAAAGGAAAGTGTGAGAAAGAAATTCAAAACAGCCCTATCTTGATTTTGTTTGGTATGAAACTCTTATAGGCTTTCCAGATTCTGTTACTCTACCAAACAACACAAGCATTCCTGGTATCCATTTTGGGCTTGTTTCATATCTACCTCAAAGGACTGACAATGGTCTTCTAGTATTCATAGTCTCCTATATACTGCCCCAAAGCAAAGGCATCCTTTGACAGATAAGCTGAGACCCAATGCAGGGACTCCCATAGTCCTCCACCCCCCATTTCTATATTTGGCTTTTCCTACCCAGTAATAGGAACCTATGTTTGTCATGAGCAATCAATATCTAGTGGATTTTGAACTAATACTGGTAGTCCTCAACTTATTACTACCATTGAGCCCAAAATTTCTGTTGCTAAGCGAGACAGTTGTAAAGTGAGTTTTGCCCCATTTTATGACCTTTCTTGACACAGGTATTAGGTCAACCACTGCACTTGTTAAGTTAGTAACATGGTTGTAAATTGAATCTGGCTTCCCCGTTGACTTTGTCAGAAGGTTGCAAAAGGTGATCACATGACCCCGGGACATTGCAACTATCATAAATATGAACCTGTTGCCAAGCATCCAAATTTTGTTCATGGGACCATGGGGATGCTCCAATGGTCATAAGTGTGAATAATGGTCATAAGTCGCACTGCAACCATCATAAATAAACTCATGGCAGTTTCCAAGCATCTGAATTTTGATTACGTGACCGTGGGGATGCTACAATGGTCATAAGTGGGAAAAACAGTTGTAAAAACAGTAGTGCTGTTGTAACTTTGACGGCCATTAAACAAATGGTTGTAAGTTGGGGATTACCTGTATACAGTGGTGGGATTCAGCCAGTTCGTACCACTTCGGCAGAACCGGTAGCTAATTTTTTGTTGCCCAGGCCCAGAATGGACTTCCGGAAGCAGCATCCATACAAAGAACCGGTTGTTCACATATTTGAATCCCACCACTGCCTGTATATAAACCTATCAAGAAAGATCATGTCCAATTGTACTTTGTACTCCAAGGTTTTAGTCAATCCCTTTAAGATTGGGATATAGCTAAAAATTATGTTGAACTGAGCCCAGAGTTCATTTGACAGCTCTATTCCGGATGAAGAACCACTTAGACCCTTCTTTACATGTGGTTATTTAATCAACTGCAAATTCATCAGACTTGAGTACTGTCTAAATTTATCCATCTTGTCCACAAAATGTATCCATCTTATTCACAAAGATAACATGAAAGACCCTGGCAAATGTTTTACTGAGATTTAAGAAATACTGCAACAGTCCCTTCATCTACAAAATTACTTCTGGCATAAAAAGAAGTGAACTTAATCTGATAAGAGTCGTCATTAGCATTCTTTAGCAGTCGGTAGCATTCTTTCCTACGTGCTCGCAGATGTGGCTTGAAAATATGCTCTTGTATCTTGCCCAAGACAGACATTAAGCTAAGTGGTATGTAGTTTCCCGGATCCTCCCTGTCCCCCATTTTGAATATTAGGATTCTGTTTGTTCTTCTTCATTTTACCAATTCTCCAGTGGTTTTCAAAGTTTGCAGTCAGTGGTTCTTAGATCACTTCTGCCAGCTCCTTCAATATCTTTATATAATATATCTGACCCTGGAGACCTGAATTCATTTCAAGAAACAAACTTAAGTTCTTACTGTTCCATTATCAATCCTATCCTTTTGGCAATCGTGTCAGGAAGGGTTCTTTCCCTCTTCTGAGAGAAAACATTGCACAGAAAGTACTAGAAAGTTTATCTTTTCTTGATTCCCATTATCAGCAATAGCAACAGCAATAGCACTTAGGCTTATATACTGCTTTGTAGTGCCTTACAGCAGTGGTCCCCAACCTCTCCAGCTCTGCGGACCAGCAGCAGTGGCAGTGGGGGGTTGGGGACCCTTGCTTTACAGCACTTTCTGAAAGGTTTACAGAGCGAGCATATTGCCCCCAACAATCTGGGTCCTTATTTTATCAATCATGGAAGGATGGATGGCTGAGTCAACCTCCAGCCGGTCAGGATCCAATTCCTGGCAGTGGGCAGAATCAGTCTGAAATATTGCAGTCTAACCACTGCACCACCAGGGCTCTTTTATTAGCTTCCAATCTGTCCTGACCATGGACTCCTTGAGTCTTATTTTCTTGCAGACAAACTCCTCAACCTCTGTTTTTATATTTGCATTCTTTGCTAACATCATCTCTTTCTAGGCTTTAATCTTCCTGACTTTATCCTTACAGGCTTAAACTACCACTTTGTACTCCTTTTGAGTTATCAGCCCATGTTCCTTTTCTTCTACATCAACTTTTTGCTTCTCGTTAAGCTTATTGTTCATCTATACAGGCTTCCTAAAGCCACTTGCCTTCTTTTAACAATTAGCCATATTTACCAATTTACTAAATAGTGATAGGGTGGAAGGTGTAGCACCTCTAGAGCAGATTACATGGTTTTGGGGTACCTTCTTCTTAAGAGGAGCTTCTTCCTACTCCCCTGCTCCTGGAGAACTCTCTAGGTCCCGTTCTCCTTGAAGGTCTCATTCTACTGTCTTTTATGATATGCTCTACATTCCCTGATGAATCTTAAAATAAGAAATGACCTCCAATGTTTCTCTTCCAGCAAGGAGCCAAGCTCCCTTCTGTAAAAAATACAATTTGCATACTCTTTTAAGAAGGCAACGGCAGCCATATGGCAAGCCACCATTATTTCTCCCTTGGTGTCCATCCTTTTCTCAGGCTCCCAGGTCAACTTCTTCTTCTTCCAGCTAAATCCCCCTGTTCCTTAATCTCCCCTGTTCATTCTCTTTAGTCACCATGCCTAGCAGCCTGCCTCTTTCTAAATCAGGGGTGTCCAACCTCGGCAACTTTAAGACTTGTGGATTTCAACTCCCAGAGTTCTGGCTGGGGAACTCTGGGAGTTGAAGTCCACAAGTCTTAAAATTGCCAAGGTTGGATAGCCCTGTTGTAAACAGTGCTGCCTGAAATTCAGCTGCCGCCGAGGATTCCGGCTCCAGCACTAGATGATCACTTGATCAAAGAATCAGTGGCAGCTGTAAGCCCCTCCCATTCAAACTATGAAATCAGACTTTGTGCTTGCAAACAACCAAATACAAACGGCCTCAGCCAAAAAAAACCTTGCACAGATCCATGCAATCAGTCAAACAAATCTTTCCTCAAACGTGGCAGATCAGCCCCCAAATCCACCAGCTCCCTTGTAAAAAGCTCCTGTTCCTATTTGCTTGCTCTGCATAGACTACACAGCTGTCTCTTTGTAAACATTAAAGTTTGACATTGAACTATTACAGTTTAGCTCTCTTTATAGGTTTTAGAGCCTGGTAGACAGGTTTTTTTTAAGTACTGCAGCAAATACCTTTCTCTGCTTTACCGCATTTTCAATATACAAATAACATTCTCAAGCTCAAAAATGTAAAAGGAGAATAAGTACAGTATGCTGGGAAGTGTTAACAGAAGGGGATGCCATAGTATGGTAGTAACCAAGCCAAATATAATGCTCCAAATTAAATGGCAAATCAACTGACAGCGTGTCAACCTCTATATTTTCCCCTAAAGCACAAACAAGTTGATTTACAGTTTGTTTTTTGTGCAGTGTGTGCATGCCTGCCAACACCCACACCCATCCACAAACACAAATGTATGCCTCCTCCAGCCAAACATCTCAGTTTTGAGGCTTCAACATTCATTATGCACTTAAGAAATTTGTGAAATCCAGTTTGGAGAGCCATTAGTATTGTCACAGGAACACATGATTCTTATTGAGAACATAAATTTAGTAATGCAGGAATACAGACATCAGGAAAAATGGGATAATAAAATGAAAGCATGTGTACATTTTGGAAGAGTTAAGATTATTTACAAGATTATGAAGTGATTATATAAAGAAAGCAAGTACCACATATTCTGCACGTTTGAAAGTAAAGCATGCTAGGGCAACAGCAGAAGATGAAAAAGTAAAAGAAAAGGATAGTTGATGGTCCTGGCTGCAGCTTAAAGTTATAGGAAGATAAAGCAGCAGCAGGTTATTGAAAAAGAGTCAAGACAACTCCTTGAGCCTGGATAGCCTCTCATACTGTTCCATTCACACAACATAGGTAGAAAGCCACACACTGGAAAGTAAGCACCTTTCCCCCAGCCAGATATTTGGTTTTTCCAGAGTTTCCTTTTTAAAGCAAAGTGACTGGTGCTTGGCTATTGAATTAAAAGGTCTCCTAAAGCCTCAGACTTTATAGGAGCAGGTTGCTTTGTTGGAACTATCCATGGTGCTGCAATTACCAGCCTTGTATCCCCAGCCACATGGGTTCCATGCTGAAACTAGGCCAGAACCTCAACTGGAAAGCTGGCTCCCTATCATGGAATTAATAGAAACATAATGAGATGATCAAAGTCTGAGCAGGTCACAACTTACAAAGACACCATTAGGCTGCATTCCACCCATTTTCCTAATACTATTGTTGTTAAATAATATTTACATGTCACCTTTACTCTAAAGTTGCATAAATGGATGTTCCCCCTTATTTTATTCCAGAACAACCCTAAGAGATAGGTTGAACTGAGTGACAGATACTACTCTAAATTTGGCCCATGGGCTCTATGGTCATGTATCAACTTGAACCTGGATCCAGGATTCCAACTCAAAACTTTAACCAATATACTTTAACTGGTTGCTGAATAGCCAGTTCAAAGGCCAAAGTTCCTACACTGACTTGTGCTCCAAAGAATGCATAACAATCCAGATAAATTACTTTTGCCCCAAATATTGTTAACAAAATGGAATGTGTTAAATATCGCTGCATGGTTCTGACTAGCCAGGAAATATAATAGGAATAATTTTTCAGCCATGTTAATCCACCAATACAACATTCATTTCCAATTTACATGTTTTAAAAGTTTATAAATCTCCAACACTGCCAGGAAGAATCAAAATGATTTTCGCCAAGGCACATGCAATTAACAGGCTTGAAAATGATGCAAACTCAGGTATTAATTAACTATAAATTTTCATCTAATAATCCCATCAGCAGCAAACACCAGGCTCTCATCCAACAATCAATACTAGCCATTTAAAGACTCCATCTGCCAAAAAAGTTATATAAAATAAATATATAAAACTTTCATTAGGTCTTACAATGGCTTTAGAACAATTAATCTACCATTAATGTATCAGGCAGTATTGTCTGGTTTTATTGCATTGACAATCAACACTATCCATATTTCTCATCACATCCCATGATAGAGTTCTGTTCCAATACTATTCTGAGAGATGAATTATGTCTCATTTTACTGCTGTACCATTTCCTTCTGGAGATGTATCTTCTCCTACTTACACAGGCTTTAAAGCAAAAGCTTATAGCTCAAGCTTCATAGTTTTTAAAACAAAAGAAAAGACAAGGCAACAAAGCTGTTGGGAACAGTAAATTGCCAGAGTTTCTGCAAAGTTGCAAGTACTAAAGCAGATGGACATTTTCTTGTTGCAACACTTCTACGTACATGTGCTATTACCGCCATGTTGCAATTACCAAGGGTCACTCAACCACATGGCTGAACAGCATACCTCCCATCTGGACATACACATGTACTTAGTTTTCATCTTTCTTTATCTTTATACATAAAAGCCTCATGAGATGAATCTAGAAGATGGAGCTCCCAAAACCGAATTTTGTTTGATTTTTTTATTTTTTTTTAAAGAGGCAGGTTAGGAGAAGTACAACTTCTTCTGGAGCAAAAACAACAACAGCAAAACGACTAGTAAAGTATCATTAACTCTATGTTAAGGAAAAATAGAAAATCGACTGGATTTTTGGTAACATCTGTTGGGAAAGGAAATTGGCTTAATTTACGGAGCTACATACACTGTAACCTTATATAATGAAAGCAGAACAAAGTGCCCAAACCTGATGGTAATATGAAAATATCTAATAAGAAGAAAATGTTCTTGTAACAGATCCCACATTTGTGAAGTATTCTGATCTGTTTTCACAATCACATATACAAGATTGCAAAAGAAATGTGACCCAGATCAAAGAATGAAAATCGTGGTCACTATATGCATGACTATATGCATTATTGTTTCAGAGTATCCTGCAGAGTATCCTGTAGCCACGATCTATTATTTCCAGAAGATCAGTAACAGAAAGGTGTGTGTGTGTGTGTGTGTAAAATACATTAAATTACATTAAATGTTTCTTCTAAATACACTTCCTTACACATTTTGAGGCATGATCTTTGAACATTCCAAAGTAGAGTAATATTTTTAAAAATATGTTAATTAACATAAGTGTACGTATTGTGATTGGCCTATGGGGCTAGGCTTTTAATACAAGTATATATATATTCACATTGTTGTATGTGTATATGCTTATATATACATAGTGAATAGAGAAAAATGCAAACAAAGGAATTGGTCTTCATATAAAACTATGGCATTTCTGGCATATATTCAAAAAAAAAAAGACTAATTTTATGCCTATAAAGGGACATTTGAGCCAATCATTAAAACCCAGGGAGGGTAAAATTTGCAATACTGAATAGGTTTTTCTCTTTCTCGTGATTTTTCTCCCAGACTTCCACAAGCACACATGAAATTGAAAAGAAAATGATTCCAGAAAGGCAGGCTGGGGAATTAAGAATACATCAGATGATACCAAGGAATGTATGAAATTACACAGGAGATTATAGATTCATCTCTACAGATATAACTATTCCAAATATAGTAATTGGCATTGCTGTAAATTATCATTTTGGATATCTTGAAAAGTTGAAGCAGAATTGTCAGAATGCACCTCCCCACACTTCTTGATGACTTGGTCCTACTGTTTTAATTTTTTTCCCCTTCATGTGTGTGTCAGGAAGTTTATATGTCATGTGTTGTCATTTGAGAATAACACCTCATGTTGCACACAATATGACACATAAGGGAAAAGCTCCTACTCCATCTCGAAGTATGCCACACTAAACCTGCTCATGCTTTAAGCTGCTACAAAGCTATACCTTAAAGGCTAGGTTCCCACAGCATACCCTATTACTACATCAGAACACTTCAAGGAAATACATATTTGCTTACCTGAACTTCGAAATTCTTTATCTAATCAAATATCCCAGCTAGCTTTGATCAGCGACACCCCATATCATTGTGCATCCTTAAGGTAGGACAGGGAGTGAGAAAGACTATGTGAAATGAACCAAAGTTGTACAGAAGCTGCAGACTGAGGAACAGCAAGCATTAAAAATAAAACCCATCATTGTGAAAGGAAAAATTCTTTAAGGAAATATTAGGAAGGGTTGGGTAAAAAAAAAAAAGAATTATATTTAGAAACTTTGGTGATCTCTTTTATTAGTTTTATACTTAGCCAGGTATTCCCCTGATTTTTACTGAAACATGAGAGAAATGAGGAAAAGAATGGACTTTACATGGGTTGGATACTGGAGTGTAGAAACCTACAATTATAACCAAAATAGAAAAGAAAATACTTTGGAGGTTTTATTTTTGGAAGCATTCCACCAAGGGAATAAACACAGAATATTTTGCCGAGAGGTCAGTATTTTATATGTTATCTGCTGGAGGAAAAAGTGGGGGGAGGGGGAGAGAAGGAAGGCATACACACTAAAGACTTTTTCCTATTCTTATTGCGTTTGAATACTGAACTATTGCATTTGCTTAAGCCTATTTTACTGCTAGCAGCTGTCTGTTATATGGTGACTGCTGGAGAGCTCGCCCAAGAGCAGGTGAGCACCATCTGCCTGGCCCTGACAAGATGCCCATTTCATTTAGACAAAAAGCTGACAGCTACATGGCCACCATCTTCGTGCCATAATATAAAACCTCGTTTCTCAAATGCTGCTGTAACCTTTCACAGATATTCAAATAGGCATTGTATACCTAGAGAGAAGCTGTAACATGTCTCTCCCATCCGTCCCCTCCAACTCGCCCCCCCCATCTCTATGTTTAAATAAATCCCCTCTCAGGCACACTGGTGAGCATGCTTTCAGAAAGACCCATAATTGGCTTGCCTACTGATCTGTGAAGAGTACATTTTCTACAGCGGCTTTCTCCCTGCTACCTCTTTTTTAAGGGCGGGGGGGAAACCTCCCTGTCCTCGAACAAAAAATGTGTGTCAGGTTAACATAAAATTAACATTTTGAGCAAGAGGTGGGTTTTTTTGTGATAAAGTCTACAAAGCAGAGCTGATGAGTATTAAATACACCAACAAGAAGGAAAGGCCTTAAATTGAGGTGGAAAGGGTCAACATGGCTGCTGTATTAAATGCTGCTCAATTGTTTTGCATCATTATTCTAATTCATGCTTTTTTTCAACTGCATTTTTTAAAAAAACGATGGTTCCCCGTTTACATTTTTTTCTCCTGTGGGGCAACAGGGGGGAGGTGGAAATGGGAAAGAAAGCAAGATTTAACAGGATTTATTTATTTATTCATTCATTCATTCATTCATTCATTCATTCATTCATTCATTCATTCATACATACATACATACATACATACATACATACATACATACATACATACATACATACATACATAAACTAGTAGATGTACTGTAGTCTCTAGAAAAAGAATGCATTATAATCCTCTCTCTGGAAATGTCTTAGTCTAAATCTAAAGGGCCAATCCAATTGTTACAGCAGCTTTCTACAATCTGAGGCATTCTAGCTAGGTTGTGTTGTACTGCAACTTTCAGAATTCCTGGTCATGCTGGCTGTGACTTCTGGGATTTTAGAGTCCCAGAATAGTAGGAGGAGAACAGACTGAGAAACCTGTTCTATTTCTAAACTGAGACCAGTAAAGCGCTTCTAACAGAGATAAGTATGGCTGTATGGATAACCTTCATACGTACATTTTATACTCCTGTTGGCTACTTCTGCTGCCAGAGAACTCTCAGCAACACATGCCCCAATCTAGGTGGCACGCCGCTTCCCAAGAGTGCTTGTAAGCTTTTAGCACTCCTAGTTCCCACTGCAAACTTCTCTTGAAGTCCAGAAAGAACAGCACATTTCACTACAATTTTGAGGGGAGCTGTGACAAAAGTCTGTGGAAGTTATGTGTTACTTAATTACCAGGCGATGTGGATCTTAACAGTAAGTAGGACATGGAGTACTTTCCAAGTGATTTACTGAAGTCAAGATTTTTTTTGGCTTCCGTCGATAAAGTGAATAGAAAACTTTAGAAATAAAATGTTCCTGTTTTTCGTATTATCTGTCAGTTCAATATGGCAGAAGAGAAAGTCTTAAGGGTAATACTTCTATGTACAAATGAAACATTTACCCCCCCTCCCCCCGTTTTCTGTTTCTTCCTATGTCGTGCTTTGAACCCTTAGGATTAAGAACTCACGACTTAATACAAGTTGTGAAGAGATTTATTCCACAACGGCAGATGGGTTTTCACTTTAGTGATCTCTCATACTCGCTCTGCCTTCCAGATACTTTTTTAAATGTGCAACTGCTTTAGAAATGAGGTAGAAAATCTTTGTCACTGTAGGTTTTGAAGAAAGACCCATTTTATTCATCTAGTACAGAAAGAAGGCCTGGATGATTTTTTGGGTTTAAAATGTTGTTTCTTCATACTGACATTGTAAGAAATCAAAAGTGAAAGAATTCATTAATTCCATTTGTTCCATTTTTAATATTGACTTAATTATTTAATGCTGTTTTTGTTTATTCAGCATGTTTTACTACTATTGTGTTTTTACTCTGCCACTTTGGAAGTCCTTGCAGACTATACCGCTTTACAAATGTGATATTGAGTGCTATGGTACATATAGTACAGTATACTGTCAATTGTTTGAAAGATTCTGGTAATTCTTAAAGTATGCTTTCATCCTAAGCAAATGACGGATCGTAGGGCAGGAAAAACAATAAGAACAATGAGAAAAGCATGAATGATGGGAAAAATATATCTCATCCTTCTGAATACATTTTGTGACTGGATGTGATGCAATTAAAATATCAAAAACAGAACGCAGAAAGATATAGGCAAAAGTAGAGAATAAATGTTAGGTATTATGACAGCTATTGTCATAATGATTCCCAAATAGCATGCTTGGAAATACAAACCAGCCATGATCTTTGATAAACTGACCTATCAATATAGGAAAACCCTGGCAGCATTCATTTTTCTTCCATAAAATGTTTGACTGTCTGTCTATCCGACTGATGACTGACTGAGATTTTGTCTTAAGGAATAATGTGATCCAGGATTTTCTGATACAATCTACCTTACAGGGTAAAAGTTCATGGAAAACCCCTTAAGTGAGAAAAAACGTATTATCTCACTCTGATCCCTGTTTGTCTAAGAAAGGACCAGAAAACAAAATTAGCTGACCATACAAAACATAGGCAATCTGATGCTCTCCAGATGTTCTGGATTATATTTGCCATGTTTGCTAATCACCAGTAAGGCTGACTGGGACTTACGGGAATTATAATCCAAATACTGATAAGTACACTCTGTCTATCCACAGCTGTACCTGGGATCAGCCTTCTTCAACCTGGGATAGACCTTGCATAGCAACCACAATTGGGACCAGAATCTCAGTCATTGAGTGAAGTAGTTAAATGAGATGTCATGTGACTGCATCGCTCAATGACTTCAAAACCCAGCTCCTCTATGGCCTGCTCCCTACCTTGCCAGCTGCTAACAGGCGGGCCCAGGCTACACTCTACATTCTGCAAATAGATGCCATTCTTGTACAAGAAGCCTCATTCTCTAAATTGTATGATTTGGAGAATGAGTCTTTTGAAGCACCCTGAGACCAGGGTTCATTCTCGTGATCATTCAGAATCCATGTTCTCCAAATCGCACAATTTGGACGACAAGACTTCCAAACGATTGTGAGAATAGTATCTACTTGCAGTATGGTGCAAGGCATCTCAGTAGGAAAGCCATGTCTCACATAGCCTGGGTGCACCCGTAAGCAGCTACAAAAAACCCGCCATGAAAGTAGGTGGAGTACTTTGCACCCACTGGTAAATCCGATATCTGGGCAAGGCCTCCCAGGCCTGGTGGGGTGGGGAGCAGGCAGAGAAGCCTTCGGGCCACAGCAGCTTTACATATATGGGTGAGCATCTGAGATTAGGAAGGAGAAAGGGGGTGGGGGTAGTTGCAGCACCCCTATGGTTGTAAACTGTGGGTGGACTATCAAACATCCAAATTTTGATTAGGTGACTACAGTGGTGCTACAACAGCTGTAACTTTGGGCACAGATCATAAGTCCCTTCATTCAGCACTGCCACAATTTCTGAACGAACGGTCGTTAAGCAAGGACTACCTGTATGTTGCACTACAATTCCATCATCCAGAGCAGCAGAAACTGGCTATATTTGTATATGATTAAAGTTGACAGCACATTACAGAAAGCTGTGCTTGTTGCAAGAAGAATAAAACCCTTAAATTTAAAATGAGCTGCCCCAAAAGGGAGATCAAGCGGAAATAACATATCAGCATCCATTACAATATTTGCAGATGATCCGTCATTTTAAGGTAAGATATTTGAGAGAAAAATATAGTTTTCCTTCAGATAAATAGAGTATCTCATAGTTGGATCAAACTGTAATCCAGAAAAATGTATTATAACACATGTATCAAGAATCACTGTATTAATATAACTAACAAACACTTTTATGAATTGATTATGGGACATTTATTACGACTCAAAAGTTTATGCTATACTAATATGTTCGCCTCTTTAAGGAGTCACAGTGTTCGTCATTATAAGATGTCAATATGACTATTCTTCTAGAAATCAAACTACAAAAAAATGGCAATAAGTTACAATAAGAGGACTGCGTTAACCCCAGGTATCAGTCCTATCAGTATGTGTCAGTTTTCCTATTCATTTATTAACTAAGATTCAGTCTGGAAATAATTTCTGGTAGGTACGTTCACTTGGAATACAATTTAGTACATTATTCTGGGCTTTAGCTTGCTGCCCTTTCTTTTATGCACAATTATTTCTTTTCCTGCCACGAATGGATCCACCACCAGATTTGTTTCCATGTAGCTCGTAAACCAAGATCTCTGAATCTCTAGCTCTTCGGCAACTTTCCACTCCTTCCACAGTCCCTCCCCTCCCCCCATTAATCCACAAGACCAGTCCTGACTAATCCCTTTGAGCCATATGGAGTTTGAACCATTGAGATCTCAACTATGCCCTCAGAATATACAGCTCTGCCTAAGGCAATGCTTTTCAAAAGTTGCAGCAACAACAGCAGCAGACCGAGCCAAGAAGGGGGAGGGAGGGGAGCCCCCCCTTCCCAGAATATAGCAGTTGAATCTGGAGTTTCAAGAGAAGAATGAAACACTATTCTTGAAAAGTAAGGAGGAAGAAAAGTGCACTTGCCAACCAACCCATAAATAGTCTAGAAAGGCACCACTGCTAGAATGGCAAAAAGCAATAATGACGTGGACAACTTCTTCAAGTAAAAACTTTGATCTGCTGCAGAACGACTGAAGTAGAATACAATATATGCATTGTTTCAGCACAGAAAATCCAGTGCAAGTTTGTCCTGTTCCTCATGCAATTCCAGATATGTTTTCAATTCTGAGTAACAACCACAATGTTTTGGGGAGCAGACACAAAAGACACGAAAAGTCCCTGTGATCTGAATATTAGATCAGAGGTCCCCAACCTTTTGAGTACCAGGGACCGGTTCCGTGGAGAGAGATTTTTCTGCGTACCAGAGGGGGGCGTGGTTTCATGTACTGCTTGCATCCCGCGGATGGGGCTTTGTTTGTTTGCGCGGACCGGTTTGTGGCATGCCGCAGCCCAGTGCCGGTCCATGGACCGGGGGTTGGGGATCCCCGTATTAGATAACCATCCAATCCTCTCATTGTCTCATTTGTACTCATTTGTACCACTGTACAATAAATTTGTAGATTAGTCTGAAGGCCCAGAGGGAAAAAACCCTCTTTTGTATACAAAACCTATTTTGCCAATGAAAATATTAAGTACTGAAATATTCCAATGAAATATTCTTTACTATAACATGAAAACACCTGCCTTGGTTTGAGTGTATCTCAACTTTTTTAAAAATTGTACAGGCCTTGCTTTAGAACCAGGAATTCTTAACCTTTCAGAGTTTGGTTTCAATCAGAACAGTCGTATTTTCATGGACATGTTTATTGTTTAAAAGGATCTATTTGGCTTACATGTAATTTGCATTGATAGCTGCATTTGCAAAAGGTTCTACAAAATCTTGGCTTACTGTAAATTAGCTGTGTGGTGCATCATAGAGTTCATTTACTCTTTTAAAACTGGGGCTAACTGAATGAACTAGAGCTTTATTCCAAACCCAAATCTTGGTTTGTTTACTTCATAACTGGCGGTGTGGTGTTCCCGTTCATTCTAATGCAATTTCTGGTTTGTTTAAGCCAGTAGAGTTAGTGAGGGAGCCAAGCAGAGTATTCACAAACTGGTGACAATGTGTATGATTAGAGAAGATAATGCTTACCAACAGTACATTAAAACAGATGTCCAAATATGTCACATTCCCTTAAGTTATGTTCTTTTAGTCCAAATAGCACTCTTCCTTTCCTATTTTTACAATACAAGTGGTTACTATTTTCAGTTTTGTTTGTTTTTTTTTGTTTTAATCTGAATGACAGAACTTACAACACTTGTCCTTAAGTAGCATGAAGTGCAGCTTTCTGCAGTTCTCTTGCTCTAATTCTAGACACATTTCAATTTTGCTTGCACAAACCTTTGACATAACCATGTACAGTACAATTGTGTATGCTAAATAATGATAAATAATTCCTTTTATGGTTTTAAGCAATGCCATTAGTTTAATTTGATCAGAATGTGCTGCCCCATTAGCAGAATTGTACAGCCTGTTTTCAAACTGTCAATCAACTAGAAGCCATTTTACTTGCCAACAGGCAACATACAACTGTATTTCACTTACCAACATCAAGTAGAAATCTTGCCCTCCCTCCAGGGCCATGTTTCTCAGATTGTTGACTGGGACAGCCAGCCATGAATGTCCAAAAATTTGGAAATATGATAAGGTTAGTCACTTCCTCACTAACCTTTACTTCCAGAGGCACCATTCCATGGTCCAGGAGCACAATATTCTCGTTATGTGGCCTTTCTGCTCTCTTTTCACCTGTTTACATTATGCACCAATACATGCATAATTCACCACAAATATATTTATGTGTGTAGTAAAAGCAAAACAAACAGGAAATCTCATATTGTTCAATGCTCACCCTAATAAAATACGCAGGGATCTTTTTCAGGAGGAGGAGAGCTTGACAAATAAGATCCAAAAAGGTTTTTTGACAAGTTTACAGATGCATCCAGTTCTGCAAAACTGGAGAAACCCTACATCGTGGGATCTTGTCCAACTATTTTAAAGCAGCACAACTGGGATGTATATTGCTGCTTAATTTCAAGCACCTAGAAATCCTACAGCTCTCCTCTACCTGGTGTCCTGTGTTGGACAACTCCTATCATTTACATGAATGACCACACTGGTTGGAGGAGTCAATTCTCTCTAGCTGGAGAGAAATTCCCTAAAGATGGGCTCAGCACAAGTCCAAAAGCTCGGAAGAGAAAACCTCTGGTCCCAGTGACTGACCCAGATTGGTTCCTGCAACATTATCCTGGGACACGTATATTCATCTTCATTCACAATGGTTGGAGTTGTGGAAGCCGACAACTATCAGGTTAAGGAAGGTTGCTCTTCAAGGGAGGAGAGGCCATCTTCTTAAGTTATATAGTGCTTTGTCCATCTCATACTTCGTTACTTATTATAAAGTTGTCTAATATATCCAAAACAAAGATAAAAGCAAACAGTGCTACAGAACAAGCAAAAATATATGCTTCTATGCTTTTTTTTTTTGTTAGGGGTTGGAAATCTGATGTCTTCTAGATATTTTACAAATTCTTGTAATTTTTTATTACGGTCCAAAACATCTGGAAGATATGATATTTCTTTCCTCTAGCCTAGTAAATCCATTGTCTCAAAAACACACACTACAAAAATGAATAGCCACAATTTCAACCCATTCTCGAAAGAAAGAAAGAAAAAAAAAAAGGGGGGGGGGACTCAGCAATGATTTCTGGACAAAAACATCAGCACCAGTTTCCAAGACCACTAGGCCAAGCCTTTTGAAGTAGGTCAACCGGAGCAAAGGGCCACAGGTGTAAAACTGATGTAAGCTACCATGTAATTCAGTGCTATCTGCAATAAACTGGATGCTTTCTTCATGCCTAGTAAAAGCAAGAAACTAATTTAGCATGGAGGATGGGTACATTTCAGACAAGTAGGAGGAGGATACAGGTGCTTTCACAATAAGACAGATGAAATAGAGCAGTACAATTCACAAACTGGATTAACTCTTCGGCAGACTCAAGGAGGATAGGGAGTATACACACTTGAAGGAAAATAGGATGAATTATGTCCAATTTATGGTTACAAAAGGGAGGAAAAGTCTGTACAGATTCATCTTTGCGATGCACACACAATATGAGTCTTCCAAGGACAAATAATTAGATTTTTCTGCTTGTGCTAGCCAAGGACGTCTCGTTTCCCTTTTCAAAAAGCATCTTGCAGTTTTCAAGGCTCCAACTACTGTGCCCGCCAAGTTCTCACCCCAGTGAGCTATCTAGAGCTTTAGAGAGAGATGTGCAAATCTTAAAAGATTCTGATACCACAGTCACCTAGCACTGTAGAGGTATAACAAGCAACGAAATATACCTACAACAATAATATAATTTAATCAGCATTAATTGGCACAGTCCCACTTTTGTGCCTATTTAATTTGGTAGTACTGATAGGTAGAATATGAAGGATTAGGGCACACTTGCCAAGGTCACCAATCACAGAAGACAAAGAGAGGCTTTCTTTAATGGAGGCAAGGAAAGGAAGCTTTGATTGAAATTGGATTTGGAATTATATATTGCCACACTTTTCAACAGATACCTTGCTCAGTTTCAGCATATATTTTCAAAATGTTCCCATTTCCACAAGGACTAAAATTTTCTTTTATTTGTCATTTTCAGTACAAATATATGTATTTTGAATTATAGTTCCCCCAACCTATGAAGTTCAAATGGTTATCAGCTGTCTCTATTATTTGGAAAATCAATAGGGTATAGAGTATATTATTCTATTATACCTCTGGTTGACCTCTGAGCACTTTGCAAGAGATTAATCAATATTATTTATTTATTGACAGAATATATTTAAATACAGCCTTTCTGTCAAGATATTAAAAAAAATTATTTGTCCCCTCTTCATAAGTTCCTTTTGGGGTTTCCCTTTCTTTGGAGGAAAGGGGCAGAAATCTTAATCAACTGCAGAAAAAAATTTAACCAATACATTTTCAAGTCATTTCTCTTTACTTATGGCCACAAAGCAAAATATCAAATTCCAGAACTGTCTAGGAATACTATATCAAAAATTAGAAAATGCTCAAACTTGTTTACTTTAACTTTGTTAATATGATATCTGTATCTGTAAGATCTATGGTAATGTCCTACAGAAATAATATTCTCCTTTATTCAAATATCTATTTACTAGAAAGATGCTTCAGGAACCACGAGACTACATTAACTATGAGACTATATTGCAGTGTTGGGTAAGTAGTATGCAAATAATTGTATTAAAATGTCTTTTCTTGAACTGCAGCTGTAATAATCAACAGAAAACATCCATTTCGTGTACTTAAGATTTATATAACATGGAACTGACTGAGATGACCAAACTGACTTCTACTGACTACTTTGATTAAAGAAAGTATTTTGTCTAACTTGTTTCAACATGGAAAACACTTTTAGAGTTTTTGCTAGAAATTTACATAAATAAAAATGTAATCCAGAAAGGGGCGTTGTCTTACCTGAACGCCTTTTCTCAGCAGGACGATGGAGAATCCACCAATGGGTTAGGACTATCTTCCTGCCCAATAAGAGACTAAGTTTGCCAGAGTTAACACGCCTCCTGCTGGGCTGATATCCCAGACACGACGAAGGCGAAGCTGCTGACAATGGACTGATGTGTTGGCTCACTGTGCCCCTAACACAGGACCTGACGGTCCTAAGGGGATGGGCGTGGATTCTCCATCGTCCTGCTGAGAAAAGGCGTTCAGGTAAGACAACGCCCCTTCTCCAGCAGGACGATGGAGAATCCACCAATGGGACATACCAAAGCCGAGCTGTCCCTATGGGAGGGAATCAGTCAGGGCCTGTGTCCCACTTGAAGATGCCACTTGCTGTAGCACCCTCCGGCCAAATGATGCCTCCGCGGAGGCGAATTTGTCCAGCCAGTAATGCCTCACAAAGGGGGAAGGCGAGGACCAAGTCGCCGCCCTGCAAATATCCCCGATGGGTGCCTGCGTAGCCCACGCAGCTGAAGTAGCAGCACTGCGGGTAGAGTGAGCAGTGATACGGCCTGGCAGTGGCAGGGACCGTGCCTGGTAAGCTCTTGCGATGCAGGATCTGATCCACCTGCCAACCGTGGATGAGGAGACTTTCTTCCCCATCGAAGAAGGCTGGAAGGAGATAAAAAGTGCTTCCGATTTGCGGAAGGCAGAAGTCCTCTTAATATAGTGGCGTAACGCCCTACGAACGTCCAAGGTGTGCCACTGGCGTTCTAAATTGTGAGCAGGCTGGGGACAAAAGTCCGGTAGGACCACTTCTTGCGCCCTATGGAACAACGAGTTCACCTTTGGTACAAAGGCCGGGTCCAGTCGGAGGACTACCCGATCGCTGTGAAAGACGCATAGGTCCTCCCTGACTGAGAGAGCAGCGAGTTCCGAGATGCGTCGAGCGGATGTGATCGCCACAAGAAAGGCCACCTTCATGGACAAGAACTGCAGTGAACAGGTCTTGACCGACTCGAATGGCGGCAAGGTAAGGGCCTGTAGCACCCGTGGGAGATCCCAAGAGGGATAACGGTGAACCACGGGAGGTCTGGTGTTGGTAGCACCCCTGAGGAAGGACCGTACCAGTGGATGCTGGGCCAAAGGAATGGAATCCTGGCACATGAGTACTGTGGAGAGAGCCGCCAGTTGCCGACGGATGGTATTGGGCGACAAGCCCTTGTTAAATCCCTCCAGCAAGTACTCAAGGATGTGTGAGATAGTGACAGCCGAGATGTCCAGGCGATTCCCGGAACACCAGGCACAAAAACTCCTCCACGAGGAATCATAGATCCTATTGGTGGAAGGACGCCTGGAGGCCTGAATCATGGAGATCACCCCTTCTGAAAAAGAGTCTCGTGTTAAGAGCCGCCTCTCAAGTGCCAGACGGCTAGTTGCAGGCCCCGAGGTTCTGGGTGTTGTAGAACCCCCTGACTGAGAGCGACCTGATCCGGGGGAATCCTCCACCGAGGGGAGACGGAAAGGTCCACTAGGTCGGCAAACCACGGCCGTCTCGGCCAATGTGGGGCAACCACTATGATCTCCGCCCGTTCCTGCAGAATTTTCCGGATGAGAGCCGGAAGCAGAGGAAGAGGGGGAAAGGCATAGAGGAGACCTGTGGGCCAGGGGCTGCGGAGCGCGTCCGTCCGCTCCGCCCCCCGGGACGGAAACCTGGAGAAGAATCTCGGGAGTTGGGCATTTGCCGGCGAGGCGAATAGATCCACCACCGGAGGCCCGAACCTCACCGAGATCTCCCTGAATAAATTGGGATGCAGGCGCCACTCGGAGTGGTCCACTGTCGACCGGCTCAACGAGTCCGCCTGAAGGTTGGCCTGCCCTGAAATGTGCTCCGCCTTTAAGGAGGAGAGATTGGTTTCCGCCCAGGAACCTAGTGACCGTGCTTCGGACATCAAAGTCCTGGAGCGAGTGCCGCCCTGCCGGTTCACGTGGGCCTTTGCAGCCACGTTGTCTGTGAGCACTAGGACGTGTCGACCCACCACCTCGTCGCTGAAGTGAAGCAGTGCCAGATGAATGGCCCTGAGCTCCAGCCAATTTATGTTGTGACTGAGGTCCATGGGTGACCATCGTCCCTGTGCTAAGTGACAACCCAGGTGCGCACCCCATCCGAACAGACTTGCATCCGTCGTTAGGGTGAGTCTGTTTGGTTCTTTGAATAGGGAGCCCCTGTCTACAGCAGGGGAGAGCCACCACCGAAGGGAATCCAGAACTCGGGGTGTGACCCCGACCCTCTGGTTGGATGCACTGGTGCCCTGCCTCTGGTATGGGAGTAGGAACCATTGTAGGGTTCTGAAGTGCAGTCTGGCCCATGGCACTATTCCCATGCAAGAGACCATCTTGCCCAATAGTCGGGAGAGTGAGGCCAGAGTGATCCTCCGCTCCCTCCGTATCTGTCTGATCAGGGAGCGAATGCTGTTCCGGCGTTCCGGGGATAGATAGACCCTTAAAAGGTCTGTATCTATGATCGCTCCTAGGTGTAGGATGCGATTGGAGGGCTCTAGCAGGCTCTTTCGGAAATTGATCGAAAAGCCGTGAGTCTGAAGGAGCCGGACAGCTAATTCCAGGTCCGACCGGGCCTGCTGTAGGGAGGAGGACAGAATAAGGATGTCGTCCAGGTAGCATTGGACCCGGACAGGAATCAATCTTAGGTGGGCTACCAGTGCAGCCAGGACCTTGGTAAATACCCTGGGAGCGGACGAGAGACCGAATGGCAGGGCCCTGTACTGAAAGTGGTGGGACCCGTAACAGAACCGGAGGAACCTCCGATGGTCGGGAGATATGGGAATATGAAGGTATGCTTCCGTAAGGTCGATGGAGGCGAGGAAGTCGTGCCTCCTTATGCTGGCCAGGATGGACTGCAACGTCTGCATCTTGAATCTCTTGTAGACAAGATGAGAGTTCAATCCCTGCAGATCGAGGATTGCTCTCCACCCTCCCGAGGCCTTTGGGACCACAAAGAGAATGGAGTAGAATCCTCGATGGGTTTGGCCAGCGGGCACCGGCTCGATGGCCTTGAGCTGCAACAGATGATGAATGGCCTCGGACATGAGACCTATCTTTGTCGGGCTTCTTGGGGCGGAGCAGGCAATGAATCGATCCCGTGGCTGCGACAGAAATTCCAAGGTGAGGCCGTGCCTGATGGTGTTGAGCACCCAGGTGTCTGTGACGGTGGCCTCCCATTCGTGTAAAAACATAGTGAGTCTGCCGCCAATGGGGAGGTCCGTCCTTGAGTCATTTGTGACCTCTGAAAGGACGGCCTCCCCTGCCCCGAAAGGGCCTCTTGCCGTGATATTGCTGCCTGGTTCTGGGAGCCGGGCGGTCAGGCTGACGGCCGGGCCTGGGGAAGGAGGGACGAGGCGGAGGGCCCCACACCGATCCTGGTCCCTGGCGGAAGGGCGGTCCCCGTTGGTACGGAGTAGCTCGCCTATCCGGCCTCCTAGTAAGGTGGGCCAACACCTTACGCTTATCCCTATTTTCAATAAGGTAAGGGTCTAGCGCCTCCCCAAAGAGGTGTCCATCCCTGCAGGGAGCGGAAGCCAGGTGCCACTTGGACTTCAAGTCCGCTCGCCACTGTTTCAGCCATAGGAGCCTGCGGGCTGCAGTATTAGCGGCCATGGAGCGCGCTGAGAATCTGGCGGCATGGAGGGAAGTATCCGCCATGTATTCTGCCGATGCCACCAACTTACCCAGATTCTGATGGGCACGAACCTGATCCGGGGGAAGCAACGCTTGGAGTTCCCTGAGCCAGAGAATTGACGTTCTGGCAAAGAAGGAAGTAGAGGTGGACGCACGCACGGCCCATGCCGATGCCAGGTGAGACCTGCGGAGAGAGAGCTCGGACTTCCTGTCCTCTGCCCTCAAGACCTCAGACGTGTCACCTGACACGGTGGAGGAAGAAAAAAGAGAGGTTAGTGGTTCGTCCACCCTGGGAACCTCCAGGAGATTTGACAAGGCCGGGGAGACGGCCATGAGTCTCTTATCCGTTCCCCCTGGCGTTGGTAGAGTGCCCGGATTTCCCCATTGTTTCCTGATAGTTTCCAGGAAAAAAGGAGGACAAGGGATATAGCGCTCCGTCACCGTAGGTTCGGAGAAGAGTGGCTTGGGGTCCTGACTGGTTGAGGCAGTCGGCTGCTTTTCCTGCTCTGGTTCAATGTTGGCCGACGTGGTGGCCTTTAGCAGGAGAGACCTGAATAGGCCCGGGTCAAATAGGCCTATGAAAGGCGACGGGTCCGGGCCCGACTCCTCATCCTCTGACAGCTGGAAGTCAGTTGACCCATAACCCTCAGGATCAGAGTCCCACGTTCGGGAGGAATGGTCCGAATAAACGGACTCTGGGTAATCCGGCCTCTCTGCCCGTGCCTGAGCTGGTACCACGGGCCTGACATATTCCGGCCTGTTCTCATAGAATGAGGAGGCCCTGCCCTGAGCATACGCCCGGGCAATTAGTGCTTCAAGTTGCTCAGGCCCGACCCCTTGGTGTTCAGGGGGACGAAGTCCAGCCGCTGTGGGCGTGAACGTGGCTTCGGGCAGGGGGCGGAAGCTAGCCGGTGAAGCCCCCATTGGGGGGTTCAATCCCGGGTCAGGGGACAGAGTAGTACTCTGTGGCATGGGGCCCTGATGGAAAAGGGCCCGTGAGTCAGAGGGACCTGGCAGGGCCGGTTGGGGGTTGAAGAGTGAGCTCTCCTGAGGGGCAAGGGGAATCAGGGGTTGGTCTCCCGCAGACATGCGCTGTGCCCTGGAGAACTGCTTCTCTAGAGCCGTGTTTTGCCTCTGGGCAGCCTTTTCTGCGGCCCTTGAGGCCTTTTCGCCAGCTATGGCCTTGGACCTGGCCTTGGCCTTTATCCTGCCTGCTGCCTCTAGTTTAGAGGACTTGCGCTTCCCTGAGACAGGAGTGCCGGAAGCGCCCTGCGCAGATTGATTAGCTGCGTCGTCAGCCATTGCAAGGAAGGCCTGAAGCCTGTTGCAACTCAGGAGCCGGAGTGATTGCCCTAGGCAGAGCTCTGAGAGGCTGGGAATGCCCAGTGATACACTGAGAAATATTAGTTAGGCGTCTTGTGGCGACGAGACCCGATGGGTGAGTCGCAATTGGCAAGTGCCGGCACACACGTTGACCAATCAGTGGCGGCAATCACCTTGGTGATATGTGCCTGCACACTGCCAGATCAGAATCTGAGCAGGGTGGCCAATGGCAGTTTTGTAGATACAAAATGGCGGCTGTAATCAGTCCGCAAAATGGCCGCCGCTTCAATGGCGAGGCTCCTGTCAGGTCTGAAAGTCTAGACCTGAGATAATCCCTGCAGGGAAGGAGAGGTGAGGTCAGACCCTTAAGTCAATGGCCTCAGAAGCAGCCTGCAAGGCCCTGTACAGTGGCTGTTGCCTGTTTGGGCCGTCCCTGTCAGGCCTGCTAGGCCTCTGGTCTCCAAAATGGCGGCCGCGATGTGCGCGCCAAATTCTGAGGCCTCAAATCAACCCCTGCAGAATGAGGCCTTCAGGCGTAAGCTGTGGCTGCCCCGTATCGGGGAGCCAGCGACAACGGAGTGCGCGTTGCGCGGATCTAGGAGCGTCCCTGTCAGGCCTGCTAGTGCGCGATCCAGGAGCAGTAATCCTGTCTGGAGGCTACAGGGCCGTGGAGAGTAACGGCCTGGCCGTCTGCCCGGAGGCTGGCCTTCTGCGGTGCCACGGCCGCGGGAAGCTCCGACTGTCAAAGATCCAAATTGCGAGCCTCCAGCAATTAAATTGCGAGCCTCCAGCCGCGCTAAAGCTTCGCAGCGCCCGCTTTCGCTCAGCAAGCCCGGAGGCCGACAGTCAGCTGTGCCGCGGCCCGCTCCGGCCCGACGATCAGCTGATCGCAGTCCGAAAGCCCCGACGCCGAGGGCTGACGAGATAGCTGAGGTCCGGAGACCGACAGTCAGCTGTAGGGCGGCAAGCGGCTAAGGGCTGACTCGGCGAATCGGCCCGATCCGGCCGATCGCCGAATTGATTATGCTGAGCGACCCGGAGGCCGACGCTCAGCTGTGTGACAGTCGGGAAGTTGGAAAATTTGGTTAGGGGTCCGAATAGTGCTTTCCAGTCTGGATAAGGGAGAATCCACCAATAAAGAGAAATACGACCTGTCCAGAGCCAACACAACGTCCTAGCTGGGCTGAAGACTAAGTCGTGTCTGGGATATCAGCCCAGCAGGAGGCGTGTTAACTCTGGCAAACTTAGTCTCTTATTGGGCAGGAAGATAGTCCTAACCCATTGGTGGATTCTCCATCGTCCTGCTGGAGAACACAGAAACACAGCATTCTGACACAAGGTATTTGTCGAATACTGGAGTGGCAAATGAGGAGGCATATAAACATGGTAAAACAAAAAGTGAATAACAGCACAAAGTGAATAACAGCAAAGCCAAAACTTCTTCTTTTTTTTTTACTATCAGTATGCTTCATCAAGGTCAGGAGCTGCACATATTAAAGAGAAAGAGTGATAAACGCAAAAAGCATAGCCCTCTAGAGAATTCAGCGAAGGCAAAATTATCCATCAGATATTCCACCTTGAGTTGCACAACTAGGACCCTCCTCATCAAAGCTGGCATGTTGTCTTTGTAGTTCAGGAATTTGCCAAGCTGGGGAAGGCAGCCCTGTATATCATCTGGAAATACATGCGGGTAGCTTCTTCTACATTTTCTCATACAGATGAGGTTATCTACTTCTCCCAAGTATATCAACCACGGTCACGTTCCAATATTGCTTTTATGCTACTGATTGTGACGTCATTGATGCCAGCCCCATTTCCATCCCATCATCAATTATCAACCATTCCTTCCTTCCTTTTTTTTTTTTTTTGGTTCATGAAAAGTCAATGGAAAAAAGCACTTGAATCAGAGCAAGAGTATCTTCAATGAAATTCAGAACAGTAATAGGAATAGTGTAGGTTGTTCCATAAACCTGATTCTGGTACCATCTAAGAAAACGTCCGTTAAATTTTTAAAATGTTGATCTTTGAAAATGGAAACCCCAATAAAGCGTTCCTTCTGTTATAATGGGATGGGAAGTTGGAGGTTATAAAACCGTCAGAGTGATTACTTAGCTGAAATCCCAGCATTATCCATCATGGGAAAAAAAATTTCCATACAGTAAAAGGAAGTGACATCAGAGACTTGGGGACTTTTTATTAGTACAGCACCCTGCTAAGCAGGTACAAAGAGGGCAATGTGAATTGTAAAGGCTCTCTTATTGCAGAGAAGAGCCCTTCAGTCTCCCCTCAGGCTGAAGCTTTTGTATTGCCTTTACTGCAACAGCCTTGCCTCGCTTCATTAATGACCATGTGAGTTCCAAAAAGGAATTACTGCTGATTTACCCCCAGGCAAACCCTAACTTCTGCTGAAACAAACAAACAAAAAAAACAACAACACCTAAATAAAGCAAAAAATAAAAACAGAAAAATTAAATGTTTAAAAATCTCAGAAACTATATTGTTGGGATGAGAGGAACATAACAACTTTTAACTGACCTGAATATTGGTATGCCACCCTTCAAAATAATGCAACTCAAACAAAGTGTCCCAAATCACTAAAATGGAGGAAAAGAGCAGGAAAGAAGACCCTGCGTGTGAAAGCAAGAGGAGGACAGTTGATTACATGATTATTTCAACAATATTAATCAGTGATTCTGTGCTTACAAGTAAGGCTCGTGACAGTCGTTGTTTTCAAAGATAAAATTCATCTGTGCTGAATTCTATAAATTTGCTCAAATATTTTGTAGGTCACTTTGGCTGTTTGACAACAGATAGTAGCTTCACTGGGGTTGGCAAGTTGGTCCTAGTATATTACACAGCAGAGAATAAGACAAAAAACGGAATTATTGCCCCCCGTCCCCCCAAAAGGAGGGCTACTAGCTGCTTTTGAAACAAAAGCTATTTGGTTACTATATTGCAGAAGAAATGTCTATTAATATGCTCTCTGTATCTGGCCACTATACAATGGTATATAAGCACAGCCTTTCCCAATCTGCCAATTACTAGATATGTTAGAAATGCAACCTCCATAATTCCCAGCCAGGGGAATGTTGGGAGTTGCAGTCCCAACACATCTGGAGAGTGCCAGATTGGGAAAGACTGATGTAACACATTCAAGGGAGGACAAAGCATTAATTATATTTTCCAAACAACCTAATTATCTAAAACCCTATTTTATTATCTCAAGTGCGGTCCTATGTTAATAATTCCTTCCAGCAAGCAACTCCCCTCATTTGTCAAAATATCTATTAATTCAATTAAAGTAGATCAACCAGAGCCACTTTAGAGTAGCAGACAGCAAAGACTTGGCAGCTATTTGGACAGTATGAAGCGACACCAAATTCTTATTACCATCATCCCAACTGCTTATATTCTGCTTACTTTCACCTAAAGGGCTATAACACCGATTTCAGCCTTGCAATCTGCCACTTACTGATGCAAGTATCCACGGCAGGCACCCAAATGGCAAAATGCACCTGCTTTGACGGCAAGGTCACATGTACAGTCATAAAAACACCAGACTCTGTTCAAAAAACAATGCCATAATGTGGTTACACATATTCTGTTTTGAGTGGGTAAAAGGGTTATCACAATTTTAAGGCTAAAAAACCTATGTAGGCATGCAAACTCACATTATGTGGCATGCGTATTAGAGAAGATCTGGTAATTCTGAAAATACTGGAAAATAATTAGGTGGCAAGTAGGAGAGAGAAACTAGAAGAAAAGGAGAGCTGGAAATTCTTTAAAAAGCAGTTTCTTCCCAAATACTATTCTTGATCAATCAAAGTAAGCTTTGCAAAAGCTAGACTGTGAATTCAGATTATAAAAAGTTGTCAACAGGACACACAGTTTCTCCTTCTAACACAGCTATGAAATAAAATGAAGAATATGTTTGTAGAGACTTACATACACAATTTCAGACAAGGCAATGTTTTCAGACAGTCTACAATGTTTGGAGATTCGGGTAGGATTTAGATATCCCCAAGCCATACAAGAGATGAAGCTGTATCATTTGTATAAAGCTCAAGTGACTAAGTGAATTGGAAAATTAGTTTAAATTCATTTAAAATCAAACACATATATCTTCAAAAAAAATTGACTTGCCCGTAAAAAAATAACAAAGTTGTTGCTTTAATATGTGTTCTCATTGACAGCAATTAAACCAATGACAGTAAGATAGCACTGTCAGAATCATTCTGCATAATTTGGTCCCCATGGTGGAAACCAACTCAAGAACAATAACCAAAACAATTTTAGGTACCCAACTCAAGAGACACCTCTAGTAGTGATGTAGTCTGGAAGTATTCTCCATTATAAAGCCACTAATACCTCCATTCCCAAGTCTAGTAGCACTTTACTCATTTGAAGGAAAATATATATTATGCTACAAAATCATTTTGAATTCTATGGCTTTCACTTCTACAGATTGTCTGTGTCTATTGTGAAATTGAGAATTTAGCCGTATATGTGTGTATACTGCAGATAGACAATGCATAATTCACCTATTAATAACAGCATTTAGTGACCTTCACACTAATATTAACAATTTCACAACTATCTTGGAAAATAAAATAGCATTACAAATTTGCAGTGGGACAGAGGAATAAAAGGAGATGAATTTTGAACAACTTCTCTTCACATTTTTACATCCCCATATTTCTGATCCACCATTCCCACTCATAATTTCTACACCATGACAATCCTGCTGTAAATAAGATTTTAATTTAGCATGTATAAAATAAATTATTTTGAGGTTAAAAAAGCATATAAAATTGTCACGTTTTAAAAAATCTAAACGAGACTAGATTTACAAACAATTTCATGTGAAACTGATATAGACTAAAAATACTCTCTTCTGTCCACCGTTTCCTCTAACACATGACGAGCACACATGGTTAATCGGAGCCACATTACACATCAACATGAAAAATAACAGGTAATTCTGCCTCCACACAACTACAGATTTTGTTGTATATGAATACATACATTAACATGTCTCATAGAAATTTTATACCAAACTCTACCTGGCATAAAACCTATTTTAGGTTTCAGAATCTCATAAATTCAGAAGAAATGCACAATCCAGCAGCACCTATCAACCCAATGTTGGTAGCCGATATATGTATGATGTTCTCCGTTATATGCAAGGCAAACATTAACCAATAAATGAAACATCTGAACCCAAGTCCCAGGTTTTCTAATAACAAAGAGGTCCACAATCTACTACGGAACAGTCTTTCAACAGATACTCTGTCAAACTAGCAATATTTATTCTGGCACAAATATTTGTGTTGTGTAGTTATTTTCAATGAAATTCCAAAAAGATGTTTCATAATTTGTGCAGATCCAAAGTAGCACCCTGTTGGCAACTCTTTCTGAAGCATCCTCTTCTTTTCCTGGGAATTGCATTTTAATTGGAAAGCAGACTTATAATCCTGGAAAAAGCTGCAGCTGTTTAAAGAGTTGCACGCAAATACCGTGTTTATGGTCTGATGAGCTTGAAAGCATCTTTTGGGAATTGAATGCAAGTATTTCACAGGCCTAGTAAGTATCAATAAAGTCAGTTAGGTTTCTAAATTTTGTATACACACACACACCTCTACAGTTTAATTGCACCAAATTATCATCTATCTATCTATCTATCTATCTATCTATCTATCTATCTATCTATCTATCTATCTATCTATCTATCTATCTATCTATCTATCTATCTATCTATCTATCTATCATCTATCTATCTATCTATCTATCTATCATTGCCCCATTTTACGACCTTTCTTGCCACAGTTGTTAAGTGAATCGTTGCAATTCTTAAGTTAGTAACACAGTTGTTAAGTGAATCTGGCTTCCCCACAGACTTTGCTTGTCGGAGGGTCACAAAAGAGGATCACATATCCTTTGGACACTATAACTGTCATAAATATGAACCAGTTGCCAAGCATCCAAATTTTGATGATGTGATCATGGGAATGCTGCAATGGTTGCAAGTGTGAAAAATGGACGTAAGTCACTTTTTTCATTGCTGTTATACAGCTTTGAACGGTTACTAAATGAACTGTTGTAAGTCGAGATCCACTTGTACAAGAAACACTGCACACATGGATGCACACACACACAAATAAGAACATAGCTTGCTATCTGCAATGGTATGTGAAGGATGAAAGGAAGAGATGCTGACCACGGAATGATCAGACAAGAGGGGGAGGAGCCCACAATTCTTTAATAGTCTGAGAAATAAATTTAGGAAGGACCTGCCCTAACTGATCAGTCTGTCAATAGACATGGCTGGAGATCTTACTTTTAGATTTGCAAGATTCTATTAATGCAACCTTACAATAAAGTAGAATTAGCTCATCTGGTCATGTTTCCTATCCAGATTCTATATTAACTCCAGATGGGAACCAGTATGTCTCTCAACATTAATTCCTGGGAAACATTGTCAAGAGTAACTTCTATGTTACTTGTGGACTTCCCGTTGGCTCCTGGTTGACCACTGAATCTGATCCAAACCAACTCTGTGTGTGTAAGTGCAAATGTTATCAGGAGACCCTGTCCACAGTTTTTACTCAAAGAACCAAAACTGAATTAAAAATCTGAATCTGGAGAAAGCATTTTGTTAATCCTGTGATTTGGAAGATACTCATTATCTGGGTTGAGACTGCAACTTTCCTTGCCAACAGATTTTTACAAGCTTGAGGGTCAGCTTGGGCAACCACATGCTATTTAACTGACACTGGAGAAGCTGTGATCAAAGTGTCTGATAAATTAGTTGCTCCCGTTTTTAGAGAAGTGAGAGTCCTGGCATCCATGATTATGGGCTGGTAATGTCAGAACTGGTTTAAAGCAATGCATTTTATAGAGCAGTCCTGAGTGATGAAGCTCCAGAAGACAGGCTTAAGATACAGGAGGACCTGGACAGACTTGAACACTGGGCGCTATCTAACAAAATGAAATTCAATGGTGAAAAAAGTAAGGTTCTACATTTAGGCAAGAAAAACCAAATGTACAGGTATAGTATAGGGGGTACCTTGCTCAATAGTAGTAACTGTGAGAGGGATCTCGGAGTCCTAGTGGACAATCACTTAAATAGAGCCGCAGTGTGCTGCAGCTGCTGCAAAAAAGCCAACACAGTGCTTCTGCATTAACAGAGGGATAATCAAGATCACGTGAAGTATTAATACCATTTTACAATGCCTTGGTAAGGCCACACTTGGAATACTGCATCCAGTTTTGGTCACCACGATGTAAAAAAGATGTTGAGACTCTGGAAAGAGTGCAGAGAAGGGCAACAAAGATGATTAGGGGACTGGAGGCTAAAGCATATCAGGAACATTTGCTGGAATTGGGTATGTCTAGTTTAATGAAAAGAAGGACTAGGGGTGACATGATAGCAGTATTCCAATATCTCAGGGGTTGCACAAAGAAGAGGGAGTGAAGCTATTCTCCAAGGCGCCTGAGGGCAGGACAAGAAGTAATGGATGGAAACTAGTCAAGGAGAGAAGCAACCTGGAACTGAGGAGAAACTTCCTGACAGTTAGAACAATTAACCAGTGGAACAACCTGCCTCCAGAAGCGGTGAATGCTCCAACACTGGAAGTTTTTAAGAAGAGACTGGACAGCCATTTGTCCGAAATCGTATAGGGTTTCCTGCCTGAGTAGGGGGTTGGACTCGATGACCTCCAAGGTCCCTTCCAACATCATCATCATCATCATCATCATCATCATTATTATTATTATTATTATTATTAAGCTGGAATGTGTAGTTTATCCAGAATGCTGCAAGATAGGTGACATTCCTACAATGAAACTGCAGAACAGGATATAGATTGTTTCTCAAGTTCAATTCAAGTTACTAAGAAGGATATAAAAAGTTTTGTGTATCTTTGGACCGGGCTATCTGATGGCTTATCTACACCATATAATTGGTCCTGCAATCTTAAGTCTTTATTGGAGTATCATTTGCTCCATTGGTTAACACAAATATGTATTTGTCTCTTTTGTAGCTAGGTTTATGTATGACACAGAGCCGAGGCTAGACACAATTGTTACAATTGGGGGGTGGGTGGGTGAGGAATTAAAGCCATTATTTCAAACTAGCTCTTTGATATCTTTCTAGGCTGGGTATTAATTACTCTTACGCATATTGTGACTTGTAGACCCATAAATAAGGGATAAGATTTTATTACTTTAAAATAAATAATGTACATAAATACACAGTACACACTATGTACTATGTGAAATGCTTGACGAATAAAGCTAAAGTATTTACAAAAAGTAGCCTAAGTCTTTGCATGACAAAAGGCATCTTGATGTTGCACCAGTGCAAACATGCTTTTAGTCTACACACACTGTACTTTGCCACACTTTTCTTTATAAAACTGAGAACTAGGAACTTATTTAGAAACATAACCCCCAAGATTTTCCCCAAAAGGCTATTATGCCTGTGATAATAAGGTATAACTCCAGTGCAGCAAGTTTCTATATCTAATGTTTATATGTAGGCAGCCCCAACAAAACTAATGGCTTTGAAACTGGACCATTTATCATGCCATGGTCTCATAATTTTGCATACTATAGGGATGGAAGGGTTCAGGTCCACAGCTGCTGGGCACGTCAGATTTATAGAGTGAAAGCACCTGAGCTCTCTCTCCTAGTCCTTTGGGGAAACTCCAGTTTTTTAGGACTGATTAATGATACAACGTTAATGTAGCAGCCATTTATCCTGCTTCATAGTTTGAGAAGTTCTACACTGAGCAGATGATGAAGTCCATGGATTTGCAGTGATTTAGCACCTTTAGCTCCAGAGAATTAATGTCTCCAATATGCCAGTAAATCTACTAAATGAAGCAGTTTCTTGATGGCCATTTCTATGATGGATGATCTGAAAGAATGCCAAATTTTATCACTTAGCCCCAAATCTGAAAAGGCAAGGGAAGACAAAGCAGGAAGGGGCTTCAACATTTCAAAACATGTCCCAATTCAGTCTGCGGTGTTTGCTTCTACATTTTCCTTCTCCTAAATTGCATTTGGAATCCTAAGCCCAGAGAAAGCTCTCCTGGACAACCAATCCCTCACTGCAAAGAGCAGCTTCAAGGACCCCACACTTGGTATCCATTCCGTCTCTTAATGCCAACAAGACATTAAAAGGTAAGTTATTAAATGGCAACCAAGCGTGTTATCTAGTAACCGCCAGAGAAAGCCTGAGCAGTGACTTTTTTTTTAAAAAAAAAAAAGTCTCATGAGCCCCAAGAAACCACCATGTCGCCACGGCCAACTCACTGCGGGACAATTCGCCGTGGCCAAATTGCAACCGGACAACTTGCTGTGGCCAACTCGCCACAGGACAACTCGCTGCGGGAGAAGAGTTACCCTAATATTGAAGAAGAATTAGTGGAATAGAATCATTAAAGGAAGGATGCCAAAGGAGGGACAAAATGAAATGTGAATGACAAAAATTATTACTTTTTTAAAAAAAAATATTGTAAATAATTAAATTGAATTGTTGAATTGTCCTGCAGTGAGTTGGCCACGGTGAGTTGGCTGTGGCGAATTGGTTGTGGTGAGTTGACCATGATGAGTTGTCCCATTCCGCATGCTAAGGGCTCTGTTCTGCTTGGTTGGGCAAACGGTACAACGGATTCTGCAAAAAACTTGTTTGGCTGCTTGAGGGAGTCAGACGTAGAGGTGTCATGAATTCCTCTGGTGCAATGGCCCAGGCTTACAATCATGTGTGTGTTGATTGTCATCAAGTGTTGAGTTGTGTGATATTGTGCATGCATATGCAGATAGAGCAGAATGGACGTGGCATGGAACAGAGCAATTCATTTAAGAACTGTGCTTTTGTTCTTGATTAGGGGGAAAAAACTGGATAATCAAAAAAAGTGAGCTTTTTTGTATTCAAAGAGCAAGGGATAATTCTGTAATTGCACTTATATTTGCTGCAAAGGAAATTAGAAGCTTCTTTCTGTTTCTTTTTATTCTTTCTCTTTACACATTGTTTTTTTTCTTCTTTCTTTACTTCTTTCACTTTATTAGTTTGCTTTTTGTAAAACCTTTTATATATATATATATAAAAAGGATTGTTCGAAAGGCATTGCATGTACATCATCTATAAACTGCATTTTTGAGAGAGAGCACATAGGGTAACAGTTACAGGAAGGTGAGGGTCCTTTATGACTCAGCGGAGATATGTCCTGCATCTATCTCATTCACAAAACAAAACAAAAATGCACATTTCAGAATTGGAATTGTTGTCCCTTTAAATACATTATAATATACTAACATAAAAGACACCCTTGAATCAAGCTTGATTCCTGCTAATTACAGGTAGTCCTCACTCAACAACTGGTTGCTTAGCGACCATTTGAAGTTAAGACAAACCCTGCCCAAAAGCTACTAACAACCCTTTTCTGGAGTTCCAATGGCTGCACACAAACAAACACACACATACACAAACACACACACAAACACACACACAGTCACATGAACAAATTTTGGGTGCTTGGCAACAAGTTCACGTTTAACAGCCAGATCGCAATATTCCATGTCACATGACCAGGATTTAGGATGTTTTTGCTGCCTTTTCAGCCAGTTTCTGGCAAAAAAAAAAACTATCGCCCACAGAAATACATGGATTCGTTTAACAACTGTGGCGTTCCTTCAACAACCACTATGTTTACTTAACAATCACAGCATTAGCTTAACGACCTCCTCCGGGGGAAAAAAGGCCATAAAATCAGGTCTGATCACAGGGGTACCTTGATTTATGAATATCATGACTTACAATGTTAAGTCCAGGCTCCGTTATAGCCAAAGGTTGAGGGGTACCTGTCCATGGAGATACCGATACAGTTCTCTTGGCAACATTACAGAAAACAGACATAATTGGTCATTACCTTCTTTCAGAATGTCTTTTGGCATCTAAGATTAGGCTTACAATCTCACTATTTCTGTTCATCTCCCACCTAAGGAGGAACACAGGCCCAACACAGCTTATGTTCAGAGTCCAGGCAAAGTCAGTCACACAATAAGTTAAAATTAATGAAAACAAATACTGGCTTCCCCACCCCTAAAAGTCAGAGGAAGCATGTTTGCTTTCAACGTAACACACTAAAATGTCAAAGTATTCCTAAGGATTGGACATACTCAATGGCAGAAAACGTCTCACAGAATGGCTGCACGATAACAGAGAAACTCCCGTCTCTAAGTTATGTCAGACAATAGTGCTAAAAACAATGAGAGCATTTCTGATCCAGCCAAATAAAACATACCTTCAGAGATATCCTAAATAAAGTCATTGCTCAGATTACGTATAACATCTTATTCTCTGATTCAGCCTTGTCAAATAGTATTGACAGGTAGGATTCCTAATCAAAGCCAAGCAATCGGCCCCTTAAAACAAACTGCAGAAGTTTTCCTGCTGCAGAGATATATGTAATGATAGATCAGTTTGTGATAGCTTACAAAAGTTAGCTTTACTGGTTCTGCAAAAAAAAATGCTGACTCACATGATGACTATGCACACGAATGATTCATATCTCCAAGAATAGCAACGAACACTCACCTCTTTAAACTAACTGGAAATGGCTTCTTAGACCGGAGGATACAAAGTTGGAAAAGTTTCTTGTAGGCAAGAAGAGTCTTGCTTTATGATCAAGGCTCTACCTTGCAAGTTCAAGACGTAACTAGGCTATAACTCTTTAACCTCTGCTGCTTTGCGGTCCAGATCATATACTGGAAAATACACTACAAAGATATCAACTAACACAGCTCTCACATCAACCAGTTGCACTTGTTCTATTACAGGAAAGGAAATACAAAGAGGGGAACAGAAAGGCTGAAGCAACAAATGCATATGTATATCGGGAGAAACAGAGGTATCAAGGGAATATATTGGGAGAAAATTGCTCTTCATTGAATAATATAGAAATGAACGCTTCCTGCCCTGTTGTAATAAATCAAATAGTAGCTGGTGAATAGATTATTTAATATAAACAAGATTCTGCCTCACAATATTTTAATCCACCAACGAGAAAGGTATTTTCAGGCTTCAAGTGCAACCCAGACAGTGGAAGAAGACGGTAAGCATGAGCTTTTAACCAACTTCTGTACTTCTCTATGAAGGACATCCAACAGATCTATGTGTGGATGGGATAAGTGAATTCTTGTTCCATTCCAGACTACCTCACTCTGATAATGTAAGGAAATGAGTAAAACATCTGAAGCTGAATCTACTTAAGTTTTTCTTCAGACCTATTTCATTAATTCGGGGAGAACAGAAATGGAGAAGGAGAAAGAAAATTGAAGCAGGCACTTCCTTCCATGCTGACAGATGGATAGGTCAGGACAGGAGAGAGATTTATATAGGATGGGATTTTTGTCTTGCAACCTCATCTCTCCATTGTTTATTAAAATTAGAAAATCAGGAATATTTGTAATGACTCAAGATGAGGGAAAAAAATGCTATTCCTTAGGACAAGATTTGTTGTTAGTTGCAAGTCGTGTCCGACCCATCGCGACCCCATGGACAACGTTCCTCCAGGCCTTCCTGTCCTCTACCATCTTCTGGAGTCCATTTAAGCTCACGCCTACTGCTTCAGTGACTCCGTCCAGCCACCTCATTCTCTGTCATCCCCTTCTTCTATTGCCCTCAATCTTTCCCAGCATTAGGCTCTTCTCCAGTGAGTCCTTCCTTCTCATTAGGTGGCCAAAGTATTTGAGTTTCAACTTCAGGATCTGGCCTTCTAAAGAGCAGTCGGGGTTGATCTCCTCTAGGACTGACCGGTTTGATGCCTTGCAGTCCAGGGACTCGCAGGAGTCTTCTCCAGCACCATAGTTCAAAGGCCTCAATTCTTTTTGCGCTCAGCCTTTCTTATGGTCCAACTTTCACAGCCATACATTGCAACTGGGAAAACCATGGCCTTGACTATACGTACTTTTGTTGGCAGGGTGATGTCTCTGCTTTTTAGTATGCTGTCTAGATTTGCCATAGCTTTCCTCCCCAGGAGCAAGCGTCTTTTAATTTCTTGGCTGCAGTCCCCATCTGTGGTGATCTTGGAGCCCAGGAAGATAAAATCTGTCACTACCTCCATTTCTTCCCCATCTATTTGCCAGGAATTGAGAGGGCCAGATGCCATGATCTTGGTTTTCTTAATGTTGAGTTTTGCACTCTCCTTCTTCACCTGCATCAAGAGGCTCTTTAGTTCCTCTTCACTTTCTGCCATTAGAGTGGTATCATCTGCATATCTTAGGTTGTTGATATTTCTCCCGGCAACCTTAATTCCAACTTTTGATTCATCTAGCCCTGCCTTTCTCATGATGTGCTCTGCATATAAGTTAAATAGGCAGGGCGACAGAATACAGCCTTGCCGGACACCCATTCAAATATCACAAGGCAACTCCCACACTATTTAATAATTACACTGAAGTAACCTCTAATCTTGCTTCCACTTCCAAGCACAGAATATTAAAAAAAAAAATCCACATAATGATCAACCTACTACAGAGAAGACAAATAAGAGAGTAGGCAGGTGCAGACAATCAAGAAACTTGGTTGCAAAAAAGTTGGAGCAAATATTATTGTGGGTATACGGAGTATATTTTGTAGATACTATTGAATTTTACGTATACAAGAGGGGCAGATAATGCAGAGAGTTACCTTGAGGTAAGATGGGCAGCGTATAATTTTTTTATAAATAAATGAAGATTGCACAAGTTATATTGGGTTCCGGTCTTTGCATTAGAATCTTTATTCAGCTAGTAACTTAACTTACATTACTAGATATTCCTAAAGAATGACCTATGCATGGCAACAAGACTATGATTCAGATGTTCAATCTGCTCAGATTTCCCAATGTATTAAATGACAAGAGAAACACAACTTTACTATGGATGAAAATGACCTGTGTCACAGTCTGGATGCAACCCTCCAACCCATGCTGGTGGTATTTCACATTATTTCCTTACTATAGGCCAATATTAGAGCCAGTAACATTGGAAGGATCCCATAATCCAGTGATGGCGAACCTTTTAGAGAATGAGTGCCCAAACTGCAACCCAAAACCCACGTATGCATCGTCGAGTGCCGGGTGGATGTGGCCCATTGGGTGGGCGTGGCTGCAGTGGTAATGGCAGACTGGGTGGGACTAAAAAGTTCAATCAATCAATTCCAATTTTGCAAGATCTTTTTTTTTCCTGCGAGAAGTTGAAATTGACTGATTGAACTTTTTTTTTTTTTTTTGCACAAGGCGGCGGAGGCCTAAAGCGAAAAGGTTTTATAAAACCCAGCTGAAGGCCTAGGACTGGGGTGACGGCGAGCGTGCCCACAGAGAGGGCTCTGAGTGCCGCCTCTGGCACCCGTGTCATAGGTTCGCCACCACTGCCATAATCCATCAAATCATAATGAAGGAATCACTCCATTTTAAAGTATAATTTAAAGAATCACTAGCAGAAAACCAATTATATAAATTACAGGATTCATGTAAAACATGTCATCCAAAGCAGTATCATACACAGACGGTAGGTAGTTAAGTAATTTTAAATTCTGGCCTTGATAGTTTTATTGAGGTCTTTTCTTTACAGCAGGTTTTATTTCTCTTATTTCCAAATGTAGTTTATCCAACATGCTATTATTTGGGGGTTCTCTTGCTTACTCCCTGAATGATCCCAGGGCTACTTCCTCAAGGTCCTATATGACAGGGATCCTAAACCCTGGGGCCATGGCCCATTCAGAACCACAGGCAAATGCACACAACTCCACTTGCGTGAGTGGCAGGCTCTAATGCTCGTGTGCAAAGGTCCATTTGTGCAAGCGGAGGGCGCATGCTCTTGCTGCTCGTGCAAATGGAGCTACACTCGCCCACTGCTTGCATGGAACTGTCCCCTCTCCCCCCTCCCTGCTGCTGCCGGTCTGCATATCCGGAAAGGCTGGGGACTGCTGCTATATGTATTCCTACACCTTCTGCCCATACGAAGCACCGCTGTATATATGTTCAGCAAAACCCTGGATTTCAGCAACCCTGAATTGCTGAACATCTACATCCAGAGGTTTCCAGCTAATCTTTGTTCCTTACTATTGCCCACATTCAACAACAAGAAACAGAGAACAGCTGGTACTTGTCTGGTGTCAACGTAATGGCGTGGATTAGGCATGTAAGAAATAGGCAACTACAATGGCAGTATCTACAATGATGAAGGAAGGAAGACAATGATGATGGCATGGGGATCATCTGGATCTCAAGGGGAACCTCATTCTAGAAGGCAGGTGCTTCTGCACAGAAGGTTATACTGCTGGGGTCCTGAGAGATGACATTGTTTAATTGAAGAAACCCAGAACATGCCAGGATTGACTTGGCCAGGCGGATGTTATGAGAGACAGGTGGGCAGTCCCACAAGGAACCAGGTCCCATGATATTTCTGAAAACTGACAGCTGACACTGACATTGTTATTTAATGCTGAATATATCTAGATATCAATTCATTTCAAATTTAAGAGAGAAATTATGTGCTATGTTGAGTCCCCGTTTCCCTACTATTGCTTCCTGTCAAGGATAAGATTAAATATACTTCTTAATTGTATGGAGCAACACAGTTTGTTATAACGATTATTTCAGGACAAACTACAGTTTATTCCCAGTTTCTTCAAGCTTCTTTCGATAAACAGTGTAAGCATTTTCCATAGTTGTCTTAAAAGTCAGATGTCATGAAGAATTATTTATTAAAAACCCAAAGCACAATATATTGTTCCACTTTTCTAAAGGAATATGTTATTATATATATATATATATATATATAAATATATATATATATTGAATATATATATATATTCAATGACACAGTCCTTGATCTCCAGGAGAAATATAAACCAGCTGTTTATTGTTAAAAAGTTTAAAACAATAAAAACAACTATTTACAATATTAAAACAACTTAGCTTTCGCTGGTCCCCTGCCAGTGTCCTCAGAGTGAAGTTTTGGGGTGGAGATTACTTTTATAAACCTTGCTAGCCTAATTGCTTACTCAGCGACCGTGTGATAGGACCATCCGTCCTGCCTGACCGTAATTGCCTTAATTGTCCCGCCTCCTCTTTTTTGCACTCCAGTTCTCCAACCTTCCTCCCTCCCATCCTTGTCAATCCCCTCCTTCCTGGCACTGCTGCCGTTGGCATGCTTTCCAGCCGCTCCCCCGTACTCGTTTTGGTCCTTACATCCAGATCCGGTGTCTTAGATGCCTTTCCATTGCTGCTCCCCTCCTTTCCATCCCGTTTGTCTGCCCGTTGTTCCTGTCTTCCACTGTCTATCCCTATTAGTGCTATTTCCTCCGATTTCCTTCCACGCTTGGATGTGCATGCGCACAGCCGTATCCCGTCCCTCTGCCTTTTTGAGTCATCAAAGATATATATATATATATGCAGGTCTTGGCATATTCGGGTCTTTTCCTGTGTAAGATTGAGAGTATCTTGGCGACGTTTTGGCAAGGTCCCACTCGCCATCTTCAGGCTGGTGTCTTCGGCTTCGTGCTTGTGCGAGCAAAGCGTGATCGGAGCTGCCGTCCTTCTATAAATGTTGGAGGGTGTGTGTGGCGTGTTGGCTTTATTGCTGTAAGTGGGTTGGTTGGCTGTGTTGTTACATCTTGATTGGAAGATGGAATTGATGTAAGCAAATTAGTCAGTTGTTTGGTAACATCCTGTGTGGCTGAGGTGCTGGCTGTGTGCCCATTGTTCTTTTGTACCTGGGTAATGGGCTGTGTGGTAACATTTTGAGCTCTATTGTAGTGATATGCTGAGTCCTGTGCTGCCACATCATGGGAGGTAGGCTGCGTTGTAACAGCCTACCTCCCAATCAAGATGTAACAACATAGCCAACCAACCCGCTTACAGCAACAAAGCCAACACGCCACACCCCCCCTCCAACATTTATAGAAGGACGGCAGCTCCGATCACGCTTTGCTCGCACAAGCACGAAGCCGAAGACACCAGCCTGAAGATGGCGAGTGGGACCTCGCCAAAACGTCGCCAAGATACTCTCAATCTTACACGGGAAAAAAACCCGAATACGCCAAGACCTGCATACCTGTACCCGTGAAAATCTACGAAAACAAATATATATATAACATATTCCTTTAGAAAAGTGGAACAATATGACTTTTATTTTATTATTTCAATTATATTGCTTTCATAGCAAGATTACAAAAATAAGCAGGATACAAAGATAGAAGAACCTGAGGTATGTCTCAATTTGTTCTCACAACAGAAAACCATAGTTCCCGGTTGTATGTGAATGAGTCAATAAATGCAACTATTTATTGCTGAGAGCAGCAGCCCAAAAATCCAGTCAGAGCAGAGAAACCTAGTAGCATGAATCTAAAATAATATTTTATGTTAAGCTTTACGCTTCTAGAAGAAAATATAGTGTCTTAGAATATATGAAGATACTCTCTATCCAGAGAAGGAAATTTAGCAGTTGTTATCCTCATCTAGTTCTATAGCTTTCAACTACATTCCTCTTCTCCAAAGTCTCTCCAAATCAGTGTTTTGAAGAAATGGAAAATTGCTGTCAGTGGACAAATATAATCTGGACACATGGCAGGACTAATATGGAAGAAGACAGCTCCCAAACAATTGCCTCCAGCTGCCTCTTCCTGCATTCTCTCCATTTCATTAGTATGAAATCCCTAATTCTGTGACAGTCCCACAAAACCAGTCCCAACTGAGGCATCTAATCAGCCCCTAGACCAGCGGTCCCCAACCTTAGGGGCACCAGAGACCGGTTCCGTGGAGAGAGGTTTTTCCACGGACCGGAGGGGATGTGGTTTCGCATGCTGCCTGCATCCCACAGATGAGGGTTTACTTGTTTGTGCGGTTGCTGGCATGCTGCAGCCTGGTGCCGGTCCACAGACCAGGGGTTGGGGATCCTTGCCCTAGACTATTGCATGGCTACCACTGTTTTCCAATGTTCTTATTTTTGAATTAGAGAGAAGGGATCCAGACATATGGCTTAAAGGGGGCTTCTAGATATCTTTAACTTCTAATTAAGGTGTCCATTGAATGAGAGATCTATGAAACAAAGTACAGGTAGTCCTTGACTTACAACAGTTCATTTAGTGACCATTTGAAGTTACAACTGCATTGAAAAAAGTGACTTATGACCATTTTTCACACTTACGACAGTTGTGGCATCCTCATGGCCACATGATCAAAATTCAGACACTTGGCAATTGGTTCCTATTTATGATGGTCGCAGTGTCTCGAGGTCATGTGATCAGCTTCTGCGACCTTCTGACAAGCAAAGTCAATGGAGAAGCCAGATTCACTTAACAACCATATTACTAACTTAACAACTGCAGTGGTTCAATTAACAACTGTGGCAAGAAGGTTTGCAAAATGGGGCAAAAATCACCTAACAAATGACTCACTTAGCAACAGAAATTTTGGACTCAATATTGTGGTTGTAAGTTGAGGATCACAAGGGTATAAGTAAGCCCAACTCACCAGGCCACCATTATAGTTGCAAAATAAGTACTCTTTTATATCCAGAGAAATAACAACATACATCAGGATCAGTTGTTAGATTAAGAAGGGATCACAAGTTCTTCTGTTCCCAAAACAAAGCAGCAACCTTTTGAATTGGGCTACACAATCTAATTGTTAAAATCATTCAGATTACTAAAATCCATCCCCATGTTTTGTGTTTTCGGAAATTTCAACTTGTTCCTGCCCTTTGCAAAACAAATAAAGTAAGATGAACAGAGAACAACCGGATCGTGGACAATAATCTCACTTTGTTTGTGTGTTTCCAATAGCTACCTACTGCATTTTATTTTATTTTATTAATGATTGGCTATTGTTTGCTGTTGAAACCTGGAATTCTGAAACCCTAAGTCATAATCACTACGCTAATGAAGTCACGGTTTTTTGGCAACTGATAACCCCTTAGAGATCTGTATTAATGGCTTTTCATAAAGTGACTGCTTTAACAACTGCTGAACACAACGGTGCTTGTGTCAGGTAGGTGAGCATTTGCATAGCTTGCTTTTATTTTTTCCAGGCTACCACATTCCTGATTTAAAAGTGGCAAAAAAAGGGTGACATAATCATTTGAGGGATTTCCCTTTGGGGAAAAACCAGTCAGAAAAGAATGGCTGGTGTCAATAGAGCCTTTCCATCTGCTCCCCCCTCCCCCAGATGTGGTCTTGAGTCTTAGGTGACACTAAGCCCCAAAAGTCAATGAGCATCTGTTCTTTTCCTCCACCCACTGCAATCTGCCCCAAACTGCCCGTTCGACAGCCATCAATCAAGCAATAATATGCTGACCACAGGACCCAGTGGGACATCATTTTCTAAGTCAAATGCAGCAGTTAGCATAAATAAAACACTGCACTATAGTTGCATGTGTGTTTTTCTCTCTCTCCCTCTCTCTCTCTCTTTTCTCCTAATGATTCTGCAGCTGCTGCTAAGAACTCTGCACGCAGTGAAAGTGAGAAAAATAGGCAGGGCAGAATGGCTATTCTGCACTTCTGAGTCATAACAATTATGACGCGATGAAAACCAATTTCCATGAATTTTTAAGGACCAGTAATCCTGCACTGAGCCCTTCCCCAAGGAAAAGGGAGACAGATCAGAGCAGGATTGACAGCTATTTTATCCTACCAGACAAACACAACTAACCAAAGCTGGAAGCTACCAGCGTGCCACTTTTGATATCCTAGAGCTCCAATATGGGCTTCCTAAGTTTAGTTTAATGGCTCAGAAACCAGCAAAAATCAGGAGGACTTCCATCGCCAATCACACACTCCCAAATTTTGAACACTGGAAAGCTGCGTAGAAGTTTTTTTTTTTATAAAGATGTTTTCTTTAAAATGATTACCCAGGCATTACGGCTAATATGCCAAACATTTCTAAATACAACAGAGCGTAAGTTTAAAAAAAAAAAAAAAAAAAAGGGACCAGAAGGACACGAACTGTTTTGTTTTAGCAGTTGAATGTATTGAATGCCAATATTTTATGTGAAACCAATCAATTCAATTTTATGATCTGATTACGTTAAGCCTTAGGCAAAAAGCAGTCATAGGTAGAGGTAGTTAATTTTTTAACTCTACTATGAGGTCATTTATCCCATAATTGGTGCTACCATTATGTGCTGTTTTAACACCATCATCACACTGCTAATTTAAAGCTGACACTTGTACACAAAAATGAGTTGCACACTCCTACATATATTTCAGATGTCAGAATGCGCACACCGGTTTCTGTAGTGGAGAGGGTGCTGGCGTTACGTTTGAGGACTCATCACTAGATGGCACCCACAACTGATTTGCATGCACAGATTCCAGCCCAGCCAAAAAATGTTGAAGACATACTTGATGCATCCATGAACACAATCAAAAGCAAGTCAAAACGTTCAACCATCATGGAAATTAAAAGGAATTTCATTGCCAATAGTGACATGCTTGTATCCTATTGCTATCAATCAAAACCTTAGGCTAAGTTGCTTTTTTTCCTTTTCTTCACAAAATGCACATCTATCAGTTCTGAAATAGATACAAAACCATGAACAATTAAGATCTGCAGCCAAGGGCAGCTTCATTGTGGGCTATAATCAATATCCTTGTGGCCTCCTGATGTTTTGAATTACAGTACAACCACTGCACTTTTTGACTACTGCCAGACTAGCTGAGGTTACCCCAAATTCTTGGTTGATTTCACTGGAGGAAGAGTTAGTGTGATGTTAATAGGTTAGACTGTGAAAGGTTGAACTCTATCCTCAGCCATGGAAGTTCACTGGCTGACTTTGGACCAGTTTGCTCTCTCAGTTCCATGTACCTCACAGGATGGTTGATGCAGGAATAATATATCCTGCATTGATATTTTCAATGAAAGATGGGATCTAACTAATAAACACATAAGAAACAGCCAGTAAATGCAGAATTTGTTTGATGAAGACTGATCACTAAAAGTAGGTAACTGAATGAACATGTTCATACATACAAGGAAACAAATCTGCATGAAAACATGATCTAAATTTTTAGACAGAAATAAAAGATTCTCAAGGTTCTCCTACTTTGGTTAGGTACACAAAAGACAACACCAGAGTACAGTAGTTGGGTACACATGAATAGCAAACACCACTAAAGGAAAAAACAAGCCCAGAGCAAATTATAATAAAAAAGGAAAGTCTAAAATAAAAAAAATAATTGTAAGAATAGAGAGCTGCTTACATATTCTTATCTTGCTCCATCTAATATCAAATGACAGAACATTGGTACATGACAGAAATAAAATGAGATCAACATATTCAGGTTTCATTAAATCACATCCTCTGGAACTAACACGTTGCTCATCTGCAAATGTGACATGAACTAGATCTTGTTTCCACTGCAATAATCCCTCTGAACTCTTAGGACTCCAGATTCCTCATTAAAAAGAGAGAAAGCGATACTAAGTTCCTAGTCTTCAAGGCTGCTGAGGATCAGCTAACATACAGAAGTTCTGAACAGATTTTGTGGCAACATATATAGCAGTTTCGATAACATTTTAATTCTCTATGACAAAAGGCAAATTCATGATCATTCTTTCTATGACTATCTGCAAACTATTATCCTATTAAACTATTATCAGAGGGATAGAATTAAGATCATGAGAAGTGATACTACTGCTTTATAATGCCTTGGTAAGACCACACTTGATTACTGCATCCAATTTTGGTCATCACAATATTAAAAAAAGTTGAAACTCTGGAAAAAAGAATGCAAAGTAGAGCGACAAAAATGACTGGAGGGGCTGAAGGCTAAAACATATGAAGAACAGTGCAGGAATTGGGTATCTCTAGTCTAGTGAAAACAAGAACGAGGGGTGACATGATAGCAGTGTTCCAATATTTGAGGGGCTGCCACGAAGAAAAGGGCATCAACCTGTTTTCCAAAGCACCAAAGTCAAGACAAGAAGCAATGGATGGAAACTGAACAAAGAGAAAGTAACCTAAAACTAAGGAGAAATTTTCTGACAGTAAGAACGATCAACCAGTGGAACAACTTGCCTTCAGAAATTGTGGGTGCTCCAACACTGAAGGCTTTTAAGAGGAGACTGGACAGCCGGAGGTTGGAGGTTGGAGGTTAGAGTAGAGAAGATCTCCAAGATCCCTTCCAACTCTGTTATTCTGTTATCCACAAAATAGGAAGACTATAGTTTGCTATGGGTAACTTTAAATATAGGAGAACATTAAACCTGGTTTTCCACAACTCCCATTATCCAAACTCTATGCATGGACCACATTCTCACCCAGTGGCCCCCCCACCAGTAAAACCTTGTAAACAGTGCCCCAATGGATATTACATAGAAGAACATACATGAATTCTATCTTGCAGTGCCACTGCAGACTCTGGATGTGTTTTTATATATATAGCACTCCTTTCAACAATATGTTGTTGTTACTACCCTTATTTTCCTTGAGAGGTAATTGATTTATGTTGTTATCAATCCTTGCTGTTATACCCAAAGCCAAGTCTCTCATAAAATATTTTCATTTTTGCATCTTCATACAAACAGAAAGAAAAAATTACATCCCTCAAGTTCACAAATGCCATTTCAGAATTGGTGTGTTGCATGTCCCAAAACATTAATTCAATTTACAAGTAAGTTTCTCTGTTCTATAGTGTCAGTTCACAATATAACAACAACAAAACAACAAAACAACAAAACAAAACAAAACAAAACAACAACAACAACAATAATAATAATAATGTTGGAAGGGACCTTGGAGGTCATCAAGTCCAACCCCCTGCTCAGGCAGGAAACCCTATACCATTTCGGACAAATGGCTGTCCAGTCTCTTCTTAAAAACTTCCAGTGTTGGAGCACTCACCGCCCCTGGAGGCAGGTTGTTCCACTGGTTAATTGTTCTAACTGTCAGGAAGTTTCTCCTTAGTTCTAGGTTGCTTCTCTCCTTGATTAGTTTCCATCCGTTGCTTCTTGTCCTGCCTCAGGCGCTTTGGAAAATAGCTTGACTCCCTCTTCTTTGTGGCAACCCCTGAGATATTGGAACACTGCTATCATGTCCCCTCATCCTTCTCTTCATTAAACTAGACCATACCCAATTTAGCATAAAACGTTCCTTTATATGTTTTAGCCCAGTCCCCTAATCATCTTTGTTGCTCTTCTCTGTACTCTTTCTAGGGTCTCAACATCTTTTTTACATCGTGGTGACCAAAACTGGATGCAGTATTCCAAGTGTGGCCTTACCAAGGCATTGTAAAATGGTATTAATACTTCCCGTGATCTTGATTCTATCCCTCTGTTAATGCAGCCTAGCACTGTGTTGGCTTTTTTGGCAGCTGCAGCACACTGCTGGCTCATATTTAAATGATTGTCCACTGGGACTCCAAGATCCCTTTCACAGTTACTACTATTGAGCAAGGTACTCCCTATACTATACCTGTACATTTGGTTTTTCTTGCCTAAATGTAGAACCTTACTTTTTTCACCATTGAATTTCATTTTGTTAGATAGTGCCCAGTGTTCAAGTCTGTCCAGGTCCTCCTATATCCTAAGCCTGTCTTCTGGAGTGTTGGTTATTCCTGCCAGCTTGGTGTCGTCTGCAAATTTGATGAGTTCCCCATCTATCCCCTCATCCAAATCGTTGATGAAGATGTTGAAGAGCACTGGGCCCAGAACAGAGCCCTGGGGCACCCCACTACACACTTCCCTCCGTGTAGATGCGGTTCCATTGAGGACCACACGCTGAGTACGGCCGGTCAGCCAGCTACGGATCCATCTGGTGGTGATGCTGTCTAACCCACATTTTTCTATCTTATCAAGTAGTAGGTTGTGATCTACTTTGTCAAATGCCTTACTGAAGTCCAAGTAAATTATATCCACAGCATTCCTCTGGTCCACTAATTCTGTCACTTGGTCAAAGAATGCAATAAGATTTGTCTGGCATGATCTGTTTTTGACAAACCCATGTTGGCTTTTAGTAATGACTTTGTTTGCCTGTAGGTGTTCGCTGATTCGTTGTTTGATTATCTTTTCCAGAATTTTCCCAGGTATTGAGGTCAGGCTGATAGGTCTGTAATTTCCTGGATCCGTTTTTTTTCCTTTTTTGAAGATGGGAACTACATCAGCTCTTTTCCAGTCCTCTGGTAGTTCCCCAGTGCTCCAGGATCTTTGAAAAATATAGTTCAGTGGTTCTGAGATCACATCTGCCAGTTCCTTGAGAACCTTGGGGTGTAATCCATCTGGTCCTGGTGATTTGAACTCATCTAGGCTGGACAGGTGCTCACTTACCATTTTCTTGCCTATCTTACATTGTGTTTCTATTCTGTTTTTTATGGCATTATTTTTGATAGGTTGGTCTGTTTTTTCCCTTTGTGTAAAGACAGATGCGAAAAACGAGTTAAATAGTTCTGCTTTCTCCCTGTTGTTTGTCACCTTCTTGCCACTGTCATCCTCTAATGGACCAATCATTTCCTTCACTTTTTTCTTGTTTTTTATATATTGAAAGAAGCTTTTTTTGTTATTTTTGACTTTGGTCGCAAGCCTTAGTTCATTTTGAGCCTTAGCTTTCCTCACTTCATCTTTGCAGGCTCGGGCTATTTGCTGATATTCTGACTTAGTTATGTGTCCCTCTTTCCACTTTTTATACTTGTCCTTTTTATCTTTCAATTTATCAGAGAGGTCTTTATGCAGCCATGCTGGTTTCTTTTGAGAGCTGTTATTTTTCCTCTTTGTTGGTATTGTGCTAGACTGGGCTTTTATTATCTCACTTTTCAAAATTTCCCAAGCTTCTTGAGTTGTTTTCCCCTGTAGGATTCTCATCCATGGAATCCTTCCCAAGCCCTCTCTAAGTTTATTGAAATTAGCTCTCTTGAAGTCCAAGACTCTAGTTTATATATACTTTCTCACCAAGTAATCATTCTAAAGAAACATATAAAATTGTTAGATCTGGGTCACTGGAACATGGTAGCTATGACTCTTTTTCAGTCTTTTACCTTTGGTTCTAATGTTCAAACATTAGGAGATCATTATGGGATCAATTAAAATCTCTTGGCTTAATTGGATTTCTAGAAAGCTTCTAAAGTTATCTTTTCAATAAGCTACTTTGAGGAAAAGGTTATCATTTGTTTGACATCAGTCACTGAACAAACTTCCTTTACCCCTGAAAACCTACATAAGACTATAGAAAGTGGCTTTATTAGCAAATGGGAAGGTTCAACATTCACATTACAGTAACTACATTCTCTTACCTGCCTTTTCATTACAAGAGAAATACAGCCTTTCTGCCTATCCTAAAATATGCAATTAATTGCTTAAAAAAGAAAAGTTAACCAGTCTGAAGAAAAGAGGAATCATTCCACATATTATTGAAAAGAAAACTGCTCTTCTCAAGCAGCATAATCTTCACATGTGTTCAGTACTACATATTCCTAACTAACTGCAGGCAGGATCACAGTCTCTCTACATTAGCATGATTCTAAAATAAGTACTTTTCTCCTTCCAGAAAGGCAGGGCTATATTTTAAGCTCAAGAACTGTGCTGAAAACCCTTTAAAACCTGAGATATTTTTCTATGCCACAGAAAGTGTATACTACATTTAAGCCCTACTAAACTTTATGCAGATTTACATACTTCATGTATTCATTTGCCTCAACACTATATATAAAAATATGATATAAAAAGAATGATCAATATTGAGTATAAGATTTTAGACCTAGTTCAGGGGGATTGAGAAAGCTAAATGATTCTGCCTGTTCTGAAGACATTGATTTTCAAGTGTCTTGACCCTTGTTCAAATACATGTCTATGGGATTGATAATGGGATCAAAAGATTGCCACCCCTAGATCACCCTCTTCTCAAAGTATCATCCTGATCTATGACAATTATAAAGATTTTGCAGTCTCAAAGCCATTCAATATGCCCATAGGTATGAACATAAATTATATTCAGTCCCTCCTACATAGATTCCAAAGTCAAATTTCACTTTGAAATTATAGGAACCATCTGATAATTCATAAAAGAATATCCAGATGCCCCATGTAAAGATGTCTTTAGAATACAAATCCTCCAAATACTTAAGAGCATTCCAGAGACCATGGGCTACAGTATAAGAATCTGGAGGGCGTAAGATTGGAAATGACTTATCCAATTTGAAAGTACTACAATGAGAAGCTTCTTCACACTCAACAACATCCACTTTCCCACTTTTACCTAAATGCCACTCATAGCCATTTCAAAGTCCAGTTGTTAATAAAGAAGCCAAGTATCTCAGCTAATCCAATCTCATTTCCCATCTAGCTGCTTTCAGTCTAAAATAACCTTTCACCTTGGAAACACTGCACAGAAAATTCTCTACCATGAGCAACCAAGGCATCTGCTTTCATAATAAATCAAGGAAGTGCATTGTTTAAATGCAGCCTATCTAAATCCAGAGTCGGGCTCCAATAGTCTGGAGAGTTTTTAGGCTGTAAGCTTGTTTAAAATCAGAACCTGCTCCACAATAACTTGCTTGCAGCCTTATTAACACCTATTAAGCAAGTCTCCAGATTTTAGTAGTATTCTCAGAATAGAATAGAATAGAATAGAATAGAATAGAATAGAATAGAATAGAATAGAATAGAATAGAATAGAATAGAATAGAAACTGGAAGGGACCTTGGAAGTCTTCTAGTCCAGCCCCCTGCTCAAGCAGGAGAACCTATACCAGGGGTAGGCAACCTTGGCTCTTTTATGACTCGTGGACTTCAACTCCCAGAATTCCTGAGCCAGTTGTTTCTGGAAAAATGATGTCCAGTGGAAGATAGCTTTTTAAAAAATGATCTGAGCAAATGCATTCCACCAACCCTTTGTCAGCTCCAACACTTCCTGAAATGCATTCAGAATGTTCTTCTTTATTCTAACTCCAGAATAGAGGTAACCATATAAGAAAGGGTAAGAAAATATCAAAATGGAGCATTTTTAGCTTCCAAAAATCTTTCTGGTGGCTGTACAGAGCTAGAAGCCATTCTTAGTAGTAAATGGTTTTAGTAGTGGATGGTGTAGAGCATGCAATCCCTTCCAATTTTTCTTATATGAAACCTTTTAATTGGTAGAGAGGGCAGAAGCTGGATAAATAGGAAATAAAATGTCAGCAAGTAGTAAATATATAGTACCTCAGCATAAGATGATAATTTGCAGAAGAGACTTCAGTCACAGAAATAAATACTTGATTTAAGAGACCCCACTTTAATGGATTTTAGATTTAAGGGACAAAAATAAGCTAAATCTAAGTTTTTCCCCATTTTTGGAAAATAACATTTTTCACCCCAAAGAACAGATATTGTTTAGCAACACAAGATGAAAAATGTTTGCTGCTTCCCTTCATGCTAGGCATTCACTATCTCTTGCAAAGTAGCTTTTCTCCTGTCCATGCATGAATTTTGACTCAAATGATTTAATTCAACCAATTAAAAGACACTCCTTTCCCCATATGGCTGTTAAATTGTGGGTTTACTGAAAAATATTCATGTCCTCCAGCAACACAATCCAGAAGTAAACTCATTTTACTTATTTGCATCCTTTTGTACAATCATTGCACTAAATGGAATGGAAACTATGGCCGCAAACACTCTAACTACCAAATGACTCCATAGTTGAGTCTCACGGGAGACAGATTTTCTAGGTATTTTTTTCAGTATTCATACTTCCAGACTTAATAAAATCCTGGTTTTGGCACAAAAAATGAGAATATGTTTTCCTTATGTGCCCATTTTTAACACAGGAAGAATAATGTAGCATAACACCTGTCAGTAGACTAATGACAGTGTGCTTTTGAGATGTCAAGAAACTTCACCTGGCAATATTGTCAGAGGCCCAAACATCCTTCACTGAATCTTTTGGACCTCTTTCTGTGGCTTCTATCAAAATCTCCTCCTTTATGTAAAGCAGGTATTTTTTACCTTGCAGATTCCTGATATTTCCTACAGCAAAAGGTTTTCTGAAACCATTATACTGCTTTCACATTACAGAAGATGATCGGCAGTAACGTCTCCAGGAAAAAAAAGAAAAAAAAGATCAAATTAATCTGGACAGAATGTATCTTAAAGGCAACCTAAATGTGTTTTTAAGGGAACAAATACATTTATTTAAATTTGATGCGTGGCCACAATAGCGCTTTCAGAATATTTCCCAATGATTCAGGTTGGTTAATCAAGAATCTATTTCATAGGATAAGTGGGGTACATACCGTATGTGTGAAATTTTATATTCACTGAATTCTCTTTTCAACTCTCCTAACACATCATGATCCTCCCTTGCTTTGGGTACAAGCTACCATTCTCTTTTTTCCCAATCAGCAGGAACAAAACAAAACAAACAAACAAACAAAACAAACCAGCTTACAATTATGTTTCTGGTCCTGACAGCCACAACACAAACACAGAAATTAGCAAGTACCAAGAGAGCTAGATTGCTGTGGCTTAACAATGCTCTACCTTTCCCCTTTCAGGGACAGAGGTTGCAGGGAAAACAAGCTTGGTGGTCTCGGATAGAATCCCAGGAGGGCATTTGTCCTGAATTACTGCTACTTCTGCAAATAGTCAGAGACAAAGCATGTCACTGACTGGCACTCAGAGGCTGATATGGAACACCTAACATCTCACAATGACAGCTCAGCGTTATTTGACCTATCTGGACTGTGATGGCCAGTTAAGAGAGACATAGTAAATAAGTATTACTTAGAACAGGACTATAAAAAAGAAGCCAAGACTGTTTAATTTTTCCCCCCCTCTCTCTCCCCCACTCACCAAAAGTGACCTAGTCAATATCTTTTTTTTTCCCCAGCTAACTTCCACTGAAAAGAACTGTTATATACACAAAGAGAAGGATTGCTATAACCACTGCCTGCCTCTATAAATAGTATGTGCTCTGAGCTGCAAATCAGAGTGGTGTTTAAAAAAAAAAAAAAAAGGTGCAGGGTTCTTTTGAATGAAATATTTTTTCTTTATAGTGTTTGCCATGGTTTTGATCTGGAAAGTCTATCATCAAGTCTCCTGTCCCTATCAAATCACTCTTCCTTACATAGATGCATCAAATTTAGGCATGAAAGATGGCTGGGTGACTTTGGGCCAGTCACTTTCTCTCAGCCCAACTCACTTCATATAAGGTTGCCGTAGTGCAGGGGTGTCAAACTGCCCGGCCCGTGGGCCGGATGCCCATTGCCGGAAATGGCAAAAAAAAAAAGTCACGATATGTCGCGACACGTCACGTGATGTTGTGAGTTTGATACCCCTGCCCTAGTGGGAAAATAGGAGGAGGGAGGAGTATTAGGTATGCTTGCCACCTTGATTTATTTATAAAAATAAAGATGGGATAAAAATAAAAGTAAATCCCATCATCAATAACTCTCTGAACTTTGAGCTAACATAATGTTTGAATATTTTATAGGAAACAAAACATACAGTAGGTAATTTTAATTAACACAAAATTTGATTTAACAAACAGGATTAACATTAAAGGAGCTTTCCAATCACTAAACATGCTTTCTGTTTTTTCTCTCTGAACTCTTATCATCAACAATTAGGGTTCATCGTCATGTTCCAGTAAGCGTGGCCCAAATATGCCTTGCTAACCTTTATTAAAGGACACGTCCTGATGATGCTGCCTCTGCTTCATTCCCAGCCCACTGGGCAGATAGTTCATATTTGTTTTTAGTTTCCATTAGAAACAAGTTTTTGCTCCTTCTTCCAAATCAATCTTGCCGTGAGCACAATTTGGCATATTTCACCAATACAGCCAAAAGACTGGGACCTATCCAGCTCTTATCGGCTGCTGTGGGCACATCTAAGCTTGGGTATTTTTCTTCACCACACTCTGCTTGTGACACAGCCAACTCCTCGCAGCCACTAGGCCTGGGGACTAGCCCCAAAATAAGCTGGCAGCTGTTGTAGAGAGGGACAAATTGAAGCTACATGTTCCACCTGAAACCTATCAAGGCTTTCTTCTGGATATTTTTGTATACCTCCCCTACTTGTTATCCATTTTTTGGCAGGAGCAAGGAGAGCTATTTTTAAACATGGATATGTGCTTGAAAAACATCTCTCTCTGCTTTTCCCCAAGCCCCCAAAATGGACGACAGGTGACAAAGACAAAGATAGTAAAATTTCAATTCACCTACCCTCTGCAGTTCATCTCTTTTCCTGGCCACAAGGATTAAAGAGAGGTATTTTTTAAACATGGATCGAGAAGATTGTTTGGACTGAGGGAAAGCAGATTTGTGAAAAAGAGCCCTTAATGGTGACGTAGCACATTTCAAGTACTTGTGTTAATTACTTTAATACTCCTTTGAACAGCTCAGCAAGGTACAGTATACCACACTGGAGATAATTTCATCTTCTCAGCAATGCACTAAGAAAATAGTAATTCATAATGCTGTCTAATAAATGTATACTTTAGAGAAGAATTAAACTTCTGATGCACAGTTTGTGTTTTATCCATAAACGCACAACAGAGTGTTCCTAGTAATACAGACAGTAACTTATTAAGTTAAGGAATGAACACTGGCCTTAAACTCCAGCCTCTGCTCAGCTGCCTGCTTTTTGGCTCATCTGTGATTGTGTGCTGAAACCACCAAGCTGTATCTGAAACAGAGTTTAACTGAGCTGACTAGCTTGGAAATTAAATCAGTTTCTCAGTTCAGATGTAAACAGCCCTTACAGGTAGTCCTCGACTTACAACGGTTCATTTAGTGACTGTTCAAAGTTATAATAGTCCTGAAAAAAGTGACCTATGACCGTTTTTCACAGTTATGACCTTTGCTGCATCCCCATGATCACGTGATCAAAATTCAGGTGTTTGGCCACTGGTTCATATTTACGACCGTTGTTGTGTTGCAAAAGTTCATGCGATCCTCTTTTGTGACCTTCTGACAAGCAAAGTCAATGGGGAAGCCAGATTCACTTAACAACTGAGTTACTAACTTATCAACTGCAGTGATTCGCTTAACAACTGAGGCGAGAATGGTCGTAAAATGGGACAAAGTGACTATTTGAAGTTACAATGGCACTGAAAAAAGTGGCATGACTGTTTTTCACATTTATGACCGTTGCAGCATCCCCATGGTCACGGGATCAAAATTCAGATGTTTGGCCACTGGTTCATATTTACAACCATTGTTGTGTTGCAAAAGTTCATGCGATCCTCTTTTGTGACCTTCTGACAAGCAAAGTCAATGGGGAAGCCAGATTCACTTAACAACTGAGTTACTAACTTATCAACTGCAGTGATTCGCTTAACAACTGAGGCGAGAATGGTCGTAAAATGGGACAAAGTGACTATGTGAAGTTACAATGGCACTGAAAAAAGTGGCATGACTGTTTTTCACATTTATGACCGTTGCAGCATCCCCATGGTCACGGGATCAAAATTCAGATGCTTTGTAACTGACTCATATTTATGACGGTTGCAGTGTCCTGGGGTCATGTGATCCTCTTCTGCGACCTTCTGACAAGCCAAGTCAGTGGGGAAGCCAGATTCAGATAACAGCCATGTGACTAACTTAATAACTGCAGTTGTTAACATATTAACAAATGTGACAAGAAAAGTCATAAAATGGGGCAAAACCCATTTAACAAATATCTCACTTAACAACAGAAATTTTGAGCTGAATTGGGGTCATAAGTCAAGGACTACCTGCAGTTTCGACAAGCCACACACAAAAAAAATGGTTAAAGTTGCTACACAAGGATGAGGGGGTGAGTTCCAACATAACTGCACATTTCTCAAATTTAATAAACCGTCGTTTACAAAGCTGAGTTTCATCTAACTTAGCTCAGGGTGGATATAGTGTTCTATAAGAGGCCGCTTTTCTGGAAGCATGACTTAGGCTTTTAGCTATGGCCAGCTGCCAGCACGGCTGGCCATAACAATTGATATGATTACAAAATAGTTGAGACTCTCAGGCACGACATAGGTATCTCTGTTCAAGGACAGAGAACATCCTTGAAAGTTTTATGTGTCACTCACCAGCATAATGAAACCATTAAAAAGGCTGCATGACCTTTGGGAAACAGTCACTCGGGTGGATGTGGCATATTGTATACGGATACTTCACTGTTGTCCAGCAGCCTTGTCAGGCACCATACAAAACACTCAGCTCCCACGTCAGTTCATGGGAGCATGATAATGAACTGAGTCAGTCTTTACCAAGAGACGCAGACAGCCAGGTGAAGTCAGCAATCAATCCATTCCTTTGTAGAACACAGCAGATGTTTTCAGGGCCCCAGAAAAAAGGGGAGGGAAAGCCCCACTTTTTTCATCGTTTCAACTAAAAGGACTCAACAACTGTAGAAAGTTAGTAGTATTTTCCATTGTGAAGTTGGTGGCCTTTCTATTAACATATACATTGAAATTTTATCCAGCAAATTAACATTTTCCAGAGCTAAATTGGTATAATTAAACCAGATGTCAAAAGACAACATGCTTAGAACATCACTAATATGCAACATAAATGCCTTTAAATCTGCATTCAAAAGCTACCCAGCGAGTGGAGGAGTTTCTATTTACTATTACTAATGTTTGTTTTGTTTAATATTGGATCATAAACATCAGCTACACCTAGGTTTAATGGTATTTTTTTGGTACAAGTTCCTACACAGTCTGGGATTCTGAATATTAGAATGCAGTACTTTTAGAATGTACTTTTCTAACAATCCCAACAATAAAAATCACATTTTGAATCTAAAATTAAGACAAGCATCAACCAAGGGCCCCAATGATATCAATGCATCTATGCCAATTTTTCCTCCATGTAATATGTAATAACATATATGCCAGTGATGGCGAACCTTTTAGAGACTGAGTGCCCAAAAACTGCCCCCTGCCCCCGCTCCACCTCCCGTCCTGCCTGCTCCGCCCCCTGCCCCGCCCGCCCGCAGGGCCACGCACCGCCTCCATGGCCTGCCGCAGCCGATTGCCCAGGCAGCCCTGCAGCGCCATGGCAGCCACGCCCTCCGCCCACACCCCGCAGCATCATCTGCATGCTATGGGGCGCGAGGGCGGAGTCTTGTCCCTCCTGCCTGGCTATGTCCTTAGCTGCACTGCTCCGTGCAGGCCGTGCCCGGGGGCGACTCTCCTCCAGGGGGGCTGTTGGTGAGGAGGGGGGCGTGGGGGGAGGCGGGGCTGGGGCAACGGCGTGTGTGCCCACAGAGAGGGCTCCGAGTGCCGCCTCTGGCACGTGTGCCAGAGGTTCGCCACCACTGATATATGCTGTATCAAAGTAGACTCCGTGGATTATATCCAATAGTATTGCTCATACTGGTAATAGAAATACTGTTTTTATCCTTGCATAAGTAACAAATCCATTCCTTTGATTCTGTTTGCAAACGATTGGATGAGAACTAGAACAAGCAGCAACTGGTTGTAGCAGCTTCATTAAGCTAGATTTTACTTGCTGGAGTTGTTTTGCTAGTACTTGTACAACTGGAAGTGAAACACTGCCACCTCTTGCAGTCTTTCGGATACTCTAACATTGGATTTCAGCCTTCAAGGAGATAACTTGTAGAAGGCATTGCTAGAAAAGCGGGTTTTCTAAATATAGCCACTATTATGGATTACCTATGAATGCTTCTTGCAACATACATTAATTTTTCTTGTTAAATAACAGTAAGTTTACGTTGAATATTTATTTTAATCAAGAAATTAATTTTGCATTGCCAAGTTTCATATAGAGGAAATGTGCTATATTTCTGTCCAATAAATCTTTGTTTTTAGCTAGATGTGTGTATAGATGTGTGTCCATCTGATGAAACAAGATTTAGTCATAAAATGTTAATCCTTAACAAGGCTTTATAGAACAGATAAGCCTAGGAGCGACATTGTACTAAGCACGAGGAATCTGAATTTGATAGTAACTAACTCAACAGCAGGGAGAATAGCACGCTGCAAACTTGCTTGATTCGCCAGAAACACAACACATTGAAAGTGGAAGGCAGAATGAAGTCAACATTGTCAAGGAGGCTTTATGGTATTCTTTCATAACTTAGACTTGAATAACAGCACCTCTGCAATAAAAACTCATCCAATAAATATCAAAACTCCCGTTCCATGCAACTCCATTGCTACTCTTGGAAAATCACCTTTCTTAAGCATAACTAGTCCTCAAAACATTACTTAAAAACTGCTCTTGAGTCCTCCTAGTTAAATGGAAGCAGGAAAAAAAAAATTCTAATTAAAATTCAATATTCAAGCTACCTATGACATATGTCACAAAGAGCAAAACCAATAAAAAATGAACTGGAAGGTCAAAGATACAGCCCAAAGCAAGTAAATTTGTCACATGCACAATTTGGAAAATAATTAGATTATGAATCATTTGGTGGAGGGGTTGTTAATTCTCCCTTTCATGTTTTTAAATGGAGATTGTTATATACGGCAATGAAATACAACTGCCTTTATCCTTTCACATGCTAAAAGAGGCAATGTTTTATTTAAAAGTATGTAGTAACCTCTACAGGTGGTTATTTTACATTCTAGAGCATATGTACACATTCTATGCACCTGCACTGTTTCAACAGGCATCACAGACAGCCAATAAATTGGATGCCTGACTCAATTAATATATGCCACTTTACCGTTTCTTCAATGTAAACTGCTGTGCAACTGACCATTGAAAATAAAGACAAGATACTATCTACTCTCTCTTGTGGACATCACAGATGCCTGCCTATGCTGAATGGCATACAGAAAGGAGAGGTGCAGCCAAAAGGAAAAACAAAAATCCTTACTTTTAACCCAGGAATGGTCAGCATTTCTCAGCCTGGAGGCTGTACTTCCTTTTGCTTTGTTATTGGGCACTTCTGGGGGAATTACTCCTGGTATCATGACATCATTGGAGTAGAAACCAATGTTTTCTTAACATTTTTTTTCCAATACTGGGCATGGGAGGAAGCTAATCCCTTCACCTTGCGGAAACTTTTAAGTTCCCATTTTGCCCCTTTATATTTGCCCAACCCAACAGAATAAGAAGCAACTTAAGTTGGAGGTGGTTAAGAGATTTGTTAAGACGTACTATGGATATCTGAAGCTTTGTGGTTGTTAAGGCAACCAATTTATCCCTCAAACTTTACAAAACCCCTAAGAACAAATAATTCTGAAACTTTTGTCCTCAGACAGATGGCAGAGACACCTTCCCAGGGTGTTAACTGAGGTGCTGAAGGGCATGCAGTCTGCCCACCGTTGCTCCAGTCAAGGGCTGCCTAATGAAGATTGTGTTAACCCCTGCATTGTAACAGTTGGATGCTTGTTTAGAACCATCCAAGGAGCCAGAATGCAGGATCCCATGCATTCAGAGCCCAGATAAAGCTGTTTGGATAAAGTACCGCAATGCATAATTAGCTAGAAAACTGATGTATAACCAAGCATTCACCTTTTTACTAAACTGAGTATGCTGTGATTGGATGTGACGAATGCCAAAAAAAAAAAAAAAGGGTTGTGGAGGGATTGGAGTGGAGTGCATGTAATACGGCATATTTACAAGAGTTGCCAAAACTTGCAGGATAATCTGAATTTTAAAAAGACACACCACACACCAGTATATGCATGCTACTTCAAACTTTGACAGACAACAAAGAGCAGGAGCAGGCCTGGCTTTGTTTTTGTTCAGGCTAGAGCTGAAAAGAAGGACTTCTGCAAGCCCAGCTTGACCTTCCCCTTCCAAAGAATCCTTGAAACTTCAAGTGTAAGGTCTTACAGACAGAGAGGAATTGGCCTTACCTTTTACAAGCACATGCTTTGATTTTAATTTCTTTCTCCTGTAATGCCTTCATTAGCTGAAAGGGAAATGTCTTTCCCCTAAATATATACACATTAACATCCAGGGTGTTTTAACCCTGTATTATTCCTCTGAATTTGAATAAGCACAAGAGTATTCTCATCTTTAAAAAAAAAGTCTGCAATAAACAACAAAAGGGTGATTAAAACTTTGGTTTTAGAAAGTTACAAACAGACTAAGGATCGAGAGAAATTTGAAATAAGGTTAAGAAAGTTGTAAGAATACTTCTTGTGGAAAAGTGCTCTTTGTTTTGAATTCTTAAAAAAAATGGGATAGGACTTTGAATATTGGACACTAGAGGGAATTAGAAGGAACTAAAGAATACAATTAAAGAAGAAGAACACCTACATTTCACTTACTAATTCAGAATGGAGCAAATTACTTTAACATTTAACTTATTGAAAGATATTTTTGAACAATGTACCCCGAAGTTAATTTTAAGTGTATCTGCCTCTATAGATAGGCTGTATTTAAAAAATGTTAGGGAAGAAGAACAAAACTGAGACTGATCTGAAATTTAAAAATGACTAGTTACAACAATGAAATGCAAAAAAAATCCTACACTGAACATGCAAAAGAAACCAGCTGATGTCTTAATAATTAAAAAGAGATATATAAATAACAGATCAAGAGCGTGACTTGGATAATTTTCCTATATTGAGTTTTCAAAAAGGGAGAATTTGAAAAATTTGGTGAGAAGAAAAAGAAAAGAAATCAAGTGTTAGGACCTTATTTGAAGGGACTAAAAATCAAGGTTGTTAAAAATTAAAGGAACAAATATAAAGTTGGTTTATTTGATCAAGGTTAAAATAAGTATAAGGTTTCTCTGGTAACCCTATATGGACTTTTGTTGATTAGGACTGAAATGATGAGGCTTTTAAGGATTTGTTTATAGATAAGAGACAGAATATGGGAAGAAGAGTTCATGTGCTATATTTTAAGAGAAGCTAAGTTATTAAAATTGTTAATACTTGTGATGAAGGAGGAAGTCTTTTCTTTGTATATTTCTTTGTTTTCTATATTCTTTTTTTTCCAATTTTTTTCTATTTTCTATTTCCTTTCTGCATACTGTCTTTTTTAGTTTGCATTAGTTTTTTATCACTATAGCTGTACATTTTTAAAATAAAATTACCACGATCAAGAGACATCACACTTTACATTCACATCACTTTAGTGATGGAAATTCCAGTCCCAATTATGGCTGTTAAGTGAAGACTACCTGTTCTGTAAACCTAAGGACAATTTGGAAACAAAAACTAGTACCAATAATTCTACCATTATCTCATTAAACAGAAGGGAGGCTATGAGAGAAAGGCTCACTCACCTAAGGCTAACAGCAGTTTCACGAAAAAATAGATATGAAACAGGATTTTTCTACTTTGAAACATAAAGACATCCTAAAAAGTGATGATAAGGCGCGCTGGCTGAGGAATTCTGGGAGTTGAAGTCCACAAGTCATAAAAGGGCCAAGTTTGAAGACCCCTGATCTAGATTAACAATTGTTTGTGGTTTGTAAAAATTTCCTGCCTAGGCAAAAGAAACCAATGTCTCCTCTGGATTGAGTGTGACTCCTGTTATTCGGTGGACACATGAAGGCAATAAGGCAGAAGTGGTTTGTCGCTGTGTTGTCCCAGGAGTTTCTTTTCCTCCTCAGTTTGAGAAGAAGGCTTCCCAATAATATTCCATTCAAGTACTAACCAGATCCAGTCGCAGATTTTCACAATCAGCCACAGTTGTCTAGGGACTGACTGCCATTCAGAGGGCCTACTTAAGATAAGTCTCCAGCATCCTTGCTATCCATCGCCATGGGTTTTGTATCTTGGCTACTGATAAAACTGGTATTTTCAAGGTGTTCACTGGGCGACTTCCCAGAAGACTGCTGAGGTAAGCAACCTGTCATCCTGAATAGATGTTAGAAAAACCTCGTACCTGGATTTTTGTATCTTTAGTTATGGTATCTGTTAGTACTTTTGTAAGAACAAGCAATATGCCTTTAAGCTAGAAAGCCCTAAGGGAAAAAATAGTTTTTGCAGCTCCTTGGCTTTGAATATGGACAGACAGTAAGAAGCACTTCTGCAATATAGTGAGGTAAACAGGACACGGGGAATATGTAATTATTTGGTGGCTAAATGTTCTGTATCATTTAAAATAGTGTCCAGTTCCAAGATGCAACTTGCAGCATTCAAGGTTATAGAGGACTCCCATTATCTAAGCTAGGGACTTCACAGCAATCTGGACTAGACATTTAAAACTAATTGGAAAACCAAATCTGTAATAGACACTAAGGAGATGTAATAGCTTTATTTCTACTAGAAAACATTTCATGTGGTCTGAGATGGGCTTCCTTCAATTACCAAAGTGAACACACAATTGCTGAACTCTATACTGCACTTAATCCTATCCCAAACTATTCTGCAAGAAATTTTCAAAAAGAACCCCCCCCCATTCAAACAGCATGAAAATATTCCAACAAATATAATCACAAATCACATTTACGTACCTTTAGTAAGAGACAGCATCTGACTAGGACTGTCTACTGATAGAAACTGATTATCTATCTCTATATCTCTATATCCTCTCTCTCTATACACACACACACACACAAATATATATGTATATATATATACACACACGTATATATACAGTGCTTTTTTTGTAAGAAAAAAGGTGCCGTAACTCACATCTTGTTAATCTTTTATTTACCTTTCGCACGTAGTCAATCACTGTACACACACCCACACATGTCAGCTGTGTAACGAAACATAACGGTCGTTGCCCGCAGTAAGCACTCAGCGCGCGACCACATGACCAATCACAAGCCGAGCAGTGCCACAAGCTGAGCAGCCGGACGAAGTACGCATGCATTGGACTCAACACACAAGCAGCTCGCATGCACCATTTTAATGATTTTGCCGCCGATCTGCTACGTTCGACAGGGAGATTCAAGTCCATGTGGACCAAACATCAAATTTTCAAAAGTTACTTTTAAAACTTGGAAAATCTGTCAAAAAAGGTGCCGGAAGGAGGAGGGGGTCAACATTTTCCAAAGCATCAGAAGGCAAGACAAGAAACAACGGATCAAGGAGAGAAACAACCTGGAATTAAGGAGAAACTTCCTAACAGTGAGGACAATTAACCAGTGGAACAGCTTGCCTTCAGACGTTGTGGGTGCTTCATCACTGCAGGTTTTTAACAAGAGACTGGACAACCACTTGTCTGAAAAGATACAGGGTCTCCTGCTTGAGCAGGGGGCTGGACTAGAAGACCACCAAGGTCCCTTCCAGCTCTTTTCTGATTCTTATATAAGACTATTTTGATCTTCAAACTATTTTGCAAAACTGATTATAGATGCATGAGGGTTTTACAAAAACAGAAAAAATATATAAACTGAATAGCAGATGAATGGAGGGGTGGGGAATGTGAGGGTTAGAATTTCCCTTTTCTGTGTCTTTCCTGTTCCTTCTAGGAGAAAAATGGTTTTTGGGTAAGGTTAATTCTTCATTAAGAAGCTAGAATGCAATAAAATTTAAGTTGATTGAAATACAAGTGAATAACCAGAAATGACATATAGTAAAATTGCTTATTTTTTTCTTCTGTTCAATTGTGTCCAATCCTCAGGGGCTGCCTTTACAAGTCCTTGCAGTTTTCTTGGCAATGTTTTTCAGAATGTTTGCCACTGCCTCCTTCTTAGGGGTGAGAGAAAGTGACTGGCTCAAGGTCAAACAGCTGGCTTTGTACCTAAGCTAGCCTGATGCCTTAAACCCTACACCAGGGATAGGCAACCTTGGCTCTTTTATGACTCATGGACTTCAACTCCCAGAATTCCTGAGCCAGCATGGCTGGCTCAGGAATTCTGGGAGTTGAAGTCCACAAGTCATAAGAGAGCCAAGGTTGCCTACCCCTGCTCTACACCAAAGTAGTTCAGAATAAAATGTGTTGTTTTTATTGTTTTGCATACTAATTTGTATAAGCTTTCAAAAAACAACATATTTTTTAAAGAAGCCGAGGTTCTGGATTTAAATGCTAAAATCGTGTGTTAGAGTACTGACAAATTTGTCAATTTCAATGGAAATTTGATGGAAAGACTGAATGCCCAAGAACTACAAACACCTGAATGAACGTTATTAATACAACTATCATATATCTCTATTATTCATCTATCAAGAAACTTAATTTACTCCCCACACTGTAAATATTCTTTGGGACATAGGAATCGTTTTCAGAAAACATCCTAGGCCATTTCACACTACCAAATCAGATAGGTATAATTTACATGTCTTTCAATAGTATTTCTATACAGGTAGTCTCAACTAACAACAGTTAGTTTAGTGACCATTCAAAGTTACAACCGTTTTCCACATTTATGACCATTGCAGCATCCCCATGGTCACGTGATCAAAATTCAGATGCTTGATAACTGAATCATATTCATGACGGTTGCAGTGTCCCGGGGTCATGTGATCCTCTTTTGCGACCTTCTGACAAGCAAAGTAAAAGGGGAAGCCAGATTCAGACAACAGCCATGTGACTAACTTAACAACTGCAGTGATTCACTTAACAAATGTGACAAGAAAAGCTGTAAAATGGGACAAAACTCATTTAACAAATGTCTCACTTAGCAACATAAATTTTGGGCTCAATTGTGGTCGTAAGCCAAGGACTACCGTACTATGTAATAGGACTGTGCAGTGCTTTGGACTTGAAGGGAAAATGGTGCTTTGGAACACACATAGGCACCCACATAGTCAAATGCAACTTTTCACAGGAACACATGAGGCAACTACATTATTCCAGGAAAGAGGCAGCTGCTTTAAGGGCTGCCACTGTACGTACCATGCCACCTTTTTTTCTCTCTGAATCCAAAGCCTTGCAGAGCCATGCTATGTAATTATCTACAGCTTTCCTGCAATATTCTTTACCTGGGAGGATTAAGAATATTTAAATACACATTTGAAAATCTTGACAATGAACTAAAGACTCGTGAAGCCTAATAATGCATTTTTTCGTCCACAAAGTTAATTATCTTCTTTCTTTAAGTCAAAATTATTACAAATGTTTTCATCACAAACTTTCCGACAATAGGCTGTAAGAAAATGCCTAGATTTATATCAGTATTCCTGTATCTCAGGCCAATCACTGGAAATTTTGGCATAAGCTTAAAGGAGATTTCATAACTTTCAACTAAAATATTCTAGATTTTGGATTCTGGTAAAGCATAAATAGAGTGCTTAACGCACAATATACTTCTCCTTGTGTTTATAGAAACACAATAAAACAAAAATATGCAGATAATAGTCATAATTTACTTTGAATGTCCAGATTATAATTCCTGTACCCAAATGAATACCTATTATGTTCTATAGTACTCATTTACGTTACTAATATTTCTTTTTCCTGTGCTATCAAAAGCATTTGACTTTCACGAAATTTTTGTGCGAGCAAAAACAATTCGCATTACATAATTCTGTAAATAATCAAAGTTTTTTTTAAAAAACCTCAGTACAATATATGCATACAAGAAGGCTGAATCAGAAACAAGCTATGTAAATTAACATCTTGTGAAGTTCAGTTTTCCCAAATTTCTACTCTTTTATGGTTGCAGATGCACATTAAATTTAGGGATGATTCTTAGCAAAGGATCAAGGGGGAATTTGGAGCCAGGGGACTGACTTTCAGCACCCTCAATATTTTTTCATGTTTTCTCATGATCTGCAAAGAGAAATGACTTCAGGTAGGCATATACTGTATGCAGGTATGCTTAATTTGCAAGGCACTTAAAGCCCTACTTGAACAAACAAACGAAATGGTTTTCTAATTAAGCCTGTGATCAAAAACCTATGAACAATGGGGTCAAATGGTCCCAAACTTGAAAAAAATCAGAGAAGTCAATAAAAGCAGCAAATATTTGTGCAATTATCATTGTGATAATTGATAATAGCTATAATCAGTAATAGCACAGTTCTCTTAGCATGGTTAACTTAATTAACACGTGTAGTGGGTCATCTCCACTCAATCCAGATATTGAATTAAATGGCTTGATTTTCAAAATTAAAAGTCTAAGAAACTGCAAGTACAAGATAAAACCAATCCTAAATTTTATTGTCAAGGATATGAGAAGGAACAGCTCCCAATATAACTTTAGAACTAACAGCTCCTGTCCATCATGATATGAAGCACCAAGTATTTACTATAGAGGAATTTACAGGTCAGAAATTAAGCTGTTAAAAATTGCTATCAAAAGCTAGCAGGACAAGAGCAAAGACACCAGCAAATTATTCAAAGGTCTCAGAATAAGAGCTTAGGTTGCAATCTGATTAAATAACTTTTAATTAGTTGCCTGAATTGTAGCGGATACCCTGAATTACATTTCCATATGTAAGTGTACTGATAAACAGATATTAGAAAGTGTGCTTTGTTTTTAAATTATACATACATGTCTGCTGCCATCTTCAGTTTTTACAACATGTATTCAGGATAGTATTTAAAAAACAAAATTAATACCTGATTAATTAAATCCTCTTTTAATGTCCATAAGTCTGCAGCTGCCAGCTGTAGAATAGCAGGCCAGAAAGGGGGGGGGGATCCCGTTATCTACGTCTCTTCATTCTTTTTAGGTTATTTTAACAATCTCCCTCCTACTCCATGAAATAAGGGGAAATATATTTACATCAGCTTTAGACTAGGGATGTGGCAAAAGGCTGTAAGCACTGGCGATCCTTCATATCCTGCATTTTCCATCCATTCTCTTAACCGGCCCCCAAATTCCCAGTGTTATGATTTCCCTGCCAGAAAGAATCAACAAGAACTGGTGGGAAAATGGGCAATCTGATGCTGGATTCCCCTCTTTGAGGTTGGAGTCAGGGTTCCCTGTCTTTGATCTCAGAGAAAGAAAACCTATCAGTCTAATGGCTCTTGGGAAACTATCCAAGTGGGGGTAAATAAACAAGCAATCCTTTGGAAAACATAAAGAAAAGGCCAAATGCGGGTCACTGATAAGTGCAGCTTTAGGAATGTAGAGGTTTCAAAATTCATGTAATAGTAAATGAAGGATATTCCACTGTTTTCATCTAAAACTGTGCAAGAACAGAAGAATGAATCCTGCCTTATCTAGCACTGTTTTGGTCAACAGCCTTCCACAATACACATTGAAGGAGATAAAATATACTAATATACTAATATTATATCTCCATCTAAAGGCATTCTTACATTTAAAAGAGATATGACTCACCTGATGTTATAAAGCAGAGGTCTCAAACGTTTCTCGGTTGGCGGACCAGAGGGAAAGGGAGGGGGAAGCATTTTATGCGTGCGTGCACACACACACACAAATGGGGCCGCGAGCACGTGCGACGCAAACGGGGCGGTGCTAGCACCCGCATGACACTTGCTAGCACCGCCTCATTTTTGCCGCATGGGCACTAGCGCTGCCCCATTTTTGCCACATGGCGCCCCGTTTTCATAGTGGCAGCGCTAGCACGAGTGGGGGTGAGCCTGTCCGTGGCCCAGTGGCCAGCAGGTCATAGCCCGGTAGTGGGCCGTGGTCCACAGGTTGGGGACCCCTGTTATAAAGTACAGGGCTAGTAAACTGGAACTTTATATGTCCAACTCTCCTTATGAGACCTTACTACAGTTAGACCTTGACTTACAACCACAATTGAGCCCAAAATTTCTAAGCAAGACAGTTGTTAAATGAGTTTTGTCCCATTTTTTGACCTTTTTTGCCACAACTGTAAAGTGAATCACTGCAGTTGTTAAGTTAGTAACACAGTTGTTAAGTGAATCTGGCTTCCCCACTGACTGCTCGTTAGATCACAAAAGGTGATCAGATGACCCTGGTACACTGCAACCAAGCCAAGCATCTGAATTTTGATCACATGACCAGGGGGATGCTGCAATGGTTGTAAGTGTGACCATCAGTACGTTGTAACTTTGAATGATCACTAAACGAACTGTTGTAAGTCAAGGACTACCTGTACACATATAAAGCAAAAAAAATAAAAATATGATCAGCAGTTAGGATTCAACATAGCGTTCTTTTCAATCTTGTCCCAAATATTTGTTGAAACACATTACCTGAAATTATTTAGAATTAAAGTTAATTTAACAAAAACAGGTGTAGAATAGCCCAAACACAAAACATGAACCAGACTTAAGTCAAAAAGCAGAATATGTTGGTGTCTTACTGGAAAATTGATAAGAGAAGACAAGGTGGATACTGTTAAACCATACAATCACTAATAAGTAGAAAATGAGGACCCAGAGCTCCAATCACAACTTAACATTTATCTGTGTATAAAAGATAGTAAATATTCTGAGAGGAGATTATAGTGGGTTTCCCCCCCCCTTCACAAATCACATTTTTATTAAAAGAGAAAATATATTTTGAGGTTTCCTTTCAGTTGTTTTTTTTTGGGGGGGTAGTTGAGCTTTGTTGAAGAGAACCAGACATTCATGATTCTCAGGGGGATGGGGTGGGCTTCAGCTAATTTTAGTTTTCTGTCTCAGCTATTTCACATAGAAAAGTGCACTGAGTGGTCCAAAATTCTATACATTGCAACTTTGGGGTTCTGAGAGGCTGTCTAAGACAGGGCTTTTCAACCCGTGGTACGCGTACCACTTGTGGTACATTAACAAGTGGCAGGTGGTACGCAGCCCTGCCTAGCCAAGTGTAGTGGGGGAGGGAATGAGCCAGCACAGGCAAGGACTTACAGTGAGAGAGTCCTCTGGAGCTGCAGAGTGGGTGGGGCGAGACAAAGGTCCCAGGCTCACTTCTGGCTCACCCTCCCCCATGAGAAAAGAGGAGGAGGAGGGCGGAGACAGGAGAGGCTATAAAAGGAGGCAGTTTGGGCGGGAAAGGGAGAGAGAGAAAAAGAAGCAGCCTTGGGAGGAGACCGAGTCAGCTCTAGCTGCACCGAAGGAGGAGGAGGAGGGTGGGGGGGAGAGGAGAGGAGATCAAATCAAGCAGGCCGGCCATGAGCTGATTTGCAACTGCTGTGGCAGCCACCTGTGCTGGCAGCAGCAAACAGGCAAGAAATGCAGTGGGGGAGGGGTCGCCCTCCAAGAGGAATGAAAAAAGGTAGCAATGGCTGGAGGTGAGGCACGGAGGAGGGAGGGAGGGAGATGGAGATTGGAAGGATTCTTATGTGCTTTTGTGACTTTGAAGTTCTGGGATTTGTGCAATGTGGGCTTTGTGTTCTTAAGGAGTGTTTGGCAATTTCTATTTGGCTGATGGCTGATGTCTGATGTCTGGTGTTAGCTTCTATTGCTCTGCTATTGTTAGCTGTAAGTTTTCCTGCAAGGGATTTTGAAGTATTTTTCTCCTGAATGGATTTTGTCTGTAGATTCCTTTACTTATGAATGGAGCCATTTGGGGAGGCTGCCTTAGCCGGCAGCCAATACTTACATTTTTTTTTCTTCCTTACTTTCCTTTCTAGCCAGTAGCTAATTCTTAAAGGGGAATGTGCCTTTTTAAGCTAGTTCACTCAGCAGTTTGTCTTTTCTGTTTCTGGAGGCTTTTCCTTGTTTGATGAATATATGGAAGAGAAAAAATATGGGGGGAGGGGTTTCAAATTCTTCCTTCAGAAGGAGGTGGGCATGAGAAAGAGGGAGGGAGGGAAGTCCCGCCTTAGCACTCGGCCACCAGCAGCCCTGCCATTGACTTTACTTGTCAAAAGGTTGCAAAAGGGGATCACATGACCCTGGGACACTAATATGAATCAGTTGCCAAGAATCCAAATATAAATCACATGACCCTGGGCATGCTGTAATGGTCATAACTGTGAAAATGGTCATAAGTCATTTCAGTGCAATTGCAACTTTGAACAGGGTTTTTTTTTTGGTCATCACGTTTTTGACACCTTGCTAGGTGGTACTCGAATATTGCCATATCCTAAAAGTGGTACAATCGGTGAAAAGGTTGAAAAGCCCTGGTCTAAGACACTGGGCTGATCTTGTCTCATCTTGGAATCTAAGTAAAAACAAGCCCAATTTCTGCATGAAAGGGACACTACCAGAAAATCTCAAGAGCTTATGCATTCAAGTGGTCTCTGAATGCAAGCTCCTTCTGAAGAATATGAGGTTTGGATGAAATATCCTCAATATGCTGATGGCAGCCAGCTTTTATTGCCACCCTGGGTCCAGCAGGAGATATCTAGATGTCCTGGCTTAGACACATGTGGAAATATATGGGGAGAAACAAGCTTAGACTTTATCACTCCAAGACAGAAATGCTGTTTGTGAATAAATCACGTGGCATCCAAAGACCATCGATCCCAACAGTTACTCTGGACAGAATTGCACTTCTCCTGAAGGAGTCAGTCTGCAATTAGGGAATCCCCCATAAATAGGAGATGGAGCCTATGGCCGGAGAGGGCTTTTCCCAACTTCAGCAGGTATATCGGTTATGATCCAACCTGGGCCAGGAACAGTAACTCATATCTTAATCACCAATAAGCTGGACTAATGTAATACACTTCATATAGGGATGCCTTTGGGTATCACCTGGAAGCTATAACCGGAACAAAATGCAGCAGCTACAGTGCTGATGAATCAGCCCTGCCAGTGCAGCATAATACCTATTTTAAGTCACTGGAACTGGTTACCAATAGGCTTTTAGGCACAACCGAATGTGCAGTGGATACCTGAATGTAACCTTTAAAGTCATTTATGGCACAGTACTGGGTGATACCAGGCAATACCTTACTAGAAAAGAGTCTACCCATCCCATTCATTCATTACAAGAAGGCTTATTGGGGGATCTCTATTCCTGCTAAAATGCTTGGGGTGTAAAAACAACAATAACAGAAGGCCTTCTTGGGAACAACCCATACTTTGTTGCATACTCTCCTCTCCGTTAATTACACACAGCTTCCTTGCTCTTTAGAAGCAAGCTAAACAGTCTTATTCTATCATTCCTTTAGCCCAAGCTTATTAGGGGAACTATGATGGGTTAATTAAGAATTTGCCATATTAGTTGAGGTTTGTCGTATTCAGTGCTTTTTTTTGTGTGTGAGTTTTGCCGGAACTCACACACGTCATACAACCTGCCTTGCCTATCCTACAAGGTTCCATCCAAAAAAGGTGTCGGAACTCCGTTCTGGGCGTTCTATGAGAAAAAAAGCCCTGGTCGTACTTAACTCTATTTTCTTTGGTTTGCTGCTTGCTACCAGATTCCTTCAGCATAGCAGCAGGTTGGAAATGCTGTACAGAAATGATTTTTTTAAAAAACTGTCTGGGTCCATGTGCTAAGAGAAATAAATTTTACTTTTATGTCCTAGACTGGTAAAGTCGGGTGTTTTCTTTTCTGATTTTTTTTCCTACAACACAAACACCTGCAGACAGCTATGAGAGTTAGCATAACACCTCTTGACATTCATGATTTTCACTGGATTTGAATCTGAGATAGAAAGGATAAATCTCAGTTCACCTTGCTGTGGACTGTGAAGCCAATAATAATTGTGAAGAGAATAATTGTGAGGAAAATACGATGGATAGATCTGACAAAATCCCCAGGTATCATGTAATCAAGAAGCCCATGACTCCTGGACATGATATTTTATTGGGTCAGGTAATATTCAGAGCAGTGAAACCACAAACTTTCAAAATGAACTGGTTTCTTCTCCAGATTCAACTGCTTAACGTTCCATTGGCTTGAACTAATTCAATATATTACCGCTGACATTGCCTGGAGCAAATTAAATTGAAGATCTAAGCTAAGTATATAGGCAGATTATTCTTAATATTGCCAACTGGAAATTCTAGGGTTTGCAGTCCCAACTCATCTAGAGGAAACCACATTGTGGGCAGCTGCTAGGTGCTCTAATATTAATTGACAGATAAGTGAAGTCAGAAATAGTACTGGAAATGAATCTTTTATTTTAAAAAAAGATGTCACAGTAGTGGCTATCTACAAGTTACGGGTATCCTTCAAGGAACAGCCTACATAGAAAATGAGTGGGGACACTGGTTGCTTGGCAGAAAGTCTTTGAGGATAATCCTGTTCAGTTTGATTTACTCCGCTGGTAAGGACTGAATTTGTCACCATAAAACTCACAACCAAGTAGAGAGCATGAAAAACCTTTCCATCTTATTTCCGTTTCTCCACACAGTAATGATCAAGAGAAGGACACTCTGTAAATTTGCTTTACTGACATTTACAAAAACTCTGAAGGTCAGGAGGTTCACTAAAACTTCATTAAAAAAAAAAAAAGTGTTTTGTTTAAAAAGTGGCCTCTTTAATGTGTCTAACTAGGTGTGTGCATGGACAGTGCTAATATTATACTAAAACGTCAACAATCCTATTCCTGTTGCCGTACCACTTATGGGCCCTACCTGGAGCAAGACGAACTTGTGACCATTTGTGTCATCATCCCAACTCTGCTCCCATTCTACTGGCTTCCTGCAAGCTATTAAAGTCAGAGTAATTTTCCATCAGATTGACATTATGTTACTTCTGATGGTTATTTATTTATTTATTTATTTATTTATTTATTTATTTATTTATTCATACATACATACATACATACATACATACATACATACATACATAATCATCATCATCATCGTCTTAGCTATTGTCTATCCACTACAGAACGAATACTTGCTGATGTCGTAGATCCATCTTGTTTTAGACCTCTTTTGTGGGATCCATTCTATGATTGCTTTGGTCCATCTACCATCAGTTCTTCTTGCTATGTGACCAGCCCATTTCTATTTCAATTCTTTTACTCTCTTGATGGCATTGTATGCTTTTGTTTGTTCTCTAATCCAGGGATCCCCAACCCCCGGTCCATGGACCAGTACCAGGCTGCAGCATGCCAGCAATCGGTCCGCACAAACAAGCAAAGCCCCATCCGTGGGATGCAGGCAGCACACAAAACCATTGGAAAAATCTTTCTCTGTCTGTCTGTCTGTCTATCTATTTTACATATTACTAAATCAAATGGACTTCCCTGTGCTGAGATAATTTGTGGCAAGTCATTCCAGCAATAGGCTGGCTACAATAGGAATAACTTGTACATTTAAATTACAAAAAGTTTCCTATGTTCTGCGAGACACATACAAAAGTCTCTTTTTCACCCCTCATTCTTATTTGTTCCCCCTCAATTAATCACATGCCTCATATGTTGGATTTCAGACAATACAATTGCAGAACGAGTTTGAAAGTTTGAAATCAAATATTCGCATCTTATAAACAAGTAACCCTAATGAAGCACAGGGAAAAACACAAGACTCAGAAGAAAGTCGTAATATTGATGCAATAATTTAGCTTTTTAAAGAAGGTGACCTCTGGTTGTTTTGGATTACAGCTCCTATAATTCTCAGATCGCTAGGCCAAGTTCTGGGAACTACAGCCCAAAATGTCCAGAGAGCCCTCAGTTGGGGCAAATCCACCAAAATTTTTGAACCAGAACTGTTACCGTTTTATTTTAAAGCAACTAAAAATGGCAATTAAAACAGAATAAAATAGTGTCAGTGTGTAATTGTGCCAATCTATCTTTGCCAGAAATAGAGAAATTTACACCTTGCACCAAGACAGGGGAGACTTGGGGGGTGGAAACACATTTTGCATAAAGGGATTGGCAGGATGGAGGCTCAAGCTTAGCTGGACCTCGTCCATACAAGTCTGTGAAATCCAAAAGAGGGATATCTTAAAATATATTTTTCCTCTTTGGAATATTTTGTTTTGGAATGCCAGTAATTCTAGTGGCAAGAACAGCCGCTTTATGTTCAGAAATGAGCCAGCTGGAGAGCTGAAGCCCTCATAAAAAAATGAAATGCCAAACCAACCCCTGCATCTTCCACAGTCTCTCAGGTCACCTACCAGATTAGAAGGCCTGTTGCTAAGGCAACCATATCTTGCAAGTGCTAGCTGAACTTCCCCATAATTTTAACCCTTTAACTAGCTGAGGAAGGTAATGCTAATAATCCTGCAGCCTGGAGAGAAAGTTGGATATATTGTCTGCTTAAGAAAGAGGGGGAAAGAAAGAGAAAATACCCAATTCCACATTTGATGCTTTGGCTGTTTTCCTAGAATTTTTTTTTTTAAAAAAAATACTGACTGATAAAAGAAAAATATGGTAAAAAAAAAAACTTTTATAAGCTTCTGCCAAGCCGTGTGTGTGTGTTTGAGTGTAGCTGTGTGCATGCCCAAGTGTGTTGGGGGGGAAGCATGCTGTGAATATGAAATAGGAAGAAACAAAGCATAAGAGAATTTTACTACTCCTTGTGGTCAGAATTTAGTGGCTGTGTATTATAGAACATGGCTAAATCCTTCTGTAGTAAACATAAGGCAGAGGAAAGCTACAGTGAAGTGGACAGATGGCCAGTGGTATACTAACACCTTCCAGTTGTCTGAGAGCAACCTACTGCCAATTGACGGGTCCCCCTCTCCTTTTCCAACAGAACAGGGCATGCAAGGCAGGCCCCTGCTTCGGCACACACTCAGATTCACCATGGACTTGTCCCTTTGCAAAGGTCTTGGTGAAAGAACACTCCAGCAACATGACTAAGTGTTAAAAAAACAGCAGCATAAGGCCAGCTCTTACCAGAAATGAATTCTTTAATGTGGGTTCACAACACATTTTCGGATGTTACAATAAATTGCTTGCTAAGAATAGTAATAAAAGAACAAGACCAAGAATCCAAGAATACATTTTTCCCCCACTTTGTTACCCTGATACAACAAATTTGGTCTTACATGCCTCAAACTCTACAACAACCTTCCTCAGTCCTTTATCAAAGGTCATATTGGCAGGGGGGAACTTAATGAGAATTGAATACAGAATCAGAATTGGAAAGGCAAATCTACAATGTTGTACCCTTTAACAATTATGTGGGGGTAGGTGGGTTGGAGCTGCTGTCTTGAAACACAAGGAAACAGAAGGAAGTTCACCACAAGATGTTAGTTCTTAAGACTGTGGGTGTTCATTATACAGATAGTTCTCACAAGTGGATGGCGGTAAGAATGACCACTGAGGAGACAAATCAAATATCTGAATGTATTTGACAAGATAAATTTTAAGAAAGTGGGAGAAAGAAATCATGAAACTACAGTATCTTAGTCCTAAAGTGTATATGAGGATGGTAAGAGTTAAAAAGAGAAAAAGTAAGCATCCTTCACCCAACTGTAAAGACTGTGAAGTAAAAAAAACACCTCTATTTGGACAAAGTTTGACTAGAATGTCTTCTACATACAATCTACAAGCTATCAGAAGTGGAAGAAAGCAGAAAATAAAATCATTTCCAAGGAAGGAAGATGCACAAGGCCTAACCTCACTCATTTTTTATTTTTTAAGGCTGCTTAGAGCCCCACATTTTCATTGTTAGTTTTCAGTGTGAAATGAGTTGTCAATAAATGTAATAGGATACATGGAGCATTCTGGCTAATATTTACTTGATGGTTTTAGATGGATTCACTGTATGGCAATAGCCAGTACTCCAAATGGAACATCATCTGGACTCTGGTTGACAATCATGTCTATATCAAATCCATAGGAAATTGTTTTTTAAATAGAAAAATTGTCTCGAAGTCTAAATTTCAGTTGTTAGCAATAACGAAAAATGGGTGTCTACCTTGTTTAATAATTTTGCTTCTTAGCAAGCCTGTTATCATTGAAGCCTGAACAGGATTTCTTCTTACTCATTTGTATGCATAAAAGATGTTGGTCTCGTCGCATCTAACCACATTTGGGTGAACCTTACATGAGTGACTAAATTATTGCATGAGTAACTAAACTATTACATGAGTGACTAAAGATTTCGGCTGAGCCAAGCTACATTTAACAAGAGAAAAAATGGCAGTTGTTAATCTGCAATATGAAGATCAGATGGGATTTCTGGTCTGCTATAGGATTATTTTGAAGAATTCTTGGTTTGACCACTTACTGGGTTTCTATGGTGACAATAAGCACATTGCCAGAATTTGGAATAATTTAGTGTCTTCTCTTCTAAATTCATAGGAAAAACAAATATTTTCTAAATTCATCCTCTGACCAGCAAACTACAGTACTAGATAGAACTGCACTGACAAGTAGAAATATAATCCCATATTGCTTTCAAAAAGAAAGAAGTAGAAGAATGAGATAGTGGATTCCAGCTTTGATAGTAATATAGGGGGATAATATGAACAAATACGGGGATTTGTTTCTGCTGCCTCTGTTTTTTATAGTTTTATCACTGAACTGCACACTTAACCTGAACTTGATCATTTGCCATGTAAGGGATCAGATACAGAATGTTTGAGAAACTGCTCAGCATGCTTTAACAGAGCAAGCCCTTTACTGTAAGACTTTGTACAAGTTAACAAAATACCTTCTAAAATTACTTACATTGGTATGCTGGAAGTTGAAGAGGTAACAGTTTGCTATACCCATTCTCAACAACCTAACACTAGTGTGTAAGCAGCAAATGGTTGCTAACAATTTAGTATTTCTTGTTCATTCCAGCTTGGTCAGAGCTGACTTTCCACCAGCATCTTATAAATGACAAGACACATGCTACAATATTTAAGCATGTTCTAGAGATATCCATTCTATTTCCAAGCAAGTATTTCTCCAATAAGAAATGCAATATCTATTAAAAGTACAGGTAGTCCTCAACTTATGTTCATTTAGTGATTGTTCGAAGTTACAACGACAGTGAAAAAAGTAACTTACAGCAGGGGCCCCCAACCTGTGGGCCACGGCCCACTACCGGGCTGCGGCCGCTTGGCCGCCGGGCCGTGTGAAGTGCACATGCACTCACCCCCCCCACTCGAGCTAGCATCGCCGTGAGCATCCTGCTGGCGCTAGCACCACCCCGCCCCGAGCATCCCACCAGCACTAGCGCCGCCCCACCCACAAGCGTCCCGCCGGCGCTAGCGCCGCCCCATTTGCAGCACTTGCGTCCGCACAGCGGTTTGCACATGCGCATGCACTTGCACGAGGCCATTTGTGTGTGTGCATGCACTCGCGCACGGCCCATTTGCGCACCTGCACGCAGGGGTCATTTTTGTGCATGCATGTAGTGGTGCCTGCCTCCCTTTCCGGGCCACCAAATCAAAAAGGTTGGAGACCTCTGACTTACAGTATGATCATTTTTCACACAACCATTGCAGCATCCCCATGGTCATATGATCAAAAATTGGATTCTTGGTAACTGAATCATATTTATGATGATTGCAGTGTCATGGGATTACCATTTGCGACCTTCTGATAAACAAAGTCAATGGGAAGCCAGATTCACTTAACAACTGTGTTACTAACTTAATAATTGCACTTAACTTAATAATTGCACTTAACGTGGCAAGAAAGATCGTGAAATGGGGCAGAATTCACTTAACAACTGTCTCGCTTAGCAACAGAAATTTTGGACGCAATTGTAGTTGTAAGCCGAGGACTACCTGTATTTTTAAAAAACTGGCGAACCAAATATTCAAGCCTATTTACGTATATCAGATTTATTTGAATCGACATTAAATAAGGCCAATGCAATGCCCAACCAAACATGTATCTATGCTCCCAACAAATAGACAATAGAGATCTCTTTCTTGCAAACTACAGTCAACAGTGTCTTTCCACAACATAGAAGATGGAGACAGCCATCTTGTCAAAGTTGGTGATTATTACATACCTGAAAATACAAGCATATCATGCTTAAATATTTTTATTAAAATATTTATTCTTGAAAGTCCATACTCACTGTTTGGAAAAAAGAAATAATTATTTGTCCAAACCTATTTGAATTTTGGAGCCGAGACAAGACTTGAAACAAGGACTCATAGTTGGACTATGGACTACACTCCCTAACCACGAACAGAAGTAATGAAGAAGCCTAGGTCAGAACATTTGTTAACTAGAAATGGTGAGTTCTAATCCTGCTTTAAGCATGAAAGCTGACAGGGTGACTTTGGGCCAGTTACTAACTCTCAGTCCAGCATACCTCAAAAGGCTGTTGTGGGGGGAAAAGGAGGAGGTATGTATGTTTGCCTTCTCGAGTTATTTACAAAAGTAATAAAGGCAGGATAAAAGAATCTTTAAAAAACTAACTTTCTTGTGAAGTGTCATAGTAATAGCTTTTTATACTTCCAAGTATAAATCAACTATAAGATCAAAGAATCAGAGAAAGATTAGTGAAGCAAATTAGCAGAAGAGCCAGTGATATTGTGCTTTCATTAAAACGTTCCCAATGCATTAAAAAGGCTGGAAGGCTACCGAATTATGTTTTTTTTCTCTCTCTAGGAAGGTTGCCACTTTTGCAAACTCTTTCACTCCATCAAAAAAAGGAAACTATCAGGACCTTTTAAATTTTAAAACCACATTTCTTTACACACTTGTTGCTCTCCAAAAACTTTGTAACAAATGATCCTGCCTACAGGACTTGCACTAACATATGACAGAATTTTAAGTATATATATTTCTGTTTTAAGGAGCAAAGTGACAGCAGCACATAAGTACACTAGGAATGCTATTGGTGTAAGCAGAGAAGACTCAAGACACAGTTAACTAGTGACTTTATTAGGTTCCAGTGTTCAATGTCAGAAGCAGAAATATGTTTTTTTTAAATCTGGTGAGTTCCAGGATAAATGTTATTATATAGGGTTACAGCTGGCCCACAAGGTTCAAAATGAAGCTATAATGATGTATGAAAAGGACTGAATGTCTAAAGATACAATGAATATATTCTGCATGTTGAAGCAGCGACTTTTTAAAATCACTTTCACCATGTTCCATTAGTTCATTGTTGACAACTTCCCCTCAAAGACAAGCTTAAAGGTTTGCAAATGACACCATCTCATGCACCATATTATTATTTGTTAAGCTACAGTGTTATGGCTTTCTAGCTGATAAAAACCAGTAAATAAAAAAAAGAATGCAGAAACCAGCTTTCTTCCCCAAATTAGGATTTAGCAAAACAATTCAAAACGGATCCTAGACATGATACAGTATAGAGTGGCAGATATTTAAAAATTCTGGTAAAAGTATGATTAAAATAAATGCTTCTTAGTTAAGCAAAATAAAAGACAGTTGTGTATAAATCAGTTTTAAAGGGAAAAAAACACTGAGGTAATCAGAGAACAACTTAAACATGATCCCTCCACACAACTGATGTGCTTAGAAGAAAACCTGATCACCAAAGACAAAAGTTATATATTACAAAGCTGGATGAAATTTATGTTTTTTATACACACACACACACACACACACACACATCTCTTTCCTCTGTCCACTCCCCCTCCCAATCTCAGTCTTTTATCTCTCACTACTGTGTGGAGCTGTAATTTATGAATACAGTAATCCTTGCTTAATGAGTGTAATTGAACCCAGAATTTTGGTTGTAAGTTGTTGTGGGTTGTTAAACGGGTCACCATGTGACCTGATTCTATTTTACAACCACTTTTATAATGGCCCTAAAGTGAGTCACTACAGTGATTAAGAGAATTACATGGCTGTTAAGCAAACTATGTGGTCATTAAGCAAATTCACCATATCCAATGGGCACTTTTTGCCAGAAAATGGCAAAAATGTCACAAATCATGGCCACATGATCATCGGATGCTACAACCAGTTATAAACATGAACTAGTTTCCAAGAGCCCAAAATGCAATCATGTGACTGTGGAGCACGGCAATCATAACTTTGGGATGGGTTGTAAGTAACTTTTTTTATGCCATTATAACTTTGAACAGTTGTTAAGTGGCTGGTCATTAAGCAAGGACTATCTATAATAAAGTATCTAGATAGAAGATAGAAACACTGATATTTTAATCTTGACAATAGGCTTTAGAATTGGATTAAAGATATATATCACCATTAAACATCTATTATGCCTGGCAAAATTCACAACTAGAAATAAAGAAGAATGATATACTGACAAAGCATTTTGATTCATGTATTATAACCATGAGGACATGCAAAGTTCATTATGCATTAATAGCCTCACCTTGTCGTGGGAACAAGGACCAGAGACTGTTTTCTTCAACTATTTTTGGTCTGACCTACTAGAACATCTAAAGAAAAACTACTCAAATCAAATCAAGTCCCAAATTTCCAAGAAATATAGAGGGGGGGGGGGCGGTCTGAAGCTAGAAAGTGTTGCTTTTTTATGGCAGAGACATTGCTTTGGAATAGCCCCCAATTAAGATTGAACTAGCTTCCTCACTGCTGTTTTTTAAGAAAAAGTTAAAAACTGAATTATTTTGGAGGGAAATTTTCTTAAATTGACATTTGATGCTATCTTGTTTTTTTCCTTTATTCTTGATATGTTCCTTTTAATTGTTCTCTTTTATTTACTTCTGATGGTGTTTGACTGGATTTTTATGGTATTATTTTTGTAGCTGATTTTAATCTGTTGATATTTTAACTTGTGTTTACATACATTATATAAAATGTTGAGAGTCATTTGCCGGTGGTAGGGTAGACGTTTATTAAATAAATTAATAAATAAAAGCACAAACCACATTAATTCTGTCTATCTTTAATTCAACAGCTTTTTGCAACTGAAAGAACATTCTTTTATAAAAATCATTGCCCCTGGACTAACCAACATTATACTTCAAAACCAACACCTTCTTAGTTCTGAAAGTTCAGTTTAGTCCTGAAACTAAATAAATAAAAGCAACAAGAAATAAAATATGTGATAAAGTAAACCTAAAGCAAGGTTACTGTCCATCATTGATAGTGGTAATTTGCCCATTCTAACTAGATGTAGTTTTTTAAAAAGTTTTAATTACAGGATGCAGTAGAAAACTAGTCTGAAATTAAAAGATGTACAAGAAGAATTCATATTTGAACAAGACTGTTTCTGTGATTGCATTTTTTAAAAGAAAAAATAATGCAGGAAATCACATCACTGTTTCAGTCAGGACTGAAGTTGACAGAAAGTTTAACATTCCAAGTCAATCTTAGCTATATGGTTCTGCATAGTGCACATTAAGTCACCTCCAGAATAGAAAGGAGTAAGTGATAGCACATGGAGTGATCTTAGCATACAACTGTCAGAAGGAAGGAAATAACATATGACCCTCAAGAAATCCCACTAATAATGTGATAGTCCTTAAATGTCTAATTCAATCTCAATCCATTTGACATCGGAAAATAACACCAGATTTAGGGACAAGCAATTTATTTATTAACTTATATAGCTGCCTTTCTTATACAAGATAATTCTAGGTAGCTCCCAATATTATTAAATAAAAACACAATAAACAAAAACTAATTTCATGACAACACCACATATCATAATACAGTATTTCAATACTGTACTGAAAATGTATTAAAACAAGGCTCACATTAACATTGCTGGGTTTATTTTTAATTTATATTCTGTGCTTAAATCAATTGATAACAACTACAATGTTCATCATTCAAAGAAGTATGTTCAAAATGCAACCATTGGCTACCGAGAATTATTTTCTGCATGCCCTGTTGTTTGAACTTGGTGTGTACTTTACCTGTTTAGGAAGGCATGTGTGGCTGAGGACAGAGGATAAGAGGGTGGCCAGTATTGATAAACTGTATTAAGTTTCTTCCTTTTTGTATTCAAGTGCCAGACTTCAGTTAACACCAAGGGGAAAAATACATCCACACTTCCTTGTTGCTACTTTTCACTTCTGAAATTGTTTGGGAGAACAGACATCCCAGTTCAACCGGATAGCTTATCACTGGATCTTGTCTTTAGGTCTTTCAACTATCAATAGCAAGTGATAGTTGCAACATATCCTTTGCTTCACAAAAGAAGTGTGAGATTACAATTAAAATGTTACTCGGAAAAATAAGTGGAGGAATAATACTTAAGATGCATGTAAAGAACCTATGTAGAATCATGTGGCTTTGGCTATGAAAAAAAAATCAACAAAATCACAGGGGAGAGGGGATTTGCACCGAAAGGCTGAAAAAAAAAATCAGTGCTCAAAATCAAAATCACCCCACTGTGACAATTATGTGGAAATTTGTTTTAGATGACAAGGTCTAAACTTAAATGGTTAGGATTTCCTCAACCGCCTTAGGAAAAGAGCAGTTTGTGAGCGGAACCATTTATTTAAGGATGTGATAGAATCCTTTCCCTGGGTATTTTCAAGCAGAGCTTGAATAGACCTTTGTCATGGATCCTTACATTTGAATTCCTCCACTGAGCAGGGGGTTGGACTTGATGGCCGAGGTAGGGTCTTCCAACTCTGTAATTCTATGGTTTTTTTAAAAAAAAATGTTTGCACATTTGACAAGAGCCACGATCCAGCATTACAGATGCAGAAACCTTCATTTATTGTCTTCTGTGAAAAGGTAAATGCTATCTGTCTGCAACGGAAGATGTTTCTGGGACTGGATGAATTGCATCTTAGGTACTGAAGAAAGTTTCTGGCAATCTAGTTGAACCTCTATGGCGAATGGGAATGAATGCCATGGTGGAGAAGAGGAAGTACTGTTCCTGTCTTTTCTAGTCGTGCCAAAATTAACCTGATCTCAACTTCTGATCAGTCACCTCCTGAGTAATTCTGGGGAATACTGTGGATGTGAAACATATTTTCAAAACATTGACAAAACATCCTATAAACTGATTGATTACTAGGCTAATTTTGATAGGACAATTAACTTGATATATAGATTTGAGATAAAGAAGAGTTTTCTCTTGGATAGGATAATGGTGGAGAGAAAGCTATCTGCGGATGATACAAAACTAGGTGGGATTTAGTACTTTAGAAGACAAGTACAAAATTCACAACAATTTTGAAACAAATGGTATAAGTAACGTAACAATATTTATCAAAGATAAGTGAAAAGTTCTACAGAAATAGAAGCCAAAAGTACAAATCAGAATGAAGGTATCTAGCCTGACAAGAATTTTCTGGAAAAACAAACAAACGCTATTGCCATTGATCCCAAAACAAATATGAATTCACAATGTGACACAGCTATTACAAAGCTACTACAATTGCTACTACCGTGTTTCCCCGAAAATAAGACCCGGTCTTTTTTTATTTTTGCCTCCAAAAGAGGTACCAGGTTTTATTTTCGGGGGGTGTCTTTTCCACTCACCTCACAGCGGCAGCATCAACAGCCCCGCCCAGCCGGCCCACTTCTTCTGCATCCAAAGGAAAGGCCTCTGACTGCGAAATGCAGGCCGGAGCTCCATTCTCAGCTGCAGAATGAAGCTGCTCCTTTGGCCAAAAAAGAAGTGGGCCGGCAAGGCAAGTATTGATTCATGGGAAGCCTGGCTGCAATAGTAAGCTCTACCCCCATCCCCACCCTAGCTTGATTTTTAGGTGTGCGCCTCGCTCCAAAACTAGCGCTTATTTTTGGGGTAGGGCTTATATTAGGCCCACCCCCAAAAATCAAGCTAGGGCTTATTTTTGGAGTAAGTCTTACTTTCGGGGAAACATGGTAATGTAGTTTAGCCAGTACTAGTACAAGGATAGTTTGCAATCCATAGAAAGTAAACATTCTTCTTTTTTTCTGCTTTGGACAAATTGTAACCTAGAATATTATATTTTAGCACCAGATCATATTCCTGTTGGGAACCCCAGATCCTTCTATTTATATCAGTAGGCCTGACACGGCATACAATTCTATTTTCTCAGTATTTTATTATGATCATAAAAAATAATACTCTTTCTCAAGTTCTGATTTATTATTATTATTGTGCCTTCGAATCAGTCTTGACTGCTGAGAACTACCCGGACAAATCTCTGCAGTTTTCCTGGCAACATTTTTTAAAGTGGTTTGCCATTGCCTGCTTCCTAGGACTGAGAGAGAGTGACTGGCCCCTAGTCACCTAGTAGGCTTTATACCTAAAATAGGATTAGAACTCACAGTCTCCTGGTTTCTAATCTGGTACCTTGATCACCACACTAAATAGCTCTTGCTTAGTCTATGGAGGTACTCAGTCATCCAGGTCATGGTTGTCCAAAAAAGTGCTTTTTTCAAACAGAAATGGGAGGTGTTTTTTTGTTGTTGTTGAAGACGTTTCACTTCCGTTTGACAAAAGTACCTTTTGGGATAGCTCTAACTTATTTATTAAGCATGAAATAATAGTAAAAAATGTTATAGTGTCAGTTTTACAAACTAATCTTGATACCAGACAGACAATTTGTAAAATGATTTAAAAATAGCTTTTTAACATTAACAGATCCTGGAAATCGTCACACTTCTTTATGATTAAGATTTAAAGCAGTGTTATAAAAAGTTTATCAACCAAGGTTAATTAAAAATCTATATGTTTCCCAAACACATTCATACAGCAAAAGGTAGCATAACATATTTCTGTTTCCAAGACAGTTAATGAGAGCACCATGTCCTTCCACCAAAAAAGGAGCATAAAACTCTATTTACATCACATGTGTATTCTTTGCAAGAATGATGAATGAGCACTTTTGTATTGAAGAGCCAAGCAATATGGTTTTCACCTCTCTGATCATTTTCTGGAAGACACGTTCAGTGAAAATCAGCAAATTGAGAAGCAATAGCTTGTTATTTTCATTAGATGATGCTAAGTGCCTGCTTTACCTTGACCCTTTTCCACACAGCAGCCAAAATACTATTTTCCTGAAAGAGGCCTAACTTTTTTTTTAAGTGCCCGTTACCTCTAACCAATCTCCCCTTAGCTCCAAAAGGCTTTCCAGAATAAGCAAGGGGCTGATTTGCCAAAAGAAAGGGAGGAGATCTGAAAAGGGGAAACGGAGAATCCATTACTTTAGTGAGGCTATATGCTAAAAAACACAAAATACTAAAAATGGACTGCACAGAAAGAATGCCGAGATGAAGCAACACTAAAAGTTAAACTTAATTAGCTGGCATATTGACAGAGAATCCATTGTGCAGTACAGTGAAGCAATCGAAAGTTCAGAGCCTTGGAAATATAATGTTGAAAAACTCATTGATGCTTGCAGGTAAAAATAGACATGTTGTTGGTACATGCCATGATGCTAGTTAGCTCTAGTAAGAAGTTGTATAATGCAGCATATAAACTTGAGCCTTAAAATGCTCTGGGGGGGGGGGGAAACTTCCATGGATAAAGAAATGAGAAAAGTACCAGTAAAACAAGTGCCAAATTCCAGGATGAATTAAACGAATCGTTCATTTGAACAGTTAAAACAAAAGTTTAGAAAAAATTACTCCCCAAATCAATTCGTTAACAATTTACTTTGGCTGAATTCCTACATTTAGTACATCTACTCTAAACTGTCTCTAGGAAATCCAGTCTTGATTAAAAGAAAAATGGAGCAGAAATATTAAAAGTCAGTATATGGACTGATCACTTTCAAAAGGAAATCACAGATCCAATGCTTATGGGCACTCTTTTGAAAAGGTGGATCAAAATGCAACTTAGGCAATATTATTTATATGGACAAGGAAATACTTGGCTCCATGATTTCTCCACAAACTTGAGAGACTGGAAATAAAACAATCTATTACCCTTCCCTTCATTGCAGAGATTAAGCAATCACCCATAGACTGATATGTTTGCATATGTACTGTATACTATATATAGTCATATGTATAAAATATTTACCTGGAGCACAGCCCTGGGCATGTGACTGTTGCATGCATGAAAGTGCTTAATTGGCCTTACTCCAAAGCAATGTGAATCTAAGGCTCTTGCAATAATTCCAAATAGGACCACATTATTACCATTTCATTCTTCTTGGCATTTTTATAAAAAGAAAAATAACCGTCATGAGTTGCAACTGAGTGTATGTGTACCTGTTTCTGTGTGATTGGCATTTAACATTTCAAATATGAAAATGATTGGTATTCTTTGCATTATCTGGGATTATACAAAATATTTTGAATCCTAAATTTCATCTTATCATTAGCCTGAATGGTCTTTATTTAGTCTGCCCCAAAGTGAAATCTTTAAACTCTTCCAGACAACAATTCCCTTCAACTTTAATAACCATCATCATTGTTGAACTGGCTTGATAGAATCTGCAGATCAACTATTTCCACGTACTAAGAAATGGACAAATATTATTTGTTTCCTCCAAGAAAATCAGATCATTTAACAAAATTAGATTATTTGACAAATCAAGCATGAATTTATCGCTACTACTTCATTATATTCTTTTCTCCGATAATTGATGGAAACATACTAGAAGATTCGCCCCTCATTTCATCTTTATAATAGTAGAATGATGTAGGCTCAGACATAGTGACCAATCCCAAAAAACCCTAGTGAGCTTCATAATCACACAAGGAATTAAATCTAATTAAAGAATGTTGAGTTCTTTATGCTGGTCCATCATTTTATTCATTCCAACAATGGGATGAAACCTCGAGGATGTAGCCACAGATTAAACATTAGGAAGAGCTTCTCACAGAAAGAGCTGTCAATCAGAGGAATGTTACCACTTGGAATGATATCTTCCCCTTCTCTAGGGGATTTTCAACAGAATCTGGACAGCCATCTATTGGGGATGGTGAGATGAGCCTGTACTATACAGGAGGTAGATGACCTCTTATACCCAACTCTTTCCTCTGCGGTAATATTCAAGAAAATTCATCTCACATACTTTATTCTTATATGCCTACATTTATAGAAATGGAAGGCCAGGATAGTTCATGTATTTCACCAGAATCATGCTGACATGACACAAATCTTCCACATTTTTTCTTCTTCAAAAGATTTCAGCAGAAATTACCCCAAATAGGTAGAAGGCACATTTTGTTTGAGTTTGGGAATAAGTGTTTCATCCATTCAACAAGTGAGGTGATGAAAAGGAAAACTTGTCAGAAAAAGAAAGGGGACAGACCCATGGAGAAACTCTTGTTGCCTTTTCTAGCAAGATTCTTGAACTTTCTTACACTGTGGAAAACAACATTAGAATCAGGTGGAAAGAAACCAGCCATTAAAACAAAGACCATTTCAAGGCTGCTTTATCGTGTGTTTTTAAACAGAAAGACTTCTCTGAATTCATGGTGACATAGTCACAGTTGAGGGTCTGGGATGAAACACTTCTTGTGCTTCACAAACCATAGATTAGGGTGCTAAGAACATAATAGCTTCATCTAGCTTCGTAGTTTGATTTATATTGGGTTGCCAAATGCATCTCTTGTTTAACTTAGGGGAGGAAAGAATGAAGCTGAGGACAAGGAAGAGGAAGCAAAATAGAAACTATCAAGACAGTGTTATTTAGAACACAAACAATCCAATAGCCTTCTAAAAAGACTTTCCTTGTTTCTTATATCACAGAAGTAGAAAATGTATGCAATTGTTTATGAGAGACGTGGTTATATAAATTGGAGAGAGAAAGAAAGAAAGAGAGAAAGAAAGAAAGAAAGAAAGAAAGAAAGAAAGAAAGAAAGAAAGAAAGAAAGAAAGAAAGAAAGAAAGAAAGAAAGAAAGAAAGAAAGGAAGGAAGGAAGGAAGGAAGGAAGGAAGGAAGGAAGGAAGGAAGGAAGGAAGGAATACTGTCAGTAAAAACATATATCACACTCTTACCATTTTGGCATGTAATCAGCAAATATCGCAAATTTACTCCTTTCAGTCATGTGAAAGTAGCTTGAGATTTTCGCTCCATTACACCTTGGATGAATGAATAAAGATGTGCACTGCTACCTTGTTTAGCTACACTGAATCTCTGGGAAGTGCCATTTTTGCACCAATGGCAATTGAGCTCTGCAAAAGTTAGCTAATTTCCTATTGAAAGTTTTTCCCGCCATTTCCTACAAAGGAACTTTGCTATTAAGACAAATGTTAACCACTGCAGTACTACCTAGTTCACAATACTAGATTCTCTACAGATTTATAGCATTAACTCAGGCTCACAACTCCTGATCCCACATTATCCAAACATTGAGGCATGGGTTGTAAGCAAATTACTTTGATTCCTAAAAGATGTATAATAGATATTCCCAGGAATTGCAGCGCATCATTAAAATATATTGCGATAATATAAAAGAGTAGTAGCAAAAAGAAGAAGTTCCTTCTTATGCTAGAAAAATATTTGTCTCTTCAATAGAAAGGAACAGGATTTTCTCATATCAGAGTACAGTATCAGAAAAAAAAGGGGTAAGATTTCACAGAAGCCAATTATTTAAGAATAGAATCCTAGCCTGAGATATATAAATACCTATCAGTTCAATGGTGCCCCCTACCTGTGAAGTTCTGATTTAGCTCTTCTCTCTCCAACTTAAAAGCCTATTGTTCTAAAATTATAGGTTGTGATAACACCTGCAGGGGTCCACAAAAAGGAATGGTAGAGTGATCAGGGACAAAACTTTTGAGGTTCCAGATTCTGCCTGGAAAACAAGCAGGGAATGGGAGAGGCTGAATTTCAACCATGTCACCAACTACCACATCCTCTTATATCCCTTCCACAGCCAAAAAAAAATAATGCAAGTCACTGATTTCTATTGTAATGTGTAAGCACCTAGTTTGGGGACGGACATATGCCGCTTGCCCACCCCAAGGTTGGAACACACGTGCCGACTCCTATCTTGAGGAGGGGGTTGGATTAGAAGACCTCCACGGTCCCTTCCAGCCCTATGATTCTATGATTCACATATTATAACAATGTCACATCTCCAAGAATCCCCAAAATTATGCCATTTAAATTTGGTAGAAAAACAGCTCTTTTCTGTAGTTTGAGGTTTTGTTTTTTGTGTTTATTCTTTTCTGGAATAAGGAAAAAAATAAACAAAATAATACAAGAACATGTATCACAAGCCTCAGCTTTATTTGAAATACCTATGGATGGATAGATGGATGGATGGATGGATGGATGGATGGATGGATGGATGGATGGAAGGAAGGAAGGAAGGAAGGAAGGAAGGAAGGAAGGAAGGAAGGAAGGAAGGAAGGAAGGAAGGAAGGAAGGAAGGAAGGACAGGTTTAATCCATCTTGATGACTATCACATAAACCACATTCCACCTATAGCCCTCAAGGAGAAAAGGTGCTCCTGCTTGAGAAAAGTTATTTATTTATAGGATTTATATCCTATATATAGGATACGGGATATATTCTATATCTTATAGCTTACATGAGGAACTTCCTCTATTTCATTCCCAGCTGATCCAGGAATGAACTAGAGGAACAACCATATTAATCTCCTCTTTCATACATGGTTGATATACACATGTATATCAAGTCAGGTTCTTCCATCTACAATAATCTCAGTATTGCACATCAACTAAGGATATATTGGTAGCAAAATGTAAACTTTAATACAATTTCTCAAATAAACACCATGGATATGCTGGCCCTATAGAGTGCATCATTGCCACTAAAGATCTACTAGTAGGAATTTGTACTCTTTCTATTGCACACAATTCTTTCCAGGTTTCCTTGAAAACATTTATCACTGTGCAAGGCCATACTCACTCTGAAACCTACCATGTATTTCAGCAATTCTGTAATAATTAGCTTTAAGCCAATTCAAACGAAGATTTGTATAGTTGGCATTGTACCTCCCTCTAAAATCTAAATCTGATTATCAATAACCATATTTTGTACCAGACTGGACAAGGAAAAGAAATTGGGATTGATAAAATATATAATGCAACCTGCATTGCCCTTGTGTGCATGAATCCGATTAAGATACAGCTAATTTTATACTAGAACAAACTACTTTAAAAAACCTAAGAATCTCTGCAAATTAATACAGTAGAAGCAAATAGGGGAATCATTTTGTTATTGTGTACTGGGTAGCTTTCTTTACAAAAAGACTGTCAATTATTTTAATTAAGCAACAGTTCACAGACTACTATCACCAGCTTGCCACGTCCTGCAAGTAAGCTACATATTGTATAATCAACTAAGGCAGAAGAAAAGAACTTTGAGCCAGGGTTAGACCTAGGCTGAAGACATAGTCATATAAGTAATTTTTTGTTGTTGGGTTTTTAGATCTCTAAATTGAAAAGTTGGATTTCCCCCCAGGAATGGTGCTATTGTAAGGTCCTTCTTGTACAACTTTGCAGTAACTCTACTGTAATTACAAATAAGGGCTGGTTTGGCAAGAGTTGATTATTGTAAAGCAGATTATGAGTTTTTCCCCCTGGCCTATAGTGAACTAACTATACACCTATATAACAAAACTATGCAGACCCCAGTAGTAAATTAAAAATGTTAAGATCTAACAAGACATCCACAACTTATTGCTACCTACAGGTTTTGAGCTACAACCCCTAAGATTCTTAGTCAGCATATTCAATATCCATAGTGGTTAGGAATTGTGCAAGCCCAGTAATCTGGAAACTGGAAAAGCCTGAGAGAATACCCATCACTGTCTTAGTGTTAAATAACAATCTTAGCGATAAATAGAACAGTAGTGGAATATCTTCCTCAAAATCAACAACTTGCACTCTTGCACATAGACATTTTTGCCTGCTAGGAACACTAGAGGAAGGCTGGGGCAGATGGAAACTCAAAAGCATGCACGGGCTAGAATATGAAACAGCCTTAAATACATAATTGCACGAAAGAAGCCTGGAATAGTAGTCTTTAGTTTTTCAAGGCTCAGGAAATCTCTGGCCCAACCTGTACTGCAGGAGCCAGCTTTAATTGTTCCTCAGTCCTCCATTCAGCTCTCTTCTCCGTGCCCCTCACCCTGAATCAGCATCCTTTCTCTTCTATTCATTCTCTAGAAGAACTACTGCAGTTCAGGCGGTGAAGACTCTTGAATTACAAGTTGGGCCAGTTTCTTAAAGCAATGTCAGCAGTTAGCATTGGGGAGCATCATGAGACATCCCTCAGCTGCCACACCATCACAGAGGGGACTATATATTAAAATTGCTGACAAAATCTCTCTTACAGTGAGTGTTGCAAGCTATTATTCATTTTCTCCTGCCATATTATACTTTGCTATAATCAGACCAACCTGATTTGGGCTGCTTATTTGTGTAAGTACTTATAGGCATTCTGTATCTAAATGTAATTAATCCTAGTTTTCTATCTTCCCTCATAATATTACATCCAGCAATAAAGCCCTGGGAACAGCAAAAAGGTTCCATTCAGAGGTAGCCATATTGGAATTCCATAGATCAAACAAGAGGCATATTGGGTTTGCATGCAGACTTGTTCAAAACAACCACAACAAACCCCAGAATCTGTAACAACAGTTGATGCTGAGGAACAAACCAAGAAATGAGGGATTTTCCATGCTAATTTGGCTATTTAATTTGCAAGAAATCTTTCAAATGACAAAATATATCTTTTTTCACTGAGATTTCCTATACAAAGCCACTTTGGACTGGCAATGATCCTATGCAAATGATTAGAAAACGTGAGGGCTGCTATGCATGTAGCCCAAGGTCCACAAAAATATTTATGTTGCAAGGAACTCTGGTTTCATGTGAGTTACTTAAAATATTGGCTTGGCACAATATCTTATTGCACTTAAATCAGGCCCATAACAACAGCATGTCACAGAATCATTTTGGAACGTCATTTTAACTAGATATTTCTAAGTAAAAGAAGAATGAACTCCACAGTGGTAAACACTACTGGAGAATCTGTGCATTTGTTGCTGCTCTATCTGAAAAACAGAAATATTGTCACCTTCTTTTGCTGCCACTTCCCCAAGTCATATTTAGTTTAGTGACAGCTGTTTACAGAAGGAAAACCTGCAATGTTAGGCAGTAGAAAAGAGACAATATAGTATCTCATCATAAACTATTTATATTACAATTTTTTTCAATAGCCTTATTAAAAAAACTTTTCAAATATATTGTGGTGGGATCTACAGGGCACAGGACCTAGTTTTTCTAAAAACATTTTATAATATACCATACATACAAACCCTATGCAAAACCCCCTGTTTTTGAAAAACTGCTAGAAGAAAAATGGGTTTTAAAACCTATGCCTGATAGGCCAATAGATGAAAAGTCTCGGTACTAAGCTTCTGTTGGTTGCAAATTTCCCCTGCATTCCTGTGCAACTAAGCTAGAGTTCAGAAGCATCTTTTAAAATAAAATACAGAAGCGGCACATTACAGTGTGAAGTGTTCATCTGTAATGTGTGGCATTAACAGTTTGCCTTTATTTAAGGTTTTAAAGGGATCTGGATGATGTTTTACCACACACAAGGATGTGTGTGCGAACACGGCAGATAAAACTGAGGTGGCTCACAATTACACTCCATTTGGGCATGGAGGTCAACATTTTTTCAAAATGAGAAACCCCTTTATGTCAAATTAACATTAAAAAAAAAATGCAAACCATTTCAAATAATAGATGAACAGCAGCCAAGAAGGAGTAGGTGCTTCTCAACAATGCCAAGCTCATTTTCAACACACAAGATCAAACATTTCAGCTTGTACAGAAAGTTCGCCTGTGACACAGCCAGAGGTCTGCTTTTGGACTTTATCTTAACTTTCCAGGCTGCCTAGTCATGCCTTTACAGCGGGCATCAGGGGCTGGAAAGGCCTATTCTGTGGCAATGAGACCCAGCCTCCCCCTTAGGCACCTCCTGCCTCTTTGAGGAGGAGGAGGAGGAGGAGGGCAGGGAGGCAGAAATAAGAATGCAACCCTCAGGAGAAGCGCCCAAGCCCAGCAGCCATGCACGTCAGCAAGCGGGCAAGGCCTAGGCTGCCACACAGCAGCCACCACCCAGCAGGAGAAGTGACCGCATGCGTTGGGGGGGAGGGAGGAGGGAAAAGAGAGAGAGGGGGGAAAAATACTCTTTACTCTGTATTTTTCTTTGTACTCCCACTGCCTCCCTCCCTCCTGCTTAATCCCCAGGGCAACAATCAGTTATGCAAATTGGCCCTCCCCCACCTCCTTCCACATTCTAGCCTGGCTGGCCTGCATCTGCTCTAGGTCGATTCCCCCCTCCCCAAGAGGAGGCTACCTCCCTATTGTTCAGCTTCAGGGAACACAAACAGTCCCTCCTCCTTCTCCTCCTTTTCCCCCCTCCCCTCCCCTTCATTCCACTTTCTTCCTGCCTATGGAGCATTTCCCTTCCACCCTCCTCCCCCTCCCTTCATACATTTTAAAACCAAGGCTTTCTTTAAAAGCACAGCATCCATAGGTTCTTACCATAAATCATGGTAAAAAATTACAACTCTCTACATTCTGACACGGTAAAAGGGTGCCCTCAAATCATGTTCAGAATATCTCTTCTTTCTCTCTCTCTCTCTTTCTCCTGCGCGCGTGCGTGCGCTTTGTATGGAAAGATGGGGCAGCCACTTGCACAGAGCTCTAGATTAGGATTAAAAGAGGCATCATTTCTCATACACCCTAAAAAGGTTTTCTGTTCAGGTCTGAATTTCAAAAGTTAAATTGTGTTTGAACTGACAGTGTTTCTGTACACACCTTCCTTTTCACAAGCCACTTCAACATTACCTGCAAGAGAGTTGCCAAACCAGCTTGTTAATTATCTCCTTCAGTCCCAGGGAATACATCCAAAAACACATGAATTTCTGCAAGCTATGAAGTTCATAACATATCCAAACCTGCTTTCCAAATGACACCACGTGTGCCTCTATGTAGAAGCATGTGCATAGTACCTATGTATGTTATTGGTAAACTAGTAATTCTGATCTGGTTTCTGAGCACCTAATAAGCAATACCATACCCAAATCACAGGATTAAATCAGGAGTATTATTATAGCAAATATCGAGGAATGGGAAGACAGAAGAGAAAAACTCAGATTTAAATATTCGTTCTTTAAAATGAGTTAGGGCTGTTATAAAACAGCACAAGATTTAAAACCCACAAATGCATCCAAAATACAATTACAGCAAAAGTCACATTGTTTTAAGTAACAGGACTTAATTGTTGAAAAACTAAACCTTTCAAGAAATCATTGTTTTTTTTTAAAAAAAGAAATCTGCCAAGACTAAGATTCTAGAAATCATTTCCCCCGCAAATCACATTAACTATTTGAAAGTTGAGCATGCAAATGGAAGCCCTGTATTATTACTTCAAGCAAATGCTAAGCAGCTTGACTAATCCCATGGTCCATTGGGGCATTCCACCTTTGAGCAAACAGTATACAGATGTAGGTTCTGTAACCTGTGCCTGGACTGAATCATCAATATGCCAAAAAGGAAATCTACTGATATAAAAAAACACTGAAGACTTATAGTGTCAATAACCTCAATTTGTACCCTTAGAACTTCTATCACCAGTGTTATAACCAGCTAGGGCTCCTCTCCAGAAAGGAGAGATGAAGCCTCTAAAGATAAAAAAGAAATGCATTAACTTTTACAAACCTTCAGTCTTTTCATGACAGTTTCCATGAATTAGGAACAATACAGGCAGTAGCCAACCAGAAGATCAGAACAAAACTTTTCTCAAGCCATCCATTCTAAAAATCAAGACTCACCCCCAAACCTTCCATTATTTTTTTTCTCAAATGGGAACAAAACCTGGACATTAAATTAAAAGATTTTTGTGGAATCCAAATAGCAAGCAGGATTTATTTCATTTTAGATCAACACAAGCTCATGACAAGTATAAGACACAGTTTTTCATTGTGAAATTTTGCAGTTTGGAAAGCATCAAACAAAATGCAAGAACCTACTCTTTGTAGGACTGCAATCCACTATAAAGGGTTTAAAGCTAAATAATTGGATGGACAACAGCAATATTTGTGCACAATGCAGAGAGCTTACAGTTACTGTTGAAATCCTCTTATGTGTAATGTAACGCTTGGTATTAAGAAGAGTGTTCCCTCCACAGAAAAAGCTTCACATACAAAGTTCAGAAATTTTCAAGTATTGCCAGAATAGATCCCAGATAGCATCAAAGCAGACCCTGCACATCTTCTGATCTGCCAAATTAAGAGCAGACCATTTTTATTTTTATATAATTCTTCCTCCTAGAGCAATATTGTTCAAATTTGGCAACTTCATGATATGTGGACTTCAATTCCCAGAATTCTAACAGCATGTTCCAGACAGCACACTCCAAGAGAATTTGGGGAGTTAAAGTCCACACATCTCAAAGTTACCAAGTTTGAAAAAGACTGTTCTAGAGCAATTGTAAGATTTGGAAATGTTACAATTAAACCAACATTGCCTAAAAACCATAATGGTAAAAATTAACACAAACATTCGCTAAAAAACAGGAAAAGACAACCATGTACCTGGGTGAACAGATATATATATACAATTATTTTCTGAAAGCTTACAATAGCTTCCAAGTAATTCTTGCAAGCATTAGAATGCATCAAAATTAGGAAATAAGTCTTCCCCAAGCCTAGCCATAAAACATTCTTTTTTGTCATGCTCCTTCAGATCTAAGGAAAGTAATAATAAGCATGTACATGATATACTCATTGGATATTTTTCCCTCAGATATAATTTATCTATTCCTTACAACAGTGGTCCCCAACATTTCGGGCTTGGAGGCCTGGTGGGGGGGGGGGAGAGGGGATGGTTCTGTGTGAGTAGTAGGTGCAGCCTGGTTCCGAACAGGCTGCAGCTAACTAGTGGTCTGCAGCCTGGGGGTTGGGGACCCCTGCCTTACAACACAGAATAAGCCTTCCAACCAAACATCTTAGGCTCAGATTAAGCAACCAAACATCTCAATCTGCATCCAAATATATATGCACTTTTGTCTATTTCTTGTTGCTCTAGCTTTATTATAAAGTACAAGATTAAAAGACAACACTGGGACATCCTGTACTGAATGTATCCCACACTGAGTTCTTCTGACTATGGTCTTGCCTTTATTTTTGTGTAGGGAGAAATGCATCTCCCAACAGAATGATTGACACATAGTTCACAATTCTCATACCTATAAAGAACAACAACAAGGTTAACTGGCAGTACGAAGAGGCTGTGGGCAGACTACCGCTTCCTCTTCTGTTAGCAGCTCTATCAGTGGAGATCTTGGCAGAGTTTCTTGGCATGCTCTAAGGCAGTGTTCTCAACTTTGGCAATGTGTCCAAAGATATGTGGACTTCAAATCCCAGAATGCCCCAACCAGCATGCTGGAATCGAAGTCCATACATCTTAAAAGCTGCCAAGGTTAAGAAACTCTGCTCTAAGAAACTCTTAACAGCTGCCATTTTAACTTCTCATAATTCCCATAATTCCCTGGACCATTCTAGGAAATTAGAATGCAGGTACACTTAACTATCTTGTGATGCTTGGATTCCTGAATAAAATTGGGGGTAGTGGAGGTGGAGGAAAGTGGGGTTAAGTATGGGGACCAGGCAATGACAAGGGAAGAGAGGCCCAATAACTGCCCAAAGAGGCTGAATGTAGACACTATCATTGATTGTGTTAATTTCTTAAACAACAAAAATTCAACTCTTTGATTTAACCATTTTTGGTTATTAGAAATTCTTCCTGTAAATTCTTCTCTTAAAGCCCAGCTTCATGAATCCTGGCTCTAGTGATAAGGGAAAGGTACTTTGCACATGTTCAACATATATACAGACTCCTATGTAAATTATTCTGGTGATTCCTTTGAAGATTTAACAACAATCAATATATATGTGACTCTTGAATTCTACTTCCAAAGTGACTGAGATCAGAAGCAACTTGTGACCTAGCTTATTCAACATGTAAAAATGAAGAACTCCACATAGGAGTTGCTGACTCATTGATTACCTCTTGTAGACAATCCTCCAGAAAATAATGCTATCACCATACATTATTAGAACTATGCAACTCAAGGCTTTAGAGAATCCAAGATTTTCATACAATTCTGATATCCCTGTTTCTCAGTTAATTTCGATTAAATTTGAGGATTGCCAAGAAAGGCAATTGATGGGCTAGTAACTGTTGTCTTTATTTTATATACTGTTTATTTTAAACTGTCAGCTGCCTACAGTCTCTATAAATGAAAATATCATAAGCAGCCCAATAGACAAGCGGCTTAGCCTCTGTAGTTTTTTATCTTTAACAAACTTTTAATGAAATGGGTAATTCTTAGCACATATCTTGGGAGAAATCTGAACCACAAAGCATGAAGTGTAAGTGGTAGGTCATGTTCAGAAGATGTAACCAATACAAAGGATACTGGTAGAAATGTTATGTGCAGCTCAGATCTAATGATGGAAGGAGAGAAGGAGAGAGTGTTTCACTTTTAACCACTGTAAGAAAATGAAACCTTGAATATTTGAAGACAGAAGCCCCAGGTCAAAATAAAAATCATGCCTATATATCACTGTCAGTCACAATCAGCTTTATATGGCACTGCAAATGGGGTTCCTTCTTATCAGAAACAATGTTCTAAACCACTAATAAGACAGTATGGTTTTGGCTTCACTAAAGATTTGCCAAACTCTTGAAAGTTTACGTACACACTATATGTTGACTATGGCCAGCTTCCCCTTTTAACAGTCAGAACTTTTATTCTGCCACAAGTCTGAAGCTATCTTAATGAAATGGCTAAACTACAAACTCTTGCTCAACTCCACAGCATTCACTTCACAAACTTCAAGGAACAGATGGCCAAACCCAAACCTGTGTGCTGGCAGATTATTCATGCATATTTGGATAAGAAACAGATCACACAACTCATTGGCAAGAGTCAAAAGAATACTAGGTATGAGTTATTTGCAAGCATAAAGAAAAACATCCTAGCTTTCATTACGACTTCATGTCAAAATGTAACAATCGTTATTTACTTTCTGCTGGCCAGTATGAGGACCCAAGGCAATTCCACTCTTTATGAATTAAATTTAGATTTTGCTATCTTTTCTTCAAGAGCCCAAAGTAGCAAGCATGGAGATCTTCCTTCATGTAGCCACACAACCTTATAAGATGAGGTTGGATGGGAAAGGACAATTGGTTCAACTGGTTTCCATGGTTAAAGATGAAATTATCCTGAGTCTCCCTGGCCCTAGTCCAATATTTTAACTACTATACCAGGGGTCTCCAAACTTGGCAACTTTTAAGACTTGTGGACCAACTCTCAGAATTCCTCAGCCAGCCATGCTGGCTAGGAAGTTCTGGGAATAAAAGTCCACAAATCTTAAAGCAGTCGAGTTTGGAGACCCCTGTAGTATACCAAACTAGCCCCTAATTCAGGGGTGTCAAACTCGCAACGTCATGTGATGCGACGTATCATGACTTTTTTGCCATTGCCGGCAATGGGGTGGGTGCAGTTTCGCCATGGTGCATCCGGCCCATGGGCTGGCAGTTTGACACCCCTGCCTTAATTCCCTGAAGCTCAAAGCTGGATCCATTTATTCCTGGCCCCACCACTCCTCTCCTAAGGGATTCCCATCTCAACAGCAGGAAGGAATGGGGCCTGACAGAATGGAGTGTTAGAAAGCTTGGGCATCTCTCATTTCTGTGCCCCTTGAGTCCTATGTCCCAAGAATAACTGCTCTTCGCCTTCGTATCCGAGTACTCAGAGTCCTAGAGGCAAGCAAATCATCTTTGCAGGGCAGATCTTTCTTCCCCAATCAACAAAAGCAGGGTTGTTCTTGCAAATGCTCCCAACATTTGCTTGCTCTCACTGCAAAAAGTCACAGCATTATCAGGACAGTGGCTACTTCTCCTCCTTACTCCTCCCATCCTGCTGCTTCAAGAGCTTAACCAGGGAACATGTCATCAGCCATAAAGGATTTCCCTCCCCCACGGTAGCAATAAACCAACAGCTCTTCAGTTTAAAGAGACAGCATCTTTCCAATCTGCCCATTTGTTGTTTGTGCACTGAAAATAAACGGGGGAGGGGGAGAAGAACAGGAAACCTCTTTTCTTGCTTCCCCATCCACCCTTTGGGAGCTTATAGTCTGCCAGGTTGATCTATAAGACAAAAAATATCGTCTCCAGTGGTGTTGTGGTTATGATTAGCTACTGGCGCGATCAGAGCTGCAACCCAACTCCAAAGGCCTGTCCATCTCACTGAAATACACTGGTGGCCCGATTGCAACATACATTCATGTGTTTATTGTCTGTTTACTCAGAACCTGAGGAACAGGTTTTGCAGCCCGTCATGGCAGATGTTATCTGAATCTCACTTCAGCCTTAGCTGCTGGGAAGGACTTGCTGACTCATGGAAAAGGCCTGTGGTTGATTTCAAATTTACCTAGGTCTTCTCAGAAGCTGCACACTCAAGAGGGGAGGGAAGAAGGGATGACTTCCAAATCCCTGAGAATGAAGCCAGTTAAAAAAAATAAAATTCAGGATTTAACCTGCTTGCCTTTCAAACATTCAGCAAATGCAACAAGATAACCCATGCACCATGCTTGTGTGCGTGTGTGTGTGCGTGTGTGTTTACACGGGCAGACCTGGGAGCCATTTGCTGTAAATGGCAACAGCAAAACTACTGGGCTTGCCATCTGTCCCTTAAAAACAAATGTAATGAGTTTGCTTCTAAATGCTGCAGCCCATTCCCTTTGCCCTTCCATATGTGACTGAGACTACAGAACTGACAGGCACAAAGCTTTAAAGCTGTACAGAAGGATGCTGATCCATCACTACCGTAGAATTTTATTTCCAGGGAAATGCAGCATTGTTTTTAAAGGGATGTTTTGGCTTTCCATGTTGTTACACAGGCACAAGTGCACCTTTTACCCAATTAATTTGCTTACATTAAGAATACATTTAAACACATTTGATCAATCAAGACAGTGTTCTCGGTTAATTGGAGAGATGATTATTTTTAAAATGTTTTTGTGCAAATATTTACAAACATCACACCAGTGACAGGCTGTAATGTTTGTAGGTAGCTGAATTAAAGCCTTTGTATTAAGCACAACAGCAGAAGCCTATCTTGGTTCTCATGCAGTAAAGAATGGCTTCTGCTGCGATGTTTGATTTTGGCTTAGTGTGTTGTGCAAATCCAGTCCATTCAATAAACTATAGCTTAGTGCAATGGATAAACTAGGCCATAGCCTCCTTTGAGGTAGAAGCTGCAAGATGCATGAGCCCTGGCTGTGATTCATCTCCAACTCACACTCTGGGTTTATGCATGCTGGTAGCAATGGAAGATTGTGCAACAATTCACCTTTAAAAACGCTTCCTGTTATGCCAGTGGAAATATGCCCTATATCCTCCATTCCCAGCTTTTGGAAAATGGAAGAAGCCATCTTTCCTTAAGTATAGTTGCACAGAGAGTTAGAGGGAAAGGGGGGGGGAATGACTGCTAGGGAAAAAAGAATGAAAGGCCCGTTGCTGTCCTTAAAGACGAATTCATCTAAGTCTTCCTCAGAATCTGATCGTGCAGGTAACTAAGTGGTTTTTCTCTGCTCAGCTTTCATTTATTTTCCCTACTTTTCTCTATCTTTTCCCTGTTACTTTTTTAACAAGCTTTTTCTCCTATTCTTTACCTCCTCTGCCTCTGCTTCACTTCTAAACACCTCTCTTATGGGCTCCTCCCCTTTACTGAGACTACTGTCCCAGAAATCTTAACCCTTGCCAAATAAAAGCCATGCACTTATTTGATGATTAATTCAATTTATGCAAACAAAACCAACTGATGAAAATAGTAACTGAAAGTAGAATTTGTTAATTCTTGGAACAGGATCTGAAGATGATTTGGAGGTTCCTTTGATCCACCTTTGACTTGCTTTGCAAATGCCCTTATGTTACATTTTTAGACATTTTGATGCAAATGTTGTCATTTTTAGAAAGAAAAGAATTAATGAAGAAATCAACCAGCTTTATTTCCAAAGATGCATCCAATTTAGAATCTGCATGGTATATACCATTTTTGACTGTAAGCCTGCCTCCAATAGCTTTTATTTACCTAGCAAACCATTGGTTCTGATATATTATGCCTACATCTTCATAATATTAATTCTTCCAAAACAAATGATACATATTTTGTGTACATGCATGCCAGCTTACGTAAAGAACCACATGATTATCCAAATTTCTTTCAGATGAAAAGTTCAAGGAAAACATCTGTAACCATGTCTCGAGCTAATTTACTATCAGGAACAGTCACAACCAAGTAAGATGGACCAACCGTTTGATCCTGGCAAGACAACTTTTCGTGTTTCTTTGAGATATGCACCCTCTGACTAATTCAAGAAGACTATGACGTGTCACTTATCTGTCTTCTTTATATTTCTGTAGTCAAGTCTGAAGCAAGTCCTAAGTTGCCATTGCTCCTTGTAGCAGACAGTGGGAAAGCATATGCAGATCAGAGGCCCCAGTCCTATATCTACTGTATTTATCTGCCTGCCAGTAAGCTCTATGAACTCATCCATATGACTACATTTTTGGCAATGGCCACTTCAGATGATTAAAAATGTTTTGAAAGGGTCATAATGGCTTATACTCGCCTTATACGTTTACCTCCTTCAAGCAGGATTTCCTAAGGGTTTGACCACATAGAAAATCTGTTTGAGCCCACGTTGCTGTGGGAGAGAGAAGGCATGCACACCCCCTGAGAAACAACTCCTCTTTAAAACTAGTTGTCATTCTTCTGAGAACTGTCATCCACCTGCTGCCTACATTTTGCATAGGATGAAGGTGTCCATTCCACTCCCTTCCACTTTTATCCCCAAATTTGCTATTCTATGAATTGAAAAAAGCAGTGGGATGTTCAAAATAAAGCCATTTGAAAGAGAGACATGCATATACAGATCAGAATTGTTTAAAAGATACAAAATACACAATCCCCAAAACAACTTTTCCAAGTAATCTCCCAATTGGCCTCTCTGACTTCAGAGGACCAAACTAAATGGTGGAATAGTTGTGTTTGTTATGATGTCACGGATAGGAAAGAAGGCTGGGAGTTGCAAAATGAGAGGAAATGAATTTAATGAGCCAAGGCGAAGTAGACAACTTCAGATCTCCTAAACCCCTAGCCTACCTGGCTGATCTTGGATGAGATCAAAAGAATGACACCAGGCCAGTACATGGATGGGACACCTCCACAGACATGTTGGAACTAAGGCAATGGCAATAATACTTATGTATTATTTCCAAGGAAACTCCATATCCATGTCCATGAGGTCCCCCAGAATCAAACATGACTCAAAACTATTTGACATGAAACATCTTTATTTGTAAAAGTTACACCCAATTTGTTTTAGCTGTTCTCTTTCTTTCTCACAACCTATATAAACAAATGTAGCCATTACCATCATATCCAGTTTGACAGAAATATTAAAGCACGTATATACTACTTCATTCTCAGGTATATAATAATAGCAGTAGGCAGTGTGGCATCCTCCAGTTATTGTATTCTGCTACTTTCGCAACTCCACACTGGTCTGGGCAGCTGAAATCTTGAATACCAAGGATGGGAGGGGGACTGCCAAAGGCGCATACTAGCATTTTACTAGCCTTCCCTCATTCTTTTACCAATAGCACCTAAGATAAGCAAGTACTTGTTGCAGCTTTTAACATAGAAGTCCAGTAATACCTCAAGGTACTTTGCAAAAATGCTTAAGTTTCTGCCTGACAGAAAATGACTTTGAGATAGTCTTCATAAAGAAAATTCAAGTACAAAACAACAGTTACTGGATTCATCCATTAACAATGTACTAAGATTTACCTTTTGTGTTCCTAATGCTTAGTGATTCTAAAGTCTTTAAAGCAAAGTTTTGTTCAGTTGCATAATTCCCTTATCTAGTGTGTTCCTTATTAGCAAGCATTCGGGAATGGAAAACCAAGTTTTGCATATTTTCTGCCTGCCTAAAAACTGTAGAATCTGGCTAATCTTATCTTGGCCCTTAAGTAAAGCAAGGCCCTGGTGAATACAGTACTTGAATGACAATGACTATCAGGGAATATCAGGTTCATAAGCTGTACTAGGAAGCCAAAAAACATCTCATGGGAAGACTACATCAAATCATTTTCACACTGTTGCCAGGAAAATGACATGGCTATATCCACCCAGACACCAAAAGTCTGAGTAGAAAGCAACTTTTCCTTTACCTTACTTTCTTCTAAAACCTGCTGCTGAAACTCTTATTAACACTAGGCCACGATTTTACAGCAGTGATCTCCACCCAAATCTTGCTTTGCACAAATAATTACATTACTGCATCTTTTTAAAGTTGCTTTACTGAATTATAAGCAAACACATCTGCCACCCGCTTTGAGATTAAGGTTTCAAAGACCGAGTAAATGGAGTACATCAGAAAAACCAAAAGGATTGTATTGAAATGAGACACAGAAAATGCGCTACAAAAAAAGTAGGATAAAATCCAAGCTTCCGAGGTAAGGAAGGAAATGATCAGCAGAACAGGAAAGTCATACTCATATTCACACACGATGCACCAATTCAAGCAAAAGCTTCATTGTCAGCTTTCCGAAAGGGAAAGAACAATTCCTCCTTACTTCTCCTCATTCCTGCATGATTGGGATAGGAACACGAAGCAAAGTCTTCCTTAGCTTTTGTGTGTGAATGGCTTTGAGCTTCTTTGTTCCTCTGAAAGGACAGGCAGAAAGGAAATGAAGGAAGGTTTACAAGATTTGTATTTACTCAGAGCTACAAATCTGTCAGCAGCTTACAGGCACACACATACATACACACACCCCTTCACAAACTTCTTTTTCTTCTTGCAGGGGTGGAGCTGAGGTCAACTCAGAAGGACAAAATGCATTCAGAGGCCACCACTAGCACAGCCAAAGGAACAAGACCCACTGTCCTGAAGCAAAATGGTGTGGATATGTCTGTGAGAGGGGAAAACGCTGGAGGGAGGAGAGATTTACACGTGTTGTGCAAAGGTGTGCACCTGCCTTGATGAAACATAATGCTTTGAAGTCAGCCGAACAGTACTTTTTGAGATGCATTTTTTTCCCCCAAAACCTTATTGAAAATGGTAGAATAAAGGGGGAGAGCAGAGGAAGACTGGAAGGGAGATGATTCACTTTGATGTCACCACCATCATCACCACATCCGTTAGCTAAGACTGTTTTGTTTGGTCATACAATTTGCCTCTAACAAACAAGCCATACCAAGAGCATCAAAAGTACAACTGAACTTCTGAGTCAGTACTGTATTGTAACAACCACCGGTCCTTTGCCTCCCACAAGTATTTCCTCTCTCCCTAAACAAGTACCGGTACATCCAGCAGCTGATTTGTTAAATTGTACATTTCAGCATTAAAAAAACAACAAAAAACAGTTATCCCCGGCCTTCCTCAGAAAGAAAAGGCAAAAAGAATCAAGTGAGGCTCATCTTCCATTGCCCTTAAAGTAAATGGTCAACAAAAATTTAATTAATTAATTAACTCAGCAGAATTTAATTAAGCCTTTTCTCCCTGACATCTCCCTCCCTCCCAATTCCAAGGCACTGACCACAACCTATGGGTCTAACCCAGGGGTGTCAAACTGCCAGCCCGCAAGCCGGATGCGTCACATGGAAGCCGTGCCCACCCCATTGCCGGCAATGGCAAAACTGTCCCGATACGTTGCACGACGTCACGTGACTTCGCGAGTTTGACATGTCTAGTCTAACCCAACTGAAACACTTCCTAGATTTAGAGACAAAACTTTGGAGCTTTTGTGAAAGCAACTACATTTTGCTTTGTTTTTTTTTCAAATCGACACCGCATGTTGTGAGGTGGGGGTAGTGGGGGGTAACGTCTGTTTCCATTTGAAACTGTCAAAATTAGCATGCAGTAATTAAAAATCACACCCTTTCTCTTAATAACCTAACCAGCATGATACAATCAGGTTGTGCCAACTCTTTAATCTAATTGACTAATTACAGATTTTAATTTAGTCAGTTACTGAACAACTGTTGACAATTTGTTTTCATTAGGGACAGACCAGGATAAATATTTAGGCTCCCCAATCACAGGGACTATAGCGTAAGAGCTTTGCCATGACCTCTTGATTTTCCTGCTTTGAGGGTTTTGTCAATAACAAGTTTTTTTTTTAAAAAAGGAGCAACTGCTTCCCAACAGCCATCCACTCTTGCAGCTCCAATGCAGTTCAAATAACTCTTTACCTTAAGAACATGAGTTCATTTGGATGACAAATAGGGACCTGCTTCAAAGAGACAATCAAAGCTTTTAACACAGCCCAATCTTATCCCAAGAACACAGATGAATGAGGGTGTTTTAATAATGCATTTTTTATTTTTCCACAGTAAAAGTCACCGCCACTGGTTTATCAACCAGGGATTATTATGAATGAAAAGCGATTCAAACAAAGTTCATTTTTAAGGATAGGATTTGAGTGTCTACCTTGGAATAATGGATCACACAAGATTCCCTCTTTCATAAAAGAGAAAATTCTGTAGCTTCTTTCTCAAATTAACACGGCTTGTGAAAGGACCTATATTTCTATTCAGAAAAACATGCACCTGCATTGTTTCACAAACATTTAACAAGGCATACTATAAGTCTTAGGCATATCTCTTCTGCATTCTTTTTTTTAACAAAAAAAATGTGGAGGAAACCTTCCTTACAGCATCCTCTTCCTTGTGAAAAGGTAAGATTGCTTTTCCTCGATAAAATTAAACATTAACAAATGTTATATATATATATATATATATACTGGCGGTCCCAACCCCCAATCCGTGCACTGGCACTGGGCCATGGCATGCCAGAAACCGGGCCGTGCAAAAAAGCAAAGCCCATCTGCGGGATGCAGGCAGCATGCGAAACCACGCCCCCTCTGGTCCGCGAAAAAAACCCTCCCCACAGAACTGGTCCCTGATGCCCAAAAGGTTAGGGACTGCTGATATATACCATGGTTTGTACAGTAAACTGAAACTGTAAAGCACCCAATGCTAAATAGATTCCTAGATCTCTTAATCTTTCTAGAGCAATCTTCCCAAACCAGTCATTCTCCCAAGGAATTGGGATTAAATCTCAGAATTGACTGATTAATGGGAATTGTGAACGTTTTGATCCCCAAACACTCAGGAAGTATCCTATTATTATTGTGAGAGACAGAAGATTTTTAAGACCTAACCCTACCACAATTTTTTTAGCACAAGCTTCCATAGATTGCATTTGTAAACCATCACCCCTCGTCTTGTGCTGGTGTACTAGCCTTCAAATTAATTTCCTGCAGAAACACCCTGCCACCCAACTAAAAGACTAGATAAGATAGGGATTAAGAGTTCTACTTTTTTATTAAGTATTATTTTTATTTATTATTATTCTGTGACTTTCGACTCCTCTGCACATCCATGTAAGTGGAAAATACCTGAATAAGGGTAAACAAACGTAGGAACACATATCACATTTAAATCAAGATCAAACTAAACTAACAATTGTTTAGAACAGTGAGAGCTCAGTCCATGACTGAAAGCACACTAAGTACAACATTTGTACAAAGCAGAAGAGGGAAACATACAGACACTGGAAACACCAGTTAAACAAAGCTTGCGTGGTAATGCAATGCAACAATCTGCATTGCTGTTGATTTCATAGCTTTCATTAGTCATACCAGATACATCTGCCCTGAACGCTTTATAAACTTTCAGCCCGTGTGCACGTGTTTACCCGTCTCCAATAATATCTATTACTGTCCACTTGCTCTTGACATTAGGAAACACATTTTGAAAATTAAAGATCATAATTATTTATATGCTACTCTCCCCCGAGACTGTTACCAAACTATTTCCAAAAATACACATCTATATAATAATAATAACAATTACTACTACTACTAAGTCAGTAAATAGATACTAATAAAGAACTATCTCTTCACACAATACCAAATGAAACAATACAAAGAAGCTGACTTGATACAAGAGCTCTTTACACAGATATTAAAATTTGCTATACTCAAAGGTCGACTATAACCGAAAGACAACATAGGCTTCTCCAAACACAGATTCACATCCTTACTCTTTACATACTCCTTCTCAGCCTTCCCTGGACCTTTTTTTTTTTTCTGACCCTTTCTCCATCACTAATTTGGGGAGTTAAGTATATCAAGTCATTAAAGTCACCAACTTTGATTGTGTACTCAGCTGCTTACTACCTGTTTGTATGATATTAGCACATTAAGCCCAAAACCTGATCTTTCTTCAAGTACTGATTAACTAAGGTTGTAACCCTAATAAGCTCTGCGAACAGAGACTTACTTTTGAGTAAACAAACATAAGAATGCACTAATGCTCTCCACAAATTATGTTGCTTCTGCTGGACAAAAAACTTGCCTTTAATTTTGTATTTCTCCCTGCAGTGATGTGAATAGAAGCAGTTTGGGCAAGTGGATTCTGGTTTATTGTCAATGCTTCTCATACTGGAAAATATGGGAAATATCATCTGAACAGGCCTAGTATTTACTAATTAGCATTTCTTATGCTTCAAACAACAGTGCTTTATATGCATCGAGTTGGGTTGCTATCTTTCTTTTGATATTTTCCCCATTTCTTCCACCATCAGCAATTCTACCAACTAGAGCAGCGGTCCCCCAACCTTTCTGGCTTTGCAGACCAGTGGTGGTCGTGGGAGACAGAAGGGATGGTTCTGTGCAAGCAGCGGGGGTACGTGCGCTTGCAGCTCCATTTGTGTGAGTGGCAGGCAGCTGCACCTGCTGGTGGCACACTCGCGTGCACACCCACTTGTGCAAGTGGAACTGCATGCACTCACCTGCTGCTTGTGCATTGTGAATGGGCCATGGCCCGGTACTGTTTCGCAACCTGGAGATTGGGGACCCCCGAATTAGAGCATCGGGGACATTCCATGGGGGTCGGGCACTGTGTATGCTTATGCGTTTTGTCTGTCTACCAACCATCTAATAAGCAGAAGCATATAAATCTATTGCCCTATAAATGCCCAATTGTGGCTTTAAAATGTAGAACAAAAGAAAATTAAAATCAGTAACAGTTCTTAAATACTTCTTTCACTTGTTTTAAACCATGATGTTGATTTCAATCAGATGTTTTTCATTAAGAATAACAAAGAACAGCTCTGCCATTCGCTTATTTATTTCATGCTCACTCCTAAGTTTTCTTTACAATAATTTTTTCCATTTATCAGCTATGTCAAGTGGGTGTGAGAATTACCCTACAGATTATTTTTTTTTAATATGGAGCTTGTTCTCCACAGATAATATGCCATGTGGGAGTTATACTCAGAAGACAGCAACTGCCAAGGACATTAAGGCAAGCATTACACAAGATGCTTTAAAAGTCATGGCCCCAAGATCATAGATTCAGTCCACAAAATTTTATTGTCAAGTTTCCTTAGTAACATGTTTCAAGAATCACTCCGCTAACCTTCAGGGGAGTCCTAAGGAATTCATTATATCGAACAAAACTGAATTCTGGTCTAAATGAAAAACATGCTACTAGGAATGCCCACTACAAAAGTTTTAAAAAGTGTTGCAGTTTCCTTTCTCTAAACTTTCATATATTTAAGTGAAAGGAGAAACCTAGACCAGAAAGTGAAATTTGAAACTGTAAAGGGAAGCCCCAAGCACCTTACTATGAATTCTCTTGTGTATCTTAAAGGAGTCATAAGAATGATCGTCTCATTAGTCACAGTAGTACCTTGAAGATCACGAAATTGAAAAAAAGAAGAAAGGCTCCTCTGATTTCAGACTAAGTAAGGCCAGTTTAAGCATGATGATAATCCACACGTTATCCAGATGCAGAAGGGGTTGTTCATCCCCCTTAAAAATCTTAAGGTTGAAAGGCAGGATAGGAAGAAACTCAAGAGAAAGTTTCTATAGTTATTCCCAAAAGGGTTCTTATTAAGCCATAAACAAGGTACAACATTCAACATAAACAGTGGCATGACCATTTAACACAGAAATTATGTTTTCCAAGGAGAAAGGCTATTTTAATTGCAAACTCTGCAATTGTTTATAAGAACGGAGTTACAGTTTGCACCTTCTACTCCCACATAGCATCTGTACCAGGTTGAAAACTGAATATCCATTTAAATACTTCTCCACATTTTTCCCCGTGTGCCATTTCTTTATTTGCAAAGCAGCTAGCACACACCTCACTCAACCAGATGAACACGTATATCATTCTGAGTGAAAAAGGTACAAGCTCTTTGGCAGTGCTGAAATGGGAATGGAAAAATCATATCCAAGAGCACGCTTAAAGCAAAGCAATGCTTACTGCTGATAGGGGAGTTCAAAAATCTATTATTCCTGGTGTGGGAGGCTTTGAGCATACCTAGTTGCTGATATCTGCTCTTAGTAAATGGAATTAACACAGCACTTGTTAATTGCCAGGCTATCGTACTATTTTCAACTGAAACCGATCTCCAGAGTTATGACAGCTATGAGAATCTGAAATGCATGTGTGTTTCATGTCATGGCGGGGGAAGAACCGTTCTGAAGAATGCAATTCTTGTCACGTTCTCCTGGCAATTAAAGTTAAATCGTGTAGAAAAAAAAATATTTATGTCACACCTACTGCTTTTGCAAGGAATTATTTATATTATAATTAACTTTTCTGATATAAAACATAGGGAGGAAGGATTTTTTAAAAAGGCAGTGATGTCTAATTTATTTTAAATGCTATTTTGCAGAGCCCAGTAGGCAGATTCCATTTCCAACAATCTCCCAATCTATGTAACGAACAGGCTGCTGCTTTAACGCACTCTACGCTTGTATCTAAAAGGCCTTGATTTTCATTTTTTTTTAAAAAAAATAAACATTTAAAATAAAGATTTTAGAAATTCCTAAGATACATCTTATAAGACACATACTGCTCAAAAGGAAGCTACTTCTGGAAACCTCTACCTGCCGGACAAGTGAAAATATCATCTGTTGACATCAATTTTGAATTTTTGTGCCGTCTCTCAAAAGTTCCACTCTGAGGAGCCTGTGCAGACAGAATAATGCCACAAAAACTACGTAGCGACAGTCAACTAGATTTAAGTTCATTTTCTGTAGCTGGAGGCCAAAATCGACTAAATTGGTTCTAGTGATCAAGTTTTCTGCAATTCCCCATTCTGTGTATTAGCTATTTGACAGAAATTCACTGCGGTATTTAAACTGGCAGTCATCACAGCTAACTCAAATTGTATTGGCTTTCAGAGTGTTGAAACGGTGAACTGCAATCATCAATCGGCCAATTCCAAGATAACGTGGTAGTTGAAATTCCCTGTCATGCTGTACAATCCCTTTGTAGCTCACTAGCTCAGAAGATGCACAATAAAACCAGCAACAAGAGTGTCTGGCAATGCTACCACAATGTAATACGAGTGTGCCCATGAAGGGGCTTTGCCCAGAAACAAGATAAAGGCAACTGTGCCAACAGTAGTAAAACCTCCAGAGAAAGCACAGCATTTTCTTTTGGAAAACAAATATACAGAAACACTGAAATTGAAAGCACATTTTGGATTCTGGGTCTCCCACTCACCCACCCACCCACCCACCCACCACTCATTGACAATTTTGCAAATCACAGATCACTGAAAAACCACATCAAAAACACTAGAGGGGTTTCCCCCCCCATCTCTACACTACTGTAAGATACTAAGATAAATGGACCTAAATATTAAACTTCAAATTACTTCAAATTACATTTTAATAACTAACCAATGTGGATTTTCCCCCATATAACTTTATTATAAAGATTTTAATAAAGAAAGATAAAAAGTAACGGAAACTAATAATTTAGAAGAAGGAAAAGAGAAAAAAGACAAAGCCAAAAGCGCAGGGGCAAAAAAGAAAGCATAATAATTTCTTTACAGTAGTTATATGTATACATATAAATTTACCTCTTACTCTGTAGTTATAGCCTAACTTTCCTATTTTTCTATAATCTATTTTTTTCCTATTCATCAAAAACGTATCAAAAATGTCCCTTTCTGTTTTAGGCAAAAAGTTTATAATGTGTGTTTTCCAAACATTTAAATTAATCCAAACACATATTAGAGTTATTTTTGTACAGTTAACTGGGCAATCGGGAACTTTTCTGGGTCTGATTCTAAGATGATGGAAGCATCCTGACTGAATAAGTGAGCATGGATTTCTTTGCACAACCGCACTTTATCCTTGCGACATCCAGATTTCTACCTGTAGGAAAACCTGTTCCCAGATTCTCGTGCCTGTAGCAAGCAGGATACAATGAAGTGCAAAGATTCTTTTTAAAAAAATATTGCTTTCCATTTACAAAGAAAAGAGTGGAAGAGGTTTTCCTCCAAAGCATACTGACTTCCCATTCGTTTGGTATGTGGTTTAAAGCTGGTGCTTTTTCTCCTAGTGCTCCTTGCATCTCAATGAGAAAAATTCTTAAATCGGTACAGGTCAACGATCTGAGAACTCTTATGAATAAGACACGTGCATGCAAAAACCAACCTCAAGCTCATTGTTGGGAGGGTTTTTTTTATAAAAAAAATTTAAAAATGTTCTTTGGGGAAATTGCTTGTTGCTCCTGCTGCTTCTATTATCATATAGTTATACTGGGAAATGAAATGGAAGTTACACAGCATGCAAGTCCTGTTATAGAAGCCTCTAATGAAGCATGATTTCCCATTCTTTGAAGGATGTATTCCCCAGGCCTACTGATCTGGAGAGATTTGCTTCTTAAGCATTCAAGTAACCACACCTCAGCTATAAACAATGGGAAAGAAGCATGCAAAGAAGGGAGGCCAGATTTTCAGTGTGTTTCAATATACCCAGAATGTCTATCTTTTTCACACAGAAAGCATTAGGATTTCTCTCACTTTGCAAGCACGTTCTTTTTGTCTCCTGCCAGGTGATTCTCTTGATAAATAGTCTCTAGCGGAGTAGAGAACTCTGCAAACACCTGAAAGATAAATCTTTACACTGGGAACCATGCCTCTGTACAGAAGTAACTGAATAGCAATTAACCATCCGTGGCTTTTGTCCATCATTCTGACAATCTATAATAGCTGTTTAGTTTGACCACATCCACGTGCACAGCAAAACCTTTCCACCTGTAAAAATGGTTTTTTTAAGAGCATAAGCAGCAACAGCTGCTAACCCATCTTTCACATCAAGCGACCGTTCAAAGTCCCATCTTCTGCCATTCCAAACCATGCAACCAACTGTTTTCTCATACGATTAGAAACCTGAATGGATCTTCACTCACTGATAATTCAGAAGGCACAGCACTTATTCTACCTACCACCTTATGGTGTTACAGGCAAAGAGAATATGGGGGGAAAGATCCTAGCTACATGTCAGGCCAATAAGTAACTACCTTTATAATTCAAGGTTCTGATTTGCCGGACATTGGCAAGAACCACCCACAGTTGAAACCTGATCCAACTTCCCCTAGGAGAAGAATAACCTGGGATTATAAATCTCGTCATGCTCCTCCCATTCACCAGAAACTGCCTTTTTATCTTTGTGCCCTCCCAAACCAAAGGAATACTATTTCTGTAAAAGCAGAACAATCCTGAAAATAATTTACAGCAGATGGAAACAAAACTCCCTCAAATGTATTGGCCTGTCTGCCCTTTATGTGGACACAGCAACTATAAACCATATGGCAAGGTTTTTAACATGCTCCTGTATTATACCTTGCTTGAGAAAGTGTGTGTAGCAATACGCACACACAGATAAAACTCACACACCACTAGACTCCAGTTGGTATATAATGGCAAGCATGCTACATATTGCTTGTTGGAAAGTATTAATTCTAGAGAGAGGTAAAAACATCTTTACTGCTTGAAATATCAATAACCAAAGCCAAGACAGTTATGAAAATACATATTAACCATCTATTTTGTGATCAAGAGGACTTTTAAAAACAAATAGTATAGCGAAAGGATGAGAACAGGAAACAAAGTCTAAAAACGTAAAGTACTTAGAAGTGTTACAAAACTGTATTTACACTGAGAATTTTAAAAACCTCAATGAGGATTGTATCTATTTGCTGTAAGCTTAAAGCAACATGTATTAAAGAAGTTTATGTGAATCATCTAATACACTCTGGCCTATTATTAGAATTATTACCAAGCTAAAAAAGATTAATTTCTCTAAATACAGTAAATCCTCAGACACTATTATAAGGCTGCTGCTAATGTAGCATTACTGAATTTTGCATGCCAGCGCTACAACTCTATACCTTATGCCAGCCTTCCTCAACGTTACATCCACCAGGCGTGCTGAGATAATCATCATCAAATTCCTAGCCAGCCTGGCCATGAGCTGTGAACTCTAGAGCCACAGAATGCAAGAAGAGGAAAGACTCCCTTCATTTTTGCCTCCTATTGGGTTTTTTACCACAACCACACTTAAATATTATATTAAGAAAATCCTTCTTCCCCATTCATTGGGTCTTGTAACATCTTGACTGCTGAAGAGCTGTGAGAAAGCAAAAGCTTGCATAAATTTGAGTGGTCATTTGAGTGGCTGTAATAAGAGAAACCCTCTATGGAATTCTGGCTTTTTTTCCCAAGTAACTAAGAAGCCAACAGGTTTTTTTTTTTTAAAAGAAAAAACAAACAAAATTAAGCCATATTGCATATGGAATAGCTTTTAACTCCAAAGTATCTACAATCAGCAGATGACCTTGAATAAAACCAACAACTAAACTATTAAGTTCCTGGTCCCTATGTGTGGTATAAAGAGCTAAAGGAAGAAATATTTTTTTTCAAGCATATTAAAATAAATAAATAAATAGAAGTTAGGAAATAAAAGTGAGGTGGCCATAGCTGAAGAGAAGAGGCTTGTCCCAGTTCGTTTAATTCCAAAAGCAATACTAATCTTTTTTGCCAATCACACAAAGAACCAGTATTTATTCTAGGAGAGAAAATAAAATATTATTCCCCAAGATCTGTTTAGACTGAAGTCTCCTTCCTACTGCTGGCACTTACGCAACAGAGCCAACTATTCCAAGGCTGGACATGTAAGGAAAAATCATGACAATAAGGAGATCAGGTCTCAAGCATGTAAGCGGTTGCCCTGTATAGCAGGGGTATGCAACTGTGGCTCTTTTATGACCTGCGAACTTCAACTCCCAGAATTCCTGAGCCATCTATGCTGACTCAGGAATTCTGGGAGTTGAAGTCCATGGGTCGTAAAGGGGCCATAGTTGCTCACCCCCTTTCTATAGCAATAGCCACTCTGCTCCAGCATTGTTTCCCCCAGAAGTACGCAACTGTAGGAAAGGACTTTCTTGTCTTCTATTATTGATCAGAAACCTACTAGCATCTTCTGTTAAAAAAAAAAAAATCACTAATAGACTATCCTGTCTGTCAAAGTTAGATATGCATTATATATTGGTTTACAAATTCACTACTTTGTTCTGGCATTCTCAGACTGATTTCCCTCTTCCCATCCCTAGCATATGTATAGTCTTTTTTTGTGAATCATTCTAGGTTCCCATGTCTTCTCTTTTGACTGAGATGAGACACTTCAGGAGACAGTATTTTTCTAAGCAGCAAGATAAATGTATCTAAATACATGTTTTAATCACTTTCTTCTTCCCTTCTCAGGAAATTTCTCTCTGTGGGGGAGAAACATAGGTTGCAAACCAAAGCACATTTTTCAAAAGACTGAGAGCTAAGTTGAGTGTCACTATTTATTTTAAAACAGGACCCAGGCTGTTAATTAGCACATGTCATTGCAGTGCACACACTTCTTTTAAATGAAAGCTACTGTTTCTGCATCAAAAACAAAAATCAGAAAAATAACTTCTAAGACTATTCTCTGTTGAATACAACAGTCCCTCTAGGAACTTTGTCAGAAAGAAAAGAGAAAATAAGGCTAAGCATCCATAATTTTTCTAAGAGATAATGTGATATTTTCAAGGTAGGTGCATCAGGAAGGGTTAAAATAAAGCTATCAGAGTGAATTGAACTGAGTTTCTCCCCCCCCCCCCAAAGGGTATTTTTCAACTCTGAAAGCATACCAAAACTCATTGCATCTATGATCACTGGGATTCCTGCAAGTTACTTTGAATAACCTGCAAGGATTCTCCAACTTCAGCCATGAAAGTTTAGGAATTAGACAGTTCTTTCCAAGAAGCCCTTTCTTGGAGAATTAGAGGGAGAAAGAACCATAGGATTAAGGAAATTCTATGGATGTCACTAGAGATTACAAAGCAGTTTCTACAGGAGTCTTAACTTATAACTGAGACACAAAAGTGACTGAAACTAGTGAGTCCTCCTTCCAAGTATATACCGCTTTTAAAATGAAACTGTTGCCAGCTACACGCCAAACTCAATTCCCCCATACTCTCCAATTTCTTGAACTGCATAATATTCATAATATTCATTATTTAACTGGCTGATAAATCTACTTTAACTTTTTCTTTCCCTTTGAAACTTAGTCCTTAACCACCTTGGACATATTCTTGGGAATGATGTCTTCTGCCATTACAGGTAAGCCGGAGACCAACATATCAGATAAGATGACAAGTCAAAAGTTTATCTGGGACAGTTCATTTGGGACAATGTTCCCATCCAATAGGATAATCATATTGTGTTCTCCTCTTCGAGCTATGAGAACACACTGCTCTAGACAAATTCACTTTCTGAATCTCCAGTCAATTCACAAATACCAATTATTTAATTCCAGGTAAGAAACCATTTATGGCTTCATATGACAACAGAGGAGAAAACCAAGGTATGCTTTTTAGGGTCAACATCTGAATGCATCACCTACGCCTCTTGAAAATTTCCTTTTGCAGCTAGTTTGTAGTCATCCCCACACCTATTAAAAATTAAAGAAATAATGAAGTCTGCATTGCAGTCTTAAGGGAAAGGGGGGAAAAATCTTCATATTGCTATCTGGAACAGAAGCTATTGGCTCTCCTGAGGCTGCAATTCTATGCATACTTAGGGAGGGATAGCCCCACTTAACACAATAGGATTCACTTATGGATAAAAAATGCACAGGATTACACTGCACAGCAGCATTCTGATAAATTCTTAAAATACTCACAGGCCTTGGAAGATTTTTAAAAATTCTTTCTAAAGAAGCATACCATGTTCAAATGGAGGCCTCTATGTCAAAAGTTTGCACATTAGATTTTTTCTCATGATAAATAGCATCTCTTTCCTTCTCCTTATCCTCTGTGCTCCTAGGAGGACACATGACTCTGTAAACAGATCAATATGCTCCACCTTAAAGTCTTCAAGGAAAGCCACTGAACTGGATTCACATAGCTGTGACTTTATAAAACAATACTCAAACATCATCAGAATGACAGTGGTAACACCCTTTTCCCTCCCGATCTAGTTGCATTTGCTTTGGAACAACTGTAGCAATCGAAGTTTATTAACCAAGGGATAACTTTTTTTAACTCACGTAATCATGAAAGGCTTTTGCTTCGCTTGAGTGTTCACAAGTATCTCGCCTTTCAGGAGCTGCGCAGTAAAGGTCCCAAAATACACTATAAAAAGAAAGCAAGAAAGAACTAGTTATTAATAGGTATACAGTACACATCCCTAGACATATAGTGGTTTATCCAAATGAATTTGTAGTTCAGGAACAATGGCATTTCTCAATCTTGTTCAGTCTTTACTCAAGGAGCAGTGAACATAGCACTTTAGTTCCACTTGAGACTTTTACCTTCAACAACAGAGACACAAGATACCTATTTACATACACAAGGTTTTAGTATACAGTAAAGAAGATTCCCCACTTTAATAACCTATCAACTCTATTTCAATAGTTACTTTTCTATGCTTGACTTCTCTCTTCCCCCAATATTAAAAAGTTAAGTTTCCTGTGCCAGAGTTAAGAGTATACTGCTGTATTTCCCATTGCAATCAATTCATCGCAGAAGTTTGTATATGGATCTATTGAATGTTGCTTTTAATCACCTTATTGCTGGAAATAAAGTATGGGCCAATTCAAGTTGTCATATTACTTTATTAAATCTGATCATGTCCCACTCCATATCTGCAGCTCTCTCCTAAACTGGACTGCAATCCCTTACAGCTGTTTCTGTTTGATGTTCCAAGGCCATGCATTCAATACAACATTGATTCCTCTTCCGTCTTGAAACAGGCACATGTAAACATTGCCATTATAAAGACCCCCACCCGCATAATAAAATTCAGAATGCATCCACTATATAAAAATGCTAATTTTCAGAAACTTTACACACTCTAATATGAACGTAACTAGCACTAATCAACTCAGGTTTACATACTCAGTTATTCGTTAAGCTCACATGGTTCCTTATTATTTCTCAGCCTAACCTATCTCAAATTTATCAAAGGGGGCAGGAGGAGGAAAGGAAAAGCAGGTATGCCATCTGGAGGTCCTTGAAAGAAAGGTGGGTTACAGACATAGCTTTGGCCTTCCGACAAATAAGTTAAAAAAAATACCCTGAGTATCCAGTGTTATTATTGTCCCTCATGTACCAAAGATTCCAGGTGCTAAGATTTTATTTTCAACTCAGCTAACCCCAATAGTGAGTGAATTAAGCAATGCTCTGCCAGAAGGCCAAATATGAAATTAAATTGGAAAACAGTCCCAAGAGCATCAACATGTGGCAACTGACAGCCTAGCCTGTCTTTTCCCCCAAAATATTTAAGTTACACACCAGAAGGAGGAAAACCTCATGAAACTTTGCTATTCCTGTTCCTAGCAGGCCAATTTTATGTATCATGCAAATTCAGAAAATGGGACAAATTCCATAACCACAGTTAACTATGTAAAAAAGTAATCTGTGAACTGAGATTAATGTGGCCCTATGATACCTTACATTCTATCATTCAAAGCATCATCAGAAAATTGGAAGCAACATGTGTCCCTCAAATGTTTATCATTCTTAGAAGTGATCTTCAGGTGCCAATTTCATAACAAAGTATATATTTTGGTAGCAGCACTAACATTAGATGAATATAATTATTCATCTATAACTAACTATAATAGATGAAACATTCTGAAAAGGCATCATCTACAAAATACTAGTCCCCAATGAAAAGCTAAGCTGAAGAACAATGCATTTTATATCCATAAATATTCCACATATGTTCTTGTTAAAACATCATTAAATAACCTTTTGACAATAAGAAACCTTCATTTATTTTTATAACGCGTGTGCACACAGAAAGTATATATACAGAGTATACATGCACACATGTATGCATGTATGTATGTATGTGTGTGTTTGGAGGATACAAGAAATAAAAAATAAATCTACAATACTGTTCCCAAGATTCTCTTCAATACTTTTTAAAGTAACTTCTACCGTACCTAGGCTGAAGAGACAAGCTTACACCAGAGTTATGTGTTTTGATTAAGACAGAAATGCAAACTCAAACCAAATCGTTTGCTTGGGATAATCTTCCATCCCCAACACTTCCAGTTAGTTAAATAAAGAACTTTTAACACAGAAGTAAAAAAAAAGCAACACTCACCACCACCATGAATGTAAAAACCCAGGAGGTTCTCCTAGTGTGATGTTTTTTTCCCATCGGATCTGTGAACAGCCAAGGATAAAAAGAGGGTTTGGGTCACAGACCTGAAGAAAAAGATGCCATTTTCTTCCACTCTTGTTGCTCCCCCCCCCTTCCCAAAAGAGCCTCTGAGGCCAACTAGCAATAAATGGCAAAAGGTGATAAAAAATTCAAAATGGAGGCCACTGTGCCTGCTTTCTGAAAACAAAGGCTATCTTGGGGGGGGGGAGGGAAAGGGGTCAAAAGTAAACAAAGTCACTCACCTCTGATAAAAAGGTCTGTGCCGATTTCTGTGCTCCTACGTGCAGCAAGTATTCGTAGACATACAAAGCTAACCTGTAAAAAGACAAGATTAAAAAAAAAAAAGTAGCTGGGGGGGGAAAAGAAGGGAAAGTCGCTGGGAAGGAGAGGAAAATAAGCCAGAGGACTTAATGAGAGGGTTCCCCCTTCACACCGAGCCCCCTTTGCTTAAGAGGGAATGAACCCCGCTTTCAGCCGCGGCAGTGAAGGCGCAGCACTTCCTGACCTGCCTCTAGCGCGCCCCATCCCGCTCAAAGAGAAGTTGAGAGCCGCTCACTGCAGGGCACAAAATACAACTTCGCTGGGCGCATCCTCTCCAAAGGCAGCCCGGCATCAGCGTCCCGCACCCCCGTTACAAGTCGGTGGCGGAGTGGAGGGCGGCCTCTGTTCACCGGCTCCTGGAAGAATTTGGGGATGCGAGCTCGATCCCAGTGGAGTTCCCCCCTCCCGCGCCGCTGCCCACCCCGCGCCTAAATCCTCCGCTTTTGCCAAACTTGGAAACTCTAGAAGCAAGGTAGAAAGCGAGGCGGGCCGAGGAGAAGACAACCAAACGCGCCTTGTCTGGACAAAGCCTTTCACCCTTCCACTTGCACAGACGGACAGCCACGCCAGACAAAAGGACGATGCGAGCTTGCATGCTTTCCTCCATCATGTTTTTACACCCGCCGCCCTTTGCTTGGAGACCCGTTGCCTGAATCACGAAAGGCGTAGATCCCCCACCGAGGAGACTCTTCACCTCCTCCCCCCATCTCAGCCTCCATGCTCTTCCCTTCCAGATGCCCCAACTCCCCACAAGACAATAAAGGAACGAGAAGAACGCCCGCCTGGAGAAGCCGAGTCTAGTTCCCCGAGGTTCCCTCCGCTGCCTCAGCGCTTACTTTTCCCGAGCCTGCCCATCCGAGGGCACCGCCGAGCCTTTGCCTTTAGCGAACATGGTCCGCAGTAAGAAAGAGGCGAAACTAAAGCTGCCGCCGCTGCCTGCAATTCTCCGATGCTTTCCCGTCTCCCAAACCTCGCGCCTTTCCTCCGCTGGAGCCGGCCTGGGTTCCGCTGTGGCCGCACCGCTCGTCCTGGTTGCAGCTGTCAAAGCCCCGGCCGCGACCCCATCGCCCTGCCCCTGTCCTCGGCTCCTGCTCCTTTCCCAGCTGCTCCTACCGCTGCCGCCACCGCGGCTGCCCCCGGCTCAACCGAACGTGGCTACACTAGGGATAGAACGCGGCGGGCGTCAACGTTCCACAATGGATACATTCCCCGGCCAATCGGCGGTCTGCGGGGGGAAGGGCTGTTCCGCCCTCGAATAGAAACTTTAAGGTGGCACCAAGGGAGATGCTGCCAGCCGGCGCTAGGCAAAGCGAGGCATCCTTGGGCTGCTTCCTAAAGGACCCTCCCGGCGGGGAGGGGGCCCTCGCCACTGCCGCCGCTCCTCCTCCTCCTCCTCCTCCTGCTGCCTAGGGGCTGAGCTGGGACCTCGCTGCCTTTCTTACCCGGCTCTCTCCTCTACCCAGGTACCCTCCCCTAATCCCAGCCTGTTCGCCAGACGCTCTCTTTTTACATCCCTCCCGATTCACCTTTCCCCCGTCCGCTTCCAGCCTCCCAATCCATCTTCTCAGCCCGCATGCCGTTCTCACCGGCCACCGCACACTTCGTTCCCCCTCCCCCCGCCCGCATTTGCCCTAGCCGCAGCTGCCTCTCGCTCTTCCCTCTCGATGCTCACCTTCCCCTTCGCCCGGGCTGCCCTCCCTCTCGCCCTCCCGCTTTCCACTTTCTCTCCCTCATTGCCTTCCACATGGCTGTGCTCAGCGCGGCCCAGGCAAAGCTGCCATGCTGGAGCCTCTTCCAGCACCGCCGGGTGCTCCTCGGCGGAACCACCAAGCGCTTTCAGGAGAGTGGCAGTGGGCGCATCCCCCCCCCTCCCGCCCGTCTTATTCGGAAATCCCGATCCGTTCAGTGGGGGCTTCATCTCCCAGGAAACGTGTCTTTGGAGGTGCAACCGAAATGTTTCTAGACAACGTTGAATGTTTTGGAAAGGGGCCTCGTGGTCGCCCTATCGCCATATATTTATTACAGCTTGGTCGGAAGAGAATCCTGCGGAACTCAACGGGACTTAATTCTAAATAAAAATTAATGGGAATATGCTGTTTATTTCTCTCTTCCCCCACCCCAACTCGTTTAGTCTTCCCAGGCTGTTTTTGTTTCTACGACCGGAGTAGGGGGAGCGCAATCTCTTCCTTCTTCCTGAAATCGTTCAGCGAAAATGTTACCACGTTAACCATAAACTTGGTCAAAACGCTTCCAAATGGAATCAGCCCCATCAATTCCCCCCCCCTTTTTTTTTGTTGCTTGCTTTACTGTTTTTGCCGGGGAGAGGAAAAAAATCGATAAAGGATGTATCCTTGGCATTTCTTCAAATAATAATATATTTTGGAGGTCTTTAAATATGCGACTTATAAATCATACAACCTCCGAGATGAATGTGCCAAGGGCTATGCCTGCACCCAGGAAAGGCGCCTTGGCTCCTTGTCACAATAACTCACCATTCCCCCCCCCCCTCCATCTTTATGAAGTATAGGCGCCTGTTTGCGGTTCATTTTTTCTCTCTCTCTCCCCGAAGCCTAAAGTTAGACCCTTTTAAGAACTGGGAGAATTTTCTCTCTAGCCTCTCGCTCTGCCCCCTCTCCCCCGTCGGTATCTTTCTCTTTAAATGTGATATAACTCGTTTGCTACTGTCCCTTTAAAAAAGACAAGCTGAAAAAGCTGTGTAAGAGCTGATTGGTTGCCTGTTTGGATACATCCTTAGGGGGGACTAGAAACTGTTCGCCTAGGTTGATTTTTTTTTTTTAAACTGTGCTGTTCCAATAAACAAGTAACGCCCCTCCCCCTTACATGCCTATCACCAAACAATTAAAGGCTAGGTCAGTGTCCTGGGGAAAAAAACAGTGGAAGAAGGAAAACTCAGCCCCAGAGTTAATATAAACTACAAGCACACACACGCCCATTAAAGTTCAGCGATATTGTTCACAGAGGCGTATTTTTTTTAAAAAAAGAATTTCCTAAATGTAACAAAAATCCTTCCAGAGATCTGTAAATGTATCTGCAGAAGGAGGTTTTATCTAGGGTTGGGTTTTTTTTTTTTTTTTAGAGTAAAGCCCTTTTCTCCCAGCCTCTCCGCCGTCGCCCCTCCATCAGTCTCCCAAGAAAATGATACAGCCCGAAGCTTTGTAGTCGCCTTGATTTAATCTATGCCATGCATGGTTGCTGAGGCTTCTAGCGAAACGTAAAGGAAAGCCCAAAAGCTGCAGTCAGTCTGTTGTAAAAAGTAGCAAGTTTGAAATAAGATTTTTTTTTTCCCGGTAGGTGGCATGGAACACATAGAAGGGGGAAAGGCATTCTTTTTAGAGCTTTTAAAATTGTTTCCAGCTATTAAAAAAAAAAAAAAAGCCGTGTGTGCCAACAATAATTAAATTAGTTTAGCCTGTTGTTACTTTAAAAGTCGGAAAGAGTAGCCATCATATTGCTCAAGCCAAATCCCTTTACTTTCCTTTTCAGTGGGAAAATTATGATTAACCTATAGATCCGTTTACATTATTGAATTAATACGACGTGGCTGGATGAAACACAGATGCAAACTAAGGTACATTTGCTAAGTGTGTATTATCTCTAGGTTATGGGATGACTGTGATTAATTTGTTCACATAAAAAAAAGTTAAAATTGCCCCTTGAAAAACTGTTTGAAATATAGTAGGAGCATTATCATTTTCTGAAAACTATAGAGTTGGGTGGTAAAAAAAGTAATGTTGCACTTCTCACAGCAAAAAAACTTTGTGCTACACATTTGCAGCACATTTTATTATAAGATAAACTTCTCAAGGTAGTTTACTTTGTCATAGTAAAAGAGGGGGAAATGATTGGTTGCTTGTCCACTATTTTTTATATTGCCATTACTTCTGTTGTAACAACTCCCACTTATATACTCATCCAGAAGGATCATTTGGTCTAGTCAACACACCAAATAGTTGTGGTCTGGACAAGTGATGGTTTACTTAACATGCACTATGGGTTAAGCCATAGATATAGCCAACATCTAAACTATAAAATATGGTTTATAGTCTTCATACAACACATTACACCAAACAAAGCACATTAGCGTATGGTTCTGTGTTTTAAGTCAGTGGGAAAATATGACATGGCATAGTGTCTAAAAAAATACATCATCTTGTCCAAAAGCTATTTCATTTGGCCGATGGCACTGGGCCCTCTACCTTCCAGGCTGCTGCTCCATGCTGCCTCTGTGGGATGCCCTGCCTCCAGCACTGGCCCCACATCGCGCCCCACCAGCAGGGAAGCCCGCCCACCACCGCTGCTGATGACCCGACCTGGCCAGGTAAGACGGGCCGCTCCGCTCTGACCCTGGCATCCTCCCACAGCATGGTAGGGCCCCGCACCGGCCGCGCCCCCGGGGTCCGACCGTAGGTCCGGCTGCGGGTCTGGCTGTGGCATTAGGCGGCGACCGGCGACCGGCTGAGCGTCCTGGCGCTGGGTGTCTCGCGGCTGGCCGTGGTGGCCAGCGACTGGCTGAGCGTCCCAGCACTGGGTGTCTTGCGGCCGGCTGCAGCAGCTGGTGGCCGGCTGAGCGTCCCGTTGCTGGGCATTTTGCAGCTGGCTGCAGCATCCGGGTGGCATGCTGCTCGGTGCTTCCCCCCCTCCCAAACATGTTGAGCCCCCGGGGCTTGACAGGCAGCTCCCTCTACCAGGGCTCCACCTGGAAGGGAAGGAAGAGCAAATGAATGCACATCCGCCTTGGCAGACGGTTCGAACAGCCCACCACCCGTCTTCCCAGGGTGTTGGCGGTGGAATGACCACACCAGCCATGGCATGAGCACGTCCTCCCCCCTCACCCACGAAACCTCTGAGAGGGGGTACCCCTTCCACCTTACTAAATACTGTAGCTGTCCACGACGGGTTCGGGAATCCAGGATCCCCTGGATCTCAAACTGGTCCCCGGACACAGGACCTGGCGGCTCTTCCATGGACCCCTGTGGGGGACCCCCTGCTGGTTTTAACAGGCTACAGTGAAACACGGGATGTACCTTCCCCAGTAATCGGGGTAGTCGCAAACGTGCAGTTACTGGGTTGATGACGTGGACCACCTGAAAGGGCCCCAGGTACTTGGGCCCCAGCTTTTTACAGGGCACTCCCAGGCGCAAGTATTTGGTCGAAAGGTACACCCAGTCACCAACCCGGAATGGCTTGTGGATCCCCCTCTTCCTGTCGGCCTGCGCCTTCGTGTCTGCTTCTGCCTTCGCTAGGGCATCCTTTACTGTTCCCCATAACCCCTCAACACATGTGATCCACTCCTGGGCTGAGCAGGACACAGGGAGCCCCTGGGGTCACTCGGGGATAGGGACGAAGTCCACCCCATGCACCACCCGAAAAGGAGCGAACCCAGTGCTGCTGTGCACCACATTGTTATAGGCCACCTCAGCAAACGGTAACAGATCGACCCAGTCCGTTTGCTGATAGGAGACGTAGCTGCATAGTTAGCGCTCCACCATGGCGTTTGCACGTTCGGCCGCTCCGTTGGTGCTGGGATGGTATGCTGAGCTGAGGCCCTGGGACGACCCGATTCGCCGGATGAATTCCCACCAGAACCGGGCCATGAACTGCACTCCCCGGTCCGAGATGATCCATCTGGGCACCCCGTGCAGACGATATACGTGCTCGAGGAACAGCCGGACCAACCGCCTAGCAGACGGTAGCCCTTTGCACGGGGCGAAGTGGGCTTGCTTGGAGGTCGATAACTGTCCAGATGATGGTGTAGCCCCAGCTCTCCGGCAAGTCAACCACAAAATCCATGGCGATGTCCTCCCATGGCCGGGTCGGGTCCACCACCCCTTGCAGCAACCCCAAAGGCTTCCCTGTGCGGGGTTTCATAGTGGCACAGATGTGGCAGCCCCTGACATGGGATTCAACGTCCACCTTCATCTGGGGCCACCAGAACTGCCGCCTCACCAGGTGCAGGGTTTTCAAGAACCCGAACTGGCCCGCCTGTTTCGCATCATGGCACCGCTGAAGTACAGCCTGTCCTAAGAACCCCTGGGACGTACACCTTGTCACCCTTCCAGGCCAGCCTGTCCCGCTCTATCAAGAGGCCCGGATGGTCCCATAGCCATGGGTCACCTTGCACTGCCGTCTGTAACTCCCGAACCAGGTCGCCTGCCATGGCACGGGGAACCACCCGGGCTGCGGCCTGGTGGTAGGGAGGCATAATCGCTTGTACCACCACCTCCCGCTTGCTATTGTACTGGGGCAGGCGTGATAAAGCATCAGCCAAGATGTTTCCCCCCCCCCGGCATGTACTTCAGGGTGGAACGGAAGCGGCGGAAATACTGCGCCCACCGGATGTGTTTTGGTGACAGACGCCATGGTGTTTGCAGGACCTCCAGGTTCTTGTGGTCCGTCCACACCTTGAAGGGCTCCTTCGCCCCCTCTAACAGATGTCGCCATGTCGAGAGCGCCCACCGCACTGTGAATGCCTCCTTCTCCCATATAGCCCACGCCCGCTCGGTTGTCGTGAACTTACGGGACGTGTAGGCACAGGGTTGTAGTGTTTCCTGGCCGTTCTTTTGGAGCACCACAGCCCCCACCGCCACATCACTAGTGTCCGCTTGCACTACGAACGGAACCTCCGGGTTTGGGTGGAGTAACACTTGCGAACAAGGCTTTTAAGTCCTCGAACGCCTTTTGGCAGGGCATAGTCCACTCCAACGGTAGCCCGGGGCGCGGCTTGGACACCGTATGACGTGTGCGCAGCAGGTCAGTCAGGGGTAAGGCCACCGTGGCAAATGAGGGGATAAACTGACGATAAAAATTGGCGAACCCCAGAAAGCTCTGCAATTGGCGACGGGTCCGGGGCGCCTACCACTCCAGCACTGCTTTCACCTTGTTAGGGTCCATCTCTATCCCAGCCCCCAATATCCTGTAGCCCAAGTAATCCAGACGGGTCTGGTGGAACTCACACTTGGAGAGCTTCACAAACAGGTGGGCGTTTAACAGTTTTTCCAACACCTGCCATACCAAGCGAACGTGTTCCTCCAGAGTGGTGGTATAAATCAGGATATCGTCCAGGTATACCAAAACCCCGCAATATAAGTGTTCATGCAACACTTCGTTGATCAGTTGCATGAACACCGCGGGGGGGCCCTGCAGACTGAACGGCATGACCCAGAACTGAAAGCTACCCAGCGGGCAGTTGAAGGCCGTCTTCCATTCATCCCCCTGCTTGATGCGGACCCGGTAATAGGCCTCCTGCAGATCCAGTTTTGTGAACACCCGCCCCTTGGCCAGATGGGCCAGGAGGTCCTTCATCAGGGGGAGGAGGTACATGTGCTCTACGCAGATGCCATTGATTCCCCAGAAGTCCACGCAAAACAGAACGGGGGCGGCTATCCGTGAACGGGCTGGTTGAATGAAACCCCAGGCCAGGTTCTCATCTATGTAGCAACGCAGCTCCTCCATCTCCTTGGGCGTCATTGTGTACATTCGGGGTTTGGGGAGTTTAGCACCCGGGACGATGTCAATAGCACAGTCGGTCGTACAGTGAGGAGGCAGGGTGTCGCACTCCCTCTCGCTGAACACCTCAGCGAGGTCAGCATACATGGCTGGGAAGGGCTGCTCCTCCTACCTGCCCTACACTCTACCTGCCCTACACTCCGGGCCCCACTCCCCCGGACCCTGACTAGGTGGCCGTGGACCAACCCCAAGGCGTAACTTCCGATACCCCCCTTCCCACCATATGGTGGGCCCCCATTTATCCAACCATGCCAGGCCCAGAATCACGGCCTCAGTCCTGGATTGCACTATTATAAACTGGAGGACCTCCCAATGAGGTCCTGACAGGCTCTGTTACATGGGTGGCCGGCTCCCCTCCCAGGAGAGAGCCATCCACCTGCTCAAACCGTATGGGGTAAGCCATTTGTCGTACCCTGATGCCGACCTCAGCTGCCACGTCTTTGCTTATAAGGCAACGGGTGCAACCTGAGTCTATGAGGGCTCGGTACTCCCTCCGCTGCCCTGTCTGAGGACTGGTGAGAGTGATGGGCAGGACGAAAGGACTAATTGGTTCACTTACCATGGGATCCTTGGTGACGTCATCCTCACTGTCATCGGCTGCCAGGTGGTACCTCGTGACTGCCAACGCCTCCTCCTCCTCCACCGGTGGATACGACCGTCTGGAACCGACCCCTTCCGACTGCTGCGCTGCCCTCGATTTCTCCGGGTCTTCTTTGGGTGGACAACAGCTTTTCCAGGGGTGGAGGCAGGAGGCTGTGGACTGGGAGCTGGACATTCTGCTGCCCGATGCCCCAGTTGGTTGCACCGGAAGCAATGGAATGGCACCCTGGCTGTGGAGCCGGATGAGCCCGGGTCTGCACCCTGGACCCTCTGTCCCCGACCTCCCTCCTGTGGCCTCTGGTGCCTTCTGTGGTGTGGCCGGCTCCTTCCCTCTCTTCCAGAACTCTAGCAGCCCAGTGTACAGGTCCACCACCACCCGGAACCACTCCTGGAGACGGTTGGGAACACCCCAGACTATACAGACTTGGCACAACTCCCAGTCCAGACCACCTGGAAATGATAGACCAGAAGGCGTTCTGGCCAGGAGTGCAGGCGACCAGCCACCCGCCTGAAGTCCTGGACATACTCTGTTGCGGGTCAGCCTCGTTGTCACAGTGCCAGCATCTCAGCCTCAGCCCGCTGGGTTCGGGAGACATCGTCAAACCGAGACCGCAAGGCATCCAGGAACAGGCCAGCATGCGCCAGCTCCCTGGCGTGGTCGCTGTAGAGGTCAGCCGCCCATGCTGCCGCTTCGCCCTGTAGTTTCGCCGTAACCACCGTCACCATCGCCCACTGGGACAGGTAGGAGCGGGCGTACCTATCCAGGTGGCTGATGACATGGCTCAGGAACATCACAAGGCAGTCTGGGTCTCCATCGAATGTCACGGGTATAGGCGGCGGGTCCCAACCCATCCCCAGACCCCATGGTCCCACAGGTTGGCCCGTTCCCTGTGCTTCGTCGGCAGACTGGGGCAACCCCACGTCGTCAAAACCCCACCCCTGCGGGACAGGCCCTGGCCCAGTGGTTGCTGCCCACGAGTCGGTTGCTGTCTTGCCTGCCCACACGGTGTGCGGTTGCGCTCGGGCTGGGGCCCCTGCTGTAGGGGTGCTTAGCCGAAGGGCCGCCCTGAACTGGGGACTGGCCAAGCGGAATCGGGCTGGATCTGATTGACCCCAACCGGTGCCACGACACCGTCCCTCGTGTTGCCTCTCGCCTTGACCACGAAGGAGATTCCTGGTACCCGGCCTCGCCAAACCGATCTCTCAGTACGTCCATGGTATACTGGCCAGGTGCTGTGGAGTAACTCCACTCTTCCTCGTCCTCCCCCGTCAGCCATCTCTCCCTCCACTCCATCAGGGCGCCTCTGGTACCCTGAGTACCTGCCCATCCAGCGTCCAGGCCTACCAAAGCGGGGCTGTGCCACCAGTCCCCTGACACCCCAAGGGCCCCAGTCTCCTGGGTCTTCCTTGCTGGCCCCCCAGCCCGGGTGTCCAACACCTTGGGCCTGGCCGCCGGCTGCGTCTCCTGGGCCTCTGAGTCAGGCGGTTGTTCCGTAGCTCCAACTGGGTTGCCCTCATCCACCACCAAAGGGGTTTCTTGTTTACCCTCAGCCATTCCCGTACCATACCAGGGCAATGGGAGGGGAACAAGGAAAAGGGTGTGAGTGCTGACTTACTGTCAGATGTCCTCCACCGTCCGTGTGCAGGAAATAAAGACGCAGGAACAAGATGACCAAACAAGGCTTTAATCCATGTGAAGCAAAGTCAGCGGTGGGAGTGAATTGCTCCCAGCACTTTACATAGCATCCCCATGCTCCCGGCCCCACCCCCAGCCGCAAGCCAGCATCCGGACCCTGGAGTAGAAAAAGCAAAGTCCGACCGATAGCTTCCTTCCTGCCACTCTTCGCACCGACGGCCCCAGGCCCTCTGACTTCCGGGCTGCTGCTCTGTGCCGCTGCAGGCCGCCGAGCCTCCGCGGGATGCCCTGCCTCCAGCGCTGGCCCCACGTCACGCCCCACCAGCAGGGAAGCCCTCCCGCCACCGCTGCTGCTGACCCAACCTGGCCAGGCAAGACGGGCCACTCCGCTCCGACCCTGGCGTCCTCCCACAGCATAGTAGGGCCCCGCACCGGCCATGCCCCCCAGGGTCCGACCATAGGTCCGGCTGCGGGTCTGGCTGCGGCGTTAGGCGGCAGGCGGCGACCGGCTGAGCATCCCGGCGGTGGGCATCTCTCGGCCGGCTGCGGCGGCTGGCGGCTGGCTGAGTGTCCTGGTGCTGGGCGTTTTGCGGCTGGCTGCAGCATCCGGGTGGCATGCTGCTCAGTGCTCCCCCCCAAACATGTCGAGCCCCTGGGGCTTGACACTTTTATTTAGGCTAGGGTCTCCAAACCTGTCAACTTTAAGACTTGTGCACTTCAACTCCCAGAATTCTCCTGGTTGGGGAATTCTGGGAGTTGAAGTCAGCAAGTCTTAAAGTTGCCAAGTTTGAAGACCCCTAATTTAGGGCATTCTCTGCAGTGTAACTGATCAAGATAATTGATCCTTTTATTCATATTCTGTTGTCTTACACATTGTTTTTCATTGCTAGCCTCTTTAAAACTCCATAAATAAATATAAACACTACAATGGTTATGCGAGGACAGCTATTATTATACAGGTACATTTCTGAAGAGATGATCTCATCCCCTCTCTTAGTACAATGTAACTGGCTGTATTTGAAGAACATCAAAAAAGCCCTGTGGGATGAGGCCAAAAGTCCAGCATGCTGTGTTGACAGAAGGGCCGTTTGGACCCTCTGTGAGAAGAACAGAATCTCTCTCAAATTCCTAGCAATGAATTATGTACCCACTTTGGGGAGTTTGTGTTTCTTTTGTGGGGAGACTGATACCTACAGGTAATCTAGGAGTATGTAAAAATTGAGTAGATGGCTATGTTCAGCTCATGGTGTTCCCACTTTTGGCATACAGTAATTTTACTGGGAGGACAATTTTGGCAGGCTATACTTGCAGAAGGAATCTCAGTGTACATATGGTTGCCATGATATAAAAAATAGGTTGAGACTGTAGAAGAGGGTTATCAAACTGGCGGCCCACAGGCTGGATACATCACGCATAGACCACACCCATCCCACAAAGGCAAAAAACATCACGATACATCATGATACGTCACATGATGCGATTGAGTTTGACACCCATGCTCTAGAAAGAATGCAGAGAACAGCAACAAAAATGATTAGGGAACTGGAGGCTAAAATATATGAAGAAAAGTTGCAGGAATTGTGTATGTCTAGTTTAATGAAATGAAGGACTAGGGGTGATATGATAGCAGTGTTCCAATATCTAAGAGGCTGCCCCAAAGAAGAGGTGGTCAACCTATTCTCCAGAACACCTGAAGGCAGGACAAGAAGCAATGGATGGAAACTAATCAAGGAGAGAACCAGCGTAGAACTAAGGAGAAATGTCCTGACTGTTAGAACAATTAATCAGTGGAACGACTTACCTTCAGAAGTTGTGGGTGCTCCATCACTGAAGGTTTTTAAGTAGAGGTTGAACAATCATTTGTCTGAAATGGTAGAGGGTCTCCTGCTTGAGCAGGCGGTTGGACTAGAAAACCTCCAAGGTCCCTTCCAACTCTATTATTCTGTTATGTTACATAATGTGGGAATGACATTGAGAGACAGGAGGAAATGTTGCAGGCTAGGCAGCAGCCAGATAAAAGGCAACTGGGTTGTAGAAGGTATGGGGACATGGCAACCTTCTCAGAACAGACCTTCCCTAGTTTCTTGGACTCTAATGGCGACGGGAGAGTGATGTCTTTTCAGATTTGCAAGATTCTGTTAATGTAACATTCTAATAGAGCTAGCACCGCTGGGTGTGCTTCTTGTTCAAACTATCTCACAAGGCTGACAGTATAGTTAACAGGGCAATGCAGTACTGGCGTTCAGAGTTAGCCTTTCTTAAAACAAACTCATCTAATGAAATGTGGAGAGAAGAAAACAATTGAATGATTACTGTCTGTGTCTTCATTTGCAGCAGTGTCTCAGGGTTCAGTTGGGCGTAAGAGATATGATATTTTTAAGATTAAAGAGGGAGCTGAAGGCGATTTTTTTTGCTTTGTATCAAATCAGAAAATAAAAATCTAATTAGGGCAATCTTTGTATCTTTTTTTGGTGCTAAGTTGCCCACTCCTCCCACCTCCCACCTCCCACCCACCCCCATCCTGGAACTGAGTCTCTGAAATACAAGCAAGCAATAAACAATCGATGGCAGCTCTATCCAGCTTTATTCTGAATTATGATTCCTGAGAATGACATCCCCACATTAGAAATGTACATGTTGAAATACAAAGGAAAGGTCTTATTGGGACAAATCAGCATTAATGACAACTTCAGAATCTCTTGCCACTTTGTCTGCTTTCCTGGCAGGTTTTTGGCCCGGCACTGTTTTTCTTTGTGCTGCGGTGCTGCAGTAGAGCCAGAAAAAGAAGCCCTTCTTGGTGACATCAGCCTGTATCAGGAGGATTAAAGGGACGGGCCAAATTCAGCTTTCTGAGCTCACTGCAAGGAGAACCAAGTGGATACACATGATCGGCTGGGAAAGAGCCAACCTCTGCTTTTGACAGAAATAGCTTCCCAAAATGGAAAGAGGACCGGCCAAAGGCAGGAATGTGTCTTTCGGACTGTGATAGTGGCAGGCCTGCATCCAGCTTTCTGCAAGTTCTCCTCATTAAATAGGATGGATGGGTTTCAGTTCTCAAGCAGATCTGAAACTTGATCTTGTCCTGCCCGGTTCCATTTAAAATCTCCTTAAAGCTATCTGAAGAGACTCCTCCCCCCAACATCCAGAGTAAGGGCTGGAAAAACAGAACAGGTAGAACAAGCTCCCGGCGTCGGTGCTGGCAATAGGAGAATCAAACAGGAGAATCTGGCATCCCACCCACTCCAAGAGGTCTTGCCCAGATGCAGGACTCCCTTTTATTCCTTGAGAAGAGGAATGAAGTACATTAATATCCTGGAAGGAGGGGCTGAGAGGGCAAATTGGTTAAAATGCAAACCCCTGTCCTATTCAGGGTTTCAGGGGAGATATCTTTGTTGAATTCAGTGGAACACTTTGGAATCGCCTTCCACCAAAAGGTATTGCAATGCTTTACCTGCCAAATGGCCAACAACTACTTAAACACAGCTAGAAGCATGACATTTTGTCGGAGTTTTAAACATGAAAAATAAATAAAATAAAATAAATACATTTTAATAAGCGTGTATAGAACCAGCTCCTGCAGTTCGAAAGCATGCAAATGCAAGTAGATCAATAGGTTCCACTTCGGTTTGAACTTTGGATCAGTGCTAAAGGTAAACACAGGGTACAAAATCCTGATTTATTTAGCCATTGGATAAGCCATGCTTGGTTGGCTTCACAAGCCACAGCCATGTTTTTCAAAATACAGATAGCCCTTGACTAACGACCACAATTGAACTCAAAATTTCTATTGCCAAGTAAGAAAGTTGTTAAGGTTTGCTCCATTTCTTGCCACAGTTATTAAGTGAATCACTGCAGTTGTTAAGTTAGTGACACGGTTGTTAAGTGAATCTGGCTTCCCCATTGACTTTGCTTGTCAGAAGGTTGCAAAAGGTGGTCACATGACCCCGGGACACTGCAACCATCATAAATATGAATCGGTAGCCAAGCGTCTGAATTTTGATCATGTGACCAAGCGGATGTTTCAAAGGTCGTACGTGTGAAAAATTGTCATGTCACTTTTTTCAGTGCTGTTGCAACTTTGAACGGTCACTAAATGAACTGTTGTAAGTCGAGGACTACCTGTACACAGATTGGCTTCAGAGCCAAGGTCAGACAAGGCACAGTATAGCTTAGGATGATGTGTGGAGCCGTATTCTGAAGAATTGAAGTGTTCTGAATCTCCGTTACCCATTATGTTACAGTGATTGCTTTTCATGAGGTGGAAAAATCTTACCTGAACGTATACACTGGAAGTTTATCCAAATGCTTTGCTTTCTGCTAGAGAGAAAAACATATTGTCCTTTTAAAACAAAAAGCAAAAATTGCTGGATGACAGGCTGGAAAGTCTGGGTTTCCAAATCCCCCTGCCCCCTGAGCAATTCCAGTTCTCCTGGGAATTTCCAGGAAAACAAATTGCAAGGCCAGCAAAAGATGACTCAAAATCACAACAATCCTACCTTCAGGTTGAACGAACTGTTAGTGGGATAAGACAGAGTTAAACATCTGTTTAGCCTTGTGCTAAAGTTATTCTTTATTTTCCATGTGCTAGTTAAGATCTTTCATTGTCTTTGATGTTTACTGTCTCCATGCAAGCTCAGCCATTGTACGTTATTGTACTTTTGAAGCCTCTTTGGATCTTGGGAGTGGCAGACCCATCTCACCTGGTGATCTGCCCCAAGCTTATATTTTCTTTTATAGGCTTTTATGGGAGATACTTTTAAGGTGCTGATAGTGATTTTAGCAGCACTTTTTTAAAAAAAATTCTCCCACCATTGACCATTTCTATGTGTGACTACTTAATATTTAATAGGAATTATTTGTATTATGATATTTCATTTTCTAAATAAACCCTGCTGTTAATTATACCTTGGGATATTAATTTAACTCCTATTGGAGTGGTGGTTTTCTCATTCACATACATGAAAGCTATAAAAACCCAAAAGGTGGTGCTACAGAATTCATTTCATTTTTATCATCCTTTTTTCCCTCCTTCTCTTAGCTAGTAAAGATAGAGGATGTTCGGGTCTTACCTCTCACACACACCAGGATTAAGCAGGTTGGTGCCAAGAAAAAGGTATCCCTCACAGGTAGTGACAACAGGAGTTACCAAGCAGGTTAACCCAGAGAGGCAGGCATGTCAAACTGCCAGCCCACGGGCCAGATGCATCACAACGAAACCGTGCCCACCTCATTGCCAGCAATGGGGGAAAAGTCTCGATACGTCGCGCGACGTCACATGACATCGCAAGTTTGACATGCCTGCTGTAAGGGAAGGCTGAAACCTCCCAATGGTAAATGGGAATGACCTTGGGATGGGGAAGAAGAGAGAGAGATGCTGCCTAGAGAGAATGATCAGCTGAGAGACACCGTAGCCCACAGCTGCATATTGGGCAGAGAAAGAGACTCAGAAAGGAGCCTTCCTAACTTCTCAAGCTATAAGAGACAATGGGAGATTTGTACTAACAAACTTGCAAGACTGTGTTAATATAGACTTACAATAAAGTAGACTGTTTGTGTATTATAACAGAATAACAGAGTTGGGAGGGACCTTAGAGGTCTTTCTTCTAGTCCAACCCCCTGCTCAGGCAGGAAGCCCTATGCCATTTCAGACAAATGGTTGTCCAATCTCTTCTTAAAACCTTCCAGTGTTGGAGCATTCACAACTTCTGGAGGCAAGACGTTCCACTGATTAATTGTTCTCAGTGTCAGGAAATTTCTCCTTAGTTCTAGGTTTCTTCCCTCCTTGATTAGTTTCCATCCGTTGCTTCTTGTTCTGCCTTCAGGTGCTTTGGAGAAGAAGTTGACTCGCTCTTCTTTGTGGCAACCCCTGAGATATTGGAACACTGCTATCATGTCACCCCTAGTCCTGATACCTTTCTGGACTAAGAAGGCTGATACACTTTCACTCTGAAGTCTTTGCCACAAATGATGGTAGAGATGAAAACATCTGGCTTTCATCTAGGATATTGCTGTTTGTGCCTAAAACACACAATCAACTTTCTTTCTTTCTTTTTCTCTTTCTTTCTTTTTCCTTTTTCTTTCTTTCTTTTCTTTGTCTTTTTTCTTTCTTTCTTTTCTTTGTCTTTTTTCTCTTTCTTCTTTCTCTTTTTCTTTCTGTTTCTCTCTTTCTTTTCTTTCCCCTCTCTTTCTTTTCTTTCCCCTCTCTCTTTCCTTTTTCTTTCTCTTTTTCTCTTTTTTCTTTCTCTTTCTTTTTCTTTTTTCTCTTTTTTTCTTTCTTTTCTTTCTTTGTTTCTCTCTCTTCTTTCTTTCTTTCTTTTCTTTCTTTCTTTCTCTTTTTCTTTCTTCCTTCCTTCCTTTCACTTTTTCCAGCAAATGTATAAAGTGACTTCACACGCAACTTATTTTTATGTTTATTTTAACTTTAGCTCCAGGCTTGCAGTGACAAGTTAAGGTTGAGGCAGAGTGCTCCTATATGCTATTAATATGTTATAATATGCTATTAAGAAGTAGGAAGATATTTTGGCCTGTTGAGCCAGCAGAAAGCCTTTTAAAGGACGATATGGAGGGTATTATACCACAGGCCAAGGCAACCAGTACAAGCACCTCAGTGGTACTCATAAAGCTATTTGAGTTAGATTGGGAATCCAAGCCCAATCAGATTTCAAAAGAATGGAGCTGGAATCCCAAGATGATGAGAATAGCAATTGCAATAGCACTTAGACTTATATACCGCTTCACAGTGCTTTACAGCCCTTTCTAAGTGGTTTACAGAGTCAGTATATTGCCCCCAACAATCTGGGTCTTCATTTTACTGACCTCGGAAGGATGGAAGGCTGAGTCAACCTTGAGCCAGTGAGACTCGAACTGCCGAACTGTTGGCAATCAGCAGTCAGCAGAATTAGCCTGCAATATTGTATTCCAACCCCTGTGGCACCATGGCTCAGTGAAGAAGAAGAAGAAACAATGGGAGAATTAGCTGACTACTTTGGAAAAAAGGGGACTAGAGCAAGTGGAATGGTGACTCAGAATAGAAATGGAATAAACAGAAAGATGGAAGAGGTGGCAACTGGAGTGAAAAGAAAAAAGGATGTTTATCACTTAGAGCAGGGCTTTTCAACCAGTGGTACGGGTACCACCTGTGGTACATTGGCACCTGGCAGGTGGTACGCGACCATCCTAGAAAAGTGGTAGCGGGGGAGGGGAATGAGCTGAACCGGTGGCAGCACTGCACAAGCCTGAGCGAGAGATGGCTGGAGCTGCAGGGCTGTCAGGGCTCAGTGGAAGCGCCAGGATCAGCGCCAGGCTCCAGCTGGAGCTCGGCACTGATCCTGGCGCTTCTGCTGAGCTCAGAAGAAGCACCGATCAGCTGGAATGTTGCAGCATCTCCAGGGTCTTGTGATTTACATTCAGATGCTTGGCAACTGATTCATATTTATGATGGTCACAGTGTCTTAGGGTCATGTGAAGTGACCAAAACCTGCTGCAACCACCCAGCAGATGGGGGGAATAAACACCAAACACCCACCACCCCACCCCCGCTGCCAATTCTCAACAGAAATGCTCACAACAATGAAAACCTCGGACAGGAGGAAGAGCGCCACCGGGTGGGCAGGCAGGTGTCTTGCTTGGCTGTGGCTTGGGGGGCACTTTTTTCAGTGCCATTGTAACTTCGAACAGTCACTAAGCGAACTGTTGTAAGTCAAGGACTACCTGTAGTTTATCACTTTTTTCCTTTTTTGGGGGGGGGGTCATCAAGTTTTTGACACCTTGTTAGGCGATTGGTGGTACTCGGATGTTGCCATATCCTAAAAGTGGTACAATGGGTGAAAAGGTTGAAAAGCCCTGACTTAGAGATGCTGAAGCATTTCAGTTCATCGACGCAGTGGTCTTCAGCAAGATTCATTTGCTACCTACTTGTCTACCACAACATGGTTTAGTACTTGTTGACTGTTGAGTGTGGCCTTTCACCTGGTGCCCCATGTATTTATTGAGTTTTCAATCCTAAATTCATAAACTTCTGGCAATCCTATCTGAGGGTTGCAGGAGATGATTTTTAACCCCAACCTACGCAGTAGGTTGGGGAGGCAATGGAGTTAGAATGTTTCAAACTACGTTAAGAAACATTTTTCAGTTTTGTAATGCAGAAAGCAAGTATGTATTGGCAAAGCTTGAAGAAAAAGTTACTTCTCTGAATATTATGTCTATTTCATGTACCTATATGTTATTTTAGATAAATGGAACCCCATGCTAATTCTTTATTTTTTAACTAACTCATTGAAACTACAAAATCTCATCTCATTTCAAGTATAGGCCAAATGTCTCTTAATGCAACTCCTTCCTAATAGCCTGGATTGGTGCCGTTAAGAAAAGACTTTGGTTCTAAGTCCAGGGTTTGGTAAGAGAAGGAGTGGCCAGGATAGCATGGTCTGAACAGCAGACTGAATGACCTGTTTTGAAGGGAAGTTACATTTATAAAAGCCCTTTCTTAAGAGATTAAATCCAGAGGTTCAAATTATGTAACTGTCCATATATTGCATTAAAGACCACTTATTCAACACTTTTTTAATGGTTTGGGAGCTGAGGAGTTGATGGGCCATTCATTCCCCCAAGGGTACCATTAATAATTTGGGTTGCCCTCAAAAGATAAAGAGTTGTTCAAGGCACAGTCTTGTGAGGTTATCTGGATGGAGTTGAAATCTGTGAGTCCGAATGAAGTAGACAAGGTCCTTCAATCTGTCAATTTGGCCATAAGTTTGAACTTTGCCCTTCCTGGGTTGTTAAGGTGGCTTAGGAAATGACTAAGGAGTAGGTCTATAGGGTGGTATTGTACTCTTTAAAGGAGATGGGTGGTCCCTCTGGACTTGAAAGAAGTGGTACTATGCCCCCTCCGCAGGCAGTCATCATATGATTTCTTCATTCTAGGCAATTATCATCCAGTCTTCAATCTTCCTTTTGTGGAGAAGGTGGTAGAGAAGATGATTGGGTGGTAGCTATGCACAATCTTGTAATAAATGAATTATTTGAACCCATTAAAGTTAGTTTTCAGGTCTGGGTATAGTACAGGGACAGCAAGAGTCATCCTTATCAGTGACCTTTGGCAGAACTGAGATGGGGGTGGTGTATCCATCCTTGTGCTCCTTGATTCCCTCAACAACATTTGATACCATTGACCATGGCATCTATCCCTCTGGACCATTTGGGGGATTTGGGGGGTGGGGCACTGCATTTCAATAGTTCACTTCCTTCCTCAGTGGTCATTTTCAATGTCAGTCCTTCAAGGTAGGAGGCCAGAGTTATGAATGCTAATATTACTTTTTTATAAAGTTACAGTAACAGGATCTTGGAACGCTGAATGCAATTCTGACAAGATTCAATGGCTGGAGAGTTCTGGGAGTTGAAGTGCATACATCTTCCAGTTGTCAAGGTTGGGAAATTTTGCCATATAGGAATATGGCCTGATGGAAAAGTCATGTTTTTATGGACCATTTAAACAAGGATAGGGTAGGGGTCATACATATATTGGACAGGGATGTTCCTTTGGTTTTTTTTTTATAAAAGAATAAATTAAGCTGGGAGCAAGTTAAAAGTCTCAGATGTATTGTAAAAGCCACTTGAGGGTCCCATTTCTGCTTTCAGCTCGTTAGGTTTTCATCCAGTTCTCCAGAGGGCAAACTTTGTAAAACCTTGCATTGTATTGTACTTTCTCCTTTCCTTGTCGTTGCCATTCTGTCATTCATTTCTATGGAAACAGCAGAGATTGAACCTAGCAAGAACTCTTGATCACAGCTATTGCCTTTTTGGTTACAGTTTCCATGAGAACAGATGTTTGGTCATTGTAAGTGTGTGTGTGGGGGGGGGAGTCTGTAACTGAGCTTTTGGTTGAGAAAGAAAAAGATTTGTACTCAGTTTGCACCCTTAAAATTCTCAAAAGTAGGTTTCCAGTGACTTTTGTTTGTTTTGGTGGGTGTTCATTTGGGAGTGAAGTCATCTCACTTCTGACACTTGTGAGGTAGTAACACAAGGGTAGTAATAAAGTTTCTAGAAACTCCTGTATGTACTTTGATGTTTTGAATAACTTCAAGGCCAGAGTGTAAACACCTCCAGACCAAGGGATAGGTCAACCATCAGTAAAGTGCTTCTCCCAATAAACAATATATGAGTGAGAAAGTGTCTCCCCCACTGTGCAGTTTCCAAAATCTTGCAGCACAAAGGTAGAGAATAAGATCTTGCCAAAATGATTTCAGGAAAAATGTGCATTTTTTTTATATATAAGACCTAAGCAAATACATCTGGAACATAATGCAAATACAGGGTCTTTGAAGTGCAACCGTTGAATGCCAGACATGGCAATGCTGTGTAAAATATTATTGGGGAAATTGGCTTTTAAAATTCTATTTATTGCACAGGTAGCATGCTGTGTAGTGTATATGCAAGTTAGCAAGTTTGAAGTAATATTATGTCTTTTAAAAATATCAAGTGAAGTTGCTGATAATAACGTTGACATCTGAAATCAGAGATTGTATGTCCAAAGAAGGCATAGAGGGTAGTATGGATAGCAAAATAAATAAATATGGGGCTGAGATGAGTCAGTGGTGGTGCAGTGGTTAGAATTGCAGGCTAATTTTGCTGACTGCCAGTAGTTCAATCCTGATTGGCTCAAGCTTGACTCAGCCTTCCATCCATCTGAGGTTGGTAAAATAAGGACCCAAATTGTTGGGGGCAATATGCTGATTCCATAAATCGCATACAGAGGGCTGTAAAGCACTATGAAGCGGTATATAAATCTAAGTGCTATTGCTATCAAGGAAACCAACAAAACAAAATCTATATAGAAAACTGTGACAACAATGTAATGCAATATTAACATTTCAAAGAAATGAAAAAGACAAAAAAAAATGGTCTGGAGCACTATATCATTAACAAAGTAATCCACATCTGCAACATTTACAAATTGCTCAAAAGTGTTTTCTTGCCCCTATGTAAAAATAACATTTCAAGTGTTGACAAATACTACATCAGCAAATCCAATACAGGTAGTCCTTGACTTACAATCATCTGTTTAGTGACCATTTGAAGTTGCAATGGCACTGAAAAAAGTGACTTATGACTGTTTCTTCACATTCCTGTGGTCATGTGATCTGATTTTGGATGATGGCAACTGGCATGTATTTATTGCAGTGTAGCAGGATCATATGATCATCTTTTGAGATTTTCTGACAACAAAAGTCAATGGGGAAGCCAGATTCAATTAAGTGAATTGTTATAGTGTTACTAACTTAACTGCAGTGATTCACTTAACAACTGTGGCAAGAAAGGTCGTAAAATGGGGCAAAACTCATGTAACAACTGTCTTGCTTAGCAACAGAAATTTTGGGCTCAATTGTGGTTATAAGTTGAGAACTACCTGTATAGATTTGTTCTCCTAATAATATATAATATTCGTCTCAGCACCATCAATGTACAAAAGGTCCAGAATTACTAAAAGACTCCAAATAATAAGGGTACAGTCCAGAAAAAAAAATACAGTGCATTCAGAAAGTATTCAGACCCCCTTCACTTTTGTCAATATTTTTTATGCTACAGCCTGATTCTACAGTTGTTGAAATTCATTTTTTTCCCATTAAACTACACTCAGTACCCCATAATAACAAACTGAAAACTGAATTTTAGAAATGTGTATAAACTTATTAAATTTACAGGTGACTAAGAGGTGACCAAGAACCCAATGGTCACTCTGACTGAGCTCCAGAGATCTTGTGTATGAGATGGGACAGAGTTCCAGAAGGACAACCATCTCTGCAGCCCTCCACTGATCTGGGCTTTATGACAGAGTGGCTAGATGGAAGCCTCTGCTCAATGCAAAACCCACGAAAACCCACTTGGAGTTTGCCAAAAACCATCTGAAGGACTCTCAGACTGTGAGGAACAAGATTCTCTGGTCTGATGAAATCAAGATTGAACTAAATGTTATGTCTGGAGGAAAATCCCACAAGTGAAGCATGGTGGTGGCGGCATCATTCTGTGGGGGTGTTTTTCAGCAGCATGGACTGGGAGACTGGTCAGGGTTGAGGGAAAGCTGAATGGAGCAAAATACAGGGATATCCTCAATGAAAACCTGTTCTACAATATTCAGAACCTCAGACTGGGCCGAAAGTTCACTTTCCAACATGACAATGATCCTAAGCACACAGCCAAAACAACACAGGAATGGCTTAGGGAATGACTCTATGAATGTCCTAGAGTGGCCCAGCCAGACCCCTGACTTGAACCCTATTGAACATCTCTGGAAGGACCTGAAAATGGCTGTCCACCAACAGTCGCCATCCTACCTGACTGAGCTTGAGAGGATTTGCAAGGAAAAATGGCAGAAAATCCCCTAATCCAAGTGTGCAAAGCTTGTCATGTCATATCCAAAAAGATTTGATGCTGTCATTGCTGTCAAAGGTACTTCACCAAAGTACTGAGTAAAGAGTCTGAATACTTATGCCATTGTGATATTTCAGATTTTTTCTTTTTAATAAATTTACAGACAGTTCTAAAATTCTGTTTTCACTTTGTCATTATGGGGTACTGAGTGTAGATTAATGAGAAAAAAGTGAATTTCAACAACTGTTGAATCAGGCTGCAACATAACAAAATTGACAAAAGTGAAGAGGGTCTGAATACTTTCTGAATGCACTGTACATTTCATTTTAACAATCCTGTGGATTTTAGCCCCAATTTGCAGCTGTAGGACAAGCCTAAATTGTGTGAGTCACCATTCTTGAGTTGTACCTCCATCAAGTGGGGAATTGCAACCAGTCCTAATTAAAGATTCACCGAGGTATTCATGAAACAGCATTTTCTGTTGCATTAATTTCATTTTAAAATCAAAATAAATTTTCACATTTTAAAAGCAACTTATCCATTTAAAAGAACATGACATTTACTATGCCATATATTACATAAATAAATATCAATATCATTCAATTCTGTCATCTTTTTATAATAATAGTTTATTGAGGTAAAAGACATCAGGACCAAAAAGTTCACTGTTAAATAAACGGAAGAGACACTTTTCAAAACGTAGGTACAGTAGCTTCAGAATATTTAACTCTTTTATATAGAAGTTTGGGGGTGGGACACATTTCCTTTAGTAAAGTGATTATGAGGCAATTTTGTATTTTTGAGTTTATAAATGATCTGATCCTGGCTATTTCTTCATGTAATTGCCCGTCTGGTTATGAACACTGAATGTTGTAGATGCAGTCCAACCTTTAATGTCTGTTTTTCATTTACATATTGTCATGGAACATTTTGTTCTTTGGGAAATTATTCTCTGTGCATTTGGAACCCCAAAAAGTGTCTAAAATAAATAAATCCAATTTTAAAAGTAGAAGTTGTTATCTCTGTTGCTTATCCTGTCCTGATTGTGAGTTCTTCGTTTTTACTAAATTGAGAAATTCTGTCAGGTACTTCATTTGTCATTTTCTTCTGTAGTGATTTCTTTCTACACTATAATAGTTTTGTTTGATTCTTCCCTTTTTGTAAGGATGGTGTGTCTGGTTGTGTTCTTTCTTTGGAGCCAATAGTCTGATGTTGATTGTCAAGGATGGATTTTTCTGAGAAGTCTTTCTCTACTACACTGAATTCTTTTCTATGATGATGCTTCCATGCTGTTTCCTTATAAAGCTGCTTTCCCTGTTGATTTCCGTGTTGTGGGGAAAGAGAGAACTCTCTGTTCAGAACCCTTTTTAAAAAATATTTTGTAGCTATTAATGGTATGCGGTCTCTGTTCATTTGATCTGCTGTTTTGTTTTGAAGGAAAAGTCTATGCTTCCTCCCCACACTAACATTTTCCATGCTCTAATTCCTTTCCTCCAATACTCGTGAATATCACCCCATCTTTCGTGAGTCCTTGTAGCGATTTTGAGGTGATCCATGCAAATCTTGGCAATACAGTAATAAAAAGATAGTGATACAGGCTTTTATAACTCCTCTCTTTCCAGTATGACTTTGAAGCAACAAAGCAACATTTACACAAGGTTTTCATTTTCCTGTTGCTTTAAGTTATTTGGCAAAACCCTGAATGTGTCTCCTTATGGGTTATGGTGTTTGCATCAAATGACTGACTCAGTTGGAGTTATTTCATCTGACATTATAATTACATGTTGGTCCAAAAAAGTGCCATTTTCTCACACTGACCTTGACAGGGTATATTCTGAGAACATACCTAGCACAGTTTACATCTTCCTTATCCCAATAATGCTTATCTGCAAATCTACAGCAATCTTTTGTTAGCCTTGTTGACTGAGAATTTCAGTGGTTTGCAATCCCAGCACATCTAAAGACACTGTATTGAGGAAGACTGATCTACAAAAATATATAAAAGGAAATGTTTAACCCCTGTTTAACATATTAATAATTGCCAATCAACAACTTAACTGGCATATAAGGATCCTGGTTGATTCATACCAAGATCCACGTCTATCTGTGCCAGGAGCTTAGTTTTACATATAGTGTGTGTGTGTGTGTGTGTGTGTGTGTGTGTGTGAGAGAGAGAGAGAGAGAGAGAGAGAGAGAGAGAATAGCCTGAGCTATCTTGATTTTTTTGATCCCTCTCCAGCTGAGACATTCAGAATAAGTATCATTCTCAGTGAATGGAAGTTTCTTCCATGTAAAGTATATTTGGATTATAACCGAAGGCTGCACTTGTATATTTGCAGAGATCATCTGATTTGGGGACCCAAATCAGGAGCTCAAAAAATGGTGAGAGCTGATGCAGGTCATTCTGGAGGTTTTAGTGCTTAGAATCAAATCAAAGTTTAGAAGAAAGAAATTTCTTCTTCCACAGTTTAGTGTGGGAAAATACATGTCACTGCAACTTTTTTTTTGAGTAGCATAGTAAGACTTAGAATATTATGAAGAGATGAATCATCACGTTAGCTATCAGAAATAAGTTCAGGTATTTTTGAACAATTCTTTAAAATACCTGTGAACAACTGGGAAGATCCAGGTTCAAGTCTACCATGGGCATCCAATGGGTGGGGGAAGATGTATCCATGACATCAAAAATGGCATCCCTTTTTAATGTGCATCACACACACATTAAACAAGATAAGGTTTCAGTTGCCTGACATCACGGAACCCATTTTTATCCATGAAAATGCACAGATTTGCTGCTGAGGTGTCAAAAATAGAGATACCTGTGTAAGCTACCTTGAGTTCAGGGAGGATGTCAGGGAATTGCGCAGCAGGTGTCCAAATGAAGTCAGAGACACTGACACGAACTTGTAGTTTTATATAAATAAATATACTTAACATCTGTTATTTACAGCAGACAAGATGGTCAGGGACATCGTGAGGTAAATCAAACAGCATACAGAGCACACAGAAGAAAAAGATGGGGGGAAAGGGAAACTCCCACTTTACACCCACAGCAACCAATCATAGCATAGATTGCCTCATGCAGGGGATCACATTCTCCAACCAATCAACTATAAATGTGTGTTCTGGCCCACTGTACACTTCACTGTTCCAGCTACTAAATTAAATATCTTAACAGAGAAAACGTTAGATAAATCTTTGCCAGTCCAATATGAGTTGGAAGGGAAGAGTACTTTGGATCCCTAATGCTGGTGACTTTTATCTATGGGGCAAACAAGGCAGGCCTGCCCTTTTACTCCTCCTCCTTTGAAATAGCATTCCTGGTGAGATTAGGTTGGCCCCAGCCCTTTGGTTCTTAAAAATGCCCTTGATTTTGTTCCTCTTTCTCTTAATTTTGTTTCTTTTCCGTCAAAATCTCATGAAATTTGCAGTTTGAATAACCTACAGTAGGGCAAATCCTTACCAGATTTCCTAAGAATTTTTTGCCCTTTTCTGATTGCAGTATAATTGACTTAAAGGGTTTGAAACAGAAGTAAGAGGAATATAATCATTTGTTAGTTCCATAAAATAAATAAATCAACACTAATACAAATAGTCAGCTGATGAAAATAGGGCAATCAGTCAGCTGAGCTCACAAAGCACCCCTAGACAAATGCTTCAGAGGAAAGACTGGATGGCAATGGATTATAACAAACGATAAAGCTACAGTCTTACAACCTAATGATTTCTGCACACATGTACATACCAAAACACTGTGACAGCCTGATTGCAGAGTTAAATTAATTTGATGGCAGATTTGTCAGTCATCAAGCTCCATGATCCCCCTTCAATCCTTGTAAAGTTTTTATTTTACATAAACAGAAAAAAAGATCTATTTACTATAGATTCTCAACATTCTGGATGTCCAACCAACAGATCAGAAACAAAACTCCATGGAAGTCCAGTGTTAGAAATGAGCAGGTTCATGTTGTGTATTTAGATTTAGGTAAATTAAAATCTGTTCCAGAATCTCATGATCCTATAGTGAATAAGTATGATCAATATCCCTAGTTAAAATGCATTTAGTTCCATTTCAAGTTTGGGAAGAACTCACCAATAAATTCTCAACATTTACTAGGAATGGATAAATTCTGCTTTTCTTAAAGGTGATGTTTTTATTACATTACCTGAAATTTTACCAAAGAGCTGCACTTTTTTGTCAACGATTCCTCTAGCAAATTTGTTAGAAAGAAAGTGAAGATGTGACTATTTTTTTTGTTTCACAGAACTCCCAGAAATCTATAATAAAAGTTTACAACAATACAAGTAGTGCTTGAGTTACGACCGCAAATGAGCCCAAAATATCTGTTCCTTATCTGTTAAGTGAATTTTGTTCCCTTTTACGACCTTTCTTGCCACAGTTGTTAAGTGAATCTGGCTTCCCCATTGACTTTGCTTGTCAGAAGGAAGCAAAAGACAATCACATGACCCTGGGACACTGCAAATGTCATAAATATGAGTCGGTTTCCAAGCGTCTGAATTTTGATCACATGACCATGGGGATGCTGCAATGGTTGTAAGTGAAAAAAGGTCATAAGTCAGTTCTTTCAGTGTCGTTGTAACTTTGAACAGTCACTAAATGAACTCTTGTAAGTCGAGGACTACCTGTATTTCAAAGATAAACAGCAAAGCTTTCACACCCAAATGATAAGAAATTATATGGAAAGACTTCAAAGATCTACAGAGAGAACAAAGTAGACTAAGAGAAAATGCCCCAGGGATTTTTTGTTGTTGTTGTTCTTTTTAAAGGAGACAGTTCCAAATTAGGTTGAGTTAGAATTTACATGATAATTTGAATATGTGAAATAATTTAATACTTCACTACTGAAACATTTATGAGAGGTAACCCTAAAGGTTTAAGATACATGCAGAATCTATTTGGAAAAGGGGTCTGTTCTGTTTCAGCCGAAGAGACATCGAGGCGAGGCAGGAGTAACAAACACAAGTCTTTATTGAGAGCACGAACAGAACAGAAGACAAAATGGCGGCAAGGCCTTTTATAGCCCCTTGCAAGGGACAGCATCAACCAATCAATGCAAGGCTAGTCTCCTGCCTTGCGCATGTGCACAAGGCTGGAGACAGCCTGTCTGGTCCCGGGCAACCACGTGGATTGCCCGGGCCTTCTGCAGCCTCCTGAGCCTGCTGAGTCATTCAGCAGTCCCAGGACATAACACCCCTCCCCCCTTGGATAAAACAATAAGTGAATACTTATAGTTTTAAAGCAACCTACATATACATGTTTTTGTTCAATTATCATGTTATTAATTCTAACACAATTATGCCTGCACACAGGCAGACCCTTATACCTCATATTGTTTCAGGTTATCAATAGAACACCCTTCAATGAGTGTCCAGAGTTCTAGAGAACTAGTAAGCCTCCCTAATACTTGACAGGAACCTCACATAGTCCTTTAGATGCTTGGGTGGACCTTTGGCCCTCTCTGACCTTCTTGGAGCCAGCGTTGGTGCCTGGCGTGCCACCTTGCCTGTTGGGCTAGGCAAGCCAGGACTTTGATGCCCCCAAGACCCAGGCAACCCTCCAGACTGCTGACTGGCTGGATCCGCTAAACCCAAACCAGAGTTCCTTGGTGGGGTGGAGTTCCCCAAGTCCAGTGGTGGGGTGGGATTCCCCAAATCCACAATGGACCCCTCTTGGGAACACTGCCCTTCGAGCCCAAGACCAGCAGCTGGAGTGGCCTGAGGAACTGATTGACTGCCATGTCCCAACGACCCGGTGCCTGTGCCAGAGTCAGGAGCCGCCTCCATGGCAAAACCCCCTTCAGGAACATGTGCAGGAACATTTGAAGGTCCACCTTGGCGGAGAGACTGTGGTCCACAATCGTAATTGTGGTCCTCCCCCCCCCCAGAGCAGAGCCAGGGGCGGAAGAGTGGCTGGACAACCTCCAGCGTAGTTGGTCAATGTGACATCTGATCACACGACCATCATCCAAGGCCATTTCGTATGACAGTGGCCCAGAGACCTTGCATACCACTGCTGTCACCCAGAGATGTCCAGGTCCATAGTTCCTTGCCCAGACTGGATCGCCCACCTGTAGTCTCCTAGATGCCCGTGGTTGTGACACCTGTGAAGCCACCTGGTCAGGGTGCAACCTGTCCAGCTTAGTGATGAGTCTGCGACCCCAGCGGAGTTCAGCTGGGCTTTTCCCAGTGGCAGTGCAAGGTGTAGTGCGGTGACAAAGAAGAAAGTCAGCTAACCTGTGATGCCAGTTTCCATGAGTGATTCTCTTTAAAGCATCTTTGGTAGTACGCACCATACGCTCAGCTTGACCGTTGGAAGCTGGATGAAACGGTGCAGATGTGGCATGCCAGATCATGTTGGCTTGAAGGAAACCCTGAAACTCAGAAGATGTGAATTGGGGTCCGTTGTCTGAGACAAGGACATCTGGAAGACCATGTGAGGCGAAGATGCCTCTCAGCACCTGGATGGTCCTGGCAGTAGTAGTGGAGGAAACAGGAACAACCTCTAGCCACTTGGAATGGCTGTCCATGAGGAGAAGGAAGAATTGCCCCTGAAAGGGCCCAGCGTAGTCGATGTGTACCCTCGACCATGGTGTATGTGTCTCCTCCCACCTATGTACAGGGGCCTGGGGCATTTCTGGCCTTGACTGTTGGCAGACTTGGCACCCATGCATCTGGGCCTCGATCTCTTTATTGAGCCCAGGCCAACAGAGGTGGCTACGTGCTAGTGCCTTCATCTGGACTATTCCCGGATGTCCGTCATGCAGAGAGAGCAAGACTCTAGTCCTCAATGAGGCCGGGATGACTACCCGGCTATCCCACAGGAGACACCCCTTGAAAGTAGAAAGCTCGTGCTTCCTTTGCCAGAACCCTTGGAATTCTGCACCCCGGCACGTGTCAGGCCATCCTGACAACACCCATGTCAGCATGCGTGTAAGCGTGTGATCAGTGGCAGTTTCTGCAGCCACGTCCCTAGCATTGAGGGGAGATTCAGGCAATTCCTGAATGGAAAGAATGTGAAGAGCAGGAGCAGGATCTGCCTCTATCTGCTGTAGAGGTAATCTGCTGAGACCATCTGCATGGCCCATTTCTTTACCTGGTTTGTGAACCAGGGTGTAGTCATATGCTGACAAGAAAATTGACCATCTCAGTATTCTAGGAGATATAATGTGTGGGGTTTGTTTTGTTGTTGCAAACAAACCCAACAAAGGTTTATGGTCTGTGTAAACCGTGACATGGCGGCCATACAAGAAATCGTGGAATTTCTTTATTCCAGCCACTATTGCCAAAGCTTCCCTATCAATCTGTGCATAATTACGCTCTGCAGATGAGAGAGTCCTAGAGTAGTAGGCCACAGGGACTTGTGTCCCATCAGCCTTGAGATGGCTCAGTACAGCCCCAACCCCATAAGGGGATGCATCACAGGCTATGCACACAGGCAATTGCTCATTAAAATGGGCTAATACCGCATTTGAAGAGAGCAAGGCCTTGACCTCTGTGAAACTCCTTTCATGGACCTCCGTCCATTTGCATGGAGCCTGTTTGTCCAAGAGCCGGTGTAACGGCTCAGCCACTGCAGCCTTGTGGGGAAGGAAGGTTTGAAGCTCACTCTTTGACTGGGGGCTTGGGACCTGCTGAATCACTTGAAGCTTGGATTCTGAAGGATGGATGCCTTCAGCATTGATACGGAATCCCAAGAACTCAGTGGAGGTGACTCCAATTTTACACTTGTTTTGCTTCAGCTTCAGCCCTGCTTGGCGGAAACACAGCAAAACAGCTCTCAGCCTTTCAGCTAACTTCACAGATGACTCCCCAGCGATGAGGACATCATTAAAATAGGGACAGACCCCCCGGAATACCACGGAGCGTTCGCTCCATCACACTTTGGAATATGCCAGGGGCCACATTAACCCCAAACTGCAGCCTTTTTACCTTAAAGGCTCCCCGGTGCGTCACAATTGTTTGGGCCTCAGCTGTTGCCTCATCAACAGGTAACTGTTCATAGGCCTGGGCCAAATCCAACTTTGCAAAGATCCACCCCCCCTTGAAGGAGGCCAAAATGTGGCTCACCACTGGCACCGGATAGGCATGCTGCTGCAATGCTCTATTAAGTGTGCATTTATAGTCCGCACAAATCTGGACCTCTCCATTGGCTTTCAGTGGCGTGACTATAGGGGTTTCCCATGGACTAGAGTCCACAGGCTCTAAAATGCCTTGCTGGATCAGCTTGTCCAGCTCTGTATCTATTTTGCTTTTCAAGGCAAAAGGTACCCTTCTGGGCTTGATTCTAATGGGTGTGATGGCTGGGTCCAAACATAAGGCAATGGGAGGCCCCTTGTACGAACCGAGCTCTGCACTGAACACATCCGCAAACTCCTTGCAAACATCTGCAAGGCCTGACGTTTGCAGATTGTGCAGCCCAGTCACTTGGATCCCAAGGGCCTCGAACCAATCGAGTCCTATAAGACTCGTGCAATCACCCCCAACTACCACCACATCTAGCAGTCCTTGAAAACTCTTACGCTGCACTCTGACTGTGGCCTCCCCCTTCACACTGACCCTCAAATTTTGAAAGTCAGTGAGGATTAAATTTGAAGGCCTGAGTTTGACTCGAAGGCCACTTCTGTGGCAAACCTTATTAAAGGTATCTAAGGAGATGATTGATAGAGCGGACCCGGTGTCCAGCTCCATCGACAAGGGAACCCCTTGCAACTTCACGTCAAGGCGAATTTTTTTTTAGGGGCCTGTGAACCCCAGTTTTGAAAATGCCCCTACGGGACGCGCAGAAACCCACCCTATTTTGGCTGGGGACCTTGGTACCTTTCAGAGGCAATTCTACTATAGACCGTTCCTTCTGGCGACCCAAACAGACGGATGCAATGTGGCCTTGCCTGCCACATGCCTGGCAGGTAGCGGAGCGAAACCGGCAATCAGCTCGCTTGTGGCGTCCTCCACAGCCGAAACACCGAAGGGATGCTGCCGCTCTTTCTCTGTGCCCTTGAGGCTTCTTCACTTCGGCCTGTTGAAGCCTGTCCACCTCTTCCTCCGGATCTGATTCGGATGCCTCTCAAGCAACATCTTGATGGATTGAGACCGCCGCTGGGGGGTTCCGGGCGAGCCACAGGGCCTTCACAGTGCTGCCTGCTGCTTCTTCAGCTGCAATCTTTCTCAGCGCATCTTGGAACGATACATCTTCCTTTGCAAAAAGTTTCTGTTGTAGCTCACGACTTCGCAGTCCGCAAACCAAACGATCCCGGAGTCTCTCTTCCAGATCCGTGAAAGCACACTGCCTAGCTGCTTGTCTTAAGGCAGCAACAAAGTCCACGGCAGACTCACCAGGCCTTTGATCTCTCTGCTCAAATGCATGCCTCCAAGCAATTACTGATAGCTTGGGTTCGAAATGCCCACGCAGCATCCTCTTCAAATCGGTGTATGCAATTGATTCCAATGGTGCTGGGGCTACAAGATTTTCTGCAATTTCAAAAGTCTCTTGCCCACAGACACACAGCAATGTAGCAGCTTTGAGGCCGTCTTCCTGGATCTTATTAACTCTAAAGTAATTCTCCACCCAAGCCACGTAAGAACTCCAGCGCTCAGGGTGAGACGTGTCAAAATCTGACAAACGGCCCAGCTTTGACATCTTTTACAGCCTGTAACCTCTTTGATGCCTCTCGCTGCAAGGAATGAGAAGGGGTCCCTTGAAGCCGAGCTCACCTCCAGCGTCTTCGTACTGGCAGGCAATCGCTTCCACTGGACGCCGAACTTCTCAGCGCTTCAGGCCTCCTTTGGTAAGTCAGCCTAGCTTCTCCTGTTTCTTCTTGCAGCGTATCCCACCTTCGTCGCCAATGTTCTGTTTCAGCCGAAGAGACATCGAGGCGAGGCAGGAGTAACAAACACAAGTCTTTATTGAGAGCACGAACAGAACAGAAGACAAAATGGCGGCAAGGCCTTTTATAGCCCCTTGCAAGGGACAGCATCAACCAATCAATGCAAGGCTAGTCTCCTGCCTTGCGCATGTGCACAAGGCTGGAGACAGCCTGTCTGGTCCCGGGCAACCACGTGGATTGCCCGGGCCTTCTGCAGCCTCCTGAGCCTGCTGAGTCATTCAGCAGTCCCAGGACATAACAGGGTCCTTTTAAATATCAGGCTTTGAACAATAGATATCAGGTTCTGAACCAACACCTTGAATTGCATTTGGAAAAATGTCTGTAATCAATGCAGTTCTCACAGCAATAATATGGCAGTATCATAACTAACCACTGAACATAAGTAGCTATTTTTGGATCAGATGAGTATGGTCCAATAAAGTAACTGAGAGATGGCAATGGAATTACTGTCCATCTTTAAACAAATTAGAATATTTTTCCCCATGAGGTATTTGAAATATAAGTTTACAAACAGTCTGGTACTGTGCTCCTCAAACTTGAATGACAATGTGCCAGAATGACAAAGGATGCACAGTCATAGAAATGTGACAATTACATCCTTGTGTCAGGATGTCTGATGCAAGTACATAAGTCATGGCATGCTGGCTGGGGAATTCTGGGTGTTGAAGTCCACAAGTCTCAAAGTTGCCAAATTTGGAGACCCTTGGTTTATAACATCACACATGAATTACCATCTGCTTCTCCTGTGGACCTCCATGGCCAAGAGCAATAACATCAAAATGGCGAGTGCAACTGGGTGACTAAAAACCCTGCCATTTTTATTTGTTTGTGATGCATGCAGTGCACATTAAAAAGGGAAGGAGTTTTGATCACCTGGTCATGCCTACCATTTTGACATCTCACAGAGGCCCCTGCCCAGTGCCAATATTGATCAAACAATAACAGCCATCTCAGAATGCCTATGGAGTGGAGAGGGATAAGGGAAAAGCTTTCATGAATATAATTATCAGTCTCTTGGTAAGACCCATGCACAATTCAAGCTGCTGGGTGGGAAGCAGCCCAAGTACAATTGCCAGCAAACAGGAATTCCCTTTTCAGATACCAATGCATGGATATCTTTTTGTCCGATTAGATTTTAAATTTCATTAAAGAGAAGTTGAACTCAAAGAAAATACAAAGCTTAAAAAAGGAAAAGGAAAGAAAGTTGAGGGTGTACATGGCAGTCTTGAGGGAGGGTAACCATTTGAATTACATTAGTCAGAAGTGTTGTCATTAGCTGGGACCATCTGGTTTTTCAGTGCTCAAGTGTTATCCAGGTGTACTTTGGATCAATGCAAATAGTTCTTGACTTACAACCATTTGTTTAGTGACCATTCAAAGTTACAATGGCACTGAAAAAAGTGACTTATAACCCATTTTTTCACACTTATGATCACTGCTGCATCCCCGTGGTCACACGATCCCCATCATGTGATCAGGTGACCATGGGGGTGCTGCAATGATCATAAGTGTAAAAAATGGGTCACTTTATTTAGTGCCATTGTAACTTGAATGGTCACTAAACAACCTGTGTTATCACCCTTTGTAACCATAACTGAATGTTGAGGGTAACTGTTTTAGGGCTATCCAGCTTGCTATTTTGTTCACTTAAAGAAATGTTCTTATAGATCTGCAAATTTTGAGCAGTTCCTCATTTGCAATGTTATACCGGTAGTTTTCAACTTACAACAGTTCATTTAGTGACCACTGGAAGTTACAACGGCACTGAAAAAAGTTACTTATGACCATTTTTCACTTACAACCATTGCAGCATCCCCATGGTCATATGATCAAAATTCAGACGCTTGGCTACTGGCTCATATTTATGATGGTTGCAGTGTCCTGGGCTCATGTCATTACCTTTTGTGACTTTCTGACAGACAAAATCAATGGAGAGGCCAGATTCACTTAACAACCATGTTATTGACTTAACAACTGCAGTGATTCACTTAACAACAGTGGCAAGAAAGGTCGTAAAATGGAGCAAAACACAGTTAACAACTGCCTTGATTAGCAATGGAAAATTGGAGTATACATACACATACGCACTTTTTTCAAAAGGGCTTTTTCCCTTCCCTCGAACAACATGAGGTAAAGAAAGTCAGCCAGAGGCTATCTCAAAATCTCTATAAAGCTTGCAGCACAATTTCTTTTGACTCATTTTCAGGATTTCTACTTATGCAACCCAAATTCCAATTAACTGGGTTGTAATTATTTGTGGACATGGCACCAACGTTTAACTTTCCCACATTTGCCTTACTTTATAGGAATACCAATCAGAGCTGATCAACATATTAACTCTGGTCCCCAGCAGACAAAAGACTTCAGGGACGCTAAGTTATCTCATAGTATATAATGACTGTCTGAAATGAGACAGGAGCCATGATGTGCCAGAGTGACCAAAGGCATGGATGATAGGTTTATGTGTAGAATGATTGTTACTTCAAGGCTAAGCAGCTTTCCCCATGTTATTTGGGAGTCTATAGGAGAAACAGTGGCTGGGCCATCCATTGTGCTAAACCATAATGTGATTTGCCTGGTTTAGGGTTTGCATGATGTGACAGCAAGCATTAAAGTAAGTCCAGGTAAACTGAAGTCCCAAGGTCAGTTCCCTAATTTCATTCTCTTGGAGCAGATATAATCACTGAACTGACAGTCTGATTGATAATGCAGTATACAAGCTTTTGGGAGTGGTATCGGGTATTTATTCTGCACTCATATCCCACTGTTCCTGACAACATGAATCAAATGGAAGTTGGCATGCACTGGCTGGTTCAAAACTGTTCCATTGGCCAGTCTGGAGAAGAGAAGAACTAGGAGTGACATGATAGCAATATTCCAGTATTTGAGAGGCTGCCACAAGGAGGAGGGGGTCAATTTATTTTCCAAAGCACCCGAAGGCAAGACAAAAAACAATGGATGGAAATTAATCTAGGAGAAAAGCAACCTGGAATTAAGGAGAAACTTCCTAACAGTGAGGACAATTAACCAATGGAACAGCTTGCCTTCAGACGTTGTGAGTGCTTCATCATCTGAGATTTTTAAGAAGAGACTGGACAGCCACTTGTCTGCGATGGTATAGGTTCTCCTGCTTGACCAGGGGGCTGGACTAGAAGACCTCCAAGGTCCCTTCCAGCTCTATTTTGATTCTGATTCTAATCAATTATGGGTTGCATTCAAATTTAGTATGGAGCCATTCACAACAATTTGATTTGAATTAATCATGATTCAATCACAAAATATGACAAAGAAGAAATATGACAATAAATATGACCTATCACATTTATTGAATATGCCACAATAGCTGAATTTCTATCATATGCAAGCCAAAAACCAAGCAAACCTTCTTTGACTAGGTGCAATGTCTGAGCCAGCTCTGAGAACACCTTCATACTATTACAAGCCTAGCTTCAGTAGTTTTGCAATATTGGGCATATGCCCCCATTTCCATGTATCCTGTTGTCAGCCTGAATGTATTTATTTTATTTATTAACTGTATGTACAGATAGTCCTCAACTTATGACCATAATTGAGTCCAAAATTTCTGTAGCTAAGTGAAATAGTTGTTAAGTGAGTTTTGCCTTATTTTACAACCTTTCTTGCCAGGTTGTTGTTAAGTGAATCAGGTTTCCCCCTTTGACTTTGCTTGTCAAAAGGTTGCAAAAAGTGCTCACATGACCCCAGGGAACTGTAACCATCATAAATATGAGTCAGTTGCCAAGCTTCTGAATTTTGGTCATGTGACCGTGGTGCTTGCAATTGTCATAAGTTTGAAAAACGGTCATAAGTCACTTTTTTCAGTGCCGTTGTAACTTTGAACGGTCACCAAATGAACTGTTGTAAGTCAAGAACAACCTGTACTGCTCATCTTGCCTATAGCCAACTCTAGGAGGCTTACAACCAATAAAAGCAACAAGATAAAACTTTAAAACATTAAAACAACAAGTATTGACACTAAAATTGATTTAAAAATGAATGAAGATGGCAAGGAAGGGAGCAAGAGGCACAGGGGGAGGAGGGGGAGTCTTAGCTCAATCAATTAACCACCTCCAGTATGACATGCCCGAATCAGGGGCCCAGGATAATTGGCAGAGCCAGATCTTTGGGGCCCTTCGGAAGGCCAAAGGGATAGTTGCAGATTTCACCTCATGTGACACAGTGTTCCAGAGGACAGAAGCCACAGCAGAAAAGGATCTTCTCTTGGTTTCCATCGGCCTGAATTCCTTCACTGATAGGATCTGCAGCCAGCCCCTTCTGCCGGCCTGGGTGGAATGGGCCAATCCCAGTGAGGTGAGACAGTTCCTCAGATAATTCTGAAAATTCAGCCAATGGGATGGCAGAATAAAATAGCAACCAACGAATGTCTTATCTCTAATATCTCCTTCACTCTGTTTGTATTTTGCTGGGGGGGGGAGGGGTTAGCCAAGGGAAGATAGCCAGAACAATTAATCATTGGAATGATTTTCCTTTCAAAGTTTTGGTGCTCCAACACTTGAGGTTTCTAAGAAGACGAGTTTGGACTAGAAGACTCTGTTATTCTGTTAACATAAGAGCCATTGGTTGCTCTGCAATATTGCAGCAGACCCTTCCTCTCAACTTTAAAATGTCAGGATGATGCCTTTGCTGCTGGAGGAAAGAAGGAAATCCTGCAAAGAGAGTGAGGTGGGAATTCTCACCATTAGGAAGCCATTCATCCAGCAACTCCAAATGAAGCATGGCAGAAGTTTCTTCACAGTGTTACAAAGGAGTAGAAACTTGGCCTGCTAGTTTTCAATTTGCATATAAGGCCTATGATATGTGGCAGAACACTGGATGGTAGGTAAGACTCAGATCAACAAGGTCTAAATCCATGTTTCAATCATCAAGGAACAACTGGATAATCATGAAACCTCTATTAAGGATCAAGAGGCATCTGAGGCATCTCAGACACTGATTAGGGGACTGGAGGATAAAACATACAAGGAACGGTTGCTTGAATTGGGTATGTCTAGTTTAATGAAGAGAAGGACGAGGGGGGACATGATAGCAGTGTTCCAATATCTCAGGGGTTCCACATAGAAGAGGGAATCAAGCTATTCTCCAAAAGCACCTGAAGGCAGGACAAGAAGCAACGGATGGAAACTAACCAAAGAGAGAAGCAACCTAGAACTAAGGAGAAATTTCCTGCCAGTTAGAAGTTAATCAGTGGAACAACCTGCCTCCAGAAGCTGTGAATGCTCCAACACTGGAAGTCTTTAAGAAGAGACTGGACAGCCATTTGTCTGAAATGGTATAGGGTTTCCTGCCTGAGCAGGGGGCTGGACTAGATGACCTCTAAGACCCCTTCCAACTTTATTATTATCTGTAAGGACCGCAAGACATATCAACAATGGTTCATTTGAGCCGGACGTCTTGTCTTCTGAACAACAATGAACAACAATCAAAAAAAGATAGAAATTTCCTAATATCCACAGAAACTTGAGTTAAAGTTTCAGACACTGTTGAACAATAGCCAGAAGCTCTGGGATGTTAGAGGCAGAGGTGCTGAACAAAATGAATTAGAAAAGTACCGAAACAAGGGTGCCTTGTTTCACAAATAATAGATGAAATTTCCAATCTGATGAAACATTGCTATGGCTTTATAGGAATAATGAAATATGGGAGAAAACAAGTATGCATTTTGTGGGTTTTCAGCTATTTTATTGGTCATTTCTATTGACTGTTCTGCCTTCAGAGAAGTGTAAGTTCCCTCAGAGCTTGACACAAGGTTTTCTTTGATATTATATGGAAATATTTCAGTAAGTACTGAAATACTACTAAGTAAGCTTTTGGTTCAAAGATTCAGCATAAATTTCTGAAAATATCAAATCATAAAGTTTAAGTTTAGTCATTCCACATGCAAGTTGTTGTTCTTTACATACTCATTTCCAAAACTCAGTTCAGAATGATATATCCAGATGTGAAAAAGGACAAGCCTCTATCAATTTTAATTTGTGTGCAAGGGGAATATGCAGCAACCACAGCTTCCCAAAACAAGCTACACCTGCTGAAATTCCTTTTTCCCCGAGAACTGATTAGCAAAAACATAGCATTAATTTTATTGTAGTTTTACATGAGGTTGTCCTATGCCCAACCTTTTAAAGTAAGTTTTTATTCAGGAAAGCTCCACAGACACAATTAAGAAACATTAATAAACTGTATTTAATAATCAAATGTAGAACAATTCCTCAATAAAAATAGGAAACGGAGTGTCCACCTTAAATAGCTGTGCAGCTCAAGCCTTAAAAAACTATTTCACAATCCTATACCTACTTACTGAGGATCAGTTTTAGCAATAGCATTTATATCTGACAACTGTAGTGCTGCAAAGGAAAGAACATTTATAATGCCCGCATTCCTCTTTCACAATAGCAGTCATCTCTAGGGATGCTTCTGACCCAAATGAGAATGAACAATATGAGAGCATCTTAAAGTTGAAGGAGAGGAACATTTAAGGTAGCTTATTTTACATTAAAGCTTATGTCACATTAAGCAAAAGTCAACAAACCAAGTATTTTTTTCCCCTGAGATGAATTTAATAGGCTGAGTTTTGGGAAAGGTTCTGTTTCTATGATAATATTAAAGGCATCAGGTTGTAAAAAAGGTAACAATACCCTCCTTAATATATATCACCTTGATATTATTGCGAACAGATTTTTCCCATCTAATTATCAATTAGTTTACAGGGAATCTACTAAAGTCAATCTAGACCTAGAAGAGCTTACCTCTAAGCATTGAGAACAAGGCTCTGCTTGTACTAATTTCCTGGATTTGTTTTGTTCATTTCCTTGAAGAAACTGGGGTTAAAGATATCTATAGATGACCTTGTTACCAACTTAACTGTAGATTTCAACAATGTTCAAGTCACTAAGATGGTGGATGCATTGCTATAGAAACTAAAGCTATCAGCTTTTCTGTGCCAGTGATTCAAAAAGTAATGTAAGTAATATTTATTCATGTACTGAAGTATTTTAAGAAAGTGGGTCAAAATTAAATCTTTTCATGCTACTTGCAGAGTTTGAAAAAGAGACACTATCGTGGTGGGAATGTTGTTCAGCTTCCTACACCAATGGCTGTGGCTAATGGATTAAACAACATTTAAAGAATTAAGTCTATCCACCCCCACCACTGCTCAGCCTCTCCTTGGTTTACTAATTCCACAGTGTCTTTTAGCAATACTTTATAAATGCATGCCATTTCTTTCCATGGGAGGTCTAGTAGCCATTTTCTATATGGAATAATGTCATTAAAATATTTAATTTTTGCCATTTAATAAAGATTTGACACCTAGGAGAGGCAGTTTTGGGGCATTTAGAAGTTTGGCAATAAAGCATTTGGGGTGTGGGGGTTCAAAAAAGGTTATTCATGGAAGTAATCCAGTTGGAACTAAAGGCTTGCATTAAGGAATGTATTTAAACATCTGTGTATATCTTTGAAGGTTTAGCAGTGTAGATTTTAAGAGTCGATCAAAAGGAAAAGGAAACACTGGAGAAAGAGACAAAAAAAATGGATGCCAAGATTCTACCTTGTCTATTTTTAACTCAGATATGTCTGTGTTTGATAAAGTAATATGCAAGTCTGTTTTCCTATGCATTTGTCTTTTAAGTACATTGTCTTTTAAGATATTTAAGGAATGACTAATACTCAGAAGTACAATTCTTCAGACATTATTGAATTCAGTCAGCCTTGTCTCCTTCAAGCAGTATTCCATCTACAGTAATGATTTTGTAAAAGTGTCAGTATTTCCTCAAGTCCCCCCCTAGTGTTCCTCTCCTATCAGCTTTCTTGACTTGTTTTTGCTTAAATATTCTGTGAGACTATATTTAGAAAATGCTTCGGCATGTGCCAGTAAGGAAGGAATCCCAGTTTTGTATATTACTTTGAAATTTAATAATGTTTTTAATTGAAATGAAAGTGTTTTGATGCAATCGTTCAAGCGGGCACTGCTTTCCAGCATTAGTGTGCATCCACAAATAAACACACTCTTCATTTTTAATTCATACATACTGTAGGTATCCCTGTTTATTTATAACCTAGATTTTAAGGTGGTATATTTTGCACTCCCTCCTAGATTTTGTCACAATCGCAATCCCATAAAGTAGTGAATTTCTGTGGCTGAGAGAAGGTGAGAATCTGAATCTTTCTGCATCTAGCCCAATACCTGAGCCAATGCATCGCGCTGGTTCATGAAGTATATGTAGACATTAAATTTTACTGTATTCTCGTAAGATATTCCTCCCCACTCTTCCCATGCTTTAGTAAAGAAAGAATGACTATCCAAAGGCCCTTATATGCAAAACAATGTTATATTAAAACTCTCTTGAAAGGACAGATTGATGACATAGTCTTCATCTGATGAGTAATTATGGTTTCTTAGTAAAAGACAGAAGAACATGAAGCCTTTTACTTGTTGGTCCTAACAATCGTAAATTGATTAATAATTTGTCCTATCCAGGAAATGAATATGTAGACTACAGTGAATATTCTCAAAGGTGCTTTTTCAAAAGGCAACTGGACTGTTTTTTTCCCTTGAGGAAGAAGAAGTTTTGCTTGTGATCCAAGAAACTTCATTGGTTCTGGCAGCATAGTGAGGGCTATGGAGGGATTAGTTCTGACATAGCCCCCACCATCCTGCCAGAAGCAATGAAGCTTCTTGAACGAGAAGCAAAACGCTGTCTTCTTCTTCAAGAAAAAAACAGTCCAGTTGCCTTTTGAAAAAGCACCTTTGAGACAACTATAGCCTGGATTAATAATAATAATAATAATAATAATAATAATAATAATAATAATAATAATAATAATAATAATAATAATAATAATAATAATAATAACAACAATAATAAAAATGGTGGTGATGATGATGATGTTGATGTTGGAAGGGACCTTGGAGGTCATCAAGTCCAACCCCCTGCTCAGGCAGGAAACCCTATACCATTTCAGACAAATGGCTGTCCAGTCTCTTCTTAAAAACTTCCAGTGTTGGAGCATTCACCGCTTCTGGAGGCAGGTTGTTCCACTGGTTAATTGTTCTAACTGTCAGGAAGTTTCTCCTTAGTTCTAGATTGCTTCTCTCCTTGATAAGTTTCCATCCGTTGCTTCTTGTCCTGCCTTCAGGCACTTTGGAGAATAGCTTGACTCCCTCTTCTTTGTGGCAGCCCCTGAAATATTGGAACACTGCTATCATGTCCCCCCTCGTCCTTCTCTTCATTAAACTAGACATACCCAATTCCAGCAACCGTTCCTTGTATGTTTTAGCCTCCAGTCCCCTAATCATCTTTGTTGCTCTTCTCTGTACTCTTTCTAGAGTCTCAACATCTTTTTTACATCGTGGTGACCAAAACTGGATGCAGTATTCCAAGTGTGGCCTTACCAAGGCATTGTAACGTGGTATTAACACATTGAGAATCTCCATAGACAATCCAAATGAGTACTTATGGACAGGGAAGAAAGGCTACCTCATTTAAAGCAATTTTTACCCAAACTATCTTTGCCTGCCTTTGTGCCCTTTGTCTTCCTTATATATACTTTTTTTCCTTTTCCATCATAAGAATTTTTTTCAAACATTACTATTTTATAATCATGACTATTATTTCCTGTGCAAGAAAGTATCTTTTGTATTTTTTATCCTATTACAATGTTCAATACCTAAAGTGGCTCATACCATCCAGAATAATGTATGTTACAATTTACCATTGAAAATGGGGATTACAGACTTGTTTCTCCCTGTCTTTGGTCCCGATTTTCTTGTACTGCTTGTTGAAGAACTTGCTGATCTGGCATGAAGAAATCCCACTCTTAGTTTAAACAAAATCCATATTGAGGCATTACGATAAGTGGGCCAATACAAAATTTACAAAATAAGGTATAAGCTTTTGTGTCTTTAAGAACGCTGTACCAAGAAAGAAGCTTACTCAGATTTTTACCTATCTTATTTTTCCTGTGTCTTTAAAAGAAATTACCTCGACTGATAAAATTGTGGGGTTTGAATAACTTGAGTTTAGAGAATTGTTCTACAAGAAAAAGCAGCTTTGTGGGGTGGGGGGGAGTGGATTTCTTTTTTCTTGAGTAGTTTGGATATTTTGCTTTTCACATTTAAACATAGAAGAAATCTGCCAGGTTCTTTCATAGGAGTGGGAACAATTTGCCCTCCAAGGGATGATGAACCATAACTCCTACTATACAATACTTTTACCCTTCCTGCTGGAACTGTTGGGGGTGGAATTCCAATGTCTCCCATCGTTGCTCTCCAAACTGGCTAAGGAATTCTGGGAGTTGAAGTCCACAAGTCTTAAAGTTGCCAAGTCTAGAGACTCCTGTTCTATAGGCATAAGAATATCCTTCCAAAAGATGCAACAAGGTAGGCAGGTAGAAATGATCAATGTCTACTTTCAAATGTTGGCTTGAGGTTTGCTTGTTGCAAATCTTAAGCCGTATTGTTGGGTAAGCCACCAGAAAGCAACACATCAGAAAATGGTATGTGTAAATATATAGCTGATAGAGCAAATAGCTTAAGAATGGACAGCTATCAATTCTTTCATGGAAATGTTAAAGGCCTGCTTAAGGTCCTGCATTGATATGGTAAAGTCAATATCAACAGCAAGAGTTCCATAATTGAGCAGCCATTACTAAGAAGATTTTTCCAATTTTGCCATTTCCTTTATTAAAGTTCTATGGAGACATTAACTGGTTAAGCAAACTTTTTTTTTTTTTTTTTTCAGAAAAAGCCATGGCAGATCTTTAAGAAATTCTGTAATATTGAAAGCTTTTTGTTTCGAATTCAGATTCGGACAAATATGGAAAAAACCTTTTCCCATTTTTTTTCAAGTGGGAGAGAGAGAGATCTAACTGCTAAGGATAAATCAAGTGCTTTTAAAATATTCTATACTGATTAATAAGAACGTTGATTTTTCAAGTCAATTCAAACTTTATTACAGGTCAATGACTCAGATGTTATTTTTTAAAAAGTGATACAAAGTACAAAGTGGCATAATAAAAGGCATGATAAAAAAAGTTGTAGTCGCGTATTACCTACTTAGCTGTCAACAATGCACAAATTCTACAGGCCACAAATGTAACCTTTGCAATCTCAAGAATTATCTCGGGCTCCTTATCTTCCAAAAGAGGATATAATCCTTCTATCCAATCTGGAAATGAGCTAAGAAGAGGTGATAATAACTCACTGCAGGTGTCTGGGTGACAGTACAGCAGTGACTCCGTGATATAGTGCACCCATCTTTGCAGGCATAAAGACTTTTGTCATAGGTGAATTTCTGGTATGTATTCTGCAAAACTGCTTAATGGTAAGATCTTCAGTCTCAATAATGTAAAGGCCTTCTGAAGTTTGTTATCTGTAATTTGAGCCAGATATGGTTTACATTGAATTTGTTTCTTCGGAAATGGTGTGGATATTAGTAATTTCTTGTGGTGGCAACAACTGTCCTACTGGTAGTCCCCAATAAATATCTTGTTGCACGGTGACGAAGACAGGAGCTTGCAGCTTGTTTTTTTAAAAACTGGTTTTTAAATTGTGCTAGTTCTGCCCGCTTGTTGTGTAGACATACAAACTAGGAAGCTCTGTTTTGGAAAAAATTCTCCACCTCTTAGAATTCTGCATGGCTCTTTGTAATTAAAACTAAAGGTTACAGAATCAGTAACAAAAAAAGACAATTGTTTGCTTACTGACCCTCTTCCTCAGAGAGTTTTGTTTGAATAAGTGGACTCCCATCAAGAGAATGGGGAAAGTTCTTTCAAAACGAGTAGCTAATTCCTTCTCCAGGCTGGTTTCACAGTATAATACAATGCCAACAATAATAAAATGTACAGTACTTAAGGCTTGCAAAAATTGCATTATGAGAGTTAGATATTTAACCCATTGTTTTGCTCCAGATACTTTCTGGGTATGTGACTTGCAGCTTTTGAGAGGCTCTTTTGCAGCTTTTATTCTTTTTTTCCATTTTCTAAACTAATGTTCTTAAGTAAAGAAACTACTTAAAGCTTAGTATATAGTTTAGTGGAACTGGCAAAATCTTTGCTGCGTTCCCTTCTCTGCTGGAGGTGATTTCTTTTTCTTCCATTCAGTCTTGTCTGATTCTCAGAGAACTGCTTGGACCAAGTCCCTGCAGTTTTCATGGCAAGGTTTTTAAAAGTGGTTTGCCGCCGCCTCCTTCCTAAATCTGAGCAAAAATGACAGGCCCAAAGTCACACAGCTGGCTTTGTGCCTAAAGTGGAACTAGAACTCACGGTATCCCGGTTTTTAGCCTGATGTTTATCCACTACACCAGTGGTTCTCAACCTTTTCTTCCCCACGGGCACCCTTTAAATAATCTTTTGTGGCCACAGACCATGGCCATGGACCCCCAAGACTTAAGATTTAAATCATAACATTTTGTCAAGCCTTCACAAGACCCCCCTGTGACAACATTGCACACACACACACCCGGGGTCTGTGGACCACAGGTTGAGAACCACTACCCCAAACTGGCTCTCCTTATATGTTATAGATGAGGGGGGAAAGGACTGCTTCAGAAATCTAACTCCCCCCCCCCGGTAGTTTAAGAAGCAAACCTGTAAAATACCATCATCCCAGGTAATGAAAAGATTACTCTGATTGTAAAATGTATGGTCAGAAGCTCTGCCTTTGTCTACTACGCACTTCAGTATGTTTCTTATTACACAGATGAAATTGATACACGCAGTTAAGTAGCCCTGCCTTCCTTAAACTGCACTTTTTGAGGTTAAAAGATTGGGCAAAAATATACTCTGTGGGTGATGGGAGCGCAATGCAAAAGCTTATGCAATAACCAAAAGTAAAATGAAAACCAGTTTTCTTGGAATACTGTACAAAGACATGGCTATTATGATGCCAAACTACAACCTTTCTATCCTTAGACATCTTTGACATAGCCATTCCTTTAAAAAAAATATTCAGATTAGTTTCTTTTTTAGTGTAGAAAAGCTCTTCCTGAGCTCCTTGCTCAAAATTCTGAATTTTTGCTCAATCTTTTTTTTTAACACCTAGAAGGACTCTGCCCAGTTAGGTAGCAAAACCTAGCCAACTCTGTGATTAAAAAAAACCCAGAAACCTAACCATGATCAGACCTTGTAAACACTTGAATGGAAAACTACTAGTTAATCTCTGTAGGATAGACTGGAAAGCTTAAAAAAAAATAACCATGAAAATGGCAATGGGCATTCGGTATTTTTGCCAAGAAAAGTAATAGCTATGTCATGAAATTACTAGGAGTTGCTCTTGACTTTAAGGAAGCATCACTTTCACACCACCTAGAAAGTTAGAATATCAGATAATATTGACAGAGAATAGCCTAAATCAGTGGTGGCAAACCTATGGCACGCATGCCAGAGGCGGCACTCGGAGCCCTCTCTGTGGGCACATGTGCCATTGCCCCAGCCTCGCCTCCCCCCACAACCCCCTCCTCACCAGCAGCCTCCCTGGAGGAGTTGCCCCTGAGCGTGGCCCACGCGGAGCAGCGCAGCCAAGGACATGGTAGCCAGGCAGTGTAGACAAGACTCTGCCCTCACGCCCCATCGCGCACAGTTGATGCTGCGAGGCGCGGGCAGAGGGCGTGGCCGCCATGGCGCTGCTGGGCTGCCTGGGCGATCTGTGGCGGGCCCTGGAGGCGGTGAGTGGCCCTGTGGGCAGGCGGGGTGGGGGACAGTGTGGGGCAGAGCAGGGGCAGGGCAGGGGGTGGAGCAGGAGCGGGGCCAAGTTTTTGGGCACTCGGTCTCTAAAAGGTTCGCCATCACTGACCTAAATGCTGTATCAGTACTGAACATCAGCAATGTTAGAAGCTGAGAAAAGAAATGTTGATGGCTTTGGGTTTTTCTGTGCTTAAGGAATCTATTATTTTAAAACTGGAAGACAATGCAGGTGAGTTGGTGCCTAAAAACCGCAAAATCAAATGTTGACTTCTCAGAATGTATTATATGCCACTGATGGACAGACAGACAATGATGGACAGCCACATTGCATCTTTTTTTTTTCAAATTAAGTCCACAGGCACATTGAGTTGCACATTGACTGTTATTAGAGATCTGAATGGCAAGTTATTGTGAGATCCGTCAGTATGAATTTTAGCCACAGATTGGCTCTTTTGAAGCTTAGTTAAATAATGGCTCCATTAGTAGCTATATATTTAATAATGGTGTTAATACAATTACAGGTAGTCCTCGACTTACAACAGTTTGCTTAGTGACTGTTCGAAGTTGCAACGGCACTGAAAAAAGTGACTTATGACCATTTTTCACACGGATGACCGTTGCAGCATCCCCATGGTCATATGATTTACATTCAGATGCTTGAGAACTGACTCACATTTGTGACAGTTGCAGTGTCCAGAGGTCATATGATCCTCTTTTGCGACCTTCTGACAACAAAGTCAATGGGGAAACCAGATTCACTTAACAACCGTGTTACTAATTTAACAACTGCAGTGATTCACTTAACAAATATGTCAAGAAAAGTCATAAAATGGGGGCAAAACTCACTTAACAAATTTCTGACTTAGCAATATAAATTTTGGGCTCCATTGTGGATGTAAGAACTACCTGTACAGCAGGGGTCTTCAAACATGGCCCTTTTATGACTGGCTGAGGAATTCTGGGAGTTGAAGTCCACAAGTCATAAAAGGGCCAAGTTTGAAGACCCCTGCTGTACAGTATATCCCACCTCTTTATACAAGTGAACAATGTACATCCTGCTCAAGTATCTTATTTTCACCACAGCAGCAACCATGTGAAATAGGTTGGGCTGACAGAGACCGACTGGTCCACTGTCACCCTATCTTTCATTCCTAAGGGAGGTCTACAACTCATGGTCTCCCAGTTCCTAGCCCAGTACCTTACCCCATACAGGTATTAATTTTAGTATTGTAAGGTTTGACTTAAACTTTTCAAGGTTTTTTTTCCCTCTTATAAATGTTGCTGGTTGCCATCAAGTAGAGTATAAATTGAATAAATAAATAAACTCCCCTGCCAGCCCCAGGCAATAGAGACAGGATAGAGATTAGCAGTGGGTGCAGCAAATTTCATGCTGGTATGGTTTTCTGCTGACTCAAGGGTGGTTGGAGACCACTTCAACTCAGTCGTGGAGGAAATGTCAGAGATTGCCCGCAGCCATTGCCATAATTCTTTCTCTCTGAACTTGGTGTATTGTGGGAAGTCAAGGACTCGGAGTAGAGAAGATCCTTTCCTGCAAATGCAAGTAACATTAGCTCTGAAGATCAGCTTGTACAACAGCAAAGGACTTGCTTCTCTCTCTCTCTCTCTCTCTCTCTCTCTCTCTCTCTATATATATATATATATATATATATATATATATATATATATATATATATATATATATATATATATATAGGTCTTTGGTAATTCGGGTTTTCTCCCGCGTAAAATTGGAAGTGTCTTGGCGACGTTTCGACGAAGTCCCATTCGTCATCTTCAGGCTGGCGTCTTCGGCTTCGTGCTTCTAGGAACAATGTGTGATCGCAGCTGTTTCTTCCTTTTAACTGCCAGTGGGGGTATGAACTGATTGGGTGGGAGCTTGGCTGTGTTCTGATTGGGTGGAGGTGTGTTCTAATTGGTTAGGGGCTTGGCTGTGCTCTGATTGGATGGGGGGGTTGGCTGTGCTCTGATTGGATGGGGGTGTGTTCTGTTTGGGTGGGGGCTTTGTTGTGCTCGGATTAGTCTGAGTTGCAGGGGGATTTGAGATGGAGAGCTGCGTTGCTGTTGTTTGGCTTCGCGTTCGTGGTCGTGCCATATCTTCAAGGTGGGTGTCAGTTTGCTTCATGTATGGATTGGAGGGGTTTAAAATGGCTAATGATGCAGCTGTGGTCTGGTTTCTGGTTTGTGGTCATGCCTCATCATCGTTGTGGGTTTGGGTTTGCTTTTTGCGTGGATGTGTGGTGGTGACATCCTATGTGGTTTTCGTGAGTGTGGATCTAGTGTCATTCTTTGTGTTAGGGACTCGTTTGTCAATAAGGGTGGGTTTCCAAATGGCTGGTAGGCGGGAGGTATCATCTCGTTTATTCATGCTGTGTGGGCGTTTTTCTATCTCGATGGCTTCTCTGATTATTCTGTTGTTAAAGTGTTCAGTTTTGGCGATAGTTCTGGTCTTTTTAAAGTTAATTTTATGTCCTGTGGCTTCTTCCCTGGTCCAACACCTTAAAGCCTGAAGATGACGAATGCGACTTCGTCGAAATGTCGCCAAGACACTTCCAATTTTACGCGGGAGAAAACCCGAATTACCAAAGACCTACATACAAACACCCGTGAAAACCTCAGAGAGAAGCCGGGCGCATAGGCAGGAGGCTATATAGGCCAGCTCCCAGAATGCCTCCCACTCCAACTCTGAGGACGTCGGCAGTTTGGCCGACGAAAGCTAAGTGCTCTTTTATCTACAGGCTTGTTTATATTAAACAGTCTTGTTTATTTTTATCCTGGTGTTCACTTTTTTCTTGTAAAATTTTATCAACATGTGTATTCCCAGGATTCGCATTTTTAGTGTTATAAAGGATATATATATATATATTCGTAGATTTTCACGGGTACAGGTATGCAGGTCTTGGCGTATTCGGGTCTTTTCCCGTGTAAGATTGAGAGTATCTTGGCGACGTTTCGACGGCAGCTCCAATCACGCTTTGCTCGCACAAGCACGAAGCCAAAGACACCAGCCTGAAGATGGCGAGTGGGACCTGGTCGAAACGTCGCCAAGATACTCTCAATCTTACACGGGAAAAGATCCGAATACACCAAGACCTGTATATATATATACAGAGAGAGAGAGAGAGAGAGAGATAATATATATATATATATATCTTATAGATGGATGGATGGATGGATGGATGGATGGATGGATGGATGGATGGATGGATGGATGGATGGATGGATGGATGGATGGATGGATAGATGGATGGATAGATAGATAGATAGATAGATAGATAGATAGATAGATAGATAGATAGATAGATAGATAGATAGATAGATAGATAGATGCCTAAACATTTTTTTCGTTTGTATTTTTGTATTTATCAAAGTTAGATATGGCCAAATATAATATCTCTTGTATTGTTTGGCCTTAGACTACTCATCACCCCTCCTTACTAACTTCACCCATCATTGAAAGGTCCCTTTGCATATTATTCTTTGAGACAAGACTGAACTCTAAAATGAAGACATGTTGGGATCCAGAAGGTACAACTAGGGAACTCATGGACATTTCAATACTTCCTTTTGTTAAGAAGGACACTTTTGATATTGCTTGAACATATAATACTATTGTTTTTGTTTTTGCTTGTTAACCCACCCTTACAGTCTCTTCATTTAGTCTCTTTCGCTACCTTCCTTTTCCCTTCTTTTGCTTTTGCTATACTGAGGCACATTTCTAGAAAAACAGAGAAGCTGGGAAGATGCTGAAGCTAAAATATATCTTTCTTCCTAATCCAGATGTGGAAGACCAGGGCTGTTGTGTATATAGGAAAACGTTGCAAGAATTTGTGAATAGTCAAAATATTTGCCCTGCCATTTTTTGATACACAACATCTAAGCCAAAAATAAATCTGTCCAATTGCCAAATATGGAAACTAAGAATGTAGAAGTTAAGAACAGATGTCAAAGCATTTCAAAGAGCCCTTGTGAAATTGCTCTTGATCATGTGACAGGACACCAATATGTATTTTAGTCCAACATCTTAAGTTGGACCAAAGCCTTCTTGGGAATCTGTTGAGCCTCATCAAATAGTCCTGATGGAAACTGAGCTACTGACTTTTATGGCCAACTTGTTTTGTGTCAGGCCAAAACTTGTGGTGAAGATATCAAAACTAACAATGATCTGATAACTTGTAATGTTAACGATGCTTATCTAAAGTGCCCAGGATAAACAGCTCGTGCTTCTTTCATATCCTACAAATTTCAGATAGTTGCTGTTCTCATCTTGAGAAAGAAAATTTCTGAATTTCACAGGGGGTTTGAAGCAGCATTTTTGGCCTATGTATTTGCTTTTGTATATTTTGGGAGGATTAATCTGGTCATCGTTATACTGAATTTCAACTGAGGCAAAGCGAAAGGAAAAAATTCTATTCTGAATGATTCAATTCCAATCTATCAAATATCTTACCTAACCAGATGCCATAGAGGTTTACTGCACAGTCAGCTTTTCTACAACCTGGCTTTTAAAAAAATAACTATATTTTAATGCAAGTGTGGTAGGTTATTTCCTGTCATAGATCACAATGCTTAGTGAAGTTTGGGGGCTTTATATGATAAAGTTGTCCCTCTTGTATTCTTGCCCCTATAGAGAACCTTTACATGTGGAGTACTCAAGAAGATAAGACAGTGATAATATATAGGCTGTTTTATTTATTTGCTGAAGCTATTTCAACTTTGCCTGGACCAGATGAGAAAGCAGGAAATGTACCCTCTCCCAGCATACGTATGGGGTTTTTTTTAGATTGAATACGATAAACTTTCACAATAAAACTTTGATAAGAACTGCAAAAAAATGTGACAGTAGCAGGAAAATAAGTTCAATTGAGGAAAGTCATGCCATCAATCCAGAGGGAACTCATTCTGACTGGAATAGTGCACTTCTTGTACCAATTGCAAAAAGGTGAATGAGCTTTGTTTGCTATTCTGGAGCAAAAAGCCTAGGACATCCAAATAAATATCATTGGATAAATATCTGTTTGCACAACAAGGCTGTGGTCTCTCTTGCACCCATGTTTCTATATGACCCTATGCAATAGTCCTACACAGAGCTGGTCCAACAAAATAATCTCTTAGTCTAAAAAGGAGATTAGATTAAAGTCTTGGAGATTTTAGCCTATTGCTCTTAATTATAAATGAGATTATATTATGATTAGTAATGAGTAATGTTTAAGGAAAATGTACCTGTAGAGGTATATGGAGGATAGAAGTTGGTGGAACCAAGACCATATGATCATTTCAGGGCAACAGATGGAATGTGAAAAAGTCATTACCGTCTCCTCCCACTTAGTTATGATAATCCATTTTCAGAGACTTTTAGGATCCATCAATGGTCTTCAGAACTTAGTTAATATTTTTCTACTCTGTAGCAAGGCAGAATACAGGACTCTTAAGCGTTCTGCTGTTTCTTTAAATTAAATCCTCACTTTCGTGGCCTGCAAACAATGCTTGAACATCATTCCAAGCCTTGAATGTTAGTTACTACAATGAAACTGTTTTAGAAAGCACTCACTTTAGTGCTACCATTTATGCTCTGCATTATCACACTGTAATGAAGGAGATATAAGTGGGCCACCTTGCATATGATACAGAAATGTTTCTACACTTGAAGTGGTTCATAACAGGATAAACAAAACCAGCGGATTTAAAATATTAACCTAACAATACTCTATATTCAAGATGGATTCCTAGGCAAGTACAGTTGTTGCTGCTGCTGTTTTTGATTTTATCTTCCCACCCTATCTTCTTTAGGAAAGTTTTCACATTATGTCTCTGGATCAGTACTTAATTATATGTTCCCTGTAGTTAATAGCACTTTTTCTTATTTTGTTTTCATTTTGCTTGTGGCTAATTGGTGGAATGTGTTCTTGGAATTGTTTCGGTGTACACCTAGTTTAATAGCAGGCATAGTAAACCCAGTTATGAGTAGCGTGGATAAGTGAGATATAGAAACCAGTTATGGCAACTGCTTTCAGAGATCTGCTGCTGAACTTGTGGTAGCATTTCCATATGCACTGGTATTTAAACAAAAAGTGGCAAATGGCTGTGTTCTTTGTATGGAGCACTAAAGCTCAGGAGGTTACAAGGGCTTGAGTTAAGAGTTCCCTAGTTTGGAAAAAGAGTGTTTTTAATCTATCACACTGCCCTCTACATTAGCATAGGCCTTATGCCTTTCTTCTAACTATTTGTCTCTGGTGTTTCAAAGGTGATTCAGGAAAACAGTGTTTTGGCTAATACAATGTAAGCCAGGGTGTTCCTAGATTAAAGTCTTCCTGTATGTTAGGGATACCCTTGGAAATCCTGGTCTAAGCCACCATTCTCTCAGCCTCATCATCTAGGTCCAATATAACTCTCTTACAAACCCCAGGACAATCATTAGAATAATAAAATTCTAATATAGTTTTGGGAGGAGTGAAAATGAACAAATTTCTGCCTAATCTAGGTAAGGCTGGAGGATTATAATTAAGAGCCTGCCAGATAGCCACAATTTTGTAGCTAGTATGAATATATCATACTACCTACAAAATTGTATCTTGATCTATCTATCAAGTATAATCCTTGACAGATACACATCTTCTGCAAGGTACTCTAGGAAGTCTGGATCTAGTGTGTATGGTTGGCGGACACAACTTGAAAGCTTTGATGCCCATCAACAGATCATGCATAAACAGAGTTTTTGGAGAAAATGAGTACAGGTAGTCCTCGACTTACGACTACAATTGAACCCCAAGCAAGACAGTTGTTAAGTGAATTTTGCCCTATTTTATGACTTTTCTTGCCATTGTTGTGAAGTGAATTACTGCAGTTAGTAACGCGGTTGTTAAGTGAATCCGGCTTCCCTCATGGACTGTGCTTGTCAGAAGGTCACAAAAGGGGATCACATGACCCTGGGACGCTGCAACCACCATAAATATGAACCAGTTGCAGGCGTCTGAATTTCGATCACATGATCATGGGGATGGTGCAATGGTCATATGTGTGAAAAACAATCACTAAATGAATTGTAAATAAAGGACTACCTCTATACCATTTTCCAGGAAAAAAAAGGGGGGGACAAAGGAGTTGCAGCTTTGTTTACTGGCTCTAGGACTACTGCCTTCTGTTAGATAGGTTAGGGCGTGAAGCTTATGTTGCTTAGCAACTGCATTATGTATTCCTTGATTCTGAGTAACATAACTAGCCAGATAGGCATTGTGGTGTTTATAATACTGAAACAGTTGGCCATAAGAGAAGAACCATTGGGACAACAGAGCCTTAAATTAGGCAATGGCCAAATAGTGCTAATTCCCCTATCTTGTTTTCTGCAGATAATCACTGAGAGAAAAGAGACAAAAATGTCACAGAATATGAAGTCGAACAGAAAACATACATGGTTCTGGGGCAAAAAAGGTGCAAAGACTCAGCAAACCAGCATTTGGGTAAGTTGCAAAACAAGGTATCAGCTGAAATCATCCAATGATTGTACACAACAGCATTCATATATTTCTACCTCCCCAATGTTGTACAGTACAGTTTCAGTTTGTGTTGTCGTCACAACCTTGGCCTGGAGATGGCCGTTGCACACGTTTTCTTCAACCGGTGGTGATGGTAGTTCTTTTAGTACATTTTAGTTCTTAGCCAGGAAGGTAACAATTTTATATAAACAAATAAAAACATTTAACAATTCCAGATTGTATATATAATTTGATTTCACCACAGATTTTGGTTTTTCTTCAGAAAGTATAGAAAGGTTTAATTTTGGCCATTTTGATTCCCCCCCTTTTTTTGCTGCATAATAGTGGGAAAGAGGTAGAGAGAAGGGAGTAAAATTCCAAGTTGAATTTGTCCAGAGGCATTGTGAGTCATGTTACTAAGCTGTCTCATGATTATCATATAACTAAAATTCTGTGTGTCTCCATCTGATAATTTTCTTTTTGGCAGAGAAAGAACTCCTTCCTGGTAGATTGGATGCTGCTTCTAACTACTACTACTACTAGTAGTAGTAGTAGTAGGTCAGAGAACTATGTAATTTTGTGACAAAATATACAGTTGTAGCTGTAGCAGAAATAAAGCCGTAACCTGAAAGGAGGGAAAGCAACGGGCAAGCTGCCAAATATAGGAAGACAGTGGGATACAGGTAGTTCTTGACTTACAACAGTTCATTTAGTGACCGTTCAAAGTCACAACGGCACTGAAAGAAGTGACTTATGACCATTTTTCACATTTACAACCATTGTAGCATCCCCGTGGTCATGTGATCAAATGTCAGATTCTTGGCAACTGACTCATAATTATGACAGTTGCAGAGTCCCAGGGTCATGTGATTCCCTTTTGCAAACTTCTGACAAGCAAAGTCAAGGGAGAAACCATATTTAATAACAGTGTCACTAACTTAACAACTGCAGTGATTTACTTAACAACTGTGGCAAGAAAGGTCGTAAAATGGAGCAAAATTCTCTTAACAAGTGTCTCACTTAACAACAGAAATGTTGGGCTCGATTTTGGTCGTAACTCGAAGATTATCTGTAGTCTGTAGACTGAAATATAATCGGCATTTGATGGGAAGAGAAGCAGGAGTAGAATTCTTTTGCACCTGAGAGGCAAGCTAGATGTAATAGTGGAGTCACACTTCTTCCTGTTTCGGCTTAATTAGTATGTAAAGATTGTGGGGACTGGCACTAGTTTCTTACAACAAGCAGAAACATGTTCATTGCCGCAAGAACTTCTGGCTTGGGGTGATAAAGACTGCCTCCTACTTCTAGTAGCCTAGGAAAAATACGTAATTATTGCTACTCCATTATCTTAAAGTCCGGAATAGTAACAGGGAACTTGGATTTTGCATTTGTGAACTTAGCCATTGCGACTTGCAAACCTTGTTTATATTTTTATTTATTTATTCAATGGAGATATTATTTACAGCTTAGTATTATTCGGTCAAGAGTGACTTATTTAACAAAATATGAGTAAACAAACCAAGAAATATCATGATGTGTGTACTCAGCTTCTGTAAGTTTCTGAAGTAAGCAACTCTGTTCATAATCATGATTTATTTTCTGTAGCAAGAGAAAAACCACAGCCTTTAATTGTAAGGCCGTAAAGCAGATATACAAAAATGGTCTTACCCACTCAATCTCCCATACCCCACCCCAGTGGCTCTCCTAAAACTAGTTGCCTCTCATCTGCTACTAGGGGCAGTTTGTAGTGCAATGCCTTCTACATATCCTTCACTGATTAAATTAAAATAATATGCTTTTGGAGAACCATGGATATGGGAAAAGACCCATAGACTGCAAGCCAGCTACCTGCTGTGCAGGATTGTACCTTGGTCAAATGAGCACCTGAGTGGGGGGGGAAATGGCTTAATCTTCAAGTGTTTCCACCTCCAAGAAAGACCACTTGGATGGGCCTCCATCAGGTCACTTCCTGTAAGACTTGCATATGTTCTGTACTGCTGCAGTTCCTATTCGGTCTCCACAATATGACACCATTATTATTCAGTCAATCAATTTTTACTTAATTTGATTTAATTCTGTTCAAGATCTCATATCGTTTTTTTCTTTTTTCCTGCTTTATGCTGAACGTATAAGTAGTCCTCAACTTACGACCACAACTGAGCCCAAAATTTGTATTGCTAAGCAAGACGGCTGTTAAGTGAGTTTTGCTCCATTTTATGACCTTTCTTGCCACACTTGTTAAGTGAATCATTGCCATTGTTAAGGTAGTAACACAGCTGTTAAATAAATCGAGCTTCCCCATTGCCTTTGCTTGACAGAAGGTCACAAAAGTTGATTGTATGACCCTAGGACATTGCAACCATCATAAATCCATGCCAGTTGCCAAGTGTCTGAATTTTGATCATGTGACCATGGGAAACTACAATGATCATGTGAAAAACAGCTATAAGTCACTTTTTTCCATGCCGTTGTAACTTGGAACAGTCACTAAATGAATGGTTGTAAGTTGAGGTTCCTGTAATCTTTCTATGTCTATTATGCTCATTCAATGCTCTTGATGAAAATTATCTGTATCTTCTCATTGCCTGGACACCAGCACATTTGTGACTCTCAGTCGGGATCTGAATTTAATTTGCCTTTCAAAAGAGATGTGTCTGCTTGCTCATGACTTACTCCAGTTCCACTCTGATACCTAGCTTGCCCTTTCTGGGTTAGACTCCTCCTCCTTGAATATAATTTGTTCAGGAAGCTCTTTTCCTTATGTATAGAAAGATAGATTTGCTCCTTAGAAAAACTAGCATTGAGTCAAAGGCTGCTTGAACAAGCGATAGGAGTTATGATCGCCTTATTTCCACGTTTAGTGTTACTTTCCTTCCAGTTTTGAAGCTGGCACAAATATCAAGCAAGTAACTGGAAACAATTTGAAATGTTATCCAACCTTCGATGTAAAATGTAAAGACTTAACCTAAGTGTCCCTCCTTTGATGTCGGTGCTTGCTGAACTAGAATTATATTTTGATATATCCTCAATTAGCTGCTTCAGGGAACAAAATACTCCTTAAATATGGCTATGTATAAAAAAAAGACTTTTGCCTTTTTTAAAAATTAATACCCTAAAACTGAATATATTATTAATATTCCACTTAACCTATGACTAAACTGAAAGTGTTTTATTTTCCCTAGGACTAGATGTACCTTCTGCTGCTTATAGTTTTCTTGTTTTTCCTTTCTCTCAATTTGCCTATTTCAGCCTGGGACGCAACAATTTTTTTTACCATCTCTCAAGGTTCTGTAAGAAATTTCATCTTTGAATTGTAGCTCCCAACCCTCCCAATTGTAGCCCTGAGGTGTTTCCCAAAATCGCACCCCAATGAAATTCAGAAACAGATAACTGATCTCCACTGTTACAATTTTCTGCTTTTTAAAAAACAAAATAACCCCAAAATAGGTGCATAAGATTTAAGGTAATATACTCTTGCTCTTGGTTAGGCTGCTTATTCAATGTTCTTTCTGTGGGCTTTAAATGCTGGAAAAATTTACGAAAAGTATAGCACCCAATCACAAAATGTCAGGGGATGGGTAGCCCATCAAGCTTGTGATATATTGTACATGTTTTTTTTTTAAAAAAACAAACCTAAAACATTGATATGGACACTTGCTTGAGCTAATTATTCTCTATTTTAAGAATAATTGGTGTCAATATTTCCCCTGTCCCCCCTTCCCCATTTCAAGTATTTTCTTTTATTTGGGATAAAAAAAATAGTATGTTTTATTGCTCTCTTGGGCCAGGGAGCAATCAAAGTAAGAGGTTTTTTTTTCCTGCTGTTTTACATTTTTTAAATAGTAACATTAATAATCTTTAGTAACATAAATATAGGCACTAAACTATTAAGAAAAAATGATCTGCTTGGAAGAAACTAAATAAAGCTAATTTTAAAAAGTAAAACCAAGAATAATAAAAATAGAGAATAAAAAGAAAATAGAAAAATAGTTTACCAAAAAAAACAAAAAATTGGTAAAAGTAATATACAGCAATAAAGGAGAATATTTATAACTCAGGGTTGAGATGAAAGGTCCTTGGTGCTGTCTGAGCTTGGTTGTTTTCTTGCAAATGTTTCATTACCCAAACTAGTAACATCATCAATGCACAATATACAATTAATATTTCCAGATTTATCTCTTTTTCTTTGATGCAAAGATTTACATTTTATAGGCATTCAAATCATTGAGGTTCAGTTTTTAAACATCAATTTAAGCCTAGACCACACAGGATCATATTGCCTGATCTTGCCTCATGTTAAAACAAAGCCAATTGACAAATTACTATATTCTAATGTTGTGTCTAAGCCTCCTATGTCTTGTGCCATGAAAAGAAATCCCTTGTTTATACAAGAAGAATGAGGAATGCATTAGAAACACTCAGATAGTAATTTTGCCAACTTTACTTTTTATCACAGAGCAGAAGGTTTGGTCTTGGGAAGGATGAGACATGGTAGACAGTGAAAGTGTCAAAAACAATGGAAAGATTCAGTGTGACATGTGAAATACCTTTCGGTTGCTGAAAATACAATACTTAAGTGTCCTTTGGAGCCTCCAGTATGAAGATCAAATATTTCAAACTTCTCAGACCTATGCAACTAACAGACCAAAACTATTTATTTTCCATTATTGTTTTTCTGATTTGGATGTTTTAGAATACAGAAGTGAAACTCTAGATTTCGGTGGAAATTATGAGGGCACAAGAGGTTGAGATTTTATTTCCTACCACATACATATGGACATGGCTTCCCATGACCCATTGCTGCTTTTTGTTTTTTTGGTAGAGGATGGCAGACCCCAGAGCTGTCCGTTTGGTGCTTATCACACTTAAAGCAAACTTCACAGCAGAAACAAATGCTTTGAAGGGCAGGAAATGTGCCTAAGAGAGAAGCGGTGAGGGGCCTGCAGGAACTGGAATTATGATGTCAAACTCAAACAACCTTTACAAATTAGAGTCTTGGGAAGCTTACTGACCCATAACTGTATACTACTTTCTCGCCTGTGTGATTTCAAGACTGTGGCTGAGGCTTCAGTCCCATGGTAGATGCAAGTGGATAGTCTGCTTAAATCAATGTACAGATTATACAGTTTTCGAATGGGATCTTGTCATCAGCCAAAAGCAGGTTAGACCTTCAGTGGGCAATCCAAATAAGCCTTGATCAGTTTAAATTCAGAGACTGGAACTGGATATGATTTATTGAATAAGCCACAATTTGCTGGCTACACCATAGGCAACCATACATGTGTCACAAATGTGAGGTAAGGTTCATATAGCGCTCTAAACTAAGTGGCTCACATTAAAGATTAGCAACTGTGTGAAATTAGCACAAGTATTCTACAATACTTGTGCACTGAGCAACCCTGAGAAAAACCAAACAGGGTCATAACTGGTTAGTAGAACTAGCAGGGCTTTAGAGACAAGATAGGAAAATATGTCTAATTAACTAGGTTTAATTAGTTATTTAAAATTATATTGTAATGATTTGCTTAATTATTGTATTACTATTTTTCTATTGTAAAAAATAGATAAACTTTGTTTTTTTATGTTCTTATACATTTTTTTTTCCTTTTTAGCTTGCATTATTTAGTCTTTTTTCATAGAATCGTAAGGCTGGAAGAGACCCTGGAGGCAGTGGTGGGATTCAGTCGGTTCGCACCACTTCGGCAGAACCGGTAGCTAATTTTTTGTTGCCCAGGCCCAGAACAGACTTCCGGAAGCGGCATCCACACAGAGAAACGGTTGTTCACATATTTAAATCCCACCACTGCCTGGAGGTGTTCTAGTCCAGCGCCCCCAAACTTTTGGGTGCCAACGACCGGTTTGTGGAGAGCGGTTTTTCCATGAACTGGGAAAGATGCATGGTTTCACACACTGCCTGGATCCCATGCTTGCTTGGATGGGGCTTCATTCACTTGCGCAGCCCACTCCCTGGCAGGTTGCAGCCTGGTTTCATTCCACGGCCCAGGGGTAGCGGACCCCTGTTCCTGCCCAAGACAGGAATCTTTATACCATTCCAGACAAATGGTATTTTTTCTTAAAAACTTCCAGTGACAAGCAGTCACAACTCCATGAGGCAAGCTGTCTCATTGGTTAATTGTTCTCGCTGGCAAGGAAATTCCTCCTTATTTCCAGGTTGGAACTCCTCTGACAAACTTCCATCTATAGAGCTGTGGGGGTGCAGTGGTTAGAATGCAGTACTGCAGGCTAACTCACTGCTCTCTACAGGAGTTCGATCCTGACCGGCTCAAGGCTGACTCAGCCTTCCATCCTTCTGAGGTCAGTAAAATGAGGACCCAGAGATGCTGACTCTGTAAACCATTTAGAGAGGGCTGTAAAAGTGTAAAACACTGTGAAGCGGTATATAAGCCTAACTGCTATTGCTATTCCTATTGCTTTTTGTCTTGCCCCCAAGTGCTATGGAGAATAAATCGATCCTTTTTTCCCAGTGGCAGCCCAACTATTGGAAGACTGCTATCATGCCTCCCCTGAATTTTCCTATTCATTAGGCTAAACATACCTAGTTCCCTTAGCTGTTGATCATACAATTTAGCCTCCTGACCTCTTATCGTCTTTGTTGCTCTTCTCTGCACTCTTCCTAGGATTTTGTTTTAACATATATAGATTTTTTAAAATAGTATGGAGTGGAATTAATAAGCTTCTTTCCAACTGCTGTCATTTCTACTTTTCAAAAACTCAGTGAAATTACATATATAAAAAAACAAAACAAAAGAAGTCACAGGGCTGTAGGCTAGACTAGAAAATCCAAAAACTTCCTGACAGTCTTCCTATTCCACCCAAGGTCCTTGCAGTTCCTAAGATATTTCCAAATGATACTATATAACTTAAAATCATCTTTATTTTGCTACTAAGAGATGGTTCAAGTTATTCTATTGCACGAAGTGAAGAACAATATGTTTAAATAATTATTATTTAAAATTAATTTAATATAAATAAAAATAATGCAAATGATAATTAAATAATTACATTTATACTCTGCCCATCTCATTATCCAAAGGGAAATATTACTACTTCTCACTTTGGATGGGTTGGCAGTTGGATTTTACTTCAACGCCATGTGAAAAAAATTCTTGACTTCAACTGAATCATAGGCTAATTTAAGAGGCCCAGACTATTTTATTCTTTTGCAAAAAAACAAAGAAACCATCACTCCCAGGGTCTGCTGACTGACGCTATTGCCTCATTTGTCCTAAAGGTAAGGATGGTCCTGCTGTTATTTGACATCAAAGAGAAATACAACCAGGTGACTTGTGTACTTGTACATTGCTAATGCTGACATCACTCTAGCACTTGAATAAGTGTTAAAGTTGCATGGCCAAAAATCTCTTAGCAACTAGGAACAAAGGCAGGGCTGGGCAACTATGGCCCCTTTACGGCCAGTGGACTTCAACTCCCTGAATTCCTGAGCCAGGAATTAGCTGGTGGTAATTTGCTAGATTAATTGCCTTTATTGTTCCTGGAATTAATTCACATGTAGGGCTTCTATTCTATTTGTCCAAAAAAAGGGATCTCTTCTGGAGCATACAAGTTTGGGTTCAGTATTCCTGAAATCCTTATCTCCAAACTGCCACCTTTTTTAGCAGCCCATGGCAATAACTTTAAAATGGTAGCAAACTTGAAAAATAGAGACAGAACAAATTTAGGTAGTACAGTATTTTAAAAATGGGGGGGGGGAGTTTCAGCCTCCCCCTGTCTACCAGGTTTCATTTTGTCTATCAAAAGGGAAGCAAGTGAGAAATAGAGTATTAATCAGAAATATATTGAAAAATGACTATTTGGCTTCAGTCTATATTTAGCTTCCCTGATTATTGATTGGCTTTTATTTTTGGTGTTGCAGGATATTTGTGACCTGACTTTGACACTTCAATACTCTCTAATGCACAAACTCTTAAGGTAGTGTTTCTCAATCTTGCCAACTCTAGGATGGGTAGAGTTCATCTCCCAGCCAACAATTTCCCTCCGAGAATTCTGGGAGTTGAAGTCCAGTAATGGAATGTGGGAATAACTTTGGGAAAAGTGGGGAAGAGACCATGCCTATGAAACAATTAGACAAAAGAGGCAGGAGCCCCCAGTGGTTTAACAATCAGAGAAAGGACCTTAGAAAGGACCTGCCCTAATGGCTCAACCAGTTAAAAGTGACTGTGGGAAGATTTGTACTTTCCCATTAGCAAGATTCTGTTGATGTAAATGTAGGCCTCCCCACGGATTTTACCCTGCTAGTCATTGCCGAGGGTATTTGCATGCTTTTGAACTGCTAGGTTGGCAGGAGCTGGGGAGAGGACGGGAGCTCACCCCTTCGCTTGGTGCTTAGGTCTCAAACCTGGGCTGCAGGCTTTCCAGTCAATAAGCCCAGTGTCTTAACTGCTGAGCCACCGCTCCGCCCCTCTGTTGAGGTAGCCTACTACATTCAACTCATCCAGTTGTGTTTGCTGGTTTGCCCAGAATGGCTGACAAGTCCACATACCTTAAAGTTGTCAAGCTTGAAAAACACTGCTAAGGGAAGCAACATAACAAAGCTGTATGATCTATTAAGTTTCTCATAGTTTTGCTAGGTTGGTTCAAGAGTCTGCAATTCTTCCTAGTCTTTCCTCCAGCGTTTGATGGGAAAGGAGTTATAAAAGGGAAAGTAACCCAGCACTCGACACTCCTCAATCTCACAGTTATTTATTTGTTAGATTTATATTCCCTTTCCTCCAGTAGCTCAAAACACTATGTGGTATACAGTGCACTGATGACATTACATAGCTTGATAATGAAATGTCTGCAAGAAAACCACCAGGTTCAGAGAGCACCAAAGCCCCACAATTCAACCCTGAGTTACAAATATTCTCTTCTATCAACACTACACATATAAATAATATCCATTTTACCTTTACAATAACAAAATTGTTAGGTAGAGAACGTAGGGGTGGGAGAACGTGCTGGTGGCAGAATTCTGAGAGTTGAAGTGGATACATCTTCATGGTGCCAAGGATGAGGAACCGTGATCTGTTGACTTCTTGATGACTAATGATTAAGAGAATGACTTCCTTCAGCTGAGCTCCCGTTCTGGTGGTACATAAGCACTCCCATGTAGTTTTATTGGCAAAAGTACAGCAATGGTTTGTCATTGTCATCTTCCAGGATATTTTTTTCCCCGGTTTCCCAATCTAGAGTACACTTCTGAGAAGTCCTAGTCAGACAGTGTTTCTGAGATCAGCCCATATTATTTTCAATAAGCAGGATAACAATGGAAAGTGGATGATGCTTTGTCTGGTACATGAATAGGACTGGGGTTTTCTGTTTACTCTGGGTTTTTCTTTTGAAGGGTTTTTGTTTTTTAAAAAAGGTTAACCCTATTTTTAAGATTAATATTATAGGTTTTCTGCCTTTCCTTGCCTCAGAATAATAGAAAAGTTTGGGCAATATTCAGAAGATATTCTGGAGCCACAAAATGAAACCTTGGCATCACTCTCGAGCTGGGGTCTCAATAGCCCACCTTTCAACTAAATGATAATCCCGATACAAGGATTATTACAAAGCACGGTCTATATACTGAATCTAAGTGCTACAATTCCTGTGTAAAAGATAATATGAACGCTAAACTACAGCATGCAAATCATACGACTTAACATTAATATAGTATAGTATACAATTCATTTTCCCTATTTATTCAATCCAGTTGTCTATTCCCAAAGAGCCATGTTTATTTTTAATAAGGTGCCATTCATTCTGCTTTATCCTATTTACCTAAAATCATTGAGCACTTTCCACACAGCACAGACCAGATGTTGTAACCACATTCCTGTCTCCCGGGAGTGGTCCCTCCTTGTTAAAAATGAAACAATTTCCTGGTGTCTGATAGACATCTCTTTGACTTGTATCCTTAGGACACTAGTTTGCAGGACATAATGCTAGATTCAGAGATAGTGATCATTCAGAGCAGTTCTCCTTTTAACTTTTTTTAAAGCCTTCGTTCACACAGTAATTGTTACTTTAAGGCCAGGCTGTTCAGTTGCAAATAGAAGTCACTGATAGCCACACTTGGCCTTTCCAACCTCTCCCCCAAGAAGAGCATTAGGCCAGGGCAAAAACTAAGCTTTATTTTGTTGTCTTTAAGTATAATTTAGTCATATCTTTATGGTTACTCTCCAATTGTGTATTTAACAATTAACTGCTTCTGTTATGTTAAATATTACAGATGGATAACAGTCATGTTAAATGTTACAGCTGGACACCCGTTCTTTGGTGTCTACCCAAGTTTCTTAGGGTTCTCAAAGTTGTCCAGCTTGATTGTCTGAAAACAAATCGGTCTTTGGAAGAATAAATTAAAGTTCCTAAGAAGAGCAGATTGATATTGTCAGCATTTACAGTTCATCCATATTTTTAATGCTGCCATATCAGCTAAGAGTTTATTCACTGCAAAACCACTTGCAGCAAATGAAGGCATGGGAATTTCCTCTCTGCTGGCTGAATCAAACTTATGGGGCTTCCACATTCAACCTCCAGCTCCTCTCTTCTTTGACCCAATATTTCTCTAATATATGTGGGGCTTTAAAATAACCTCCATTGATATCAGTGGTGGCTATTTGAAAGCCTAATGGCCCTGTAGAGTGCAATGGGTTGTTACTATACATATGTGTTTCAATATGTGTGAACAGGATGTGTGGATCAGGCCTCAGATGTCACAGGTCTACAATGAGCTAGGTTGCCATTTATGCTCTACACCAGGGGTCTTCAAACTTGGCTCTTTTATGACTTGTGGACTTCAACTCCCAGAATTCCTCAGCCAGGCCCGCTGGCTGAGGAATTCTGGGAGTTGAAGTCCACAAGTCATAAAAGGGCCAAATTTGAAGACCCCTGCTCTACACAAATCTTGTTGCTTGCTTGCCATCAAATTAATACAAAAGAGCTTATTTCCCGCCCACAATTTACCTACGAATATATAAACAGAACATTAATATAAAGTACTATTATTTGCCTGAGAACACAGAACATAAAACAATAGGGTTGGAACGGTCCTTGGAGGTCTTCTGCTACAACCCCATGCTTGAGCAGGAGATGCTACACCATTCTGGACAAATGACTGTCCAATCTCTTCTTGAAAACCTCCAGTGATGGAACACCCACAACTTCTGGAGGCAAGTTGTTCCACTGATTAATTGTTCTCACTGACAGGAAGTTTCTCCTTAGTTTTAAATTGTATCTCTTTAATAATCTTCCACCCATTACCTCTTGCCCTGCCCTCATATACTTTGGAGAATAGATCAACCTTTCTTCTCTGTGAGAGCCCCTCAAGTATTGGAAGACTGCTATCATGTCATCTCTAGTCCTTCTCTTTGTTAGACTATATGTATTTAGTACCTTTAACCGTTCATTGTACGGTTTGGCCACCAGACCCCTTACCATCTTTGTTGCTCTTCTCTTTCTAGGGTCTCAGTATCTTTTTTATATCATGAGGATCAGAAAATGAATGCAGTATTTTAAGTGTGATCTGACTAGTGCAATAAAGAGCAACACCATTGCTTCATATGATATTGATACTATCCCTCCGTTGGTGTAGTCTAGGACGGCATTGGCTTTTTTGGCAGCTGCAGCACACTTGTGGCTCATACTTCAGTGGTTGTCTGCTAGGACACCTAAATGACTCTTACAGTTACTACTGTTGAGCTAGGTACCATCTATTCTATAGATGTGCATTTGTTTTTTCTTGCCTAAATATAGGATCTTACTTTTCTCACCACGCAATTGCATTTTCTTGAATAGAGCCCAGTGTTCAAGTCAAGATCCTTCTGAATCTTGAGTTTATCTTCCCAAATGTTAGCTATTCCCACTAGTTTGGTAGATTAACAGAATACTATTAATAAAATAAAAATATTTTATTATTAAATAGCATTGATATTAATAAGTGTTACTAAAATAAAATTAATAAGAGTATTAATACAATATATAAGTAATAATATTAATAGATTAAGCATGCTATAGTGCCCTTACTATAGAATAATGTATGATGCCTCCAAATAGTTTCCAGATTGTGTTCCTAATTACATTACATTGTTATGGAAAGGAAGAATTGCCAGTGTTTGTCATTATCTTAATACTAGGCTGTATTAAATATTCCCACACTTCTGTGATCGGTTGCCAGCATTTTTCCTCTTATGATAATAACAGTACATGAATCTAGCAGCATTGCCCTAATCTCACTGTTGACTATTAGCAGCTGACCATCTACCACACTATCATTACTAAGATCTAATAACAGGGGAGCTAACAGAAGATGAAGTTTTAGCCTTTTGTTTTCAACAAGGTATCTCTAACAAACACATGCTGGTTTAGCACTACACTAACTGTTGCATCTTCTCTCTCAAAAAAAAACACCCCATAGTTGTAGAAATGGTAGTTTGAAAAAAAACACATACAGAGAGAAATTCTACACTAGTTCCTAACCCTCCTGATAGTAGTAATTGCTAAACCAGTTCAAGACCATATTACAGAAGGTGTCAAATTAAGAATCAGAGGGACAGTTAGTTTGAAGGATGAAAAGTTCTCTTCAATTGGAATGTTTTACCGGTACTCCTTTGCAGCCTCCAGTTTGGTTCTTAGTTCAGTACAACAAATCTTAGTCATGGCTCTTTGACTTTTTGGGGATTTTTTTTTTTTTTATCAATTCAAGCTACATCTATCATCAGGCAAAATGTCTCCCATAAAGGACCGTATGATGGTCTATAAAGTGGTGCCATAGATCACTACTATGGAGTGAGTGCACCACTTTATATACCAACTACTGAAGAACAGCAGAATAAACAACCCCAACAATTTGCAGCAACTGTAAAATGAAACTATGAAGCATGAGACACTGACAGTCCTTGCTTAACAATGGTAATTGGGACCAATAATTCTCCACTGACTTTGCTCATCAGAAGCCGGTGATGAAGATCGCAAATGATGATCATGTGACTGCAAGATGCTGTCACCATTGTAATTGTGAGCTAGTTGCCTATGATGTGATCATGATCACGTGACCATGGTAATGATATGACTACGAGAACTAGTCATAAGCCTCATTCAATGCGGTCATAACTTCAAATGGACTTGAATGAGTAGTTGTGAAAGGAGAACTCCCTGTAATTGATGGCAAGAGAATAGGAATACTATCAAATACATTAGACAAGTAATCTAATTTTTCAGTAACAAGTTTTGGTGGGTGTACCTTTCTTTTTTCCTATAGGCTTAGGACACCTAAAGAAATTTTAAATCTTATCTATGCATCAGCAGTGAAGGTCATCTGTGCCTTTCTCATACTTACATCTAATTGATTTGCAACTACAAAGTATACCCTTTAAATGTATTTATGAAGCTGATATCCTTCTTCCCATTTATATAGCAATCAAGCAAACTTCGAATGGCTCAGTTCACATATATTGGGAAATCATTATTTCCAACTAGGTGAAAACTACTAGTGTCAAGTTTCCTTCCTCTCGCCTTACCTTTTAAGCTTGCAATCCAAACAGTCAAAGCTGTTACCTCCAATTTAGGCAAATAATAATAATAATAATAATTTTAGTTATGTTTATCCAGAGAGGGAAACAAATCCAGATCCGTAGTTGGATAAGACAAGGCAAAACAATTCAAAATTGCTGTAGTTTCCAGAACTCATCACCAGGGAAGATAGGAACAAGAATCCAAACATTAGGCTAGATGTTTCAGTCAGGAAGTTGCAATTCAAAGCCATTCTCACAATAGAGATTGTAGACTCTAAGCAACAGTGATAGGAGTTACAAGTGTCAGGTAATATCTGACAGAGGAATACCGAAACCAGTCCCTTTTCACATCTGCTCTTGGAAGGTGGCTCATTATTTACCTTTCTTTTGCAACCATGAGGCTCCTATTCTGGCCACTGTTCATAGTGATATTTTTGGATCCCTGAGAATTCAGCAGGTTGCACGTCACTAGGAGCTGCAGTTAGTTCAGAAATTTCATGTGCAAAAGATGGGGGAAGTGTCTGAATATTGCATTTAGAACAGAAAGCAATACAAAAACATCTGAATATAAGCAAGCTTGATAGTATTAAACATGCAGGAGACCGAGAATTAGCAAACTAAAAGCCTTTAACCAACATTAACACATCTCAAGGAATGAGTAAAGCAGATTTCAGTGAATACATGGTGTGGTCTGAATCTTGCCACAGAGAAGACTGAGATAGTCATGTAAATGAGGAGATTAATTCTTTACACAGTATGAAAAAGCATTGCATACAACTTGGATGAATAGCCAAAAAAACTATGTCTAAGCCTGCAGTTATTTTAAACGCTAAGGGAAGATTAGTTTTTTTTTTTTTGTTTTTTTTTAAGCTGACTAGCCTTGTGTTTCTGGTTAAGCTAGTCTAGATTCATGGCAATATCTTTTTGAATTTCTCCCTAGCTTTGTCTTAAGATCATAGGAAGAGGCTACTGGATTTGACAGCTAGTTAAACAAACCTGCCGATAATCCTGGGAAACATGCAAGCAGAAGAGGTTAACAGCTGCCTCTCTCATGGCTCTCCTACTAATAGTATTTAGGGCTACATTTTCTATCAATGTGAAGCTTCCATAGACCCAGCATTACTTGCGGCGACTGATAAACCTTATCCTCTATGAATTTGGTTAATCCTCTTATGAAGACATCTAAGCAAATGGCCTTCACCACATCTGCTGGTGGGAGAGTCTATGGATTAGTTATGCACCAACAGTGGGGAATAGGTGTTTTCTTTTGTTTGTGTGTTGTAATCCTTCTGCCAATCAGATTCACTGGAGATCTAGAGATCTAGCAGCATTCCACAATTGGCGGTTTACCAGATATATTGGATTTCAGCTCAGATACATCCTAACTGGAGACATTATGCAAAGGCTTACTTCTCTGGAGAAGGCTCTGGTGCAGCAAAAGATAGAAGAAGAAAAAGGAGGAGGATCAGCAGCAAGGTAGATGAGACTCTGTTACAGTGGCAATGAGTACACTGATTGAAGACCTCAAAGACTAGGTTAGGGACAGATTGTCAAGGACAAAAATCTGTTTACATGGGCACTAAAAGTCAACATCTACGTGATGGAATCTAGTCAAATCAATCAAATACAAGTTAGTTCAAGCAACGACCCTAGTGCAATGTGCAATCTAATACAATTGGAGGGTGCCATGATAGGATAATTCAGGACTTTAGTTTAGGAGGAGTTCTTCTGAATGTTCACTGCTTCCAAATATGCTTTCTCATACTTCTTTTAATGCCTTCCCTGAATTTGGCTACAGCAAGCCAAGGGAAGGTTGATGTAATATCATACCGGTAGTCTTGAACCCAAAATTTATGTTGCTAAGTGAGTTTGGCCCCATTTTAAAACCTTTCTTGCCACAGTTGTTAAGTGAATCACTGCAGTTGTTAAGTTAGTGACACGATTGTTAAGTGACTTCTCCATTAACTTTGTCAGAATGTTGCAAAAGGTGATCACATGACCCCGGGATACTGCAACTGTCATAAGTATAAATCAATTGTCAAGCATCTGAATTTTGATCACATGACACTGAGGCTGCTGTAATGGTTGTATGAAAAATGGTGATAAGTTACTTTTTTCAGGGATGTAACTTCGAATGGTCATTAAATGAACTGTTATAAGTCGAGGACTACCTGTACAAAAGTGTAAAAATATTTTCAGTGTCAACCCTATACATTATATTACATATTTTTATAAGTCTTGATTATCTTCCCCAGTGTTTTTCATCATCCCCTAACTTAAAATCTCCATATGACAGAGTCTTATCTTACTACATTGGATCAAACCATGATCGTTTTTATTTACCATTTTCTAGTTCTATGCAATATACTTAAAAGTATCCCAAATCTATCTTTGTTAAGGGCATTATGATATTGGCAAATTTATTTTTCATCCATGAATACAGCATCTTTTCTGTCTGTCTTCTACCATTTCTTTAGCGATTTCTAACACTTGTCCTTATTTACCATGTTGCAGCATCTAAATGTTTAAGTAATTAAGGCAAGCAGCAGTAGCTGAGCATTTTTGTTCCATTCCATTTGTTCTCATTCTATACCTATTTGTTGTTTGTTTGGGTAAGAACCACTGAACAGTGATGCTAGAAATGAAGTTCTTCCCTAGATTTAACAAAATGGACCTCTGCATAGAATAGATCAAAGCAGAGTGCAATCTGTCTTTCAGTAACAAATTTTAAATGCAAAAAATTAGGGTAGCCTTGTCCAATATGGGATCCCCATGTGTTGGGTTTTTATTTCTATAATTCCCATCAAGCCAAACACCATATGATATATAGGTAGTTCTCAGCTTTCGACCACAACTGAGCCCAAAATTTCTGTTGCTAAGCAAGACAGTTGTTAAGTGAGTTTGCCCCATTTTACAACCTTTCTTGCCACAGTTGTTAAGCGCATCACTGCAATTGTTAAATTAGTAACATGGTTGTTAAGTGAATCTGGCTTCCCCACTGAAAATTTGCTTGTCAGAAGGTCCCAAAAGGGGATCACATGACCCAGGGACACTGCAACCGTCATAAATACTGCATATGCCAGTTGCAAAGCATCTGAATTTTGATCACATGACTCTGGGGATGCTGCAACAATCGTTACGTGTGAAAAACAGTCCTAAGTCGCTTTTTTCAATGCCGTTGTAACTTTGGTCATTAAACAAATGGTTGTAAGTCAAGGACTACCCATTTAAGAATCAACATATCGAAAAGGTTCAGTTTCAGGAAGATAGGTTTAGGGCCCAAGAAAGGCTGTAGGAATTAATTTGGACCTAGTTGAATCAATTTGAATGTTCTTATTTTATAAGAGAAACAATGCTTAATTTTTAGTAAAGACCAGGATTCAAACATATTGAGAAGCCAGAGTGTGCAATCCTGCATCTTTCATTCCCGATTGGCAAAAGCTGCACTCACACTATGATCATCGTTATATTTTTATATTAGATTAGACCCTAGTTCTGGAAGCTGGCTGCTGGAACTGAGGTCTTATCATCTTTGTTAGGCTCACATATCTGTTTTTATGCTAATGCTTATCACAGAGCTGAGCCTACTGCACCTCAGTACACAATATTTTAAAATGCTAGCATCTTGTCTTCTCCCTCAAAACATACATCATGTAAAAACGCATCAGGCCAAAAATGCACATGCTTGTCTGTCATCTACCGGTGTTTCCATTGTTTTTGCCTAAGGATTTACTTGGACCATTTACAATGTCTGCAACTCCTGTTCTCTGGGAGACTTCTACACCTCAGCGGCAGAAGGAAATACTGAGTGCCGATTGCATTTAAATGAAGTCTTGCTAAGGAGTTGTTCCAGACAGTGTCTGGAGAGACTGAAATCTTTACCTGATTTCCTTAATGCCTGCAAATGCTCTACCGCATTACCAGGGCTGCTCTTTATTTAAGCAACCTGGATCTTTGTCTGGGAAAGACATGCAGGCAAGCTGGTGGGGGTGGGTTCGTAGGGATGTGTGATTTATCGCTTTGGGGAACTGCTCCCAAGAGGACTAGATGAATGGTAGAAGCAATCCAGGATAAAATATCCAGAACTAGGAGTATCCTCCCTATGTACAGTCCTATTGGTAATATGGAAAGAAAGCCATTCACCATTAAAAGGTGATGATCCCTTTGTAAAGCTGATACAGCAAACACATTTGAAAGCACTTTCCAAATAAAATCCTGCACATTTCCTTGTGGGGCTACTGGCTGTGTTTGCCACTTGCAGGATAACAGGCAGTTAGGGTTGTTGTTGTTTTTTTTTGTCAGAGCGCCAATTTGGCTCTGAGCTCTCCTTTAGCAGCACACACACAAGTGATCACAATACAATAACATCTTTGCTGAAAGTCAGCAAAGGTTATTGGCCTGGGCTCCATGTCTTTTGAGACCCTCCATTTTTCAGAAAGAGAGACAAAACACTGCTAGAAAGCAACACATCACAGCCCTTGAACTGAGTTTGCCTGTTGTTGCTGGTGGGCCTATAAAAACCTGCTCCTGTGGCCTATTTGCTTCACGTTCTGAAAGGACATTTAGACATTGAATTGATAAGGATGAAGTTAGCAGGCCTGGAATAAAATTTGTCTTCTGGAGGGGGGCTGCTACTGTGTGACTCTTAGATTCCCAAATAATTGGGTTGGAAGTGCTAGCCAAACACTTTAATGGAGGAAGGATGAACAAGGCATACAGCACTTAAAATGGTCTCTCCTGTGACTCTATACAAAACTAGCTTCTGATCAAGAGTTTTCAGCAAATCACTGCTGGCTGGGAGTTCATACAGAGCAGGAATTAAGCAAGCAGATGCCTGCAAACAATAAAGACTCTTAAACCATATGGACCACTCCCTGTAGTGTGTCTCGTTGAACATACTTGTCTCGTGCATGTGGTTGCTTTTTTAGTTGCTATGTTCAGAGATTAGTCAACCGGCTTGTCAAGTTGACATCCTGAGAACATTATTATAAAAGGTCCGTGGCTCATGGGCTGTGTAGCAATTTGTTTAACGAGCATCCCAAGGCAGAACATAGAACCCTGAAAGAATACCCATTTTTAAAAAATGCTGGAAAAAAATAATCAAGGGCCAACCAAACTTCAGGTCAGATCAAGGCCAAATTACCTGTGACTGTAAATGTGCCTTATTGTGGGATATCACTCCCTTTCATATCGCAATAGCAGCTCTTAATGCAGATGCATAATGAAAATTAGGGCTTCAGTAAGTGAGATGAGTGGTTACGCACCATACTAGAAACCAGGAAACTGTCAGGTTTTATGTGCAGTGAGTAAACATGCCAATAGTAACCAGAGACCCTGAGTTCTAGTCCCGCTTTAGGCATAAAACCAGCTGAGTAATCTTGGGCCCTATTGCCATGAAAACTGCAGAAAGAGAGAGATATTTTTTTCCTAAGTCACACTGCGCACCTATTCATTATAATTCTTGTTGCAATGGAAACCCCTGAAAACTGCGCTTTATCTGTTTAAAAAGTTTGTGCTGTCATTTTTTTTTCTTTATATAATTTGGGCAAAATTCAGAGTTTGTTGTTGAAGTATTGTGAGTGGCTAGGCAAGTTATAGGCAAACTCACATCTCACATTAAACCATAAAATGGTATCTACTGGACTTTCAGAGTGTTGCATGAACTTAGACAATTAAATTTTAAATCATGGTTTACAGCTTTGCGTGAGAGTCCACCAGCAGACCAGATAATGCTTTCTGTTGGATTTTTATGTGAATTATATGGTTATTTTCAAACCATTTATTCTTGATAGGTTTCTGGCAGTATGGAAGACAACTTTAAAATGTTGTAAATAAGAAGGTCTCATATCAAACTTGTGGGGTAAAAACTGAACACAAATAATACTAATTTGGAAAATTGAGCTTTAAATCCCCCCTTCCCAATCTCAGTCATATGCACAGTCAGAAATGAATCCTTTGAGTGCACTGATGTAGAAGAGCAGGTAAAGCTAGGGAGATGGAATTAAGAGTGTCATCAGCTTAGAATTGTTACATTCCCACAAATAGTCTAAGTCCAACCCTTTATGAATTCTATTGACACTTATCTGGTGCTAATTTAGTATTGAATTTTAATTGACCAGATTCTTGTGTATCAGCTGGAACAATACATAATTTGACTGCAACTTAACCTATGGTCTTGATCCTTCACGCCTGACAACCATAGGTCTGCAAATGCTCACCAGGTGGCACCCTTTTCTTCCATTTAGTGGTCATTGGACTTATGAGTTATGGAGCCCAGATCTAGTATGTCCAGTGTGGGCTTCTTAGCTAGTCAGTGTGCATTCTTAATGGTGAGAGCAAAGCTGGGAATACAGATCTGCATCCCAGTTGACTCACAATTGCAAACCAAGTGGTAAAACTGGCTTATCTAGAACAACTCTAGTAATTTTTCAACCTCATAGGGCATAATTACTAATGCAGATATCTGACGCCACTTAACATTGTAAGTGCAGGCCCAACAGCTCAGCCTGTTTCAGGCTGGGTTTTTTTTTTTTTGCATACTGGTATCCCTAAAGGGAGTGAGAGTGCAGATATGCAGATAATTTAGGATGTGTCTTATTTGAATGCTTCTCACTTCTTTTGCACAGGGTAAGTAGTAGCAAATGCACTGACATGCAGCTATTTGCCATGCAGCTATAGGTCTCTACTCCACTGTCATATGGCAATTGTGGCAGAGTACTTTAACACCCAACTTAAATAAGTAGGGCTTGTACCAGTAAATGGAATTGCATTTTTATTTTCCTGACTGGACGAGGTAAAGACATTTCTTCTATAGGATTTTCCTTTCCTTTCCTCATCTATACTCCACCACTTCTTGATGACATTTCCCCATAACTATTGACCTTAGTTCTTAAGATAGTCATTTTTCTTTCCTTTTCTAAAATGTAGTTGATCCAACTGGGGTTTCCTCAAATTTGTGAATGTCTCCCTGTTTCTTAGTACCCCCAATTTGCAAGTGCCTGGATGCTGCCATCTGATTTGTAGATTATGTGGATGTGAGAAGAGTTCATGAGAAGAAGACAGCTGGCTCTTCCAGGCAAGGCAACTTCCATGCCTTATTTATAGATCTGCAATCCTTTGCCTGCTTGAACAAGAAACGTGTCTTTTGATGGGTGAGATCAAAACTCCTCCTTCTGGAAGCATTTCAAGGGTGGCTACACATTTATGTCCATAGCGTACCTCTGAATGAACAGTTCTGTTTTCCAAACGGCGTTCCCCTCTTGATGTGCTACAGGGTGATCAGTTGTTTGGGTTTGTGGGAAGAAATTGTCTTCATCCTGGTTCATCCAAGCTGGGAATAAATAAAACAACATGGCGACTGCTTTGGGAAGAAGGTTACAGTTTATTGAAGAGCCAGAAAGATGGTTCTTGCAGGAAGGAGAGAAATCAAGGGAGAAGGACTGAGCACATGTGGAGTAGGTTTTTATACCCTCTGAAAGCCTTTTGTTTGGAAGTTTCCTGTTCCTGTGGCATGAACTTGGAGGCTATTTCCTGTGTCACGTATTCTGACCTGAGTTTAGGTGTGCCTCTCTGGTATTCTTGATGGTAATGGGTTAGTCCTATTATGTCCCATCTCAGGTGGGGTATGCAGATTTTAGGTCTTTTGTCTTCTTGATTTCCTAGCTGGCTCCAGCTTTCTGATGGTTACATCTGCATTTGTATAGGGCTGGCTCCTGCTTGGGGCAGAGAGATTTGGGGGCAGGGTTGGCTTCTGCTTTTAAAAATCCTTTTGAGGAAATAATATTTTTCTGCCCTTTTAATATTTCCTTCTCTGAGGGGCTGACTTCCCACAGGTTGGATAGCCTTCTGCCACCTAAGTGAGACATATATTCTGGGTGGGCCTTCGCCTTCGGAATTTGCTAGCCATCACAGACTCATGCTGAAGCATCTATGAATGGAAATCCACACACTGGGAGGACATCTAGGTTGAGAAAAGCGGGGGGACTTCTGTAATCTTAACCGTGCTGCTGCCTAGTCCTGACCTTTCCCGATTTACTAGTTTTGAAATCCCTGCTCCCTGCCAATTCCCATTTTTGCTTCCTTTTTGAAGGAATGTGCAGACAATGAGAAACGAAATGGCTCTTAAGATTTCTTATTTATTTATTCATTCATTTATTTATTTCATTAGACGTTGACTCTTCACAGCGATCAGAATCCTAATGTGTATGTTCTGCATTATTTGTTTAAGCTTTAAGGGGTCAGTAAGGAGGAAAGCAAGCCTCAGCAATGCTACCCACTCCAGCTACTGGTAGTTTCCTGTTTACCAGAGCAGCTGCCGGGATGATTTTATGGACCTGGGATGGGGGTGGGAACCCGGTTATTTAATGGTAACCACAAGGCAGCCCCTAATATCTTTTCTCTTTCCTATGTCCCTCTAGCTCTGTCTTAAAACTCTCTCTTGCTGCAGCCTTGGTGAAAGATCCTATAAATGTTTACCGTTTTCCTTCTCTTTAGAAAATGAAAGGTCTTTGAAGTTTTTGGCAGTGTGCAGCAAATGCTATGGCCTCTTTTGCCCCCCCCTTTAAAAAAACCAACAACCAGTCAAGTAGTTAAAAGAGGAGGGAAGCAGCAATCTGCTTGCAGCTCCTACATATGCATAATTAATAGTTTTGTTATTCATAAAGAGGAAATTGGAAGGTTTCTTTTAAAAATAACAAACTCTTGACTTACAACTGAAGTGCAGAGCTATTGTGATCTCTGTATCTTGAGAGGCCGACAATATGTCATGACAACTTAGTTGCCTATTTATAAAAGCCGCACCAGAAAATATATTCCCAGGAACCAGCATGGGTTAGGCTCCACCAAATATCTTGTTGGGTTTTTTTTCCGCTCCTTATACTTGTATTTTTCAATTAATTGTTGAACCAGTTGGGGTTTCCCCCCCCCCATGCCACGCATAATTTGCCTCTAAATGCAATGGACTCTCGCACGTTATGCTCAAAATTGTCTAGTCATGTAATCTCTGAAGATCGGCAGGACGCAAAACCTCTTTTATTACTCATTATTTTTGTTGCCTCGTTTTGGGAGCCTTGGCTTTTAGCCTTTTTATCCAAATTATACTTCCTCGGCTAACCTTCACAATATGAATAGCCATACTTTCTGGCAGAATTAACCCTTCGCGTCAGTCAGGAGGGAAAGTTAGCTCGGAGGGACGCAGGTATGTGGGGGCCAGGACGTCTCTTTTTTTCCCGCTTTCACAGGAGGAAAAAAAGGGGGCTGGGTGGGCCGAAGAGACGAGAGTCTGCTTCAAACTTGAATGCGGGCGCTGCGCTTTTCTGGAGAGGGGAGCCGCAAATCTCGCGACTGCGGCTGCTATTCCTGCTGCAGCACACGCAGGGTTACAGAGACGTGTGTAGAGAAACGTCTCAGCAATTCTTGTGTGGAGCAGGGAAAAGGGAGGGGAAGGGGGGGTAAAGCAGGGGCATTTTGAAACTGCTGGCTGCCGTCTGCTGATTGGCCGAGACGAGCGTCTCACCGTTCCAGCCATGCAGCTCTCCTCCCTCCACTCTGTCCATCCCGGAAGGAATTTCCTTTGCTGCTTGATCTATTGTTGTTGTCAGTGGTCTTTGCTGCGTGTTTTGGTCAGATCAAGTAACCATAGTATCAAAACTATTCCGGCGCCTGCAGAATTTTATACTAAGCGTCTCAAAACCTGGTCTCTCTCCCCGCACGCTCCTTATGATGATTTCATACCATGCTGGGTGGAGGGGGGGGGAAGAACACTCCCCCCCCTCCCAATGCAGGGATGGCTTTAATTAAAGGGCTCTGTGAATATAGTTTGCTTCCTCTTTTGTAAAGTCCCCCCCCGCCTCAGTGCTTACAAGCAAAGCCCCTTTCGGCGTAACCTTTTATTTTTCACTTTCACGGGTGTCAATAATATTAACGAGATTGTGGGGGTCGTTGGCTATACTTCTCTTCCCCCCCCCCCGTGCTGCAAGAGGGAAATGTACCGCAAAACACGTCCAGCCTCTCCGCCTCCCTTGATCTGCTGCAAACGTTGAGTTACACAGCCGCCTCCGTGGGGAAGAAGCATTCATTCATCTGGAGAGGTTCAGTACGCGCGCGCATCCACGCGCTCCCGCTTGAGGAGCTTCTCCGCCACTTGCTATGGGTATCTTCCCCTGGAGCTAAATATTAAGGCTAGAGGAGGGCTGAGAAATCTTAGAGAAAAGACTTCCTGCAGATTTGGTGTCGAGATTCTGATCTTTTTTTATGCAGAAGGGAAAACGGTGCTACTGTGAGAGATGTGTGGCTTTGTGCCTGCTGTATTTTTAACTTGCAGACCAGGTGAGAGAGAGCCACATAAACACACACGTAGACACACACCACCTCACATCACATAAAAATGAACGAGAAGGACTGTGGGCATGACCCTCTCTGTTGCCACCGATTTTCTTCACCGCAGCGCCTGGGAAGAGGACAGGCTGGACGGTGGAAAAACCCTGGCATTTTCTGCTTTGTAACAGCGGCTCTCTTCTTCTCCCTGGGGGTTTGCAATGGCTAATTCCTCCTGAGGCTGACATTTGGCACTTGGGAGGGAGGAAAGAGGATGCAAAGCTGGGGATAAAAGGCGGGGTGGCGGCGCCGGTGGTAGCAGAAGCCGAGGATATTTCTGAGAAAAGGAATACAGTATTCTCTGTGTGAACTGGACTCGCCGTAAAAAAAAAAAGAAAAAAAAAAAAGAAAAAATCTCGGAGCAACACTGCCCCCTAGAGATCTGCCCGCCGCCCTGCACCCATGACCCGCGGGTTCGCCCCCAGAGAAAATACATTTCATTTCCTAATTTGTGGGGAGCGGGAAAGGCTCGCTATTGAGCTTGGGGGAGAGAGGGGGAAGGTCAAGAGCACAAACTAATCCTTGCCGCGATGTCCCAGGGAGCCCCCTTTTCAAGTCCATGTAGGGCTGCGGTTAATTTGACTTTCTGAGCAGTCGCTGTCCTTCCCTCAGCCGGTTTATAGAGCCCTGGAGGTTGGGGGACGAGAAGGCGGCGGGGGCGGGTGGGGGGCGCTAGACGCCTCCATTGAAGCAGGTCTTTATTCTCTCTAGGAAGCTTTCTTTGTCTTGTAGAAATGGTATGGATCATACAACTGATCCTACCTTACGTCAGTCATTTCATGCAAGATAGGCCAGAGGTTGCTGGATGCAACCCCACCGATGATGATGATGGCAGGCAGCAAAAGACTTTGGGAATAGTGAAGAGGAGGTATCCCAGTTTCTGGGAGACCTTGTGCAATGCCAGGAGGAAGCACTGCTGTTGCATCGAAGTTGATAACTCCAAGGCTGTTGCCCAGCTCTGAGCTTGCACCCTTGAACGTCACTGGGCCTAGTAGTGAGGACTTCAGCCTGTTTCACCAGAGAGGCAGAATTAGCACACTCCCCTGAAATCGGCATCTGATTCCCCTACAAAGCAGCCCTCTCTCATCCATGTGAGGGTATGCGAGGAACTACTTGAGGCCTCTGGTAATAATAATCATTAGCATTGTTCTGGAGCTGCCAGAGTGGCCCCTGCTGGCCTAAAGAATTGCAGATCGTAGAATTAACCACATCACTTCCTTCAGCGCTTTCCAGAATACGTGAAAACTCTTTAAATTCTGAAGCTCTTCTTATTTTGCTGCTTCAACCTATTGGCTCCGTGAGAAATATATAGTAAGACTTTAGAATTAAGAGAGCCCAGGGACTTCGTCTGATTTAGGATTATGTTTTTAGTGGAATCCAGATTGTTTCCCAGTTGTGTCCATGATTGTCCTCCTAACTTGCACATGTAGCAGTGGCTCTCCTGATGAATTCTGGCCCCTTCCTGACTCTCCTAGTGACTGCAGGACCTGATGTCTTCATACATTGTATTAGTGTTATCTAACTGGCCCTCTAGATATGTTGGCTTATGACTCATCTTGAGCCAGGATTTCCAATGTTCAAGTTGAATGGAGATGAAGGATGCCTTGTGTTTTACATTTGTGTCTCTTCTGTTGGAACTGTTGGCTTTGAAACCTTTTCAAAGTCTGTACTGCCTGTGAGAAATTGTTCTTGTCTTTTTTCTTTTATGATGCTCAGCATGGTATCCGAAGGCTGCCCTTTTTTTAATCCCCACAACAATACCCCTGTGAAATATAGGTAGTTGACTTAAAACAGTTCGTTTAGTGACTGTTTAAAGTTACAACGGCACTGAAGAAAGTGACTTATGACTATTTTTCACACTTATGATCGTGCAGCATCCCCATGGTCACATAATTTACATTCAGATGCTTAACAACTGACTCACATTTATGACGGTTGCAGTGTCCCGGGGTCATGTGATCCCCTTTTGCGACCTTCTGACAAGCAAAGTAAATGGGGAAACCAGATTCACTTAATAACCGTGTTACTAATTTAACAACCGTAGTAATTCACTTAACAAATGTGGCAAGTAAAGTCATAAAAAGGGGCAAAACTCACTTAACAAATTTCTCACTTAACAACATACATTTTGGGCTCAATTGTGGATGTATGTAGACTGGACTGAGAGAGGGGAGGGGCTTCAAAGAGTTCTAGTGATCTGTAAGGTAAGGGGCTTCCAGGCCCTAATGAAGGTATTAGGTGTAACTGGGCATTTTCCAGCAACATTGTCTGTTTATTGGTTTTTTTTTTTAAAAAAAATTGTAAGCTGTCCAGAGTCCCTGAGAGTGAGTGGGCAGCCATACAAATTTTCTTAAATAAATAAATAAACATATGACTTGTAAAGAGATCGTAGAATTGTCAGGAGTGGTGAGCCCATTGCCACTGAATTCCTGTAGGATGCTTTGTATCCCTACATTGGAATACAAACTCATTTTGAAACCTTTAAATCTTTTAATTTTCTTATTGGAAGAGGAACTCTTGCACAGACCACAGAATCTCTTCGAACTGAAGCAACCTATAGGATAGCCCGTTTTTTTGTGCCTTCTAATAAGTTTTGACTTCTGGCAACCTCTTGGCAGTTTTCTTGGCAATATTTTCAGAAGCGGTTTGCTGTTCCCTTTTTCATAGGACTGAGAGAAAGTGACTGGCCCAAATTCACCAAGCTGGCTCTATGCCTAAGACAGGATTAGAATCCAATGCCTCCTAGTTTCTGGCACTTTTAGCCTCTATACGTAAACCCATACAGACAATCCTTGACCTACAACCATTCATTTAGTGACGGTTCAAAGTTGCAACAGCACTGAAAAAAGGGACTCAAAACTGCTTTTCACATGACCATTGCAACATCCCTATAGTCACATGATCAAAATTTGGAGGCTTGGCAACTGGCATATAGTATTTATGACGATTGCAGTATCCTTGGGTCATCGCCTTTTGCGATCTACTGACAAGCAAAGTCAATGGGGAAGCCAGATTCACTTAACAACTGTGTTACTAACTTTACAACTGCCGTGATTCACTTAACAACTGTGGCAAGAAAGGTCGTAAAATGGGGCAAAACTCAGCAACTTCTTTCCTTAGCAACATAAATTTTAGGCTCAATTGAGGTCGTAAGTCGAGAACTACCTGTACAGAATGGGTACTTGTTATTTTCATTTGTACGTAAATATATAAATATATATCAATAAGGAGCAGACATTTTGAAATAAAGGAGAGGTGATTCTCAGTCCAAGAACATCGCAACATGCCCACTTGGAAAATGCACTCTGCCGTACGGACATTTTAGCATAATCAAGATCTAGCTTGAGAATTTCACAGATGTGCCCACAAATATAATCTATAAGGCAGAATTATTTTGTTTCAAAAGTTAAAACTTGAGTTTAAACTGTCATTTTAGACTTAAATTGAAAAGGCATGTTTTCTGTAATGATTTTTTTTTTTAAAAAAAAAGTCTGAATTTCTAGCATCTGTAAACTGAAATAAACTATTTTAATTGGATTCATCTGTTCCGGTATGGCAAAAAGTAGATCGAACTCTTTTGCCGGATGAAGGCAGATCAAGGTCCCCTGGATAAATGGGGCCTTGAGTGACTCCTAACTTTTAAGAGCAACAATAAAAACACTGCTCCTTAGTGGGCTGGAAGAAAGTTTGGGGTGAGAATCATGTGTGACAATTCCAGCACTGACAGGAGGAGCAAATGCTAAGCACAAAGGTCTTTCTAGTGGTTATATTGCATTTGGTTAGGTTGGTGAACTTCTGTGTTCTAGTTTTGTTTTTAATTGATCATGACTCCTCAAATTTTGTCTGCCTTGTTTTAGTTAAACTCTGCTATTTATAATGAAGTGGATTCAAAGATGATTTTACTACTCAAAGGTAACAATGGGAGTAAACACTGGCACAATATGCTGGATTCTGTAGTATGATTAGGCTGATATTATTTCTCCAAATTTAACGGTTGCTCAGTAAGCACTCTTTAGTTAATGCAATGTGTTACTCAACCTAGAGCTATCCAACAATGTGTACACTTTTAGTTGTTTGCAATAAGACAGAATTAGAAGGATTATGCAGACTATTATGTGAATATTATACCACAAGCCACCTCTAGGATTGTAATCGCGGGAGTCAATGCTGTCATTTCCAATTGTTTTCACTTTTTTTTTTTTTTTTACTAATGTACCTCCACAGCTACGCAGGTGGCTTTATGTTGTTAGTTCAGGCTCCAGAGGAACCCATTGAGATGGATAGTTATTCACAGTTGGATGATTGTGTAGGTTATTCACTGTGGCTCAGTTGTGTAGGTATGCAGTTAAAAAAAAATAGCATGGAAGTTGACAGAGGAATCAATCATGGAAATCCTGCCTGAATGCAGAGGAGGAGTGTGTGTGTGTGTGTGTGTGTGTGTATACATGGACACAGTGGGAGAAGAGGATAGTGCAAAAAAAACCCAAAACTTCCAGTGTTTTGGGTTACAGTGTACCCTGGAAACATAAAAAAAATTGCAGTCACAAGAATAACACTCTACAAGGATTTTCAGAAATAAAGGCATTCAGAAGGAAAATTCGGATGAGAGAAACAGCATCAGCGAACCGGTTGGGACATGTATTGTGCAATTGAGACAGGTATCACTGTGGTGGGATAAAAGGCAAGTGCAGCTTAGTGGGAAGGTTTGTGCACATGGTGCTAGAAGATAGTTCACTACAGTATTCAGTTGTTTCCAGAAGAGGGCAGAAGTACATGCACAAGTTTAAGCTGTCTGAACTTCTTTACTTGCCCTTTCATCTGTTTTTCTTACTAGGTTGCGCAAGTGATCAATATTTCCCCTAGAACAGTGAATTTAACTTCTTTTCCTGTGTTAAATGTAGTTCTACTTGGATAATTGTGCACCCGGCGAAATGTTTAGTAGTCTTTAAGATGTTGTAAGTTACAGGTAGTCCTCGACTTACGACCGAAATTGAGCCCAAAATTTCTGTTGCTAAGCAAAACTTTTGTTAAGGGAATGTTGTCCCACTTTACGGCCTTTCTTGCCACAGTTGCTAAGTGAATCGCTGCAGCTGTTAAGTTAGTAACATGGTTGTTCAGGGAATGTGGCTCCCCCATTGTCTTTGCTTGTCAGAAGTTTACAAATGGGGATCACGTGATCCCGGGACATTGCAACCGTCATACATATGAGCCAAGCATCTGAATTTTGATCACGTGACCACGGGGATGCTGCAATGGTCATAAAAATGTGAAAAACAATCATAAGTCACTTTTGTCAGTGCCGTTGTACCTTCAAACGGTCACTAAATGAACTGTTGTAAGTTGAGGACTACGTGCATTTGAGAGGGCTGGTGGGGGTTATATGATATAGCAGGGGTCCCCAATCCCCGGTCCATGGACCAGTACCGGTCCGTGGCATGCCAGCAACCGGTCCGCAGAAACAAGCAAAGCCCCATCCACGGGATGCAGGCAGCACACAAAACCACGCATCCTCTGGTCCACAGAAAAACCTCTCTCCACGGAACCGGTCCCAGATGCCCAAAAGGTTGGGGACCTCTGTGATACAGTGTACATCTCATGTATGTATGCATGCAAATAATCCTTTTAAATTAACTTTTCATCTCTACTTACTGGGTAGGTCTCTTCCTTCCCAGGAGGAGATGTGAGATAGGTATTATTGAGACACTAGGAGCACAAGCTAAATTGCTGCAGAACCCCGCTTAAAAGCAGAAAACCAGTCATGTTTAGAAATCAGTAGAAAATAGAAAAATAATAAAGCATTAGTGTTTTTATTGGTTAAGAAGCATTGATGGTATAAATTGTCTTTTCCCACTTCTTGGTCTTGTAAACGTGGGTTGTTGTGCTGCAAACTGAGGATATTCCAGATCAATCGTACGATTGATTTAGCATATACTGAATAATGGTGTTATTGGTAGGAGAAACACCCCTGCTGTTTACCCACAGGGAGAACATTGCATTTCTAAAATAGTGTGGTAATTATTTTGATAAGATTTTAAAGATCTTTACTTCATTACATCCCCTTCCAACATATCAAATTGAATTTGTGCTAGAGCAGCAGCTTCCAACCTTTCCTATACCCCGCACCCCTAGAATGCTTCTGATCTATTCTCACACCCCTTACAAAAGTTCAAAATAACGGCAATGAATTATGCATATACACTATAATTTTGAAAGCCCAAGTTTTCGCACCCCCTGGAATATCGTCTCACACCCCCAGGGGGTGCGAGCACCCCCGGTTGGGAACTCCTGTGCTAGAGAAACAGAGTAGCTTGTGTGGGGTAATTCTTAAATGTTAAGATTCGGTTTAGATATGATGAAAACTTGGGGAACAGTGATGTTGGGTGCCTTTTAAAGTAACCAGATCTTTAACCCAGGGCTTTTCAACCTTTTCACCGATTGTACCACTTGTAGAATATGGCAACATTCGAGTACCACCAGTCACCCAGCAAGGTGTCAAAAACTTGATGACCAAAAAAAAAATGGAAAAAAGTGATAAAGTACAGGTAGTCTTCAACTTACAACAGTTTGCTTAGTGACTGTTCAAAGTTACAACGGCACTGAAAAAAGTGACTTATGATCATTTTTCACACTTATGACCATTGTAGCATCCCCAGGGTCATGTGATTTACATTCGGATGCTTGGCAACCAATTCTTATTTATGATGGTCACATTGTTCCAGGGTCATGTGATCGCCTTTTGCAACCTTCTGACAAGCAAAGTTAGTGGGGAAACCAGATTCACTGAACAACCATGTTACTAATTTAATCTCTCTCCCTCTTTCTTTCTCTTTCTCTCTCTCCCTTTCTTTCTCTCTCCCTCTCTCTTTCTCTCTTCCTCTCTTTCTCCCTCTCCTTCTCTCTTTCTCTCTCCCTCTTTCTCTTTCTCTCTCCCTCTCGCTCTCTCTTTCTCTCTCTCACTCTCTCTTTCTCTCTCTCCCTCTCTCTATTTCTCTTTCCCTCTTTCTCTCCCTCTCTCTATTTCTCTCTCCCTCTCTTCCTCTCAAAGATCCTTAAAATCCTTAAAAGTTATGCTTGGGCGGAAGACTTTTTCTTGTACAGCGCCGTTTATAATGGGGCGGGTTGGCAGACAAGTACTAAAAAAGGGGGGGGGGAGTGCGAATAGGCGTCCAGTAGCTAGCTTGAACTTTGAACGACTTCTTTCTCTTGCCACCGCCTTCTAGGAGGAGCAAAAGACATTCAGCACTGCAACCAGGTGCCCCGGACTGGCCATTCCAGGGCTTCCTGTACCGGCTGACTTAGTTGTCGGCAACCTCCTGTTGTCGCTTGAAGGGGGGGAAGGGACACGGGCAGGAGAGATTCCTTCTTTCTCATCTGAGGAGGGAAGTTATGTCGGACCGTCGACTCTGAATGAAGAATTTTAGGGGGGAGTTGAAAGTGAGACAGACTTAGGGCTGTATTAAGATCATAGATGGCTGCGTAAGGAGAGTGGAAGGGAGGTGAATTCGGGGTGGAGCAGAAAACACGGGGGGAGGGCATTAGGAAATAAGCACCAAGGTACATGGTGCCTTGCAAGGGATTCCCGAGTGTTCCGTAATTGTTTTTCCTCTCTCCTCTGCGTGAGAAAAACTTTTGCGGCATAAATCTGAAACCAGGTGTTCCTGTGAGATGGCACAGGAGGTCCTTGGGAGAGGCGAGGACAAGCTTGGCGTTTCCTCTCTCCCAATCCCCTTCCTCTTCTTCACCCCCTTCCCGGTCTGCCTGCGATCTTAGCCTGCGGCTCCGTTGCTTTTCTTTGCCTATCCTAGCCAAGCTTTCTTCCGCCCGCCCCATTCCCGGGAGCGGGAGCGCCGAGAAGGTACGGCAGAAACACATGAAGGTGAGAAGTAAAAAACAAAACAAACGCAGAGTTCCAGCCAGTAGAGGCTTGGCAGCCCGGTTACCGAGAGAGCGCAAAGCTGAGGAGAAGAAGGTGGCGGCTTCCTCCCGAAGGGGGCTCCTTTTCTCCACCCCTTCCCCTGGGTTTGTGGGGGAGTTTCTCGTCTCCGACGCTGACAGGTGCTCCTTCGAGCCCACCGCTTTCGTGAGGATTGTGGCGCCCTTGGGAAGCTAATAATGCTTTGAACCTTAGGAGAGGAGGAGGAGGAGGGAGAAAACCCTGGAGACAGAGGAAAGAAAGACTGTAGCCAAGGAAAAACTTTTGGATGGGATTATGTGGAAACTACCCTGCTCTTCTCCGCTGCCCAAGCAGGCTCGCTGCTGCTGGTGGTTTCTGCTGGGACTCCAGCGCGCCTGGCCAGGGGGCGGGGTACAGGCGCCGCTGCCAGCAATCTGCTCGGCCTCCCCTCTGGCCCCAGGCAGCACCTCTGCCTCGCGCACACGCGCGATCAGCCTCCCCGTTGCTGCCGCTGCCCACAATCTGCCCAGCCTCCCCTCTGGCCCCGGGCAGCACCTCTGCCTCGTGCATACGCGCGATCAGCCTCCCCATCGCTGCCGCTGCCCACAATCTGCCCAGCCTCCCCTCTGGCCCCGGGCAGCACCTCTGCCTCACGCACATGCGCGATCGGCCTCCGTGCTGCCAGCACCCACAATCTGCCCGGCCTCCCCTCCACCTGTTTTGCGCAGCTCCTCCTGGCCCACCCGCGCCTGCCGTTAACCCTCCAGCCACCATGCAGGGTAAGGTTGGCGCCCCCGCCCAGATGCCCTCGCCTCCCCCAAGCATTTTTTTACTCACCTGCTTTCAGCTGCACTCCCTTTCTCCTTTTGCTTCTCTGCCTTCATTTGCTTCTCTGCCTTTGCCACATATTTGTGGGTAAAAAAGAAAAAAAGTTCCATGAGACTTTCTAACTTCTCGCGAGAAGTTAGAAAGTCTCATGGAACTTTTTTTTTTTGTCTCACAAACACATGAAGGCCGAGAAGGACAGGAGAAAGGAAATGCTGCTGAAAGCAGGTGAGTAAAAAAAACGCTTGGGGGAGGTGAAGGCATCTGGGTGGGGGCGGGGGGGGACCCAGGCAATGCATCGCGCAGCTCCAGCAGAATCTCCCCTGAAGACTGCGTGAGGCTGCCTGCCACCCCCAAGGCCGCCACCAATCAGCTGGAGTTGCGCGCTTTGATCCTGGGCTCTCAGTCGGACCCAGGCAACATGTAGTTCCAGCTGACTTTGTCACAAGCCTCTGCGGCGCTGCTGCCGCTTCACCTCATCCACTTTTACACTTTTTTGTTTACATTTTTTTTACATTTTTTTAAATTATTTTTTTTACATTTTTTTTACATTTTTTTTCAACCAGTCCTACGCGTACCACCAGCCAGGTGCTCGCGTACCACTGGTGGTACGCGTACCACGGGTTGAAAAGCCCTGCTTTAACCAACAGGCAGAGCTACATATATATAAAAACTGCAACTGAATTCTCAGCAGGCTATTGTTTTGTAATATTTACCTAAGCTACCTGTATACAAATATTCAGTATATACCAGTGTTTCTCAGCTCAGCAATTTTAAGGTGTGTTGACTTCAACATGCTGACTGGGGAATTTGGGGAGTTGAAGTTCACATATCTTAGAGTTGTTGAGACTGAAAGACAGTGGTATACACCAGTATATATTGTTCATCTCTTCTTTCCAAGTGCATGTGTTTTCTCAAAACGCAGATAGCATGTCCCTGTAAGCTGGTGATGTTTACTGAATGTATATGTCATGCAGAACAGTCTTTGCTACCTGAAAATTGTATCATCCATCTTATTTGAAAGCTGGTTCCTGCAATTCATCCTGAAAATGTTAGTCGTTCAGTGTTTTGGGGGAAAAAAACTTGTTGAACACATGCGGTGAAATTCCAGATGATGTTGTAATGGTTTCAAATAATGATTCAGAAATTCTTTGGTCTCAGTTTGTAATTTATGAATAAGTGGCATGTTGGTTGAATACACTTGTTAATTTTTTTTTTACACCTTCTGTCAGCAGGTCTGACTAAACAAACGTGTATGACTGTCCTTGCTTTGTTTCAACTATGGTTGAATTGGAAGCTAGTTTGCCCAAGAACTAATCATGGTTTGTTCTTGGTTTATAATTCCAGCTTGCTAGGAATTCATATTTAAACTAATCTGTATTCATTATTTTGTGGTAGGAGAAAAGCCAAGTGAGAGTCAGAAACCTTGCGCATTACTGTTCATAATTAAATTAACCTTTGAATGTGACTGCTATGAACACCTTTAACAATATTATACAATGTATAATATGCACTACAATGAGCCAGTTTTTGAGACAATGTAAAGTATATTCTTCTGTTTGTGTACATTTTCGTTGGTTTTCCTGTTATCTGTAGAAAACAGATCTGATTTGACTCATGACAATTCATGGCCATTGTGTACAATCTGTAAGTTATTTAACAAAAATGAAAAAAAGAAAGTTATACTTATATAAAAGGGACAAAAGATCCAGAAGTTAAAGTTGGACAATTTCTATAAAAATGTAAAAGATGGTGGAAGTTTTTGAGCTCTATAGAATCTCCATGTATGTAACTGATACTTAAAAAAAGAGGAGTAGAAGAACTAAGTAACTCCAAATTATAAGCCAGATGGGGGTCCTTCCATTTGCAATATGAGAGTGTCAACGCTGCAATGAATTTAGCTGAAGCCATTTCCACTTCATTTTCGGTTGCCACAGTGTTGGGAGGGGGGATGTGTACTTTTAAGTTTAGTCAAAACAAAAAATTGTCCTGTGGGAACCAAGGTCATTGCTGCCTGAGTTTTGGCGGGCTGAGGCTTCCGTTAGAATGCCCGCCAAAGTAGTTTATTGGGGAATGTGATTTATGACATATTACTGGGGTGGGAAATTCAACTTTGTAACATTGTAACCTTTGGGAGGGAACTTCAGTCTTGGTTTTACTTTTGATCATGCCGATACTTTACAGCCAATGAATATGTTCTTTAAGGAAACCTCTTGCCTTGGAGTTCTGTTTTTACTGGTCTCGTCTACCGGAACCATTACATAGGGTTTCTTACACTGATTTCTGAGTTCCAAGAAGTTCTTGCATAGAGCCCAGCAGATATAGCTATCTCCTATCTGTGTTGGTAGCCTTATGGCATGAGAAGGAGAAGAACTCTTTTTATGAAGCAGTACAAAGCCAGACTTGCAAAGAAGCAGAAGGGAAGTTCTAAGGACATTCACTGTAATAGATTGTCTTTGATCATTTGGGGGAAGAGAAGAGAGCACAGTCTATAGGAAGCCTATAATCTGGGTTTGGGCTATGTGTCTATCATCAACCTTAAATTTTCTCTCTCCTTTTAAATGTTCAGTTATTTTGTTATTCAGTTATGGATATGCATTTCTTAAGTTTTTTTGTATCCTCTGGACTATTAAGCTTACACATAGATGAGAGTGATATGGTCCAGTGAAATTATGACAAATGTCGACGATGATGATGATGATATCCATTCGGTGGTGTCCGACTCTTGGTGACTCTATGGACCAGGTCTCTCCATATCTTCCAATCTTGCACTTACTGCTATCAGAATATACTTTCATCTAATGATAGTTTCAAATCTGTTTAACAGGAAGAGAGTCGGATTGTTTTTTTTTAATCATAGTCTGTTGGCCTGCCTTGAGTTTTGAAAGATTTCAGAAGAAAGTGATATGAAATAGGACAGTTGTAGCTAGGAATGGAAAGGAGGAAGGAAGATGATTTGGTAGCAAAGCCACAAAGGTTTAATACTGTGGTTAGGATTTCCATCTCTCTGCCAGAAACTCAAGCTCTCCCACAAGCTATGCTGGCTAATGCAAAAGAATCCAAGAGGTTTTGATGTATTAAGCTAATGTGCCAGCTAGTGCCTCCTTCCCATTTCATAATGAGCCTTTTCCACTGGAGATGTATGCAAGACAGCTTTTATTATCCACTTTGCAGATGAAAGTACAAGAGTTCCAGGTTATAGAATGCTCTCTACAGAGCAACGCTAGAGTTTGTGCGCCCCTCCTTCTATAAATTAGACTTCTTGCATCCTGGGATCAATTGTGATGTTTCAGCTCCTCTTCATCTGTAAGAGAAGATTAAAGTTTATGTCCAACTTTCAAGAGCCTGCACAAACCCATCTTGCAACCTCTCTTATAAATATATGAAATGATTTTATGCTAATAATATAGCATGGAATTCAAATCTTGAGCTCATAGTGTGCCCTTAGATAGCCAGCTTTTTGAGCTTTAACATCTATGTTTTCATTTGTTCATAACATTTCCATACTGCCCAACTCAAAACAATTCTGATTAGCTGAATATGTACAAAACAATAGAAGCAACAATAAAATCCCAAAGATAGTGTCATCTAGAAGAACAGCAATCAAACTCTTTCCCAGCAGAGTCCAAATCAGACAGAAAAGCACCACAACTCAAAGCCTGGGGGGAAAGCCATGTTTTTAAAGGCCAGCAAGGCAGGGGTTACCCATATATCTGGGGAATGTTGGCTGGGGAATTCTGGGAGTTGAAGTCCGGTAGTCTTAAGGTTACTAAGGTTGGACACCTCTGCACTAGAAGACACATAAGTGACTAAAGGAGAAATAGCCAGAGACGATAAAACAGTTCTTTCTTGAGATAAATATAGTAATTATATAATTGAATCTACATATGTATTGTACAGAATAAGTAGAGACTGAGTGAGGTACTGGAGTTTCAAAATGAGGAAATGGTTGAAACTACTTCAAATTTTGCATCAGGCTTTTAAGGTTGTGCTACATAGTGGAAAGATACCAGAGCTAGAACATTTTCCACTCATTTTTTGATTTGGGAGAAATGTAGTCAGTTGGTACATTGTACAGATTGATGTGAGACAGTTTTAAATAATCAGCTCTCTCATCAGTGCTTTTTGCTGGTGGCACAGTGGTTAGAATGCATTATTTGCAGGCAAACTCTGACAACAGCCTGGAGTTTGATCCTGACAGGGCTCAAAGTTGACTCAGTCTTCCATCCTTCTGAAGTCAGTAAAATGAGGACCCAGATTGTTGGGGGACATATACTGACATTGTAAACTGCCCAGAGTGCTGCAAAGCACTATGGGGCAGTATATAAGTCTAAGTGCTCTTGCTATTCTACTTCTGTTGATGGTGTAGCCCAGGTCTGAAATAATATCCCTAATATGCATTCTTGCCAATAAGTACATAAATGTTGACAGCCCTCAATTCATATCAGTAAGGAATTTGTAGCTCAAATTAGGTGCATGTATATATGTTGACGAAGGGAAGGATCTTTTTCCCCCCAGTTTATTTAAGTATGAACTAGCCAGATAAACTTATGTGCCACAAGTAATCAAATGATAACTAATACGTGCTTGGGGAAAGAGTGCTTATTAAAATGAAAACAACTCCAGAGACAACTTTGTTGTTTTCATTATATTAATACAATGTGGGATCTACAGAGAATGTTGCATTTATATCTTGTTGCCAAGAAAACAACATGGATGTGGCATTTCCATTCTCTGTCTGTCTGTGTCTCTCTCTGTGTATATATAGATATTGTTTTGCATTATTGCATTAAGCATATGCTTAATCTTATTTTTAAAAAAGCTGGTAAAACTTATAATTAGCAGTCTAAGATGTGTAACTTTTTACCAGTCACGAGGCTTGTTAATGTGGACAGAAATGGCAGAATCCCTATGCACACAAAATGCTGTGTTCCAAATGCAAGGAAAAAATATTTGCTGTTCTCAGTCTTGCTAATAGCAGAAAAGCAATGATTAAATGGTATTTGGAACTGCCAATCTGTAGTTTGTACATTTTTGTACAGAGACAGTCTGCCTTTCGCCAAACTTCAGTCAATCACCTTAGTATACATGAGATTTACTGTTCCATACATTCTGACTTCTAAAGAGCAAAGTGCTAAAATCAATTGTGTCATGATGAGTTCCATGTTGTTAATGGGTTTCTTCCAGTCTTCCTCTAAGTTGCTGAATGAATACACAACAACAAGCTGTATTCTCTTCTAAATCTATTACCATATGCCTGTCTTTTTACAGTTCTTTGGGCCATGATGCTCATAGAGTGGATAATTAGCTAAGTGAATTAATTGACATTCATACGTGCAATTAACAAATGGTTACAAGCAAACTGTTCTCTTTGGGAGGACTAAAATTTCTCAGGGACTAGTGTAAAACTACTGTAAAATCATTAGAGTAAATAATGAGGGTTGATTGCCTTGTATGATTATAGAGTTTGTTTTCTTTCCTCAGCCATAAAAACATATATACTGTAAACAAGCCTGCAGAAGTTGAGGGGTATTGTTGAAAAAAAACACTATAAAATCTTCTGGAAAATGCCATCTCTGGAGAGATGTGCTGGATATGTATTCCAGATAGAATCTGAGCCAGATGGATGACATGCCATAAACACTTTGATGTAGTTGCTTCAAGTGCTTCATCTTCAGGGGCAAAGCCAGTGTTTGCTTTACAGGTTTTCTGTTCAATATTGATTACACAACAATGAAAAGAGTGTAGCTCTCCCTCTTTCTCTGGGCAATATAGCCATGCTGAAATTCTAATTGGGTTAGGTGCTCTGATTGTTGATGAACCTTTAAATTTGAATGTTAAAATTACATGCTACAGTAAAAGAATAGCTAGTTGTAAAAAAAAAATCCCAAGGAGGTAATATTTCTCTTTAGTATAATATAATCAGGTTAAAATAATCTAACTACTACATTAAGGAAAAGGGAGAATCCAAAGTAGTTAATTTTTCAGGAAACGAACACTTATTCTTGTGTTTTGAAGTCAATAACCTATCTACTGTAATTTTTAATTTTTGAAAAAGAAGTTCGGAAATTATGGCGGTAAATGAAGTGCTTTTCCTCCGTCATATGCTATAGCTGTTCTTGGGTGTCACTATGTCTGCAAAGTTGTTTCATTTCACTAGTGTTATCTGGGGATGCACAAGCATTGCAGACAACCAGCCCCTCCCTTCAAAGCAGCTGCGTGAGTCCTCCAATGGACATGGCTGCTTTAATGCTTCAAGACTCATTCTTCTTAAGGTTTCATTAACTGGCCTCTAATTTTATATATAGTTGTTTAGAAACAGATATTGCATTGGTTATCATTTAATTAAATAATGGAGAGGCAATTTTAGGAATATCTTACACAATGATTTTGCTAGCATTTCAATTCCTTTAGAACTTCTCTTGGACAAATACCATCTAGTCCTATGATCTGTTCATTTTAGCCTATCATTAGTTTCAATTTCAGAGGCTAATTTCTTGACTTTATCAGTTCAGCATAAGTATATGCTGTATATATTCTTCAGTGTAGGGTTAGGGTTAGGGTTAGAGTACTTTGGTGCCAGTATCTATCTCATCATCATCTACCAAGCTATCTTTTTATAAAGATAGCTTGATAGATAATGGTAGATAATTTATATGAATATAAATTCATATAAATTTCTTTGTATAAAGCAGGATTTTATATGCCACCATAGGATTTTATATGCCACCATAGTTAGGTTTTGGTATTAAGCCCATAACAGCAAATCATCTCAGCCAGTTTTTCAAAGGATTATCCATGATGATGAATTCCATGTTTAATTTTCCTTTCTTTTTCTTGGATAGTGGAATTTTCTTGGATTGAGGATCCATTCTTCTTTCCCAAGATGTCCTCTCAGCTTGTTCTCTCTCCTCATGCCTTCTCCTGCAAAGAAAAATCCTGTTTGCTATGTTGCAAGAATTTTTCTCTTATGCATACACCTATTCTTGGGAAGATAACTGCCACTTGTAACCCACCTTGATTACATTACATCTTGTCGAAAGCTCTTTCCCGCTTTCAAGCTATACTGTACTCTGATAGCCAATCTAGCAGAAAAGGCAATTGTGATGTAATTAACTTTTTTTTTCTATCCTATCTCCTGGCGCAAATGTTATATAGTAGATTTGTGTAATGCACCTCATAATCCCAGGAAATGAGATATGGCTCTTCCTTCCCTATGCTTCTGATTAAGGATTAATGGAGAAGCACCAGGGTAGAGTATTTCTCCTTTCTCCATTTTCACTTGGGTACCGTTTTCGTCTGCCATGCTGGCTACCACCCCAGCATGCTGGCTACCACCCCGGTTTGAAAACGGGTTTGATGTGGATGGGACCAGTGGAGAAAAACATTCCAGAAACAAATCTCCCTATGCATTTCCGTGTTTCTTATGGCTGCTGCTGGAAATTAGATTGGAAAGAATAGATGAGAGAGAAAATTAAGCCAGAAAAAAAATGTAAGTTTTTATGGGAGCAAAGCTGGAGATAACTTTGGAAATGACTAGGTTAAAAAATGCAGCAACCAAATTAGGTCATTTATTAATTAGAGATAATGTATTTCTAGAGAATAAAATTCCAGCTTCCAGTGATATAAAATCTTCTTTACCCAGAGTTGTTAAATCGTGCAATTTACTACCTTCCATATCAATCTGCTCCAGTTTGCTAAACCTCTTGTCTGGACTTTCAAATCTCAGAATTGTGATTCTCAGTCATGGTGGAGAATATTGAAAGTTGAACTCCACACCCAGAAGTCATCCAGGTTGAAGAGGTTTGCTTTAAATTATAGAAAAGAAAAGAGAATCAAATTAGCTATATGGGAAAAAAGCTCCTAAATTTTAGAACAATAACCTTATTAGGTCAACTGAAATCATACAACAGCATATACTTTTCTGAGTTCTTCTCCACTACATGAAGAACCCAACTGCCTTGGATATTGTTATTACAAGTACAACAAAATGAACTCCTGCAATCGGTTAATATTTGTCGTCTTTGTAAAAAAAAAATGTTTAACTTAGCTTTTGTTAAGAACAGGAACTAATGTAATTCTTTGCAGATTGTTCTAATCTGGTCAGAATTGTCTTTTGGATCCAGATTTCTGGTTATGTAACTCTCTATTTACTCTCGCTCTTGAAACTCATGCCAAATATATGCAGTCAGGCAACACCCAGCAGGAAGTCTCCGGGGTTGAGAGCAAACATCCAAGTATAGAAAAGAACGGCTCTAAAGAAATGTAGGCATATGGATAATAAACACAAAGCTTTAGAAGCTGAGACCTTATTCTCCCATGAATCATGACAAAAAGGTGTGATTGCTTCATTCAATCCCCTTTTAACCTTTTCTGTAACTGAAATATGCTGTAATAAAATTCCTCAGAAGTACCCAGATTTCAAAGGCAAATGAGCCTGTTGGCTTTAAAATGTTATCCAGGAATTATTGCCTCCCAGCATCTACTGTACATCTGGCTTGAACTAAAGTGTGACTTGGTACAGAAACATCTCTTCTCCATTTCAAGATTGCTCAGGGAGGGTAAACCGGCCATGTCTATGCAGAGTCCATTGCAAGGGTTGAACATACTTTTAAAAAGTATTTAATGTTGCTTCTAATTTTCGAGAGATAATAAAACATGTTTGTACTTAATGTAGTGATACTCAATTTTTCATGCATAAGAGTGGCTGAAAGCTAATCTTAGATTCTCATCCATTGGGCTATTGTTCTTAAATTGAAGTCTGCAAATCCTCCATTAAAAAATCCAGACACTGATGCAACTTAGTGACAATGAATTTAAAATAGAAAGCAGAAGTAAAGCACGTATTCACAGGATGGCTTATTCACTAGCAAGACTTATTGTGAAATACTCTCTTATCCATAGGGCTAAACGAAATGTGTGTTTGTTGTATTTCTGTGCAGTGGAAAACATATCTATATTCTTGCTGTGCTATTAAAAGAAAACTTTTGATGCACTGAGGATCACTTAGTTTACTTTTCGTTTGCATTATAATTGCAGTCATGAAATTGAAAATACTATTGCATCACTCAACAGAAACGAGAAGTAACAGTAATACGCAAGGGAATGCAGCGCTGGCATGAGTAATCAAGGAATCCAGTTTGACTTCATGGCCAATAGCGTTTACTCTGTTTTGGCTGTTGTAGCATTAAAATAGTATAGCCACTTGAAATCCTTTATCAGCAATAGCAGCGGAAAACTTACAATCTGCTCAGCAGTGCCAGAATTAACAATGCGCTGCTGTCAGAACCTGGCTGGCTTCATGGTTTGAACTGACCTTCTCTGCAATGCAGAACTAACTCCAATGTTTTAAAAAAAACCATTTGAGTGCTCCTTCAAAAGAGTACTAAATCTGTGTTTCATAAGAGCCCTGCATTAGACCTGACCAGGGCTATGAAAATACTGGTCTGGCATTTTGTCAGCAGATGACTCTGAGGAAGCCAGATCCTCCAGCCTTTTCTGCAGTCCAAGCAAAAATGACTGGAGACAGCAATGCTCCGAGATTGGGGGAATAGCAGGACCACGGCAACTTGATATAGGAGTTGAGTGGATTCTCTGATAAAACTGCCTCAGCACCCCTATGGTCACTGAAACCAGGTTATAACTACAGCCAAAAGTGTTGGGAGAAGAAGGGAAAGCATACTTTAAAAGAGCTATGGATAATTTCAAGCGGCCTTGGCATGGATTGGGAATAGCATGAAGGCATGTTGTGAATTCTTGGCAGAAAAAAATTAGTTACTGGAGCATGTTTGTGCATGGTTAGGAAGACATGGAAAATAGCCTTTAGTTTCTTCAAAGTGGGGATTGGCAGTAAATACTTGCTGAGATACAGTTCACCTGCTGTACTTTAACTTGAGCTCAATTAAAAATAAAAGCTGGTTTAGAAAGATTTGAGGCAAATCAATTCAGTCATAAAGATACAATCATCTTAAAGCCATGCTTGACTTTTGTTAAACATCCATGTTGTTTTCTTGCTAACAGACATGGGGGCAGCTTTCCATTGTTTGCTTCCCCAACATTGTCCCAATCTCCTACTTTAACCTAAAATATTGTCATTTCTGATGGTCTTCAATCAAGTATTAATCATGTCCAACCTTGCCGAGGTCGTTGGAGATCAGCCAAAGTCAGCTAGATATTGCCAGATTACTTTGTAATTGCTTTGCGTTACCTGGCTTGAAATGTAATTATGGGCACCCCCTTCTATATTCACAAGCATCACTAAAGTCTATGAAACTAGTTCTTCATATCATAACTCTTATTTCCTTGTGGACAGTGCTGACTTGTCTACATGGCACGATGAACCCAATTCTCTCTTGCTGTCACTGATTCTGCCTTTTTTTCCTTTTCCTTTTTTTTTTTTTTGCAAGACCAACTATGCACACCATTGATCGGTTGACAGCTTTACCCACCCCCTTCTCCAGCCTGTTGGCTACCCTAGAGAGCCTCTGCCAATCAGTGTAGAAAATACGCTGCACAATGGCTCCACAAAGTGGAGACAAGTGAATCCTTGTTCATGTAGCTCAGCAGTCATGAACTCACAATCATTCTGCAAGTGCAACAGCTGCGGCCTCTATTCCCTCCTTTGTTGCTCATTTACTGCATGTGCTTGGAGCAAGCCCTGGCCATTTGCAGGGTCTGTTACTCTGCATGCCTTAGTTGTCTTACAATTTGCATCAAAAGGACCAAGTGCAAACAAATGAACTGCCCTATGTACAATGATAGATTTTTCCCCCTGTGATTGCAGGTGCTATACCAGTCTATCAGGAACAAGATGCGTGTTAGTGTTTTCCATTCTCCCCAGTCAAAATGAAAAGAAATCTTCCCCTTCACTGCATTTTACTCTAAACCACTTCCTGGATACCAGGTGGGGGGAAAAGGAAGCAGGTGATCTAATTTGTCTGACCATAATTAAATCCCTCTTCCTCTGTACAAGCTTTACAAGATTGATGAAGTTTGGGAAATTTACTAAGAGCCAAATCATGGAAACTAATTATGAGATCATTAAGAGTCGACAATAACTTGGTGGGATATAAATAAGGGCCAAAAGGATAAAAAATGAAACAGCAACATGCCCAGGAATTCCCAAACCAAGGTTTTCTATTTTATTTTCTTGCCTATGAGTTTAAAAATTTGCAGTATAAAAACCAGAATTCATGGTTTATTTATTACATTTATCTGCCACTCATATCATTATTGAGTGACTGGGTGGCTTACAACATCCTAAAACTACAACATAACACAATAACACAATTAGAATAGTAAAAACATTACAAATTCAAACATTAAAAGTTAACAAAAATTAGATTTAAAAACCGGACCAATACATAAACAGGGCAGAGGTGGGATCTTCTTACTAACCACCAATGGTCAAACTCTCTGAAAACGCCAAAGAAATATGTCTCTTTCCTAAGAAGGAAACAAGTCCTAGTAAAAAGGGGGTTTGTCAAATTGCTAGTGAGTTTGTACAGGAAGTTCCACCTTAAAAAAGCTTTAATGAACTTTTTTTTCTTTCTTCACAATGGGAAGTCGGGTATATCGCTCCCTAGAGATCCAAAAAGCAGATTCGTTGTAGTTCTACTTGGAAGTTGGAAAGGTCTAGGGAAGCCTGGTGCAGGGGTGGAGGAAAGCCAGAGAGAGTGAATTGGAGGCTGAGTATTTCCAAAGTACTGAAGCAGATGGTTTGCTGATCCTTCTTGGGCAAAAGCCATTGCTTGGTTTGATCTTTCACTGCAAGTGTGTCTCCCTTATGTAAGAAAACCTCTTTGCAATACAGTGTTCAGCTTCCTCTGCTGAAGGTGAGCCGGGGGGGGGGGCAGCTGGGAATGGGGGAGAGCAATAGAAAGTGAGGGCATGAGGCAACAGTTCTGCTAGATTTTGATGAATTTACCATCGTGATTACTATGCTAGAAGAATGTATTATGTAGTGGAGCTAAATAATTATTTCCTGATAGAGAGGTTCTTTGGACAGGACATAAAACAGATTTATTTTTGGTGTGTGATGCTGCTTTTCTTTTTAGAAGTAGTTTCTGTGTAAACCAAAACTGCCAACTTGAGTTTGAAAGGTGTTTTTGTTCTTGTTTCTTGGCATAGCCTCAACTTTGATGCAATCGGGGAAAGCTTGGCAGAATGTTCTCTTGGAGTACTGCAACAGTTTCCAATTCTTTTGACTGTCCCACAAGAGAAATACACACACACACACACACACACTTTTCAGGACCCTTCTTCCTTTGCAACTGATTGATAGGGAGGATCTGAGACATGATCTTTAAAGTCCTGATTTGCTTCTTATTTCTTGATAATCACAAAAGTATAGTACTTGACATTCAAAGTGCATTGTTTAGGGTACTTGCCATAAGATATGCAGATGTGTGATTGTGAATAATAACCAAAACATATGAATGGCTTCTGGTCAAAGAAGATAAATGGATTACTTGCAATAAGTGTACTTTAAGTGTGGCTGGGAACAGCATGACCAGTTTTCAAACCCCCACCCCTTCCCACCCCTCTTATTTAAAGAAGAATTTGATGTTTTGTAAGTGCTATGTGTGTTCCATTTTCATTCTCTCATTTGTCATATATCTACGTACAGGTGGTCCTCACTTAATGTCTGTTCAGCAACTGTTCAAATTTCTGACAGCCCTGAGCGAGTGCTATCTATGATTGATCTTTATAGTTTTGACCGTTGAAGCATCCCCATAGTTATGAGGTTGGCTCGCAATTGCGATGTTGCAGTGTCCTGCAGTCATGTGATTGCTAATCCTGACCTTCACTGCTGGCTTCCCATAAGCAAAGTCCATGGGGAAGTTGGCAGGAGATCACAAATGGTGACCGTGTGACCTTGTGCTTAAAGACAGCACAGGATTTGGTTAATGATACTAAACCAGAAGTGCTGGAACTGCCGTTGCTAAGCGGCACAAGCATGTGATGTTGTGTTTTTACAACCACATTATTTAACAACAAAATTCAAGTCCCAATTGCTGTTGTTAACTAAGGACTACCTATACTAATTTCAATTCCAACTTGATATACCACATTGATAGGATTATTTTTTTTAATACAGGGGAAATAGGGCACATCCAGGATAGACTATTAGTTCTCTGAGTTGTTGAACTTTTTCACACAATTGAGACCAAATTCAGAGTATTTACAAAACTTTTTTTTAATGGATAAACAAAAATCTCACTCTTGTATACTATATTAGCAGCTTCCCAGTACATATAAGTTATATTGCGGCATTCTTTTCTGTTCTGGATTTGTGTAGATGGAATGTACCATAGTTTTAAAATAAATGCTAAATAATATGCAAAAAGATGTTTTTCTTCAATCTTGTAGGTGCTTAAGGGGAGGCTGTGATGCCATTTACACACACCAGAGGGGGACAGACTTCAAGTCTCAGGCCTCTTTTTTTTTATTGCTGTCTTCAAAGATAGTGTCACTGTATTTGGTGCAAAAACACCAAAACGAAGAAGTGCACTTTCCCATTGATTTTATGAATAAAACACAAAGAATTAAAGCAGTAAATAGAAATACAGAATTAAAAAAAATGGGATGTCTTAATTATCCCTGCCATAGTATGGTGGGGAAATGAATGACAGCACAAGAAGAGAGCAGCAATTTGGCAAAGTTAGTTTCTGGGCAACTAAGACCTTTCAGTAGTTCCTCCTGGAGAAATGCAGGAGCTTAATGGAAGCAGAGATGTTCCTCAGACTTCAGCCAGACAATGAACTCTAGCCTATATCCTGTCATTGCCCAAACTCTTTAAACATTATTACAAGGAAACTCCTGTCTCTGCATCATGCTAGTCCTCATTTACACAATTGGGATTTTGAACCGTTTTTAGCAGAATGACTTTTATGTTTAGTTTCTCAAGAACATTATTGCTCTGTGCTTCCTAGGTTATTAAGGTCATTCTGATCTGTGGTGAAGAGGAAGAAAAAGGATGAAGTAAAATGGAGATACGCATCTAGGATGTGCTGATGAGTTTTGATAGATTTATTGGAAAGTTTGTTGGTAATTACATTTTTAGCAGAGTAGTTCAACCTTTTGAATGTGCAGTGATCTTACCTATGAAACAACAAATGCAGAAAACTGCAAACTGTTGCAGGTTTGCAATATATATTTGTACATCACATCTTTTCTGATCATCTAACATTATATGTATTTAGCAATCTTTCTTTATCCATTTGCTTCTGTACCTCTCTGTGGGATTTCCTTTCATCATAGGTCAACATTTTATCTCTGTAAAGGTGAATACAAAGCTACCAAATCTGTAATTTGTATATCAGTGGGTCCTTAAGATCTTGTGTTTTGATGCCTCCTAATATTTCTACACTCTGCCCTTCTTATGAAGAATTGGGGAGACTCCATCAGTTTGTATGTCATGGTCCTAAAAGCTGATGGAATTTTTTTTAAAGTAGGTCAGGCTAATGCAGATTTACTTGTTACTATGGATATTGCTTAATTATACACCAATAAGCCCCCATGAGAATATCACAATTGCTGCTCATTTTTCTGTTTTTAAATATTCCCAGTAAGTATAAATTGGGAATATATTAGAAGAAGCATAGAAGAATCTAGGTTAAGATACAAGGTGGAAAAGCAAAAGTCTCCCAGGTGGTGGCAAATAGTGTTGCTTAAGCTATTTTAAACCTCCCATTTTTTTATTTTTGTTCTGTCAGAAAGGGTGATGGAAATCATACCTCTGGGCCAGTCTCGAGAGATGATTCAGGTCAATTGGCCTATAATCTGGAGTCATCTATCCAATAACCTTCTGCATCCTCTCTCAACTATCTACCTCCTGTTTGCATCCTTTTCTTATTCTCACATCTTTTTGCATAGCTACTTTGGTTTCTTTTGTGGTCCTCCATTTTTTCTCTTCATTAGAATAATTTGCAGTTCTGCTAGGATTCCTCTCCAGGATCTTATCATTGTTCTGGATTCATTAAAACCCACATTTTTGAAGTCTAAAGGTATGTGTTTGACTAACTACATTGTTGGTGTAAACTCCAAAACTTCAGTGTTACAAAGTCACTTTCACTCAGTGTGCTTGCTACTTCTGCTTCCTCAATTATGTCTTCCGTGTTCATTCCTCCATCCTCTGAAAAACAAATTTGTCAGCAAGACAAATCTGGAATTTCCTGGTAGGATCAAACTTAGCTGAGTTTGTCTCCCAACCAATGTGGGGTTAAAGTTTCCCATCACAGTGTTTATGTGGATTAGCTTGCTATGTACATTCAGTGACCAACCTTCTTGTCCCAAGACTTGACCTACTTAATATACAGGTTCTTTCCATTTAAAGTGCAAATGCTGGTGAACTGAATTTTTCCACAGTATCCCCTTTTTTGAGACTGCTGCATTCTCCTTTTTCAAGAGAATGGATGCAACATTCAGTGATCTCAAGCAAAAGAGATTGGAAGTCTAGAACTCCCCCCCCCCAGAACTAGCCTTGTTCCTGATGCATCCCACAGTGGCTTGATCTTTTACAGCTATTTGGGAAAGCACTTTATAACCAGAAGTATTTACGGAGCCATACAGGAAGGTTGCTTAATATCCTAAAGTAACGTCTCAAGGAAATATGACCTTCAAGATAACTTGGTTAGATACACACTGTTAAAATAGGACAAAATATATGTGGCAGTTTGTGAAAGCTTTGGTTCCTTATGTCAGCCTTTATAGCTTTTCTCAGCTATTGACTTTGGTGGTGGTGGTGGTGGTGGTAGTAGTGAAGGAGGAGGAGGAGGAGGAGGAAGAAGAGAAGGAGGAAGGGAGAGCTACTTTACTCCAATGTAGTTGCCATTTTAATATTTTATACATAACCTTGACAAGACGTCATTCCAGAACACTGTGGAAAGACAGTGATGGTCCCCTGTGTGTGTAGAATTAAGGTAGCCAAACCAGCCCCTTCTAGTTTTTTTGGGGGGGCTACTCTTCTCATAATCTTACTATTTGTGATAGTAGCTATGACTGATGGAATTTGTTCTCCAAAACAGATTGCCAGACTCCTCTCTGGAGTAGAGGATCCATATATTTTAGAGAGTGGGAAATGAATTAGTGTCTGCCATCTGGAATGTTTTAGATGGCCCGTGCTGCTAACGAGTTTCCTAAAGAGTCTGAAAATGACTGCCACTTGAGATGAAGAACCTGGATGAATAGAGTTATAGGATATTTTTGTTCATTTCTTGTTTGGCCCAGTCTGGCAGACACCCTTTTCTCCAGAGTAATGGTCAAAGTAAAGATTCCCTCAAATCCAGCTCAGTTCCTGGTGATTATAGGTAGTCCTCACTTACCAACTGCAATTTGAACTGGAAACTCTATAAAGAGTAACTTCATGTAAATATAAAGTGTTGTAAAATAAAACATCACGTGACCGTGCTCAACTTAGAGGGACAGTTCTGGCTGCGGTTGTTAGTGGATTGTTTTGCCAAGTGTCAGGTGCCCAGACAATTGGTTCTTTTAGATCCAGAAACAATAAGCACACCAGTGAATAAAGGGAATTTAAGCTTTATTGTTAACATAAAAAGCATACATACCAAGCAAGATGATATCCAAATCTCTTACAAGCTATCAGGAGTTCCTTAAAAATGACATCAGAGATATTCCAAGGTTGGCAGGTTTCCACAGTACTCAGTGCTAGGTTTTGTGCAGGAGCTCCCAGTTTAAAGGCCAATACTAGGGTTTTTATTAAAACCTGGCACCAAGACTTCATGGTCCTGCTTCTGTGGTCATGAGACAAGACTTGACATTGACTGGATAGCACCTGACTTTGGAATGGAAGTGAAAGTCTGAGACTTCCCAAGTTTGAAGCAATGTGAAATTCCCTCCCCTTCTCCTTTATTCGGCAAAGAAGAGTAAAAAAAACAAGCAGGTTAGTTCTAAACTCATTGACTCTAGAGTTTTCTTACTGTGAAGGAGAAATCAGAATATGTCACTAAACTCCTCAAACTACAATGGTCTTCCACATTGCCGCTACATGAATCACCGGTGGTGATTAAGTGTGACATCACATGACTGCAACTTGTGACTTCCTCTGCATTCCCTATTGACTTTGCTTATTGGAAACCAACTGTAAAAGGTAGCAAATGGTGATTATGACACTGCGGGACGCTGTGACAGTCGTAAATAGGTATCAGTTGCCAAGCACCCCAATTGTCCTTAAGTGACCATGGGGATGCTATGACAACTGCAACTTCAAGGACCGGTCTTAAATCTCCTTTTCCAGCACCATCATAACTTCAAATGGTTGCTGAATGTGTGGTACATGCATGCATCCATTATGTTTTCTTGGAAGCAGTATGGAAGTAGATTGCCTCTTCTTCTCTGAATTCCAGAATACATGCACTCTGATAATTCTAGAAATAGCAGTCCCAACAGATACCTGTTGAGGCAAATTTGCTCAACGCATTCAGAGATGATGCTAAAAAAGAGTCACGCATCACAATAAATAATAAATTATTTGATTTTGACTTAGTTTGTTGTATAAACCCAGCCCCTTGTGGCTTATTCAGCAATTACAGTGAAATCATCGATAGCTTAGTTAGTACGATCTGTAAACTCGGTTACATCTTGTAAAGGAAGATTTCTGTTTATTGGGGACTAGCTGGTATAATCAGCTTGACCTGCCGACTTGGGAAGAAAGTAGAAGATGAGAGAAATTTGCTAAGAAATTTGGAGAAGTTTGTTTTAAAGAACTTTAAGTTGTTGCTTGCTCATCAGACATGTACATAGTAGCAAAATAGATAGCAAGGAGGATCGAAAAATTCCCCTCAAGTTGACATGAAAAATTAAACAACTTTTTTAAAAATATATTTTGTTCCTCGTTGTAGGGATTTGGGATTGGATTACCTCTCTAATCACAACGAAAAGCTAATATGTCGGCTTGGAGTAGGCTTATGTGCAAACTATTATGCAAACTTTTTTAGTGGGGAGGGCTAGAACTAGGTCACTCAAGGGTTGCTAGAATAAGAGCGCTATCGCCTAGGTAATGGATCTTGTTGCCATGGTGTCCCTAAAGGCTGCATCAGCTTTCAACACTTTGACAGCTGGCTGAGATTGAAGGTTTTAATGAGGACGGACAGTTAGTTTCAATGATCAGTTTCTTGGAAAATATTCTTCAACTTTATTAATGCTTCCAGAATATAAATTAATAATGGAGGTGTCCTCTCTGCAGTTTCGGTACCTAAAGCAGCAGCATTATTTAAGCAACATAGTTTTGTACTGTTTATTAGTTTCTTCTGGTTATGAAGCTGTGGAAATTATAAGATAGTGTTTTACTGGTCCTTTTTGTTTCTTTCCCAGAATAATGATCGTTTGTACAGGAAGAGCCCTACCTTTTCATTACTTTTGGAGATAATGTAGATATATTTTGTTACATTAGCAGAGCAGGTAATGTAATTAGTTCCACATTGTTGTTTTTAATGGCAGGTTTTATTTTCTCTCATTTACTATTCTGGGCCTTCATATTAATTGTTAATGCACTATAGCACCCACTCAGCCATGTTTTCTCACATTTTAGTATTTTGGACCTCATCTGTAAACTTGGATGGCCTACTGCTCCCTCCGAAGAGCAACTGTAGCTATTAAAGAGGATTGTTGACCAATTAAACCAATTCATTTCACTGCCTTATTTTAATTGGCCAAAGCAATGCTGTAATATCTCAATACCATTAATTCTTTTGAGGCTATTTAATTAAGTTAGCAATACTTTCCATTTTCTAATTAAATCAAACAAAACATAGATTGTTTAAACCTATGGCCTGGGCAAATCTGAGAGATGTGGCGAAATCAGTTTCAGCAATGGAATTGCCAGTGGATGCTTTTTTCATTAGGAGCTGTTTGGATTTAAAGCTCGTTTAACATTCATCACAGCTAAAATGATTCGTTTTAATGAACTTCTTAGTTCCAGTTTTCATTTATCGGGGATTTTTGTAGGTATTTATCATTGGCCAGGTTCCTACAACATCCTTAACTGCACTTAAAGGGGATTCATGTAATGTGAGAATAGCAAGAAAGGATCAATTGATCCAGTCAAACAAGCCTGGCGTGCTCACCTGCTACTTGTGTGGCCACGTTCCGGATGGGCCGCAGCCCAGTACTGGGCTGTGGCCCTGGAGTTGTGGACCCATGCTCTATTAAATTGACCTTTCACGCAGTTAGTAAGAATTACTTGGGAGACCCAAAAATAGTAAGCTCACTTTTATGGCACTGCCTAGAGCAGGGCTTTTCAACCTGTGGTACGCGTACCACTTGTGGTACATTAACAAGTGGCAGGTGGTACGCAGCCCTGCCTAGCCAAGTGTAGTGGGGGAGGGAATGAGCCAGCACAGGCAAGGACTTACAGTGAGAGAGTCCTCTGGAGCTGCAGAGTGGGTGGGGTGAGACAAAGGCCCCAGGCTCACTTCTGGCTCACCCTCCCCCATGAGAAAGGAGGAGGAGGGGGTGGAGACAGAGGCTATAAAAGGAGGCAGTTTGGGCGGGAGAGGGAGAGAGAGAAAAAGAAGCAGCCTTGGGAGGAGGCCGAGTCAGCTCTAGCTGCACCGAAGGAGGAGGGTGGGGGGGGGAGGAGGAGATCAAATCAAGCAGGCCGGCCGGCCATGAGCTGATTTGCAACTGCTGTGGCAGCCTCCTGTGCTGGCAGCAGCAAACAGGCAAGAAATGCAGTGGGGGAGGGGTCGCCCTCCAAGAGGAATGAAAAAAAGGTAATGGCTGGAGGTGAGGCACAGAGGAGGGAGGGAGGGAGATGGAGAGTGGAAGGATTCTTATGTGCTTTTGTGACTTTGAAGTTCTGGGATTTGTGCAATGTGGGCTTTGTGTTCTTAAGGAGTGTTTGGCAATTTCTATTTGGCTGATGGCTGATGTCTCATGTTAGCTTCTATTGCTCTGCTATTGTTAGCTGTAAGTTTTGCTGCAAGGGATTTTGAAGTATTTTTCTCCTGAATGTATTTTGCCTGTAGATTTCTTTACTTATGAATGGAGCCATTTGGGGAGGCTGCCTTAGCTGGCAGCCAATACTTACTACATTTTTTTTTCTTCCTTACTTTCCTTTCTAGCCAGTAGCTAATTCTTAAAGGGAACGTGCCTTTTTAAGCTAGTTCACTCAGCAGTTTGTCTTTTCTGTTTCTGGAGGCTTTTCCTTGTTTGATGAATATATGGAAGAGAAAAAATATGGGGGGGGTTTCAAATTCTTCCTTCAGAAGGAGGTGGGCATGAGAAAGAGGGAGGGAGGGAAGTCCCGCCTTAGCACTTGGCCACCAGCAGCCCTGCCATTGACTTTACTTGTCAAAGGGTTGCAAAAGGGGATCACATGACCCTGGGACACTGTGACCATCATAAATATGAATCAGTTGCCAAGCATCCAAATATAAATCACATGACCCTGGGAATGCTGTAATGGTCATAAGTGTGGAAATGGTCATAAGTCATTTCAGTGCAATTGCAACTTTGAACAGGGTTTTTTTTTTTGGTCATCAAGTTTTTGACACCTTGCTAGGTGGTACTCGAATATTGCCATATCCTAAAAGTGGTACAATCAGTGAAAAGGTTGAAAAGCCCTGGCCTAGAGTGCCTCATAGTTCTGTCATCTCTAAGGTAAGCCTGGTTGTTTGCACTGAAGTTTCTTCTTATAGATTTCTACACGCAGTTGGAGGACCTGAAACTGTAGTGGGCAGGAAAGTTCTTCTGCTTTTTTAAAATTTCCTATAATGAAAGAAATTTGACTCAATAAATTCTACCAGAGAAGGAACTTTCAATGAAACTTTCACAGGTGGAGTGATATTCTTGCATTTGGTATCTGTCTATGTATGCTTCTCCAGTCCAGGGGTCTCCAAACTTGGCAACTTTTAAGACTTGTGGTCTTCAGTTCCCAGAATTCCCCAGTCTGCCCACGCTGGCTGGAGAATTCTGAGAGTTGAAGTCCACAAATCCTAAAGTCACCAAGTTTGAAGACCCCTGGTCTAGTCTTTCACCATACAATCTTCTCTTTGGTGATCTGCCGTTTTCCTGGTAAAACCCACTAGAAGGCACCTGGTATATCTCCTTTTGGGCTTTTCAGTAGCAGGGTTACTTTTCAATAGCGGGGTTACTGTCACTCTCGAGCAGATTCCTGCTTTTGAAGAACTGCTGGAGAATTTCTCTTCTTCCTGAGAAATTGATAGAACTCATTCACCCAATTTCCACCCCTAAATCTGGTCGAGAATTTAGAAAGGCCATTTGAGTTCAGTTCTAATCACTTCCCTTTGCAAATATGTATATCTAATGAATCAACGGGGATTAGGAAATCTGGTGGTTATAGGGATGAACGTCCTCGCTGCTCTTTATTTATTACCATTATGTCTGCAATGCACAAAGAAGAGTCTTACATTGTGTTGTGCTTCCACATTTCCCAAAGTGGCAACTTTCTTTTAAAAATCAGGAGAATGAATGGAATGTGAACCAGGCAATGCTGGTATAATTCGAAGGATCAGAGAATAATGAATCTGGGATGTGCTACCTGAAAACTGAATATTATTCATATTATCATAATGATAATACAAGTAGTCCTTGATTTACAACCATTTGTTTAGTGACTGTTCAAAGATATGGCACTGAAAAAAGTGACTTATGATTGTTTTTCACATGACCATTGCAGCATCCCCATTCAGACACTTGGCAACTGGCTCATATTTATGACAATTGCAGTGTCCGGAGTCATGTGAATGTCTTTTGCGACCTTCTGACAAGTAAAGTCAATGGAGGAAGACAGATTTTCTTAACAACTGCATGATTTTAACAACTGCAGTGATTCACTTAACAACTGGGGTAAGAAAGGTTGTAAAATGGGGGCAAAACTCATGTAACAACTGTCTCACTTAGTAACAAAAAGTTTGGGCTCAATTGTGGTCGCAAATCAAGGATTACCTGTACTGTATGTTATTTCTAGTCTCTTTTTTGTACTAAAAGTGTGACAATGATATGCAAACAAATACTTTTTGGAAGATGTTGTAAAGTTAGGAATGTGGTTCCCTTTTTGTCCCAAAAGGGAAATTTTGAATAAAGAAGCACTGCATAACTGCATACTGTACTTATTCTGTGCTGAGGGTTAGGCAAACCTTTAAAAGCTTTAATGAGAGATACTAGGGAGAAGGATTGAATGAAACCTGCATTAAGAAAGCTTTCAAAAGTAAAATGGATCTAGCTTGATCTGAGCATCTGTATGTGGTATGTGCCTACTCACAGGAATAGGCATCCCTCCCCCCAAATGCTTAGACTATTCTGTCAGCAAGCTGCTCACACACAAAGCAGACTGTTCAACAAGTCGGCAAAATGAAAATGCTGGGTTTTGTGCAATTACTTATGTATGTTCCTTGAAGCACAACTGCTGTTTATTTTGCAATCTGTGCCAAAATTTGCCAGCCAGCAGCTACAAAAGGAGAAAAAGGGAAAGCCTTCAGCAGCTGTGAGTCCTGTTTTCCTTTCCTGTTTTCCTTCCTCTCAGCATTGTAAAAGCCTTCTCTCAGAATCTTCTCAAAAAGAGGCAGGAGGTTTCTCCTGTGATGGAGATGTAGGGGTGGGAGGATAAAGCCTATCATTAGCTTATCATTAGTTTTTGCAAGCAGATGTGCCTTAATTTTTCATGGTCCAGCTTTCTATACTCAATCTTGAGTGTGTGTTTATGCGTCCCCCCCCCTTCCCCAGATGTCCTGTCCCAGGTACCTTGGGTTATCCTGCAGGTTGCTTCAGCTCTTTCAATCTGTCATCAGTTACCTTAATTATCCTAATGAAAGCAACCATGGTGCTCTCTGAGCTTGGTTGTTTCCTTGCAGACGTTTTATTACCCAAACTGCTATCACTGGTGATGTTACCTAGTTTGGGTAATGAAATGTCTGCAAGCAAATAACCAAGTTCAGAGAGCACCAAGGACCCCTCATTTCAACTCTGAGCTACAAATATTCTCCTTTATTGGGAAGCAGCCATTCACTTGACAGCCATATACATCCTAAAGTCATCTAATTCTTAGCCAAGCCTTGGTGCAAACTGATTTAAAGAGAAAGATCCCAGGATTCCCTACAGGGACCAGACATCTGGGATATTCTCCTTCAGAAGGTGTAATCTACCAGCATTATCAAGGCTTCTAGAGCTGTTGTATCGTAGTCCTTTTTATTGTATTATTCCTTACATTCCTTATAGTCTACTTATCTGGTCATCATCTCCTGTTTCGCTGCAAGGAACATCTGCTTTGAATCAAAAGGATCTTTATTTGCATTCCTCGAACCATGGATCAACCCTTTTAGCTAGGCCTTGCTCCTTGATTTTTGCAGCACCAATCTGCTAGACTTAATTTTATTTATTTATAGACTCCTGGAGGTTGCCTGGACAAGTCCCTGCAGTTTTCTTGGTAAAATTTTCAGAAATTGTTTTTTATTGCTTTCTTCTTAGGCCATGGGAGTGGCCCAAAGTCATTCATCTGATTTTGTGCCTAACACAGGACTAGAGTTCATGGTCTCCTAACTGATGCCTTTACCATTACACCAAACTGGCTCTCTCCAACTTTAACCTCACCAATAATTCTACAAAGGTAATTTAGCCAAAGCATTGTGATTGTTTCAAGGTCATCCAAAGACATTTAAAGATAAATTACATCCCTGTTTCCTGGTATAGACTAATCCTATTTACACAAATTGTGGCACAATGGCTATATTAGGAGCCGCAATATATAAGTGCTTGCTGTAATTTGATATTCACAGGTAACAATAATGTGCACATCCGTCTATTTTTCATATATCATTATAGTCCTTTGCCCTTTTCTTCAAGCTGTGTGTCTGGATTGGACCTCTGCCTTTTTTGGATAGTGTGAGTTGGTTTTTCCAACATTGCTCTTCATATTCTCATTTATTTTCTTTCATTTTCTTCTCTCCAAATGCCAGCATCTGCATGCTGTCTCTCCCCTAAGCAGGGAAGAATTGAAAGTAGCCATGAGCATAGAAGCCCACCCCTCCTCGACATGACTTAGAGGACCATACATAAATATCCGGCCTGTCTGGTGACACAGACGTGCTGCGACTCCTTATGAACCCTGCACCATGAATATTAAATTGCATTCCTGCACATTGGGAGTCTGTTGTCCTGTGATTGAAACCAAGGGATGGAAAAAAGATCCATTCAGATATCTGATTCCTAGTACGAGGACCAAATTCTCCCCTGCAGTTTCTTCTCCAGCATTCTGTAGGCTGGTTGTTAATGTCTTCTCTGCAGAGACATACATGAAGTGACTATTTGGGGGGGGGGGGGAAATGGAAAGAAAAAAGCCAATTGACTCCTGCTAGGCTAGACCAAATTTCAATAGAATGACTTATCAAAGGTTTAGCATCCCTTCTAATCCCCCCCCCCCCATGTTCACCAGAACCATTCTCCAAGCAGGATTTGTTAACTTCAAGAGAAGATAACTGATTAATGGCAGAGATCTTGTCCAACATAATCACTGTTAGAACTGAAGAAAAAGAAATCTCTTGTAGGAGGCTGAAGCAATTAGAACTTGTCCCTTAATTCCTTTTTTATGTAGTTGAATACATTGAGACCGGCAATTCAATACGACAACAAAGGTGATGTCAAGTTTGTCTTCATTACAGTAAATGTTCTTCATTTTATAGCCTCATTGTTAGAACAGAGACATTTTCCTGTAGCTCCAAATTCCTTCTTTTCTGAAAGGGGGGGGGGGAATCAGCCTCCACCACCAGCTTCACCTTAATTATACAGCTTGTCTAGTTAACAGCTTGTCACTTTTCCTCTGCCTCATTGTTCGTGTATTGAATAGTCATTTATTAGTATCATTAGCTTTCCTTTCCTGAAGGGCAAGTAAACAAAAGCCTCTCTTCCAAGCACTGATCAAAACCTCTGTTAGAATTCATTCCTGGGTAGGAAAATTAGCATTGTGTATCTCTTCCATTTTTATTGGTAGGTGGGCATTTCTCTTTTGGAACTGGTTTCCAGGGGCTGCATAAGACCTATCAAACAGTCTATCTATATGTCACTCAAATACCCTTCCCTACACAGACCCCAACATGAATTTTTAGGAATAATTTTGGTAACTGCAATATGGAATTATATACTTCTTTGTTATTTTGAGTCAAAAATATAAGCATAGGGAACCTTGAGATTCAGACGTAATCGTGCCATCTGGTAAGTGACTCTCAAAAATATCCTTCCTACCACCCTGTCCAAGAAAAGATATTGGCTGAACTTTGATAAAATTCTGGTCCATATTGAAAATTTTATCCATTAGTAGTTTATCTGTATGTGTTCTTCATTAATGTAGTTGAACATACATTAATAAAGTGATTGTGGAGGAAGAAATCAATGGTTGTACCAATAGTAATAGGAGCCCTTGGAGCAATACCCAAAGGGTTGCCTAAATACATGGAAACTTTGAACTTATTAGACCTGAATATTCTGACTTTGCAAAAAAGCCACCTTACTCGGAACTGCCTATATACTCAGATGTTACCATAACAGCTCTTAGGTCCATGGTTAGTACTTGAATTGTTAAGTTTTTACCAGTTCCAGACTGTGAATCAAATTGAAGATTAACCAATAATAATAACAACAATAATAACAACATTTCAAGGAAGTAATTTAAAAAGTCATTGACGTTGCCTTTTTGGGTGTGCAGACTTTGCCATTTAGGCAAAACTCATAGAGGATTCTTGGCTAAAGTGCTTAAAGTGCTCAGTGGCTTTTTCGGCCACTAAAATCTAAAAGAGACTTTTTAAAAATGGCGGAGATTCTGCAAGGTTGCTGGTTCTCATGAGATCCTGAGGTGTCTTGCAGGTGTCTTATAGGTGTCCTACATGAGATTGCCAAGCTTTCATGTGATCTCAGTTTGAAGGCCTCTTACGTTTCATACAAGGTTTCCTGAAATCTACAACTTTTTAAAACATTTATATTAAATTTTATATGGAGGGTCTTTTGCAGATATCATATTACATTGATGCCTCTGGGCACTATGCTGCCAATCTTTGATCTAGGAAATACTTGCAAATGAATCATTGCAATACATATGCTGTATCCTGGTATTGCTGAGATGCAGAAAGAGGATCAGCATGAAACTGATCCCAGCATAATGGTCAGAACTTAAATAGGGAGCAGGGAGATGGATGTTAGATAAAAAATGGCCTAATAGTTAAGGCACCAGGATAGAACCCAGGAGGCTGTGGGCTGCCAAAATCTTAGAAAAAAGTAGATGAAGAATGCAAGTGGCGCAGTGGTTAGAATGCAGTATTGCTGGCTAACTCTGCCCGTAGCCTGGAGTTCAATCTGGGGCCCAAGGTTGACTCAGCCTTCCATTCTTCCGAGGTCAGTAAATTGAGGATCCAGATTGCTTGGGGCAATATGCTGTAAAGCCATATGAAGCAGTATATAAGTCTAAGTGCTAGGTGCTATTGCTACTCTATCATCCACAACTGTTGGATTGGATCTGTAGCAGAATGAAAGACATGCATGCTGCTGTTTGTGGAATGCCATTACAGTTGACTTTATGATCGCATTTTATTGTTGACTCCAATTGTGTTGCCTACAATAGTGTTGGGTAGTGGTTGACTATCTAAGTTGGGTTAGAATTGCTTTCCAGACAATTTCCCAAGTTTCTCCCCTATCTCTACCTTTGCCATCTTGCTTTGTTGCTTTGTTACTTATGACCAGTTACTTAGCCATCATTTGAAGTTATGATGGACTTGCCCAGAGCTACTTAAGTTAAGATCCAATTTTGAAATTCTGACAGTCAATCTCACCCCTCCTCCCCATGGACAAATGATTGCATTTTGGATGCTTGGCAACTGGCTCACATTCATGGCTGTTTGCACTCTCCAGTGATCATGTGATTTTTGCCATTTTTTTTCTGCCAGAAAATAGTATTTATTTCTGGTTTCCAGCAAAAAAAAAATGCCCATTGGATATAGTGGGTTTGTTTAATGACAGTCATATTCGGCTTAACACCACTGCAAAAAATGTCATAAAATTGGGCATGATCATGAGGTAACCCATTTAATGACTGCCATGACCATAATTCCCGGCTCAATTATGGTTATAAGTCAAGGACTACCTGTAATAGTGACTAGTTGAAAGACTCCTGTTTTTCCAGAGGTAAATTGAATTTAGCAAGAAACCAGGAGACATTTGGACTCAGGAGAGCCTGATCAGAAAATAAACACGGGCTCTCCTTCTTTTAATGTGTTGCTAACATTTTTGCCTCTGGCATTCTCAGTCCCTTTTCAAAAAGCACAGCCTGAGGAAAGCAAGCTGAGGAAAATGTCTGATTCTGAATCATTTGGAAGCAGAACGATGATGGGCTTCAGATTTCAGCATTGTTCCTGATCTTTCTTGTATTTTAAAAGGCTCTCCCACGTTTTTCATTGTAGAAACAACAATGCCTTTGATGATCACAATTTGTGATTGCAGGGACGCTTAGCTACGCCTTTCATTTGAAGTGAGCACAGCAGAAATTTGCTCTGATTCACTGCTCTTGTGGGAATCTGTGTGGCAAAACCCCAGGCAGCAGCTTTACGGTGCCTCACTCCTGATGTTGCAGTTGATGGCACGGGACCTTTGTGGGTTGTTAAAGAGAGCGGGAGGACAGATGTCCTTGTCAAAGAAGACAGAAAATCCTTGACTCTCTCTTGATGATGTTCTTCTAAAGGCTCCTCCTGGTTGTCTTGAGGGTAGAACACTTGTGACTATTTCAGTGGGCCAGAATAGTGTGATTTTTAAGATTAAGCATCTCATGGATGTGATATCATGGAATAAAAGGTGAAAATAGGTAAGCTGTTAATTTTTCTATGGGTTAATAACTGGCCTAGGAGGAGGTGAAGTTTTTGTATTGTACGTAACTCATTACCATCTTGAGAAGTAGACATTTCCATGGTGTTTGAACCCAAAATATTTTAAATGACAGCTCATATCCTCTGTGGTTAAGTGACATCATTTTCACAGGGCTGTTTACTAAGAGATTAGTGGCCAAATTTTAAACCATTGTGGCTGCAGTTTTATAGGACTAAATCCTGTTGATTTTATGGAGCCTTATTTCTGACAAGAGTTTGTCTTCATTTTGGGGAAGAAATTGTCCTTTAAAAAAAATAATTTCTCATTAGTTGTTCAAAGGGTATGGTGATTTATACAGAAGGAGAGAAGAAATAAGATTTTGGACAAGCAGTCTGATCTATTCTGAACAGTAAATGAGTCATTCCTACTCCTTTGCTCAAGTTATCTTTTAAAGGTGTTTTGCATATAGTTTTAATAAACATTTTTAATGTATCATCTCAGATGTCTTGGACTCATTGCATTTTTTTCATCGCATGGACCCCTTAAGGCACTTCAGTAGCAACACATGATTTGTGGTAACCTTTTATTATTATTTATTAAATTTATATGCCACCATTATGATTATCAATAGGTAGATAGCCAGATTATTTATTCAAATATTTAAAACTAGAGTTGGAGATGATGAGTCATCTAAACCTAGGCTTAGAATTGAGTAAAGATTTTATTGTTAGTATACCTCAACTCCCAATAATCTCTAATAGTTCTTTCAAAAACCATTAGGCATCTTTAAAGGCTCACCTTCATGTGATGTCTAGAAAAGAAATATTAAGGGAGCATTTATTTCACGAACCAAGATCCAGCACTTTATTCAGATAGGCAAAAGCAAAGTGAAAAATAAGGGTTTTTCTAAAATAGCATAGTTCTGGTCCTAATTTGATGGGGCTCATTCACATTTTGTAGAATACTTCTAAAAATCAAGATCATATAGAAATGCTATGAGTTAGGCCATGCCTTGGAATTACACTTAAGCCAGAATGGCCCTTTTTGTGTATCTATGGCTTATGAGGGTCACTGAGTATCAGTGGTTGTTGAGGACCTAAACCTCTCTGCAAATCCCAGCTTTTGTGTTTTCAACTAAGCAAATAATTGCTTGTTTTTCATGTCCTAACCTATACGAAACCTTGTCTGTTTCAATGGGATTGTTTTTGTTTAGGAAGGGCCTGGGATCCAAGTTTGTTTTTTAAAATCTACTTTAAAAAAAAAATAGATAGAAAACCTAGTATTGTGGATTGTATCAAACATCACACAGAATACTGCAACAAGTATTTTAAATTATTATTCTGGAACATTTAACAGAAGGCAACTGGTTGGATTCATTTATGTTGAATTAGTTTCCTGATTAATGAGTTAATACAATATGCTATGCCCAAATGAAAGAAGCTATATTATGGGCTTAGTCTGATATGCACACCTAACTTGTTAATATATATCAGAAACCAATGTTTGCGCCAAAAGACACACCCTTTTTTCAAACTCTGGTAGTGAGAAAAAGTAACTTATTAAGCCACCTTAATCATGAAAATACTTCTTTTCTCTACCTTTGTTGGTTCTGAACAATAGGAATGCAAATGCAATGGAAGTGTAGTGTATGAAGCCCCTTTAGTTTTCTCACTTCCCCCTTTTTAACAAATTAAGTCATTTTCACAACTCTACTAAAAGCACTCTAGTCATATCACACCTGGGCAACAAATTTTCTGAGAAAGAATGGGACTGTTTCAAAGCTATCTCATTTTGAAATAGAGCAAAGGTGACATCTCTTCCTTTAGATAGCACAATTCTTGTAGACTGTTATTGCTCCCTTGAACAGGATTACACAACAGGTATCCCAGCCATGTCGCTTGGTCTGATTCCAACTAGACCAGGGGTAGGCAACCTGGGCTCTTTTATGAGTCGTGGACTTCAACTCCCAGAATTCCTGAGCCAGCCATGTGTTCTTACAGTACTCTCTACACTAATCCGGCCCAGTTTGGGAATCGGAGTGCTGTACCTGGTCAGTATACAGGTAGTCCTTGACTTACGACCACAGTTGAGCCCAAAACTTCTGCTGCTAAGCGAGACGATTGTTAAGTGAATTTTGCCCCATTTTATGACCTTTGTTGCCACAATTGTTAAATGAATCATAAGTGTGAAAAACTGTTATAAGTCACTTTTTTTCAGTGCCATTGTAATGTTGAATGGTCACTAAATGAACTCTTGTAAGTCGAGAACTACCAATAGATATTAGAAGCTAGAATAGCTCGACCTGTAATTTCAGTTTTTTTGTGGAAGTGCCAAACTATGTGCACAGCTAATTTGACCGTGTGATTGTGAGCCCTTTATGAAAAAGGAGGTGTTGCATTCTCCAACCAAGGGTTAGGGTTAGGGTTAGGGTTAGGCAGTGCTTTTTTGTAAAAAAAAAAAAAAAAAGGTGCCGGAACTCACACATCTCATACAACCCACTTTGCCTACCCTACAAGGTTCCATCCAAAAAAGGTGCCGGAACTCCGTTCTGAGCGTTCTATGAGAAAAAAAGCCCTGGGGTTAGGGTTTGTTTACAATGGTTTTGATGAAAACCAACCCTTCCAGTTTTGGGCAAAATTGCACCCATAGCAAACTACTGGTAAAGGACAGACTATTCTACTGTTGTATGTTGAGGACTATCAGTATTTAATTTAGGTATAAATTTAAGTAATCGTAAATGTAGAATTATCCCCAATGAAAGCTACGTTTAATTCCAACTATGCAATTTACACCAGAGAGGCAACATAGTTTTCTTTATCAAGTCACATTGTGTTACTGTTAGGCCTTATTTGGCTGTTGCAAGAACTGAAACCTCTCCAGATTATTAAGACCCCCAGACTGTGCAGGTATTTTAGAGCAGAGGTCCTCAACCTGTTGGGCACCAGGGACCAGATCCATGGAGAGGTTTTTCCGTGGACCGGAGAATGCGTGGTTTTGTGTGCTGCCCGCATCCTGTGGATGGGGCTTTGCTTGTTTGTGCGGACCGGTTGCTGGCATGCTGCGGCCCTGTACCGGTCCACAGATTGGGGGTTGGGGACCCCTGTTTTACAGCAAAGCACTGCAGCTCCTTCACTTCACTTTTAGGACATGGAGGCACATTTTGTAAAGAGGTTTTGAAGGCATATTTTGCACATTTTTAAAATTGGTTTCCATAGTCTTGCCATTTCCCTCTTTTACTCATGCCTGTGTTATCCATCAGGCACAACATATGCAGGGCCCAGGGCTTATGAAACTTTGGGGACCTATAAAAACCCTGAAAATATGGAATGGAATAGTAAAATCAGAAAATTGTATATCCCCAAATTAAATACATTTAAGACATTATTGTTACTTTATTATGTGTATTCTTCAACTTATTCCTTGCAATGTATTGGAGAATGTAAGGTCAGGGAATATCTTTATAACCCTATGTTTTGAACGTTCTTGCTACTACTACAAAGATAAATGTGCTGAGGGACTGTCAGGTACTTAATTTGGCCCATTCCTGTTACATTACAACCAGTTAACAACTCTGGAAATTTACTCTCAAGGCTGTTGGCCACAGGTTGCACACTTCTGTGACACAAAATAGAAAATGTGTTGTGCCCTGGAGTGTGAGAAAAGCTCTTAATATTGTTGTGCTATTGCTAAACCTGTCTTCTGGGAGAGAACTGTTCATACTCCTGAAACTATAGTCTGTATCAAACATCATTAACCAATAAAAAGTGAGGAGGAAGAATTTCCCATTCTCATCCATCATGTTTTCCACATTGGTCTTATGACCATGAAGAAACATTAGATACGGTATGAATCACAGTCAAACACCATCAACATATATTTCTTGGGGAAGAGAGTATGATCATTTTTAATGATGCAGTATTGCTTAGATGGCGTTGTTAGGATCTAACAAAACTTTGTCAGCGCCCAGCATAAAAATGCAGGCACTTGAAAAGAAACCAAAATGACCACAATTGAGCCCAAAATTTATGTTGCTAAAGGAGACATTTAGGTGAATTTTGCCCCATTTTATGACTTTTCTTGCCACAGTTGTTAAGTGAATCACTACAGTTAAGTTTGTAACACGGTTGTTAAATGAAGCTGGCTTCCCCATTGATTTTGCTTATCAGAAGGTCATAAAAGGTGCTCACATCACCCTGGGACACTGCAACCCTCATAAATATGAACTAGTTGCCAAGTAGTACAAATTTTTGATAACATGACCATGGGGATGCTGCAGTGGTCGTAAGTGTGAAAAATGGTCATAAGTCACTTTTTTCAGGGCCATTGTAACTTTGAACAGTCACTAACTGAACTGTTGTAAATCGAGGACTACCTGTAGAAGAGAACATTTGTAGCTCAGGGTTGAACTGTGGAGTCCTTTGTGCTCTTTGAGCTTCGTGGTTTTGTTGCAAACATTTCATTGCCTAACTAGGTAACATCATCAACACGCACTGATGATGATCATATTCTAATTGGCTAACAAAACGTCTGTAAAAAAAAACCAAGCTCGGAGAGCACCAAGAGTCCACCTTAGAAAAAGTGGACATAGTTCCAAGTACTGTATAATCAAACTAATGGGTTTCGTCGTGGGAGGGGCATAAGGAGTAGCCTTCCTAAAACTAAATTAATCCGGGATCAGTCGTTTGACCAGTATTGCCCCAGGGTTCCTCTTCCGCAGAAGAATTCTTGAGGCGGGAGGAAAACCTTGGATGGCAAAGCATCGCTTGCTCACTTTTTCCGCTCTGCTCTATTCTGTGCACGCACCCAGCCCAACTTCCGCGAAACCTCAGGTTGCCCTGTTGCTTGGCAAATTCACTCTCCGGAAGGGGATCCAGTGCGGGGCGAGTGGTTTTTGCCATTTATGCAAAGGGCTGCACACTTTTCCTTCAGGTAATTTTACCTGCCGTCTTTAATTAACTCAAAAAAAAGGAGAGAGGGTTTCCCATGGAAAAGTAAAGCGGGGGGGGGGCACTCCTAATGGACGATTTCTTGGATTGGAATGTAACTTCCAGAATTGCCGGCCCTTCTCCTGGCTTGGCCGTATTAATGTCCCAGCCAGACTGGGAGAAGGCAAGTCCCGAAGTCTGAACTTTCGTTCGACTCGGATTCAGCCGAGGCGAGAGCAGCCGTCTTTGCGAAGGCGGTTGTGTGTGCGCGCCTTGCGCTTTTATTCGCGGACCGGCTTGGATCCGGAGATCGCCGGGAATCGCGAATGAGCGAGCGGGGTTCCAGCCACTGCGAGGCTCTGGGTTTGCGGTTGATTTTTCATCAGGAGTGACTCGGCTTTGTTCTCTTTCTCCCGACACCGGCTCTGCCTTCCCACTCGCGCCGCCCTCCTTCAGGCAAACTCGGCGCTTCCCCAGGAGGACCCTCCGCAGCGCGCCATGGAGTGCTACCGGAACGCCACCGAGGTACAAATGAGTCAGATGGTGCAGCCCTGCCACACCAACTACCGCGGGGAGCTCAGCATCGGGCAGCTGCTGAAGTGGATCGACACGGCCGCCTGTCTTTCGGGTAAGCCGCGGTTGCTCTCCCAGCCTCTGGCAGACGGAGGGGCGGGGACGCGTTTCTTGGCAACCCGCCCTGGGTTGAATCAAAGGGGGTGAGCCTGCGGGTGGGCTAGTGCGGCCGCGCGTCGCTCTTAAGGTGGACCGGGTGAATTAGGGAATTAGAGCCTCTTTGAAGCGGGAGCCGTTGCCGATCAGGCTGCTGGGATTCGGGCTGCCGGGGTCCATCGCCCGGCAAGAGTGGGTATTTCCAGGTGTGCATTGCAAGGGACTGCGTGCCCGATCATGGGGGCCCTGAGTCCGGATTTGAGAAATCATAACTCGGGCATTGGAAGAGTTCAAGTTTGAGAAGCACTAGGGGTGATATGATAGCAGTCTTCCTATACCAGGTAGTTCTCGACTTGCGGCCACAATTGAGCCCAAAATTTATGTTGCTAAATGAGACATTTGTTAAAGTGAATTTTGCCCCATTTTACGACCTTTCTTGCCACATTTGTTAAGTGAATCACTGCAGTTGTTAAGTTAGTAACACGGTTGTTAAGTGCATCTGGATTCCCCATTGATTTTGCTTGTCAGAAGGTTACAAAAGGTGGACACATGACCCTCGGACACTGCAACTGTCATAAATATGAGTCAGTTGCCAAGCATCTGAGTTTTGATCACATGACCATGGGGATGCTGCAGTGGTCGTAAGTGAAAAATGGTCATAAGTCCCTTTTTTCAGTGCCCTTGTAACTTTCAACAGTCGCTAAACTAACTGTTGTAAGTCAAGGATTACCTATATTTGAGGGGCTGTCACAGAGAAGAGGGGGTCAACCTATTCTCCAAAGCACCGGAGGGTAGGACAAGAAGCAATGAATGGAAACTAATCAAGGAGAGAACCAACCTAGAAGTAAGGAGACATTTCCTGACAGTTAGAATAATTAATCAGTGGAACGAGTTGTGAATGTTCCAACACTGGAAGTTTTTAAGAAGAGATTGGACAACCATTTGTCTGAAATGGTATAGGGTCTCCTGCATGAGCAGGGGGTTGGACTGGAAGATCTCTAAGGTCCCTTCCAACTTTGTTATTCTGTTATTCTGAAAGCAAGCTTAGGGTTTAACATTTAAAGGTCTAGTTAGACCAAGTGCAGTGATGGATAAATATAGGAACTATAACAAGATTTGGAAGGAGTGGGTAGAGAATATGGCCCATCTACCTCTGTTCTTTGACCTCCCATTAATTTCTTGCTGACCATCACCAGGTTAGAAGCAGAAAACAGCCTAGTGGGTGGAGAAATAGGAATCTGATTTCCTCCAAATATTATTGGAACATTATCTATAATGCTTGGATTTTACTGGAAGGGTCTGAAAGGGCTTGTCCAAAATACTTGGAGGGAACATTTATTTTCTTAATTTTATATAGCCACCCATTTTGCCCTCTTAACTCTGGATGAGGAACAGAAGTAAATACCAACAAAACAAAAATGATGACTAAAAACATAATAATAACACAATCGGCTCAGCCACCTCACCACCTCATACCAAAGAAAACCACAACAACAGGCTCACCCAAACTACAGGCGCCATATCTGGAGGAACATCCAGTCTTCAAGAACTTACGAAATGGTAGCAGAACTGGGGTTAAACAAAGCTCAGGGTGCATGTTGTTTAAAAAGGTGGGTGCTTCAACAGAGAAGGCCCACTTCCTGGGTCCTGCCAAGCGCCACTGCTTAATAGACAGAAACCAGAGTATGCTACCCTGCCAGATCTAGTGGGTCGCACAGAAACAACTGAAGAAAGGTGGTCACTGATTGTAGCATGCAAGTACTTCCTTTTGCAGACCTTTTGTTTTTAAGCTACTCCCACTAACCATCATACCCAGAAATTATGTTGTTAGTTGCAAAGTCGTGTCCGACCCATCGTGACCCTATGGACAACGTTCCTCCAGGAAAGCTATAATTGGATGAACTCTTGAGGATCACAGATTTCCTGCAAAGGACCTCAACTCTTGTTGACTCTTTTAGCTTCATAAAACTTTCCTGCTTCTTCATTTGTAAGGCAATTAATTCAGAGATTGACAACAATGAATTCAAGTTCTGCTAGTTCAGCTCAACTTTTTAAATAATCGTATGGTTGCGAATGCTTGAATATTATCATGTCACAACTTAAGCTGCATAGAAAGTTTGTCTAACCATAAGATCCCTTTCAGATTAATCTGTAAGAAAATAATAGGATTTACCCTATTTTTTTAACCATAGATTGATTGGAGACATCCTTGCAGCTAGGGATATGAAGGCTACAAGTCCTAGTTTTCCTGATATCTGGGCAAATTGTTTTTAGCTAGAAAGGTTTCCTTTAGCTGTTCATGGTAATGATGGGTAGTAGACTTTTCTTTCTTGAAGCTGTTTATTACTTTTTTTAAAAAGTGCCCTAAACTAGTGCTCATCACCAGACACTATAGCAGTGACTTCCATAAATTAATTAGGTATCAATATATTTCTTTGCCCTGAACCTATTGACATTTGATTTTCTGAATAGAAATGTGTTCATTTTATCTGCATCATCATTATAAATACCTCTTGTCATTTTACTCTTTTAATCATTTCTCCTGCTCAACGAAAAAAAATCTACTGACACTTTAGTGGGACATCTTTTAAATGCAATGCACCACTGGCTAATGAAAAGTATTAAGGTATATCAAGTTTGAATGTCAAATATATTCTTCATATAACATATTGTCTATCTAGTTGTTTCCCTCAACATCAGCCCTGGGAGATTTGCTGAGAGAAGAAAGAATGGCTACTTAAATGTCACCCAACAAGTATTCATATCCGAGGATAGACTTAACCTGGGTCTCTGTCAGCCCTCGTTTTATTTCTTTTGCTATCTGCTCCAAGGTGTTCATTCAGTGAGTGACCATGACAAGATCTCAGTTTTTTGTTTGATTATTATATCACTCTTCAAGGTACAGTGTGTTACCCCTATATGTAGGAAATCATAATTGCCATTTTTTGCCTGTTCAAACAGTTTAGACAGCGCCATTTGAAATACCTTCTATTTATTTAGCTGTCTCAGTTCTGTTCACTTATGAATGAGATGAATAAAAGTGGCTGCAAAGGTTTTTCAGTTAAAAAGCCTTCTGCAAATACTTCATTTCTCATAATTTTCATGCTAGGCAATTTGATATCAGTTTTAGAAATTCCCTGGGCAGGAAGCCATACTAATTTGTTCCTCAGCAAGGGCTTTTTGTTTATATATTTTAAAATGCTAACATTATTTTAGAAAAACACTTTTTATTAGAGTGCCTTAGGTAGATGTTAAGAATAACTAATTTCTTCATTGCTGTCTGGATTTGAAAACTTGCAAAGAGGTTCCTTTTAAAAGGAGATAAATAAAATATTGGTAGTTAATCAATTTCACACAATTTTTAAAGGAATTATTGTATGAAATTATCGTATAATAGTACATCTATTTCAATTTTTGATATGATTACTTGGATGTTCTATCCAGAACAATAGTTCAGATATAGTTTCTAGTAAAATTCACAATACAATAAAATATTGTATTTTATTATTTCAGGATCAATACCATTACAGGGACAAAATCATTGAGAAATTGGATTTTTAAAAAATCTATCATACAGTATTTGATGGCAACATATTTAATCTGGCTTTTGAAAGACTACTGTGTATTTACTAAAATATAAATTGTTCAAATATTTAGGGAGTTGAAAAGGCTGGCTGGGTGACTTTGGGCCTAGTCATTCTCCCTCAGCCCAACCCACCTCACAAGGCTGTTGTAGGAAAAAATAGGAGAAATAAGATATGTTGGAAATGCTCAAACCTTGAGTTATTTATAAAAAATAATAACGGTGGGAGAAATACATGAACAATGAAATAAACAAAACCATCTTATATTTTGTTACAGCACATAGTATAGTCAGGGGCACCAATGGAACTGTTAAGCTACTAGCTGTTTTTTAAGCCCCCCTCCCTTTTTTCCTCCTTATAGTTATTAGCAGTCTTCTATGATGTAGTAGAAGAAAGTTGTATAGGATAAGGATCCAGAGAAACCTCTGGGAGGAAAACATTTGAGCAGCTTTGGACTCTTGAGTTTCTTTCATATTACTATTTAATCATGTTGATTTTGGGGCCCTCTCTAAGCAGTGATTAAACACACACATATAGTGTATATAACTGAGACAATAAGCCTCCAAGCTTCCTGAGTGAATGTTCTCTGCTTTCAATTTCATCTAAACCAACATTTTCATCGTTGTTGCTATTAATTACTTCCTTTTTCAAATTAAATCTGGTCGGAATAGGCTTTCTGATACATTTTCCCATTAATTGCAGTTTTCTATAACCCAAATACTTTCGCCAATTTCCATCTGTAATCAGAGCCTGGGCACACCTCCTGTCTCCAAAGGGTTAGAATTGATTGATCCAGCTGATACGATTAGCTGGCTATGGACTATAACCAAAGGTACAAATCTCAGCCATTTACTTGCCACTAAAATCTTTAACAACAAGAATTCTGAAACTATCAACTGGCGTTTGGATTACAACAGAGAATAAAAGCAAGTTTGCATCTTTGGCCTGGCTCCTGAATCTTGTCAGGTGAATAATTATGTCAGAAAGAAGTAGTGAGACTAGGTTCCTACTGTTCTGCCATATTTAACAATCTTCTGAAGAGCAGGGTATGCTGTATATGCGGAAGCTCCTCTTTACTCCCACCAAGTAAAATAAGCATCGTTAATTAAAATTGTCCCTTACAGTTTCCTCAGTTAAACCTTAACATGGCAGTTAAAATAGTTATATAGCTTTTGACTATTCTCTCATTAAATGGGATCTAACACATCTGTTGATAGAGGCTGTCCTTATACAGTTTCTTGTACAATTCTTAAGACAACTGCCTGTGAAATGAAATTAGGGCTTGCAAGTTAGAACTGCCCATAAAACTGTAGAAATAATCACTGTTTTAGAAGAGGTGGGCAACCTTTTAGTAAAGGAAGTGTTGGAAAGCTAGCAATGCATTTTCTGGAGTTGGCAAATTCAAAAAAGCTGAACTCTCTTTTCAGATTCAGTGGCCTTTCATCAATAAGCTTTCTGGGCAACAGAGTATTCACGTGCCTGGAATTTTTCCCGGTCCCGTAAATCCTCTTTTTTGGAGAAGCCTTGTGTATTGGACCCCATAGTTCTTACAATGTATACCATGGCGTAGATTGTGCTCCAGCAGCTAGGATTTTTCCCCCCCATTCTAAACCTAATTACAGTGAAGAAAAAAGGGCTCTTTTTGGTGCAATGATGTACATAACTAATGTGGTTTGTTTATCTTTTCAGCTGAGAGGCATGCAGGCTGCCCCTGCGTCACAGCTTCAGTGGATGATATCTATTTTGAGCACACAATTAGGTAACTGCCTCACTTCCTTGCCTTTTGCTGTTCAACTGGCTTTTGAATAGATGTTTCCTGGTGCTTTGCAAAACTAGAAGAAATCTGTATCACATTAATTAGCTTTTTATAGTCTGAATAACTTTGCCAGTTCTCAGTCATGGAGCCAATGAATAACATTAAGAAAAAATGTACATGTGACCTATTAGTTAAGCAGGAAGGTGGGACAGGATTTCAGTTGTGGTGGCATTTTATGTTCTTAACTGAGAATACTGTGCAAACAACAATAGTCTTTGGCTTTTCTTAATGTTGAAAGGCATTCGTGTAGGCTTCTCCCAAGAACAGGAGAACCACAGGGTTGTTTGAACTGCAGGGGTCCATTTTGGAAAGATTTTAAGTTATTTCTCCAGAAAAATGTTTTCAGCCATTGAAAACATGCTGTCTTTGCTGTTGTGCACCATATATCTAGAAAAAGATGATTTTGGAACACAGGATACAGCTTTAGTATTTTTCTCATTGAGAAGGAAACAACACCCATATATGGACTTCCGATGTGTTTTGGTGATACTGAGAGTAATTATGCATTTTAACAAGAGTCTGTTTTTTTTCAATTAAGCAATTGTATTTATTCCAGCATAAAGGAGACATAGGAAGCTATTTCTTCTTGGGTCAGACTGTTTACTTATCTAGTATGGAATTATGTACTGGTGTTTTTGAAAAACCCAGGGCTTGTACCAGCAACATTCTGTATGCAGTCGTAACTGTGAAAAACGGTCAGAAGTCACATTTTTCAGTGCCGTTGTAACTTTGAACAGTTATTAAATGAATTGCTGTAAGTCAAGGACTACCTGTAAAGTCAGTTCTTTACCAGTGAACAATGAAAAGATGTAGATATTTGAATAGATAAATGGTTGAACATAAGCAAAATTGAAATGGGCATTCCTACCATTTTCTCTGCATATTTTTAGTATCTTCCTCATCTTTTTTTTCCCTACAGAAATAATCTAATACAGCTTTAAGAGCAGCCTAACATAATACTCTTGTAGGAATGGATTATTTCTTTTAATTGATACTTTCTTTTCCTTTCCTTTTATTTGTTACCCTATACCACAGCTCTCTTGAGTAACATCTAAAAATAGATAGCCATAAAGCATAATGCACATGAATCCCTGTTAGTATAGCAGAAAATGAATATTATTAAAAGCATCAAATGTTTGAAAATATTTTTTTGAATAGTGTAAATTGGGGGGAAAATATGTAGTTCCCATCGATACATTCTTATTGATTCATGATCTGGCACTAAAATGAAACAAGGTACGGCACCTGAAGAAAGTAAAACACCAACAAAGTAATCGTTGGGCAGAATTTTAAAGGAAGAGACACTGGACAATGGATGATAGGGTGTCACTCAGTAATCTTACCTGATGTGTGGAACCTTCAGATCATAGCCCCGATAATGTTCTCAGAACTATGGATGGAATACTGTTATTCCTTGATGAAATTTTAACATCCCTTGGATCCTACTGAAACTGTTTTATGGAGAGCATCTTTCTATTGTGATATGTGACTTCTTTTTCACACTTTCGGTTTTCTCTTCTCCTCCCACTTTTATGTCAGACAGATGCTTATAGATTCTCCTTGGTACTCATATGGAAAGAATGAAGTTTGGTATGAACCTTTGCAGTACACATTTATACAGTAGAATAGGCTGCTGGTCTCCTAACCCACTACTGCTCTGGCATAGCTAAATGTCCCTACTCATTTTCTGCATCTTGTCGATGTTCCTTGAGTCTAGACTCCAAAAGAAACTGACTAATTGTGGGCACATAGGTGACTGTGAAACTCACGGTCAATTAGTGACCATTTGAGGTTAGAATTGACCTCCTGGTAGTACTTATGATCCAATTCCATTGGCCAGGTGCCTCATGTGACCACATGTTGGGCTCTCAGAACTAGCCCACATTTATGGCTGTTTGCAGCATCTTACAATCATGTAACCACAGTTTATGATGGTTTTCCGAAAACCAACATTTATTTCCAGTTTTTGGCAAAACCAACTCATAGCGAACCATCACTAAAAAGGTCATAAAATTGGGTCGATCATGTGAATAACCAATGTTATGACCATCAGGACGTATGACTCTAATGAACAGGCTCCATTACAGTCTTAAGTCGAGTATTGAAAAATTAAGGGTTGTTTATTCACCTATTATTTTAGCTCCTAGAAATCATGCAATTGCCAAATGAAGAGCTCATTTTATAGATATGTTTGACTTCCTTCTTCCTTCTGATGCTCTAAAATGGAAGTGGTTTCCTTTTTCTAGGGTATAACTAAAACATCAAAAAGATGAGTCAGTTGGCCCACAATGGTTGTTCATTTTTATCTAAACTCTAGAGAAGAGTCAAGCTTCTTTGGAATGTTTTTTTAATGATCAAATCATCCAAAGTACGTTGCTCAGCTGAAGTGCAATTATGGACTATTACATTTTCTGTTTGTCGTATCAGTGCATTCCCTGATGTCAGTTGATGGACACATAACTCAGTTATTATGTCCTACAGCTTAGGCCTCTGAAAAGAATCTAGAAATAGTTTCTCTTAACTCTGAATTTGATGTATTTTATAGAAATATTTAAAAATGTGTGCATGTATCAATTTTTCTAAGAAATAGGAAGGAGCATAGAAGGAAAGATAATGACTGGGTTTTTTTGGTGTGCATTCTTCTGGGAGTAAGTTCTACTTAAGTGAACTATAACTGCATTAACATCCCATGCTAACCATGCTTCTTTATACAAACTACAGTTGGCTCGGTTGCACAGCAAATTAAGCCATAAGAAATAAATTGTTGGGTTTACTCTGGGTAGAATCTGGATAGGTGAGCTGCTGTTTGGCTACCATTTTGGACTAAGTTTCTTAGACACCCCAACTAGCACAGAAAGAAGTCACTTACTAGGGGAATTATAATCCAGATCACTTCACTTTTGTTTAGTCTTTTTAAATCATACTTACTTCATTGTTGATTGTGTTCAGTGTGTATCCTGTTTTTAAAGAATTTACAACTAAAGTGGAAGATGTTCTGCAAAACCTGAAACAGCTCTTACACAGTGAGGGCTAATATAGATAAAAGTGCATTGCTCTATATCCCATTAATTCAATTTTCATTCTGCCCTATGGATCAAATAATACATTAAGTGTTTTGAATAGTCCTTTTGGTTTTATTAGTAGTTCACTGTCTGTTTGGCTTTATTATCTAAAACATTTTGTATCTTCCATATATGCTCCATTTATGTTTCATCCTTCTTAAAGCAGTACAGGTAGTCCTCAACTTACAATCATCTTTGAGCCCAACATTTCCATTGCTAAGTGAGGCAGTTGTTAAGTGAATTGTGCTGCTGACTTTGCTGGTTGGAAGCCATCTGAGAAGGTTACAAATGGCATTGCATGACCCCATGACCTTGCAACCGTCACAAATACATGTCAGTTGCCAAGCATCCAAATTTCGATTACACGACCATGGGGATGCTGCAACAGTTGTAAATGTGAAAATCTGTCATTAAGTCATTTTTTTTTCTGTGCTGTTGTAACTTCAAATGCTCACTGAATGAATGGTTGTAAGTCGAGGATTGCCTGTACTTAACCTTCACTTGAGGACATGCTAAGATGGGTTTTATGTTCTTCAATGATTAGGGAACACGCAGTCTTTACTCTCCAGTATTAATTGTTGTGGTGAGTTTAGCGAACGTTATGAATTTATTCAGGGTTTATTTATTTTTACTATTTATTGGCTCGATTTATATCCCATCTTTTAATTTAGCTCAAGGTAGCATGCCCTCCTCCTATTTCCCTTCATTCATCACTGTACAGGGTGGTGGGTGGTTCAAGCATGATTGACCCAAAGTCACCCAGTGAATCTTTGTGGTCTCATCGATTCCCGTTTAACACCTTAGCTCATGTAACAAAATGTGTTGGAATGAAATATCATTTGAAGAATCCTTTTCATGAAGGTGCTGATGTCTTCACCATTTGATTCTACACTAGGCAACTGAAAGTTGAAGGAAAGCCAATACTGGTTAGGAGAGTTGAATGAAACCTGAGCATCTGTGAGTCTAGGAACACAATCGAGGGACTGCATGTTCTGTTTCATTTACTGAGTAGCAGACATGACTAAGTGTATATTTAGCGACATGTGAAATCTTATCTCTATATCCTAACCAATGAACCCAAAAGCCCTTGAACTCTTGGCTGCCAAAGTCTTCCATCTGGGAGAAAGGAAAAATAAAATAATATTTATCCACAAGTCTCCTGTCTGTCCAGAACAGTATCTTAATCCTGCTGTCTAGATGTCTGCAAGAATTACTTTAAGTGTGTGGGTTTTAGACAGCCATTGGGAAGTGTTCAGATTCACAGCCCTTTTTTTAACAAACGAAGCTTGCCAACATGTTTGTAAAATAGTATCTCCCACTCGGATCAATTACATATTAGAACTACAATATGTTTTCTAAAATGGCATTTTGGAGAATTTTATCTTACTTTTCATTTTTCCCCCCATTCCTAGTGTGGGCCAAGTTGTCAACATCAAAGCTAAAGTGAACCGAGCATTTAATTCTAGCATGGAGGTATGTATGCTTCAACACTGTCTTGGGTGACTGTTTGCCTTGACTTTTGGAAGCTGTGCTTCAGATATAGTTTGCATCTTTTGCCCCAATAACTGTCCAAACTCTTCCATACATGCTTCTGAATTGTCCACTTAGAGTTGATTATACAGAGGTTGCATCTTCAAGCCAAACACAGACAACTGACTGTGCTCTCTCATTTTTGCAACCCCAAGGTACTCATCGATGTGATGGCACTAAGCTGCTGGTGTTCAGTGGCTTTTTTTTTTCTCTCTTTTGCAGAAATGAGATATTGGCTATACTATGTCTACATTTTCTTATGGAAGTACATTTGAATTCCACTTGTTCCTAGGACACTTCTATCAGATGATTGACCCATACATTGGTTCAGAGTGAAACTCATTGCAGTCCAAAGGATGACCTTTGTTTGCTTGCATGTCATTGACTTGATTTGATTTGATTAATTACTCTTCCCCAATATAAGACAAAAAGACTGAGACACTTGTTAGTCTATAAGAACACTTGTAAAACCAACTCCATATGAAACCAAAAGCTAGCATTAACAACATTAATAACTAGCACTACTAACAAACAGGAGAATGAAAAAGAAATCCAGATTTGTACACCTCAGAACGGTTGCAAATAAAATGGCAAATAGGGGCGGAATAACTAAAATATTATAATCAATTCATCCTATTGCCAACTTGATTTTAGAGGATCATGGAAATGTTTCTTGGGAAGGAAATAGAACATTGGGACAAATTTGTACAGACTCCACTGTATCCAGCTGGTTTCATGGGTATCTTTAGAGTTGTAAAGAGTGGAACAAGTGTATATATTCCATATTGAGCATCCTGTCAGTGGAAAAAGAGTTTTGCCAGAAAGCAGATCAGATTTGTCCCATTTTGCTTGGTGTGTAACTTCAATGTAGTTGAAATACAGTTTGTGCATTTCTCACTCCATAGCCAGTTGTTGAGATTCACGCAGCAGCATTGTATTTAATCAAAACTGTGTCTATCTCATCTACTTGGGCTTTTGGATTTGCTTCTGTAAGTCCTGCAATTTAACAACAAAATCGCTAGGTTACTATTTTGTGGAATATTTAAGAATCGCTAACATAACAAATACAAACACCCTGTTTGCTGAGGTGGATTGGGAGAAGATCTGAGGCTCTTAGGGACAGTGTCCACACTTTGGCAGGAAGTTGTTTCTCTTTGTGCTTTTCAAGTTGAACAGGACACCCAAACACACAGAGACATAAGGCTGAACATGTTGGCTCAACCTCCAGGGGCTTTTCTTACTCTCGTTCAACACGGGAGACTGGAAGCAGATTTCAGCTTACACAGGTAGTCCTCGACTTATGACCACAATAAGCATCTTACCCAATTCCCTGCCAGTGCAGGTATACACTATTAATGCACTAATCACGGTGGCGAAATCAGGAACCCTGGAACTGTCAGCATGTTTCTTCTTACATGTGTTCATGTCCTCTGTAAAAGCTCAGTGTCCTCCATGGAATACAGTCTTTGAGTCATGATATTATCCTCTATATGGACTAGAACTTTGAGAATGTTCATTGAAAATGTGTAAAGCAGAAGAACAACACTTCCCTGAATGACAAGGATTGTGCTACGCCGTGTACAGAACTTGCATAACCCTCTCCTAATGTTAATTTTTCCTTCTAATTTTGATTGCTTTTTTGTAATAATACACAAGTGTCCCTGCAGGCTCAAGGGGGGCATTTCCACTCCTTTTATTTGCAATTTGGCTTCCTTTGTAGGCGAAAGGAACAGCTTGATCTAAGGGATGTCAGGTTTTGTTTTGTTTTGCTGCCCAAGGGAACGAACTTTGGTAATTCATCGGCGTAGAAAATGGTAGTAGATAGAACACAATTATTGCACCGCCTATTGTCTTCTAAATATTCAGAAGTATGAATTGCCCAAGCTGGATTAAACACTGGAACAAAACAAAGATAGTGAGCAGTGCAATCCCTTCAGGTGGTACAAAGTAGTCCTTTGAGGAAGGGAACTGTAATACTTTCCTAATTGATTGATTGGTAATAGATACAGGGCCTTTTTCTTTTTAAGAATCAGCCTCTCTCACAGAGGGTTTTCATCTTTTCTCCTGGCGATGGTTTTCAGGTTGGGGTGCAGGTCAGCTGTGAGGATCTCTGCAGTGGTGAGCAGTGGAGTGTGTGCAAGGCATACGCAACATTTGTCGCTCAAGGCAAGCCAACTGCTAAGGTAGGTGTGGAACCAAAGAAGTACTTAATTTCTCTCACCGCTTTCTTTCTCTCCCTCTCTCTCTTCTTTGGAAGAAAGTACGGGGAAGTTGATTACATTGTGATCCTTAACATTTAATTTACAAGAAATAACCTTAGTTTTTATTCTTTCGGCAGAGTTTCACAGTATCTGTTTTCATTTTATTTACTCACTCAGTTCATACAACTGCCCACTTCTCTGGGTCGCTGTCAAGGTTTAAAACAATTAACAATATTGACAAAGGAAAATGGTAAAGTGATAAAATCTGATAACACAAAACATTGCACCAGAGAGCACAACTCAAACAGACAGCAAAAATCATCAGACTTTCTGGCTCTGTTCCTGAGTGAAGAACCAGGTCTTCAGGGCCTTCTTAAAACCCTGATTTATTCACTGCTGGGTAATGCAGGGAGCATCAAGATATTTTAACTCCTCTGTGGTTTATAAGCTCATCAAGTTAAAAATAATTAAACACATCCTCGAATCAAGTTATGATTCGATTATAAAGCAGAGACGTCACCCTGCCAACAAAAGCACGTATAGTCAAGGCCATGGTTTTCCCAGTTGCAATGTATGGCTGTGAAAGTTGGACCATAAGAAAGGCTGAGCGCCAAAGAATTGAGGCCTTTGAACTATGGTGCTGGAGAAGACTCCTGCGAGTCCCTTGGACTGCAAGACGCTCAAACCGGGCAGTCCTAGAGGAGATCAACCCTGACAGCTCTTTAGAAGGCCAGATCCTGACGTTGAAACTCAAGTACTTTGGCCACCTAATGAGAAGGAAGGACTCACTGGAGAAGAGCCTAATGCTGGGAAAGATTGAGGGCAATAGAAGAAGCGGACGACAGAGAATGAGGTGGCTGGATGGAGTCACTGAAGCAGTAGGCATGAGCTTAAATGGACTCCAGGAGATGGTGGAGGACAGGAAGGCCTGGAGGAACGTTGTCCATGGGGTCGCAATGAGTCGGACACGACTTCGCAACTAACAACAACAAATAGTGACTCCATGGACCCAGACCTACAGTTCTCTTGGCTGTATACCAGAATGCTTTGCCACTGACTTGACCCAAGATACTTTTTGATTTTCCAGCCAAGTATATCTCTCTGTGGCCTCCCATCCATTTATTAATCAGTACTAATCCTGCAGACTTTTTTGAGATCAGCTGAGGGGAGCTTGGTGCTTTGTTAGTTTATACATTTCTGAAAAGAGTTCTGCAATACGGAAATAGGATGCTGTTGCTCATTTATTTTCAGAATGTATAGGTTGGTGCAGAGTGACAAACATATTGGCAGTGTGATTTGATTGATGGGGTGATAGCAAATGAAAGTTGATTGCACAGTACTTGTAAACTATGCCAAGATTGCAACTCCTTGCATCTTTATGAAGCAGGAAGTCTGGCTATGATGAAAATTGTTTGAAAATAAGTATGTATAAGGTTACACTGAAATAATACAGCTATATACAAATAACATCCTGAAATTCTTTCCTGTCTAGTGTATAGCTAAGTGAGGACTGTGTGTGTGTGCGTGCATATATTGCTGTTGCTGCATTGCTTCTTTTTTCCTTTTGATTCCCCCCCCCCCCTTACTACTTTGTAGTAAGTAAAAACAAAGCAAAATCCCTCTTGGAACCAAATTAAACAGTCAGCATGAATGACTCTACATCAGGGGTCTTCAAACTTTGCTCTGTTATGACTTGTGCACTTCAACTCCCAGAATTCCTCAGCCAGGCACGCTGGCTGAGGAATTCTGGGAGTTGAAGTCCACAAGTCATAAAAGGGCCAAGTTTGAAGACCCCTGCTCTACATCAGCTTGGAGAGCAATGACAAGTAGAGTTCCACTGGGGTCTGTCTTGGGGCCAGCATTATTCAACATTTTTAAAAAAAAATATCTGAATGATAGGACTGATAGGCAACTTATGAAATTTGGGGGGTGCTGGGTGCTCGTTGAGCTTGGTTGTTTTCTTCCAGACGTTTCATTACCCAAACTAGGTAACTTCATCAGTACTAGCACCAGCAATTTAGCATTGATAATGTTACCTAGTTTGGCTAATGAAAGGTCTGTAAGAAAACAACCAAGCTCAGAGAGCACCAAAAACTGCTCATTTCAACCCTGAGCTACAAATATTCTCCTTTATCAGTACTTATGAAATTTGTGAATGATATAAAATTGAAAGGATTGGCCAATGCCCAAGACAAAAAAAAAAAAAGATTAAGTGTAATCTGGACAGGTTGGAAGATTGAGAGGATCAGTTTGTCCATTAAGGTATTATATTTAGGGAAAGAAAATGTAGGATTCACATGCAAGAAGGGGGATCCATGGTTTGGAAACATTGCATCTGAGAAGGATTTAGGTGTGGTCATTGAAAATTGAACAAGCACTGTGAGACAGCTACTAGAAGGGCTAACATAGTACTGGGTGAAGTAGAGAATCAAATGCATTAGAGCAGGGGTCTTCAAACTTGTCCCTTTTATGACTTGTGGACTTCAACTCCCAGAATTTCTCAGCCAGGCATGCTGGCTGAGGAATTCTGGGAGTTGAAGTCCACAAGTCATAAAAGGGCCAAGTTTGAAGACCCCTGCATTAGAGTATCAAAGAAATATGAAGTTGTTCCTTTCTACTTGGCATTGGTGAGACTATACCTGGAGTACAGCATAAGATTCTGGGCACCCTGTTTCCAGAAAGATATTTACAAGATAAAGAAGGTCTTGGATCTTAAAAAAAAAACAACTAAGCTGAGTTAGATCTGTTTATTATTTCAGTGGAGGCCATCAGCAAACCTTAGAGTTATAGATTAGATCAGGAAGTTGAAAAAAAAATCCCAAAGAAAGCAATGGCAATCTACTTACAAATTTTTAGTCAAAACTATATGAACATCTGGAATCAAGCCGAACCCAAATCTTTGCCCAGCTAGATGGAAGTACCTTAATTGATCTTGAGAGGATAAATGTGGTTAAAAGTTGGAAGAAGATCATTAGAAATACTACACACAAAGATTACACTTGGAAGCAAAAAGAATTCCAGAAGGAAGTGGCAGTTTACTTTCTTAATTTGACCAAGGGAACTACATGGATATACCATGAAGTGATCATAAAGTGGGCCTAACTCAAAAGATACTTCAGTTTACTTCACCTAGCATAACTTACAAACATTGATGGTGCCTTATATATATATAGTTTCTGTAACCAGGACCTTTTTATAATTCAAGCATCATCACTGTTATAAACTTGATTTGTGAATTTAAAACACACTGGCAGACCATGGGGAGCCATACAAAGTAGACCTCTCAAGACTTAAGTAAGCCATATCTCTTCTACAGGGGCAGATTTTTCTGTCCACAAATTGCTTGGATGTGTTTCTGTCATCCCATCATTATTAATGTGTACTTTCATATGCAGCCAAATCAATAATTCTTTTTGAAGTTGCATTAAGTAACATATCTGGGCATACCAAAGCCAAACTACATATTATGTTAGCAGCAAGTTTTAATATTGTGCTCAGGATAAGGCATGTCCTTTTTGTAACAAAAAGCAATTGTACAGGAAGAGGATTTAATTTTTCCAGGTATTTACCCGCTAAGAAACCCCTTCATCTCACAAAAGTGATTGTTGAAAATTATTTCCAATCTTCTACTCCATTCAACGGAATAGAATATTTATTAGGATTATGCATTGATCCCGATTCAAAAGTAGAAAAGTGGTTTATAGAATACAGAATTACAGATTTGGAAGGGACCTTGCAGGTCTTCTAGTGAAACCCCCTGCCCAAGCAGGAGTCCCTATAGCATCCCAGACAAAAGGCTGTCCAATCTCTTCTTAAAAACCTCTACTGAAGGCAAGTCATTCTGCTGATTAATTGTTCTCACAGTCAGGAAATTTCTCCTTATTTCTAGGTTGAATATCTCCATTTGGAACAATTGTGAATGCTCAGATAATACCTGTCAGCTGTAGCTTTTTCTGGGCTCGTACAGTAGGATCCCAGAAAATGATACAATTGATTTAAGTAGGTACTGCTGGCCAGTGTTAGGTACATATCCATGCATGCTCCAAGTCACCTCTTCCATTTCAAATCCAGATCACTGATCACTGCCCAGTTCTAAAATTCCGTGAATCTTAACAGAAAAACAGGAATAACAGAGTTGGAAGGGACCTTGGAGGTCTTCTAGCCCAACCTCCTTATTAAGCTTTTGCAGGTGGGGGGAAATCGAAATACAGAACCTATACAGGGGAACAACCAAAGAATGTGGGAAGTACATTGAGAGGCTGCGTGTGTAAGCTTTAAAGTTCTAAGCTCAACTAATCTGCAAGGCAGTTATTTGCCTACATGAGTGTGAGGGAGATTTGGGCTGTGATACTTAAGACAAGCAAATGGTCTAGAGCAGGGGTATCAAACTGCTGGTCCGCAGGCCGGATGCGTCATGCCGAAACCGCGCCCACCCCATTACCGACAATGGAGAAAAAGTGGCGATACGTCGCGATATGTCACGTGACGTTGCGAGTTTGACACCCCCGGTCTAGAGTAAGAGGAATGTTAATGTATTCTCTTTCTCTTAGATAAAGTTGAAGCCCCTGGATCCTAAAACAGAAGAGGAGAAAACTGAATACAGCATTGCTGCTGAACGTCGCCGTATGCGACTGGTGCACACGGATACAATAAAAGACCTGCTTACTAAGAGCCCTGTGCAGGCTGGTAGAGTATATTCTAGCGTTTTTTCTAGGGCTTTGGCTGCATGGCATGGGTTAGCTTGGCTTTGTTTCATTTCACTTCATTTTACATGATCTCTCATCATTTTAAAACACTTCACTGCTATGAATAAATCCCTACGTGGGGAGCCAGTCTGGTCAATATTTGAATTGGCAAGGTGTGCTCTGGTTCAGGAAATAGAACTCAACAATTCAAAATGCAGAAAGATGAGCTTACCACTGTTGGGCATTTGGAAAGCATGGCATTCACTGATCATTGGGAGCACCCATAGATGCATGGGAAATTCAGTGTTTATGCAAGTTCATTTCAGTATATTAAACTAGTCTTCCTTGTTTGTACTGGTGTTAATTATATTCAGCCAGTTTGGTGTAGTAGTCAAGGCATTGGCTAGAAACTGGGAGACTGAGAGTTCTAGTCCTGCCTTGGGCTGGGTGACTTTGGACCAGTTGATCTCTCTCTCAGCCCTAAGAAGCAGGCAACGGCAAGCCACTTCTGAAAATCTTGCCAAGAAAATTGTAGGAATTAGTCCAGGCGATTGTCAGGAGCCAATAATGACTCAAAGGCACTCATCCTTTGAAAACAGCATAGCTGTTAGATGCCCTTGAAAAGTATCCAGAAGCTTTAATTGGTTCAAAATGTGGTGGTCCGCATGTTTTTGTGCAAGCTTAAATTTGCACATGTGTCACCTCTCCTGCAGAGGAGCTGCATTGGCTGCTCATTTGCTTCCGAATCCAATTCAAAGTGCTGGTTGTCACCTTCAAAACTATGTGGCTTGGGACCAGGTTATTTGAAGGACCATCTTTTCCCAATCAAATCTACCTGCTTCACCAGAGCAGGAAGGCAGGGAATCCTACAGGTCCCCTCTCCTAAAGCGGTCCATCTGACAGGACGAAGAAGGGCCTTCTCTGTAGTGGCTCCCTCCCTGTGGAGCATCATCCCTGCAGAGATAAAATTGCCCCTCATTTTGACACTCTTTTGCAAGGCCCTGAAGGTATAGTTCAGCCAAGGGTCCTGGGAACCCCAGTGTGATATGAAGCCTATCAAGTGGCTTATTTGATCGCTGTCACCAGAAGGGTAATGGGTTATTGTTTTTGTATTGGGATTTTAGAATCACTGAGAATGAGTTTGGGGCGGGGATTTTTCTTAAATAAATAAATAAACATCATTTGATGTTTGAAACTTTGGGTTTATAAGAAAGGGCAGCTACTTCGTTTCAAAACATGTATTTTTACAAAATGCATGCTTGTTAGGTCAGTGGAGCTCCCTACCACCTGTTTTTCAAATTATGATATGTACGTGATGTGCACCGAGTTTTCCTATGGTAGTAATTACATAAAACTATGAGTGTATGTTTGTTGCTAGAAAGAAGAAAACCGTTGAATTGCATTGCAGAGATAATCTTTTGACCTTATTGCTTCTTGTTTACAATCAAAGAACAGTGTTTCTGGTGGCATCTCCTAGTAAACATGGTAGTTAAGGATTCCATACAGCTCACCCATGTGGTTGTCATAGTGGAAAGTGCTATTAAAAAACTACCTCTGGCCTATAGTTATTGAATCCAGAAAGGGTCACACTTATAATGGACAGGATGTTCATCTCTGGCCTGGAATCCATTCACTGATATTGACAAGCTATTTCAGGAAAGTGAGCAATGATGCCAACAGCCCTGCTAGATACCTTGGATCAGCTGAGCTGCAGAGCTGATCTTAATTGCCAGTAACTTTAATTCAGGAAGCCCCCAGTTCAAGAGGTTGTTGGTTCCATTAATTCCACCTGTTGTGTTGCAAGGGGTGGAATTAATGGACCGAGTATAATCATAAAGCACTAAACAGCAATAAGAAGCAGACATGATTTCTAGCCCATCCACTGCCCCAAAGAGAAATTGATGTAACTATTGACATGCAAGAGAGAGGCTGCTTGAAAAGCATGGTATAAAACGGGTAGGCAACCTTGGCTCTTTTATGACTCGTGGACTTCAACTCCCAGAATTCCTGAGCCAGCATGGGAGTTGAAGTCCACGAGTCATAAAAGAGCCAAGGTTGCCTACCCCTGGTATAGAAGAAGCAATAGTCATAGCTCCCTTTTATATTTTGGGTAGTTTCTTGCTTCTTGCTTGCTTCATTTAGTTCAGGGATATGCAGCTTGACGCAACATGCAGCCTCAGAATTCCACAACAAGTTGAATCCAGATTGTAATTGAAACCTGAGAATAGGAGGATATGCTTAAATATACTCACATGCAAAAGTGTAGGTATCACTAGTCCAACTGTATGCTTCAGTGAATCCTTAAGTGAGTAGAAAGTACACAACCTCTAAGTTGGATGCTTTAGATACTCACGAATGAAGGTGAATATACGTGTCCCAGGATAATGCTGCAGGATCCAATGTGGGTCGGTCACCGGGACCAGAGGTTTAGTCTTCCAAGCTTTCAGACTCGTGCTGAGCCCATCTTCAAGGAATTTCTCTCCAGCCAGATTGGATCCTGCAGCTTTAGATACTACTGTCCACTTGCTATGTATGACAACAGGTCGACAGAAGTTTCTTTCTTCCTCTCCGCCAGGTAAAGCTTACACAAAATGGAGGTGGAGGATGAAGGAAGAGACGACATTACTTTAAGTGCCTACCTGGTAGTTTAACCCTGAGAAGGTTGCTCCTGTCCATATACACCTCTGATGGAAAATATCTTTTTCCCCTAATAGATCTTGAGAACAGAGAATGCAACGTGACCATACCTGCTGAAAAGACCAGAGTGGAAAGCGTGGAACTCATTTTACCCCCACATGCCAACCATCAGGGAAACACGTTTGGTGGGCAGATCATGGCGTGGATGGAAAACGTGGCCACAATAGCGGCAAGGTGGGTGCTTGCATCTTGTTGAGGGGGAAATGGAATGATGGTGGTTGCTTAAAATCTTAACTCTGGCTTTATAGTAATTAGGACTGAGATATATTTTTAAACAGATGAATCTACTACTGTGAGGCCTGCTTTTTTTCACTGGAGGGTTCCCATTCCATCATACGCTGGTAATAAAGACATTTTCATATGGCACATTTTCAAAATTACTATTCATGAAGTATGGAACACATTGCTTTCTGGAACTTGTTATTTTTAGAACCCAAATACAGTAGTGGCCAAAATTGTGGAAACCTTTTGGGAAAAGTTTATTTTTGAGGTTTGATGGCTAATAACGCCACTTTTTGGGGGAGTAGTACCATAAAATTATATATCAATGGAAAGATAATTTAATCAAGAATGTAATGCAACATAGTTTGTTCAATTATCTGTACTGTATTCTATGAAAAGTTATAGCCAAATAACCAGAAAAAGGAAGCACAACTTGCTTAGGTTGATATCAGGTAGCTTTCCTTCATCTTGATTGTAGCCAATGAGCATGAGTGTTTAGAGAGCCAATCAGGTGTCATCTTGTTTTGGCAATGAGCCAATCAGATCACAGTAGGATTCAGTTATTGATGTCATGTTTTGAAGCTGAGAGGAGGACATTTGTCAGTGTGTTATGTGATCGCTATCAAGTTGGTTGGGTTTTTTTGTTTTCTTTCATTTAGGGAGCTTGTAAAACGTAATAAAATTAAAGTAATGGTGCAAAGAGTTGACTGGTTGCCTAGAAAGTGATGTAAAATAGTATTATTAAGTGAACAAGGTTACAGTTATAAAGAAATTAGAAGAAAAATTGGTGGAAACTTAACCAAAGGTGGCATTTCTACTGTACACTTTTCCCAAAAGGTTTCCACAATTTTGGCCATTACTGTACATATATAGGTAATCTTCAACTTGAAACCATAATTTATCATGAAGTTACAGTTATAAGATATGCCAGTTGTTGAGCAGGTCATCATATGACCAACCTCCGTTTTACATTATTTTTTTTGCTACAGCCATTAAGCAAACACAGCAGTCATAAAATGAACACCACAGTTGTTAAGCAAATCCCATGGTCTTTAAGCGAATAATGGTAGTTTTTTTTGCCAGAAAACGGAAGTTTTTGAGATATTCTGGCTAGAAAAGGCAAATTCATACTCACATGACCCCAGTACAGTGCAAACAGCTGCAAATGTAGGCTGGCTATCAAGTACCCAAAATGTGACCATGTGACTGTGAGGTGGCCCGGATGGTCAGAAGTTTGAATCTGGGTTGTAAGTACCTTTTTTTGGTCCATGTAACTCCGGACAATCGTTAAGCAACTGGTTGTTAAGCGAAGACTATCTGCAAAACTCAGCAGTGTACTAGAGATTGTTGTGGCCATTGTTTTTGGATTAATAAACCTTTTCATAGGAAAATTGTAGGAATAAGCTTGTCTACATGCACTCTAGGCTTTTCTAGTATAAAGCAAAGAAGGGCAACCGGAGTCACTAATATTTTCAGCAAAAAGAATATTAGGTTCTTCTGGCGTAGAACAATATTGAGGTTACTTCCCGCTTTATGAAAATTGGGAGCAACTATAGGAATTAAATGTTTCAGCCTTCAACATTCATAATTTTCCTTTTACCCTAGATACAAACACTGCATATGGAAGTCCACTGACGTTTGATAGCAGCTATCCCAATGATAGCAGTGCGGAAACATAATAAATGATCTGTACCGTGTTTTCCCCAAAATAAGACCCAACCAGAAAATAAGCCCTAACCTGACTTTTTAGCATGCTCCTAATATAAGCCCAAAATAAAGCCCCAGTTAAGATTGTCATCAGCCCTGGGGAGGGGCAGCACAGAAGGCAGCAGGCACGCGGGGGCTGACAGTGTCCGACAGTAGCCGCAGCCCACACAGCACAGGTGAGTCCTAGGGCTGAGATCACCAGGCTGGCCCTCCAAGCAGAGGAGCAGGGGGATAGGCAGGCGATCCCGACGTGTGGTGGCACCAGCAGCAGTCGGAGGTAGAGGCACGGGGGGAGGCAGGCACGTTGCTTTGGGATTGCCTGCCTCCCCCTGTGGGTCTACCTCCGACTGTTGCTTGCACAACTATCAACACACCTGCGCTGCGCAGGCTGCGCATCTCCAGAGTGCAACGGGCAAGGGGCCGGCCAGCTTCAGCTGCTGCCGGACTCCTTTGGCCCCCATGCTCTTGCCACCTCTTATGTGCATGCTGGGGGTGGCGCGCCCAGCCGGGCTGATTACCCTGATACTGTGTTTCCCTGAAAATAAGTCCTAATGCATCTTTTGGAGCAAATATATATATATATATAAGACCGGGTCTTATTTTGGGGGAAACATGGTATCAGTTTGCTAGGTTTGATGTCCTGCTGACTGCCAAGTTGAGTGAATGTGTAAACAGAAATGAGAGAATCAGCACAGGGTTTAAGAAGGCAGATGGAACTATAATCTGGATGAGATTAGGTTATTCTCATCCCAGAGAGGCCCATGAGCCAGGATAGAAATCTGGGACAGATTTCAGGGCTATGACACATAACCTTTGCTTGGAGATATTCTCTCCACAGTCTGATTGTTGAGATAATAAATGGTATCATTGGATTTTTGGACTCTGACTTAATATTGTAAAGATTTTCTAAAACCAATAGGTAGTATTAGAATAATTTTTCTCAATTTCTAGATTTGTCAGGAGGCATAAAAATGGGGGGAAAGTATTGGACCTAAATCAATTCTTGATTGGCCAGTTGTTTTATTATTGTTGTTGTTGTTGTTGTTGCTGCTGCTGCTGTTGTTATTTTGTTATTGGGTTTCCTGATCCTATACATCTTCTATTTTTGCTTCAGTAGTAATAGGGATTCTTTTTCCTAATTGGATAAAAACAAGAATTGGGAGGAAGTGTATATTTGTCTGTAATTTGAAAAATAAAAACTGCAATCGTGAAGGGAATTTACTGTCCAGTCATTGGAAAAAAGGCAAAACCAGCCTCCGTGCAAGTTTGAAAAGTGGATGATATGGTCCAGTTGCATGAGCTGCTATACTGATTTGTCTACCTACTCTTATGTTTTGGATATCAATATTTTAAACATGTTAACTCCTTTCTAAGGTTTGCAGATGTAATTCCTTATACCATTCAAATAAATCCACATTTAAGGTCACATTTGAAAGTTGCCTTAGGTTTACCCGGCATTGGATCTGGTGGAATTGTTCAGCATTTTCCTACACCTGATTTAATTTAACTGTGGAGATAACAATAGTAGTATGCTCTAATCCATAGTGTAACTTGAATGTATTTGTTTGGTTTTCACCTGCCCTCCTTTTGTTTGGTGCTTAACCATGCACCTGGAATTGCAGTTCTGCTCTTTTCTATTTCTGCAATTTCTTTGAAGCTAATGAAGGCAAGAGGTTAATTCCCAAGGATAATGGTGATGCACCTTTGTGATTTGGCTATTAGATTTTCCTTAGTTATTATCAGATCAAGGCAGAGATATTTTTAAGTGTGATCCTGCTAACTAGAGATACATTGGAATTTTATTGGGACAGCAGGAAACATCCCCTCTCAAGAGATGCTGATTTTTCTACTTCCAAAGCTAAATTTTCTCCTTCTTGCGAATGAAAATAGAAGCTACCACGGCCCAGCTGCTATAGAAATTCACTCCCTTCCACACTGACGTACTTACCTCTTAGCATGCATTCTTCTTTATTCCCTTTTTCCTGAAGCTCTGAAGCTGCCAGATTGTCTTTCATTTTTTATTAGTGACGAGCTAGCTGTTTTCCTTTAGGTGGCACTGTGTCTCCATTAATTCTGGGAATTTGGATGGTTATTATGTGGAAAAGAAGGAAAAGGGAAATTCAGTCTGTCCTTTGCTGCTTTCCCATGTTGTCTTATTGCTGGGGCATCCGGAGGTCCTCTTGAACTGGCAAATAGCCTTTCTGTCAACAGGCCAGTGGAAATCCAGCTTGGGCATAGTTTGACACTTGTAGTATAACAGTAAACTTGGGTTATTGCATAACTTCTATCTGATCTGTTGCTGATTGGCAAACGGTACTGTATTTAGATCGTTTGTTCAGCGGCACATGCATTACAGGTAACGGATGGTGTTTTTTTAATGTGATCAAACTAGATTCTGTTTTTCTATCTTCTTCTAGCCGATTGTGCAATGCCTATCCCGCCCTGAAGAGCATTGAAATGTTCCATTTCAGGGGACCATCCCAAGTTGGGGACCGCCTTCTGTTCAAGGCCATTGTTAACAATGCATTTAAGTACAGGTATGTCTTCCTGCCATCCTTCTAGAGCTAAGTGGATTTGGTCCGGAAGTCAGTCGAAATTTTATGGAGTCGTATAAATTAAACCATTTCACGATCTACTCTAATGAATGAAAAAACAATGAAGAGGAAGGTTGGAAGAAGATTGTAAGAAATGGGGCATTTATTCCCCCCCCCCACTTACTCTTATTAGCTACAACTCCAGGCAATCCCAATATAGAACATTGTAGTTTGCCAATATCTGGAAAGCCACAAGCCATTTTATTTCATTAATGGATAACTTCTAAAATCTGCTGACTTGACTTCATTAAAATAAATAAAAAGATAAGCACATAAATAAGCACATAAAAGGTATAATAAGACATCGTGTCTTCTTTAGAAAGTGTTTTGAAATTAATTCAAAGAAATAGTTAATCAAAATTGGCTAGAATTCATTCCAACTGGTCATAATATCGTACCTAGTGTGATCTCAGCAGATTTGTGCGTTCATTTACTTGTTTGCTCATTTTAAAATGTTGTTCTTGACTGCAGCATGGAGGTTGGGGTGTGTGTTGAGGCCTATCGACATGAAATGGAAGTCAGCCGAAGACATATAAATAGTGCTTTCATGATTTTTGTGGTCTTGAATGAAGATGGTCAGCCACGTACACTTCCAATGCTGAAGCCAGAACCAGGGGTAAGGAAATGAAAATGACGTTGCACGGCTTTGACATTACACTGGTAGCCCAGAATGGTATATGACTGAAGGACATTTGCAGTGCAAATCCAATTTCCAGTTTGGGAACCACCTTAAAAAACATGATGCACATGGAGAAAAAGGAATGAGAATTGTGACTGAAAGTAGGAATGCACATTTGAAACCTCACATTCTCTACCCCAAGTTTTGGGTGGAGCCACGGAACTCTCTTAAAATAAAAGATGTCATTGAACTGTGACTTTTAATATGATAGAAAGGAAAACTATTCAACACAGGTAGTCCTCAACTTACAGCAGTTCATTTAGTGACTGTTCAAAGTTATAACAGCACTGGGAAAAATGTGACTTACGAGCATTTTTCACACTTACGACCATTTTAGCATTCCCGTGGTCAATTCAGATGTTTGGCAACTGAATCATATTTATGATGGTTGCAGTATCCTGGGGTCATGTGATCACTTTTGCAACCTTCTGCCAAGTAAGTCGATGGGAAAGCCGGATTCACTTAACAACCATATTACTAACTTAATAACCACAGTGATTCACTTAACCTGTGGCAAGAAAAGTTGTAAAGTGGGGCAAAACTCATATAATAAATGTCTCACTTAGCAACAGAAATTTTGGGCTGAATTGTAGTCAAAAGTCTGGAACTACCTGTATATATGAAGTAATTAACTATATTTAATTATTTTTTGTTGCACTTGTTTGGTGAAGTGTAGTTCTTGCCGTGGTACTTGAAGACTAAGAGTAGCTTGTGCCCTAAGGAGATTTAAATATTACTAAGCTAAAGTTTCAGTTGCATAGTAGACATACAATCCTAGATCTTCTTATATTTCTAGATTTAGATTTAAAACAAGCTGTTATTTCAACATGTTAGTCCTAAATGTGGTTGGCTGGTACTTTTGCTCACTCAGTGTGCAAATCCAGGCAGTTGAGTTAACTCCAGAACCCATAGCTAAATTAAGCTGAATCAGTATGCTACACATACATAGCCTATATGTCATATGTTTTTCCTTTGTTATTATTTTGCTTTGCACAAAAATGAATATATATATATAGAGAGTTGATGCTGTAGGTGGGACATAGTGAGATGAATCTAATTAAACCAATGTGGAAAATATAGCAATAAATGTCCCATGTAGAAGCAGCCTTGATTAGCTAGTAGGATATTTTTTTTATGTATGCCTGTGTTTTTTCCTTTGGAGTCTTCCACTGTTGGCTGTACTTGTCATCCATCAAGAATTGTCTTCCCCAAGGCAAGCATGCTCTTGTCTGCCTCCAGTAGGATGGCTGTATTTGCAATGTTCACTTGGGAGCAATGTTGCATAGTAGAAAGGTATTTGCAAAATTGGGAAGACCAATTGTGAAGAATTTATTCAAAAAAAAAAAAAAGATAGACTGAAAGGGACCAATAGAAGAGAATATTTGTAGCTCAGGATTGAACTGTGGGGTCATGCATGTTGATGATGTTACCTAGTTCGGTAATGGAACGTCTGCAAGGAAACCACCAAGCTCAGAGAGTACCAAGGATCCCACAGGCTGAAAGGGAAAGAGAATAAAGTATTTTAAAAGAGGGACCCGCTGACACTGAGTACGAACCTTCCCCCTTTAACGTTTGATTACGGATCCCAACCAATATTTACTGAATTGGGTCCTTAGTAAAACAGTGCCAATCTCAGTGAGTAACGTAGAAGAGCCATCCCACAAAGCCTCTCTAGATTCTCTCACCTGACTATTGCTGTGGTTTTGAATAGACAAGAACATAGTCAGGCTTTAATTAAACAGAAGAGTCAAGTGAGAGGGCGTACTGTGCCTAGATCCAGCTTCCTTGCAAAATCCATAATGCTGGGAAAGGTGAAAGAGAAGAAAAGGAAGAAGAGACAACCAGCGGCAAGGTGGAGGGACTTGATTACAGAGGCAAAAGGGGGACCTGAATAGGCAGTGTGCATAATGTAATCCGTTCGTTTTATTTCCCTTTAACAGGATGGAGAAAGACGGTTTAAAGAAGCTAGCGCGAGGCAAAAAATTAGACTAGACAGGTTGGTAAAAACGTTTTCTTACTCTTTCAGCACTCTTTTCCTTCCCTGCAGCTCTACTACGGCTGTTAAGTGAAAGGGAGAGTGTAGAATTTTAATTACTGCATGTATGGTTGTTGTTGTTTTTCCTGTCGCACATTCGTAGGATAGAATTGTGACCATATTTAGGAGGACAAAATGGTTTATGCATAACTAAATCTTCCTATCTATAGGTTTCATACTCAGACTTGCCAGTGGGTTAACACACACCCCCACCCCCATCCGTGGAAGTAGAGGCTGAATGTTAGAGCTGTGCAAATGATTTGGAAGAAGTGCTTGAGACCTAGTACAAACAGGACTTGGGCTGTTCTTCATTCAAGGAGACATTCAAGGTTTTTTTCAGACTTCGGCCGAGCCTGACAAAAAGAGGTTGCTGCTTTAAGGGTCATCTGAGTGGATTCTTTAAAACAAGGGCAGTTTTTTGTTTTTTTTTACAGGCTCACCCATGCTCCTGAAAATAATTGGGGCTGCTTTAATGAGTAGCAGCCTCGCTTTGTGAGTATTCCACAGGAGACAGAGATTTTTGTGTTTTTGCTTTTCTGCTTACACTTCGATTTAGTGGACTTCGGGGTGCATTGGTTGGATATTTCATTTGGATGCTGCCTGCAATTAATGTTCGTTTGTTATTCCCAAAATAGTCCAGACAGTTTTTGCTTTCTTGTATGTATTAGTATTATTTCTTCCGTGCATGCAATAGAGCTCTGTCTTCTGCACTTACATGGGAATTCTTAGCATATTGCTTTTTCCACTTGTTTAGTGGGTTGGCTTCCCTGCTGCTACTGTGGCGTCAAATGTTTGAATGGTGAGCAAGAAAAGCAAATGTTAGATTTAACATACCACTTCTCGCCCAATAATCTGTTAAATTGAGGATTTTCTATGGTTTTCTCCCCTACTTCCTTGGAAGGGGCCAGTCTGTTGCCCATCTCAAAGCATGCTTCAGATTTTGTGCTGCTGCAGCTTTTTTGTGAACACAGTTTGTGTGCCTGCAAATACATTTTTATAAGGAATAAGGTCCAGACACATGTTTCCTTTAAACAGACATGTAAACATATTTATATGTAAAACACCCAAGAAGCTATATTGAGCATTAATTACATACTATGTTCTGAACCAGAAAAGCAGGAAGAGAATTGCAGGCAAAGATTTCAGTATATATGTATTGGAATTTCTCTAACCTGTATTATTCTGATAGGAAGAACACAGATGATCAGTGTTTTCCTCCTCTTTGCTCATCTCTCTGTTTTAGATTTTTATTCTGCTGCAACATTACTTATAAAACGGATTCCTCTTCCTAAGCTAAGCTCTTTATTTCTGCCTGCTTCCAGTTCTGCTTTATGGTTACCTTACAGCCCCCTCCCATTTGCCTCTTGTTATGTCACAAAGCTTTCACTGTGTATTTATAGCCTTTCTGTTTGTTATCTCTCATATATAATTTATCCGGGAACATGGATGGAGACAGCCTGCATTATCCTGGAGGCCACTGTTCTTGAGGCATTAATACCTGATTAGTGACATCTTCATGTGAGCAGTGAGGCTAGGAAGAGCTAGAGAACATATACACAGGGAGAACATAACAGGCACTGCTATATTAAATAGGATGCTCTAACTCTAAGTTAAGGGTTCACAGCCTTCTTCAGCTTGAGAATTCTCTCTCTTTTGACATCTCTCTGACTTAATCATTTGTCTCTGTCAACCGCCAGCTTGTGAATTCCAGGTATTCAGCCTATGGGGGAAACTGCTGCAGGATGAACCGAAAAAATAATCTAAAGCATCCTTTATCTTAATTGTTTGCCTGAATATCTGGAGTGTCTGGATAAGGAAGGAGGCTATTAATATTTCACTTAGACCGAAATCAGTATCTGTTAGGAGGAGTCAGAGGTCTAGATAGGCAAAATTTAAATGTAGGAAGTCAGAGGATCTGCTGTCTTTGGAAGTTGCTAAGGATCTACAGACAGAATCCTGAGATAATATCATGGGCATTCTCGTGAGATTTATTTATTGTTTATGGAGGTAAATTCTGCTTTCCTTCAGGAGTATAAATGGACATACATAGGTTTTCCTCCTCACCTTTTCTTCCACAAGGAAAAAAATCCATGTAATATTTTGGACTGAGAAAGGGTGACTGGCCCAAAGTCACTCAGTGGGCTTCCCTAATGGAGGGTGACCTAGAACTTGGGTCTCCTAAGTTCAGTGTCTTCACTGTTACATCACGGCCTTGGGGACACTGGCCAACTCTATGGCTTCAATGACTAGTCCCAAAAACCCATTTCCCAGAGGCAAACTACCATACTCTAGACTAGAGCAGGGTTTCTCAACCATGGCAACTTTCAAGTGTGTGAACTTCATTTCCCCAAAGCGGTTTCCCTGATAAAGTAAATCACCATAAGAAGAAGCCTTAAGAAGTATTCAGTAAATGAACGTAGATATATGATCTTTATGAAGGCTCTCCTAGTCTTTCTCCTATAGCCACTATGTGGGAAAGAGGACAATAGTGCTTTAAAAATGAAATATATAGCCCTTGTGAGAGACACAGTGTGTGTTTGCTGTGTGAGTGGTAGTGTATTAATGCCTGAACTGTGTCATCCATACCTCTACCTGCTATGGAACACATACACATAGGTATTTTCTACAACTTTGAGATCTTCTTATTCATAAATAACGCTTTCTCTATTGGAACAGAAAGTAATATAGAATTATTTCTTAAGAAACAGTGTCTCTGGAGGGATGCATGCAGCTTACACACATACCTCAATCTTTTTGTTTAACTTGCCTATGAACTTTGTCCTGTCTCTTCCTGTCTTCTTAACATCTTTAGTTTAAAAAGTATCTATTCTAGCTGATGTGCTTTGCAAAGCTGAACTTGGTTATTTACCATTGCTCTCTTTGAAGGTGATAGATACCTGTTATCTGCCAGGTTTCTCCTTATCCACATTTCTTTATCTAAGACCCTGAGAATGAGATTGTGAAGGCTTGATAGTTGAGCACTTCATAGGAGCCTGTTGTGACTTTGTGTTCCTGGAGTCCAAGGTTTTTGCTGGGCTCCTGCACTGAGTCACACAGCAGGAAGCCTGTTTCCTTTTGCTTCTAATTCCCAAAATGGACTTTCATTAGTGTTTGCATGCCGTAAACCTTTCCTGGAAGCAACCCCAAATGAAGACTTTTATTTATCCGCAAGGAAAATGAAACATTTCATTCAAATCTGTAAGTGTTGGGGGGGAGGGGGGGTTATCTTATATTTGCTGAGAATTTGGCAATAGAGGAGGATATTTGGAAGAAGATTGGAAATTGTGAGGTGCAGTCAGCGACTAAAAGAAAGATGGGAGCTGCTGTCTTTGCAGTTTAGCTTTTGCATTTCTCTTGCCTTCCTCCATGCACAGGAAGTGTGAGTTTCCAAGAGAGAATCTACCTTTGGGGTAGAGTTACTGTAGTGAAGATTGTAGAAAACCAGGATCCTCAAAAGTTTGATAGGACAAGCATACCTGCTGAGAGGACTTCTAAGCATCTAGAAGTGGGATTTGTTGCAGAGTAAGCATCCTTTTGCTTGCAGCCCAATACAGGTAGTCCTCAACTTACAACAGTTCATGTAGTGACCGTTCAGAGTTACAATGGCACTGAAAAAAGTGACTTATGACCGTTTTTCACAGTTACCATCTTTGTAGCCTCCCCATGATCATGTGATCAAAATTCAGATGCTTGGTAACTGGTTCATACTTATGACCATTGCTGTGCCCCAATGTCATGTGGTCAGCTTTTGTGTCCTTTTGACATGCAAAGTTTCAATGGGGAAGCCAGATTCACTTAACAACCGTGTTAGTAACTTAACAACCGCAGTGGTTCACTTAAGAAATGGGTCAAGAAAAGTTGTAAAATGGGGCAAAACTCATTGGAACAAATGTCTCACTTAAAAAATAACAGAACTTTTGGGCTCAGTTGTGGTTGTAAGTCAAGGCCTACCTGTATAAAGGCATTTATTTATTTTCTTTCTGCAAACAAAAAGAAAACACAGCTTGATATGCTAAAGATCTCTTACCAGTTTGGCACTCCACCTCCCCAAATGTACATAAAGTAAACTGAGGTAAATAGATCCATTTGCAGCATAGAACCAGCCTGTGTATTCTTAACTGAGCATAAGAGTAATTAAATACTAGGGGACTTTCTATCAAATAAGCATTCATACGTTTATGCTTTCTGAGTCTAGATTTCCAGTTTCTCTTTCTCTCCATGAATATGTTTGTACTTATGCATTTGTCTGTTAGCTAATAGTTTGTGTACATGTATACAGATGGATATGAATTCTACAAATGGGTGCCGTTGCATTTAGTTAATAGTCATCATTTACTAATTTAACTTTTTCTCCTGGCCTCAGATTTGTCTGACACCTGGCCTCTGGCTGATGCATATATTTGCATATATCTATGAGCACAGTTGCTCAGAAGGCTGGAAAATCTCCAGGATTGCTTTCCCAGCTGACAGAGTTGAGTGTCTTTAAACTGGTGTCAGCTTTCTTTGGAAACCAGTGTATAAACTGCAAGATTGCTTCTTGGGCAATGTGATGTATCTTTAGTGCCAAAATATGCAATAGACTGGGGAGAGATGACAGAATCTATAATCCCTCGTGAAAGTGTGGGTCTTTTGATAATTCATGAGAAAAGGCAGTAGAATTTATGGCAGTAGGCTAGAGTAAGGCCGAACCAGAGTGACCCGTGGTTCTGCCTAGGTCTCTGCCTATATCTAACTGCTTTGAAGAATCTACCAAAAACTCTATAGATCATGTACATTCTATCACAGTGAAGGAGTATATTTAATTAGACAATACAATATTTCCCTTCTGCATTGGAGCTCTGTGTTAGTTAAAAGTGGGTGTCTTTTTGCCATATGAGGTCTTAACTTGTCTCTCTGTGTGTGGATGGATGTGTTTGTGTTTGTGTTTCTTTGAGTCAGTCTTGACTCCTATAGACTACCCAGATATGTCCTTCAGTTTTCTTGGCAAGGTTTTCAGAAGTGGTGTGCAGTTGCCTCCTTCCGAGGGCTGAGAGAAAGTGACTGGCCCACAGTCACCTTTGTTCCTAAGGTGAAACCAGAACTCATGATCTCCCAGTTTCTAGCTTGGTTTCTTTAACCAGTATACCAGTGTGGCTTGCTTAACTTGCCTTATGTTCCCTAAAGGAAATACGTCATTTCTTACATATTGTTTTGGGGAAAGTGATATTCAAAACATGTTTGCTGTTTTCCATGTGTAAGAGAAACTGTTCTTAATACGTTTTGTCCTACTCATGTTAGATTAATACGTTACATTTGCTTTCTACAGAAAATATGTTGTGTCCTGCAAATATACTGAAGTGCCTTTATCTGTGCCTTGGGACCAGAGTAACAAGGTAAGTTTCCATCTGCTTCTCTGACCTGCCAATTGTTTTTAAAAGTTTTAGACTCGGGGATTCCATTCCATTCAAACACTACAATGATCCAAGCGTCTCTTCTTCTCCCTTTGAAGCCTCAACTTCAAATTCTTATGGATATTTTGTTGCTTAGCCTCTTTTGTGTGCAGAAGCTGATGGGACTTGGGGCTGATGGGATGACATCTTCAAAACACTCTTGAGACAGCATGTTTTTGTAGGGGGTCTCAAACTAAGTCTTGCACTATGGACTATAAAATGTTCAAGTCCAGAAGAATGAGCTCCATTCAACAGTTATCTGGCATAGATATTGTTATTTATCAACCAAGATAAATGTCTTTTCTGCTATCTCAGAAATGGCATTACGGTATGCAGAATGAAAACTGAGTGGAGCATCTCTTCAGGCACAACTTTGTTCGTATGTCTGAAAAACCAACATTCAGAAGTAAAGAGTTTACTTATTTCCCACTGGTTTATTATTGCAGAGATAACTTTAGTTTTACAACTTGCTTTTAGAAACTTAGAACACTGGCAAATTCCACTGATGCTTTCTGGGATTTTTAGAACCGCAAAACTCCCAGGCTGCTGTTCCAAAGAATGTAGTCATATCTTATTTCTAGGGCACTTGACAGGTATTTAGTGCTTTCATTAAGCTGCACAGTTACTCCCATGGTCCACTGATTTCATACAGGTCAAAGCACTGATGAGGGGAAGACATTGGAGAAGGTTATAGCATTGCTCAATATATTAAAAAAAAAAGCCAACAGAAAACTCGACTTCATTGTATTTTTTAAAATATATACCCAATGCAGGTTTATCTGAGTTATAACAACGTTACTGCACTGAAAACATTGGTAGCTAAAGCCAACTGGGTACTTGCATCTGAAAGAGACAAGGTAACTAACCCATCTCCAGCCCAAGTGGCCCAATTTATGACCAAGTGTCCAGGTTATCAAGCGTCTCCAAGCAGCACTTCCCCTGCACAGAATATCATCATGGATCACCTTTCCCCAACTGGGTGTCTTTCAGGTGTCGTGAAATTACAGCCACCCAAATCCTCCATTTTGATTGTATTTTGGGGATTGAAGATATCAGGCTGCGGAAAGTTATCCACCTTTAAGGAAAGGCAATCTGGTCCCTCTAGATCAGTGGCCCTCAACCTTTTGGGCACCAGGGACTGGTTCCACGGAGAAAGTTTTTTCCATGGACCGGAGGGGGCGTGGTTTCGCATGCTGCCTGTATCCCGTGGATGCGGTTTCGCTTGTTTGCACGGCCCGGTTTTTGGCATGCTGGGGCCAGGTGCCAGTCCATGGACCAGGGGTTGGGCACCCCTGCTCTAGATTGTTTGGATAACCACTTCTGCCCACTCTTGCTATGGACTGTATTGGCAAAACCTGATTGGAATTAAAATCAAAACACCTATAAAGCAGTGGGTTCCTTGTCTCCCTCCCACCCTAGTTGACCATTGCCCAGATGACAACACCATTGTGGGAGATAATGCCTTCTAAAAATTTTGATTGCTAAATTGAATTAACTGGTATACTGTGATCTTTGAGTAGTTGAAAGTAGTAGAATGTTAACATTACTGATCCTCCTGGGTACCATTATGAAACATTCTAGTATTGTAGTTTTTCTGTTTATTGTTTTGGTATTTCAGGCTGATTTTTGATTCTCATATTCCACTACTACATATAGCAATTAACTTTGCTTTAGTGTCTCCCAATAATCAATCAGAACGTAAGATCATCGTCATCCCCTTTTATTGCTGGGGATACCACTTCATGTAGCTAACGCCTAGGGATTGCTGAATGGCAGAAGAGGAGATAGAAGAACTTTACTTTTTTTAGTTAAAGTGCTTTGACCACTCCTTTGAGATTGTTCCCCATCCTAGCTGTATAACACTTCTCTGCCAAGTGACAGATGGGTGGATCGCACATCAGCACAGCTACAAGGAAAGGCCCCAAATGAATTTTCCTTTCCAGAGACACAAGGACATCTTTGACTCTTGAAGGTTCTGATACCTCAGGGTATCGACAGCCAATCCTCTTTCTATTTTTAAAAACCAAATTCATGTTGAGTAGAAGTGATGTCCTTAACAATACAAATCATTAATTTTCAATAAGGTGGAGAAATATCAGCTGCACATTTCTAGCAGTAGTTGCTAACATTTCTAACTGCATTCCACCTCAGGACTGTGTTCAGGCAATGATTCAAATCCCTATAGGTCAGTGGTGGTGAACCTATGGCACGGGTGCCAGAGGCGGCACTCAGAGCCCTCACTGTGGGCACGCGTGCCGTCGCCCCAGTCCTAGGCCTTCAGCTGGGTTTTATAAAACCTTTTTGCTTTAAGCCTCCGCCACCGTGTGCAAAAAAAAAAAAGGTTCCATCAGTCAATTTCAACTTCTCGCGGAAAAAAAAAGATCTTGCAAAGTTGGAATTGATTGATTGAACTTTTTAGTCCCACCCAGTCTGCCGTTACCACCGCAGCCACGCCCACCCAATTGGCCACACCCAGCCAATGGGCCACACCCACCTGGCACTTGACGATGCATAAGTGGGTTTTGGGTTGCAGTTTGGGCACTCAGTCTCTAAAAGGTTCGCCATCACTGCTATAGGTATATATCCCAATTTAAATAGTGACAGAGAAAAAAGGACAAATGGTGGTGGATGGAGATGATATTATGGAGGTGCCCTGACAGCAACTGGTCAGGCAGCAGTGCTTTAAGGCTGAGTATTTTAAATAATCATCATGACAATACGTAGCTGTTGAGGATATTCTAATGATTCACAAATGTTCTTCCTCTAATGCATCTTATACTGATGAGATGAATTCCTTGAAGGGGACATTATTTGAGAAGTAATGCTGGTCTTCATTGAATTCATATGATGCTTTTGTTTTTGTCACTTATTTTATCCATTTCATGGATAATAAAACAACGATTGCATATTTTCACACTCGCAATACACTCTGTGGTAACATGTTGAACTCGGTCGTTTTAAGTTCAAGATGTACGTTCTGGAAGAGGACAAGTTTCTCTCTGTCCGAATTGAGATGACCATCCGCTTTAATGTACTGCAAGCCTTCTTGTTGCTGTCCAATCTACAAAACAGACCCGAATGGGACAGACATTGTGCGTAAGTACTTTGGAAAATCTTTCTTTCTTTTTTTTTTAATGAGAGATTATGACTTCATTTTTTTTTATTTTGGAAATTTCTGCACAGATGCATAGAAATGACAATTAATAATAGCAGCAAAAATCTTGAGTTTCTCATTATCCCAGATAAAGTGCCTTACAGTTAGTTCTATTAGTTTTTTTGCATTTGGCAGAATCCTAACACAGGTCACATCCGATTCATACCGGCTGTATTCATACCACATATTAAATGAAGCCAATTACAAACCTACTGGTTGCATTTATACAGCGTGTCAAGTTTGTTTAGCTGAAATATTGGTTTGTTGTGAATAATGGGCATGTTGTGTGAACACAGGCCATTTAATTAATTTCTGACTTAATGTTTTGTGCCAGTCCAAATAATGCAGGTCTTAAGTTGATGATTATTGCACCAGTAATTCTAAAACAGAGATGGGCAACTTTTTTTTTCCCCTTTGGGGTTAGACTAGTAGTTTTTAATCGTTAGAAGGCAAGAATAAAACTTATTGCTGTCTTCCTGTGTTAATAAACACCCATATTTTTCAACCTTCAAAGGAACGAAAAGTAGAAACATTGTACCTGGAGTTAATATGTACATTTTATATGTCTGCATTGTTTTTGCAGGAGCTGTGAACTTGTCCAGCAAGTTGACAAGGATGACATGATTTATCATGTAATTAGTCATACTGTCAGTGAGGAAAACAAGCCTTTGGACTTTGTTGTCCTGGTATCGCAAAGAAAACCTTGCGGCACAGGGTATGTTAGCATTCCTCAAAAGTCCAGTTTTTAAAGGCATTCTTTTAAATGAATTTGGACTAAAGCTTTCAGAATTTGCAATTGGGTATTGTCCCAAATTCATCTGGGGGCACCAGGCTGGGAAGGTTGGAATTAATTACCTTTGGCTTCAATATTGTACATATCAAAGTCTATGAATTAGCTCCAATTTGATTTGAATTTTTAAAAACCATCGGAGAAGCAATTTGATTCCTGGACATTGCAGTTTGAATGGTCCCTTTCACTTTTAGGAGTGGGAAAACAAAGACTGCCGCTCATGTGCAAAATTCCATCCAAATTTTATTCTGCTCAACAGTTTAGTCTACATTGCCAAATATTTTTTGAAACGTTGATTCAGTTCTGAGATTCAGTTGCATTGCCAGGAATTCTCCAAATCAAAGTTTTGTGCCCACATACCTATAGAAGTTACGCTAGTTCCAAGCTAAAGTTTTAATATCTGCTAGAAACCTTTTTTTAAAGTGTCAGGTTCCAGAGTATTTGATAAGTGGAATAGGGTTGCATTGATAGTCCTTGCTTGCTCTGACCACATTTTCTTTTCTTTTTTCTTTTTTTCAGGGATCCCTATGTTTTAGCATTCAGATCAGTCACATTGCCAACACACCCTGCACAGCCAGAATATACCCGTGGGGAGACTTTATGTTCTGGCTTCTGTTTTTGGCAGGAAACAGACGAACTTACCAAGGTAAACATTTGCCTTAGAAGCAGACAACAATTGTGAAATTGTTCATACTTGCAAAAGAGTTCCCTTTCACACTCCCAGTTGGTCTAATTCTGGCTTTCTACAGCATAAAATTCACACCAACTACAGTTTGTGCTAGCCTCCAAACTGCTGTTTGGAAATCATAACTTTTTATTATTTATAGCGGGGGTTGTAAGGTATCTGGACGTGAAATTTTTGGTGAGGAGCGGATGGAGGCTCTGAGCCAACAAATCTCTGAACTCATGTCAACTCCCTAGCATATTTTTCATAAAGTGAATTCTCTTAAATAATGAACTAATTTGGGATTTCCTTTCTATTCATGTGTTTTACCTCTTCCAATTTTTATTTTTATGCTATCCAGTATAGGATTGGCTAGATATTGTAGTCCTTCCATATTTCTTTAGTAAGGAAAATATTCTGTTCAGATTCCATGACACTTTCTGAACACCCTTAATGGGATGAATTCTTAATGTGGACATTGTTAGGATCTATTGTTATCTACATGCTATTAATTAAATGTTTTTCTCTGTAAGCTAATGTAGAAAATATATAATGTCAATAAATCAGCCTTCATTTGGTATGGGTATATATCATTCCAAGTTACAGATGAGCAACATGAGGCTTTACAAATATTTTAAACCAACAATAATGACTATTAGTAAGCTGTAGTGACACTGTTAAGAGATGGAGAAGCCAACAACAAACTTTTACTGTCTTAACATGCCATGATTTATTCATTGGTCTCATGTTGATATTATATCCAGTCAAAAACATTTCAGCCTAATTATGACTTAAGACCCACTATGAAATCCTTAACTGCAAGAATTAATTTATGCATTTAGGATATACAGTTAAAATAGGTTACAAGCCGTGTTTCACACATAACAGGATGCTTACATGAGTTGTTTTCTTGATCACCACCACATTACCAATATAATGGCTCACTTTTGAGCTCATGTACTTCAGTACATTTGCAATTTCCAGAGACAGCCAAGCATGTTCTTGTGTTTAAGCTTGAAAATGAACACTCTGGCATTCCATTTGATGCTTATGTTGGAAGAGGAAATTGATAGACTTTATATGGTCCCAGGAGTTCCAAAGAATCAGCTGATAAGCTTTGTTTGTTTCTAGGTGTCATACTATCATCAGGCTACATCAGGTGTGCTCTCCTATATCACAACGAATGTAACTGGCCTGTCTTCAAGTTTCTATCGCACTTTTCAAGACTGCGAGCAATTCCTCCTGAAGAACAAAGACAATGTCTCCGTTGGGCTTCAGAATCTTTAGCTGCCCAAAGATTTTTCCGTCTGTCCCATGATGAACTTTGTTGTAAATACAATTAGAAATTACTCCATTGAGTATGTGAAGAAGAGAGGAGAATTGAAAACAGACCTGTTCAAATGCATCAATTTATATAGCCAGTCTTAGGGGAAAACCCATTTAGGGTGACTTCTGAGCTAAATCAAAATTTTCTATCCAGGTCAACTTAATGATCAGACTTTTAGTAATCAGGGTATAAGTGAGCAAAATAGGAAGATTCTTCCAGGATTTTCCAAGTCCTTACTTGCCTCCGTGTTGGCTTCTGTTGAAGTCCTCCTATATGATGGTCAGAAAAATCTGATGAAGAGTAGAACTTCCAACTTGATACTTTTTGGTGAGGGTCTTCTATCACCATTTTTGCCTTGTTCAGGACACTAGGAATTAAAGCACAGATTGCAATTTTGTATTAAATTCAGCTTAAGCAAGCTGTAAAAGTAAAATGTATTTTAAAGTGCCTTTTAATCAAGGGAATAAGATTCGAAAGAGTGAAAAGTCATAGGAAGATTTTTTTTTTTAAACAGGAGAATCTACAACATATATTGGGGATGGTGGTGGGTTATCATACCATTAAATATGTATGAAACTTCAAAGCACATTGTACAAACACAGCAAATTACTGAAATCATGTCACATGTAAACAAAAATTTTAAACATTCCTTCTGCATAGTTTCTCCTGAATGTTAGGAAATTGCTGGTATGTTTTATCAAGGTTTGATTATTTTGTCACCAAGAAATTATTCCTGTATGAAAATGCCTCTCAGTTTTATTTTTGGTATTTTGGAAGAAATTTTAGTCTTTGATGACAGAATACCTCATTATCTATTTTGGTAGATGGTTCTTTTCCCCTAAGGTTTTGCACAAATTTTTGCCATGCCAAGCTTCCCGAATTTTTTAAAGGCTTATAAGGCAGTGGAAAGTTATTGAAATTAATGACAATAAAAGTTATGTGAAAGGAAGAAGAATCTTGTTATCTCCTATTTTTGTTCTGGAAAATATAGCAAGTATTCATTTCCCTTTTTTAGTATAAATCAGTGTTTCTCAACCTTGGAAAATTTAAGATGCATGGACTACAACTCCCAGAATTCTCCAGCCAGCATGATTGGCTAGGGAATTCTGGGAGTTGAAGTCCACACATCTTAAAGTTCCCAGATTAAGAAACACAAGAATAAATACAGATTAATCAAAAAGGACAATGGATCTTGACTTTCTAGCCTGTCAAAGTCCAACAACCTCTCAAGAATGTAAGTTCCTCATCCCTGGCTTATATTCATGCACATATTATTGTATTCTGGTCCCATTAACAGTGGTATATCAATGAAGCTAGCTAATAATTTTGATAAGGACATACCTATTACTAGAATAAATTCCAATGGAAGATCTATTGGGCTGGATCTATGGTATTCATATAACCTATTGACTTAGCTCTAGTATTAAACTAGGGTTACCGTGTAGGTTGTTTTTACTTAGTATTAAGGCTCAACATTATGTGCAAATCCCACCACTATGATTTGCTAAATCAGAGGTCCCCAACCTTTTGGGCACCAGGGACCGGTTCTGTGGAGAAAGGTTTTTCCACAGACTGGAGAGTGTGTGGTTTTGTGTGCTGCTTGCATCCCACGGATGGGGCTTTGCTTGTTTGTGTGGACCGGTTGCTGGCATGCCACAGACTAGTACTGGTCCATGGACCGGGGGTTGGGGACCCCTGTGCTAAATTACTGTTTAGTGCTGTTTGTGAATCCAGCCAGAATGGATGAGGACTGAAAGTGAATTCTGGCTCCTTTGCCAACATTTTTTTGCTATGCTATGTATTCCATATATCAAGGTTTTATCTTCAGAGTTTCAAAGAAACGGATTGGCATTTTAAAGACTCAGTCTGAAGGCATCAATTGGTGGAGAAGAATTGCTGAAGACTAGATTCAGGTTAAGTTATAATAAGTATCAATCAAGAGATAAAAACCAAAGATTACTGTCCATATAAATCAGGAAGCTAAATGGCTAAATCTATTCCTAATTTTCTTTCTTTATATAATTAATTCTAAGTCAGCCAACAACAGAGAAAGGGATCTAAGGTGACTTTAAATTAAAATGATTCAAAAGTTACTATAATAAATCAATGCATCCCACGTCTGTGTTTGTATACTGCAAGCTCTGCCTAATTAGCGGGAGATGGACAATGGTATGTTGTCTTGCAAGTAATTGCCAAGTTAGAGATTCTAGCTTGCATAGAATAATATGAGCATGCTGGGGAAAAACGTGGGTTGCCTTACTGGATTAAATAAAAACATAATGACCATGGCATATGGAAGACTGCAATTTCAAATATAAGAGGAATAATGGCATGACAAAAGAGTATTAGTGTCTGAAACTAAGTGAGAGGAGGAAGCTTATAGATGTGAATGAAGCTAGCCTAATCTTATAAAGTGAATACATGTAAAGAAGTGAAGGTTTAATTTTAAAAGCAAGGACTTAAATGTATGTAAGAAGTATGAAATTGTATCATCTAGATCAGGGCTTTTCAACCTTTTCACCCATTCTACCACTTTTAGGATATGGCAACATCCGAGTAAAACCAGTCGCCTAGCAAGGTGTCAAAAACGTGATGACCAAAAAAAAAAAAGGAAAAAAGTGATAAAATACAGGTAGTCCTCAACTTACAACAGTTCGCTTAGTGACTGTTCGAAGTTACAATGGCACTGAAAAAAGTGCCCCCCAAGCCACAGCCGAGCAAGACACCTGCCTGCCCACCCGGCGGCGCTCTTCCTCCTGCCCGAGGTTTTCATTGTTGTGAGCATTTGTGTTGAGGATTGGTAGTGGGGGTGGGGTGGGGGGTGTTTGGTTTTTATTCCCCCCCTTCTGCTGAGTGGTTGCAGCAGGTTTTGGTCACTTCACATGACTCTGGGACACTGTGACCGTCATAAATATGAATCAGTTGCCAAGCATCTGAATGTAAATCACAAGACCCTGGAGATGCTGCAACATTCCAGCTGATCGGCACTTCTTCTGGGCTCAGCAGAAGCGCCAGGATCAGCGCCGAGCTCCAGCTGGAGCCTGGCGCTGATCCTGGCACTTCCGCTGAGCCCTGACAGTCCCCAAGAAGCGCTGATCCTGGCGCTTCCGCTGAGCCCTGACAGCCCTGCAGCTCCAGCCATCTCTCGCTCAGGCTTGTGCGGTGCTGCCACCGGTTCAGCTCATTCCCCTCCCCCGCTACCACTTTCCTAGGATGGTCGCGTACCACCTGCCAGGTGCCAATGTACCACAGGTGGTACCCGTACCACTGGTTGAAAAGCTCTGATCTAGATGCTTGGGAGCATGTATGAAAATAGGAATTGGTAAAAGTTGTGTTTTGCTGCACAGAGAACATAATGGAAGAACTAAGGATGAACGTTGGAAAAATGCAACATTCTGAATTAACATGCTCTAGGGAACATTCTGTTAGGGGGAATAAAGGGAAACTTATTGAGAAAGTACAGAAGAAACAGTTCAGTTATTTGGAGATGGACGAATGTGAATGGTGACTATTTGAATTTCCATTTCTAAAACATGGCTTAAGCCTAGGTACACTCTTTCCATATATGCACCTGAAGAAGGAATTAATCAAAAGGCAGAATTGATTACTTATCTATAATGAAATAGTAAAAGAATCAGTGAAGGTTTAAAAGTATAATAAGCTCTGAATGTGGGAGAAGTTATAATCGGATAGTTCCAGGAATCCAGGATAGTTTTGTGGAGGGAAATTGAGTAGGTAAGAAAAAGAAATATGTGCAAGAAACTAAAATGGAAATAGAAGCAGTGTAATGAAAAACTACTGCAAGATAAATTAATCCTCCAAGATAATTAATGCAAAGTGGATGTAGAGAAAGAAGATATGGAAGCATTTTGAAATACAGTGAGAAGAATCATGTTGCAGACAGCCACAGGGAGGTGTGGAGTTACTCTAATGGAAAGTATGAAAAAATGATGTGATGAAGGTGTTACAAAGAGGTGTTACCTTCATGCTTCTGTGTGCTTTAAAGCATCTTTTAGAGATAGTGTTTTACAACCCTACTCTGTGTGTGTGTGTGTGTGTGTTTGTGTGTGTAGAAGTGAGGGGGAAGAATCATGGTCTTCCTCAAAACAATGGAATTTTACGCTTTATTTTTACATTTAATTTATGGAGTGATTTGATTAATGAACTGGGTAATCAATAAAGTGGCTAATTATTCCGGAGCATCCACAGAGTCATTGCAAGGACAGACACTATTTTCTCTGCTTTTTTCTACACCTTTGGAGTTGTAAAGTGATATAAAAATTTATTATAGATAATTTGTGCAGATAATTGGCTGGCTTTTATTAAATTTAACTAAAATCTAGTCATTATTTTAAATATTTATTCATTTCTATCACTTAAAACAAGCTCTGTCTCTCACATTACTGTCTAAAAAACATAAATCATAGTTTAAAACTTAGTTTTAAAATAACTTTATGCTCCAGATAGTTCAAGCCATAAAAGCTGGTCAATGCTTCACCACATTCTGAAATGCTAACAAAGCAGGGGCAATCTTGTGAGTACAATTATTCCAGAGGACTAGGACCATCCTTTAAGGTGGCGCAGTGGTTAGAATGCAGTATTGCAGACAAACTGCCCATAGTCAGGAGTTCAATTCTGAGCGACTCAGCCTTCCATCCTTCTGAGGTCGGTAAAATGGGGACCCATTGGGGTCAATATGCTGACATTTTAAACTGCTCAGAGAGTGCTGTAAAGCACTGTGGAGCAGTATATATTGCTATGGCTGTTCAGCTTCTGACCTTTCATTTTCTTAAACTTTCAAGATGGGAGATCTATGACATCCCCTCCAAAGCTGCACAAACAAGATGGTGCTTGTCTGTTTAGAGGCAGTGTGTGTGTGTGTGTGTGTGTGTGTTTATTTATTTATTTATTTATTTTTCACATTTCTGGATTGCCCATCTCCTCAAAGAGAGTTTCCTGGACTCATGCCACATATGACTGTAAAGATTAATAGCAGCACTTCTCCCTGTACTGCGAAGCCTACCAGCAATCAATGCAATTGGGTGAAGCAGCTCAGATGGTCTGCTGCCTTCTGTATCAACTTATATTTACATATATGAATACACAACCCAACTGCTTGCAGGATTGGTTTCTTGTGAATCTCCAAACTTTTCTTGAACATGCGGCAAATTGGATAGGAGTGGGCTCTGAACATCCAGGTCGTGTTTGAGAATGCCCAAGCTTTCAAAATGCTCCCAAATCCCTTTGCTTGCCATTAGCTCACTTGCTCTGATATTACAAGAGCTTGAAAACAAGAAACAGTCTCTGAGGCTTTAGAATCTGAACTTCATTTCTACCTCTCTAGTCAGTTGGATGACTCAGCCTTGATGCAGTTCGGTTCAATAGTTTTGGAACCTCTGAATTGGCATGCCCAAAGTCATCTGCCCAGTTCCAAGCACTGTTAGTACTTTTTATAAAACCTATTACAGTGTTTGCACAGGTGACGTTAGGGAGACCCAGAAATAGTGCTGGTATTTTTCCCATCTTGTAAATGAGTACTGATCTTAGGACTCTTTGGCTTATGGCTGTATAATAAGCTCATAGCTAAGTCATGTCTTGAAGTGGAGTTTTTAGGCTTTGCTCTTAATTATCAGATTACATCATCCTATGTAATTTTAAACAGATCTGGATGTTTCTAGAATCAGTAGGGGTATGAATGAGTTTCTAAACAAAAGACAGATGGGCTTTCTGTTCTGATGTTGACTGGGTGCACAAATCTACTCTCCTAAAAATTACTCACAGTCGTAAGAACTCTTAATGGGAAGTTTAAACATTCACCAGCATTGCTTAAGTTCTTTATGTCCTCTTTACGTGTAGTGTTATCCTACTTAACAAATGGAAACTAGCAGAATGCTTATGTAAAACTTGTAGTCAGAAAATAAATTGCAGTCTACTGATAGATTTGCACTATACTACCCAAATGGCAAAGCTGCTACTTAGAAGTGTATTACCTTTCATCGGGTCTTTGTGTAATTCTGTTAACCAGATTTAAAGTTGGCATGGTCTTCTAATCTTTGGTAACTAAAATACAAATCTCTACAACTTCCCAGTCCCTGTGAGGTTTCCCCCCCCCCTTTTTTAAAAAAATATATATTTTTAAGTTTTATTATTTTTTTCAATAATAATTATTCAACAAAAACGTGTTGTCTGAGTATCTTATTCACTAATACAAATTAAATTCCTAATCCCTAAACCTTTTCTCCAACCATTGATAAAATAGGTCCCAAGTTTGAAAATATTCTGTTTCTTCTTTTTCTTTCATCCTTAAAGTAAGTCTGTCCATTTCCGCACAGTCTAATATTTTTTTGATTATTTCTTCTTCTGGTGGTATTTCTTCGTTCTTCCAATATTGTGCAAATATAATTCTTGCCGCTGTTATCACATGTAGAATCAAATATGTACTTTGCTTATCAAGTTTTTCTGGCATTATACCTAGTAAAAGAAATTCAGGTTTATAGTCTATGTGTTTCTCTAACATTTTTTCTAACCAAGTGTGGATTATTGTCCAATATCTCCTTGCTTTAACACATTTCCACCACATATGGTAATAAGTACCTGGTTTGTGTTTACATTTCCAACATTTCTCTGACATGTTTTTAAACATTTTTGCTAATCTTGTTGGTGGCAAATGCCATCTATAAAACATTTTATATAAGTTTTCTTTGTATGAAGCTGACATTGTCAATTTATAGTTTCTTTCCCACAAACTTTGCCACTTTTCTAAGTCTATATTATATCCAAAATTCTTTGCCCATACTATCATTGTCTCTTTTACTTGTTCATCTTCCATTTTGAAATTTAATAAAAAATTGTACATTTTTTTTATTAACATTTCATCAGAAGTTAATAATGTCTGATCAAACATAGTCTGTTCTTTGTAAAATCCATACTGTTTAATATCTTTATCATATCTGACTTGCATTTGTAAATGTGATTACCATGTTAAATCGATGCCCTGATTTTCCATCTCTTGCCTGGATTTTAAGTTCCCTTCAGAATGTAGAATATCTTTGTATGTCTATATTTTATCGAGACTGACTAGATTTGGATGTATGAATGCTTCCATTGTTGAAAGCCATCCTGGAATTTTCAAATAAATTTTACATTTTATTTTTCCCCAAGTTAATAATAATGCATTTCTAATGTAGTGGTTTTGGAAGTATTTATGTATTTTATTTTTTCCGTACCATAGAAAAGCATGCCAACTAAGTTGCAGGTCATGTCCCTCCAGATACAGCAATCTTTTATTTTTAAGAGTTATCCATTCTTTTATCCATGTTAACACTGATGCTTGATAATATAAAACCCATTCTGGCAAGCCAAAGCCTCCATTTCCCTTGGCTTCTTGTAACATTTTCAATTTAATTCTAGCTTTCTTTCCTTGCCAGATAAATTTTTGAATTAGAGAGTTTAAATCTTCAAAGAATTTTTTCTGCAGTTTTATAGGTATCGTTTGAAATAAAAATAATATTTTTGGTAATATATTCATTTTCACTGTAGTAATTCTTCCTAACATCGACAGTTGAAGATTCTTCCATTTTTCCAAATCAAGCTTTATTTGGTTTAACAATTTAATGTAATTATCTTCTTTTATTGTGGAATATCTTGCTGTCAAATATATTCCCAAATATTTGACGTTTTTGACTATTTGTAGTTCTATTTTTTCTGATAATTGCTTTTTTTGTTTATCTGTAAAATTTGTAACTATCACTTTAGTTTTTTCTCTATTTATCTTTAATCCTGCTATCTCTCCAAATTGTTCTATCTTTTCCAACAGTTTAGGAATCGTCTCTAAAAGTTCCTCTAGAACAGGGGTAGGCAAACTTGGCTCTTTTATGACTCGTGGACTTCAACTCCCAGAATTCCTGAGCCAGCCATGCTGAGGGGAAAGGGAGAGGTTTTCATGCTGAGCCATGCTGGCTCAGGAATTCTGGGAGTTGAAGTCCACGAGTCATAAAAGAGCCAAGGTTGCCTACCCCTGCTCTAGAATGAATACCAAATCATCTGCAAAAATGTTTTTATTGAAAGAATATCTTACAAAGATTTTAAAAACTGCAGAAACATAAAAGATGAGGTAGAAAAAGAAAAAAGGAAAGGGCAATAGAAAAAGTGAAGGAAAACGAGAAGGAAAGAAAAAGGCATTTAAAGAAGTGGCTTCTGATCTTTTTTGCAGCAGTTATAAACACAAATCTTTTTAATACTTTTTAATCAATAAATCCCAAAATCACCACTAGATTTTTTATTCAACTTCAGACAAAAATCCATAAAGGTTTTCCAATTATGTTTATAAAAGTAGTTCTAGTTCCCTCCTTAATCAAAATAAATCAATTATTTAGCCATTTCTGCAAACTCAGCCATCTTCACAACCCATTCCTCCTCTACTGGTGTTTCCATAGACTTCCATCTTTGTACCTATAATAACCTCACTGCAGTTATATATGAAACCAATTGTTCATAAGCTTTTTTAATTGATTGTCCATAAATCTTAGTCAGAAAAGTTCTGCTTTTATCTGAAAGTTATTTTTTAGAACTCCCTGCATTATCTTACATATTTGCACCAAGTTTTTGTCTGTGGAGATTCTCAGTCATCTAGGACATGGCTGTCCCAAAGGTGCTTTTTTCACGAGGCAACTGGACTTTCTTGTTTTTCTTTGAAGATATTTTGCTTCTCATCCAAGAAGATTCTTCAGCTCTGATACCATCCAGACAGAGCTGAAGCAGCTTTTTGGAAGCAAAACGTCTTCAAAGAAAAACAAAGTCCAGTTGCCTCATGAAAAAAGCACCTTTGGGACATCAAGTTTTTGCTTTTTCGCAAGTCCATCGTGTATGATAAAAATGTCCCTTATGTTTTTCACATTTCCAACAATAATGAGATGTACTTTTATGCATGTTAGACAATTTCTCTGATGTCATACACCTAGAGTATACCATTTTTAAAAAGTGTTGTTCCAAGTTGTAAGACAATGTGAACTTCAAGCCTTTTAACCACATTTTATCCCATTGATACATCTGAATATTATCACCAAAATTCTTGGCCCATTTTTAACATACATTCTTTTAATTTGCTGTTTTTCTTTTTCAGATCTCAACAAAAGTGCATACATTTTAGCAATCACATGTTCATCCTTTGTATGTAATTCATTTTCAAATTCCATTGTATCACATCATATTACTGGTAGTCTTTTTATCTATATTAAATCTTTCTCTTAATTTGCATATAAGAACCACTGAAAACTAAATTCTTGTGCAGTCAATTGTTTTCTTGGTTCCAACTTAAGCTCCCTATTCTCCTGTGCTAGGAAGTCTTTATATGTTAACCATTTATCTTTGCCAGGTGTTTCTTATCTATAAAACACTTCTTGAGTTCAGGCCAACAAAGATATTTTCTGGAATAGCCCAGGTTTGTATCTATTCCATATTCCTAATATTATATCCCTAATATAATGCTTTTTTAAAATCTACATTTACTTTATCATACCATAAGTAATAATGCCACCCAAACCTCAGACCATGATCTTCTAAATCTAAGAGTCTCTTTTTTTCTTAACAACAGCCTCTTCATCCAAACCGAACTGCAGCAGGAAAATACCATTTAAAATCAGGTAATCTAGTCCTCTTTCCTTTGTATGTTGGAGAAACTTATGTTTAACCTTTGGGTTTTTTCTCCTGCCTTCTAAATCTGGATATGTCTTTTGCACTATTCAAATGGCACATCAGTTCTCAAAACAGGTATTGTCTGAAATAAGAATAACAGTTCTAGCTAACACATTAATTTTTACCGCAGAAGTTCTTCCCAACAGTAATAATTGTCATTTTCCCCACATTAATAAATCCTATTTAATTTCATTCCATATTTTAAGATAATTATTTTGAAATAAAGTCATGGTAGTAATAGTAATAGCCAAATACTTCACTTTCCCCCCAATCTGAAATCTAGCTTTTACAGATAATTCTTTTTGCTCTTCCATCTTTATATTCTTTATTTTTTCCTTATTAACTTGTAAGTCCAGTCAATGCATCAAATTCCAAGATTTTTTCATTAATACATCTATCCCTTTTAAGGGGTTCTCCAAAATTAAAGCCAAGTCATCAGCAAATGTCTTTAATTTATAAATTCCTTTTTTTTTTTTAACTTTCACTCCAACAATTTTGTCATCTTGCCTTTTGGCTCTATTGAAAATGTCAAGAGCCAGAATGAATAATTATGCAAAAAGTGATTCATTCCTTTCTGTGTTTCTGTTTTCTGTATTTCACAAAGGCTTCATCTTTATTTGTACCATTTGTGAGGTATGTATCAATTGAATCCATATAATAAAGTTCTCTCCACAGTCCTGATCTTCCAAAATCTGAAAAGTCCACTTTAAATTGTCAAATATTCCCTGTGTTGTAAATTGGCAGTACATTAATTGGCTCCATTCTTTTCCCCAACATTTTTCATTTAGCTTCTCCATCCTCTTTTTGCACTTGACTCTGGTTGAGAGACTTTGAGGTTATAGTAAAAAAGAAAAAGAAAAGAAAGAAAGAAAAATAAACCAACCACATCAAAATAAATCAAAATAAATTAACCATACCTGTTAAAGTATGATTTCTCTGATGTACAGTTCTGTGACTGAATCATTAGCCCATGGAAGTCATCCCAAATATTCTGATTTCATCACTTATTACTTAAAGTTAAAAAAATAATATTTTGGAACACTTCTCTTATTTATTCCTGGAAAATATATATATTACTGCATGACTGGAAAAGGAAAATGAGTAATACTGTTTGATTACTTGAAATGCAAATAAGTTTGTGCTGTTTAACAAGATACTCTTATCTTGTTGGAAACATTGAGGCTTGCTATTTGAAAAAGTGCAATTGTTATACTCACATGCCAATTTTTTGAATTGAGACAAAATAGGTTCATAAAGGTCATAATAGATTTGTTCAGGTTTGCTGTTGTTTCGAATAAACAGGAGATCTTCCACTGTAACTGGATCAGTCTTTCCTTGCCACAAAGTCAAACTATATCTAGAAACAGAAGATATTTGGGCCTTGAGAGATATTCTCATATTGTGATATCAAAGACAAAATTTACATAGTTCTCTCTCTCTCTCTCTCTCTCTCTCTCTCTCTCTCTCTCTCTCATGATTTAATCATGATTTGTTGAGCAAACTACAGTCAGTCTTGCAGATGAGAAAGCAATAATGATTTGTTCTGCCAATTCTGATTTATTCTTTATTCTTCTCCAAGTATCCGGGAGAAACCAATTCTGAATGAGACCTATCAAACCAGATGTGATGGAATCACCAATTCCAAAACTCTCAGCCAGCCTGGTCCCTTGGCTAAGAATTCTTGGAAACGTTCTTTCATTACTCATAAAGCACATACATCAGCGGTGTCAAACTGGCAGCCCATGGGTAGGCCACGCATCACGGGTAGGCCACGCCTATCCCAGCTCCGCAAAGGCAAAAAATATTGCAATACATCACGATACGTCACGTGACACAATCGAGTTTGACACCCATGACATATATGAATGAGGGAGGCTGGTTTGAGTACATCAAGACAGGGATGCGCTGTCAACCTCTCACCTTTTCGATTGACTCAGAAGCCAACTCAGATGAGTCCAGGCTGGTTTTACCATGACAGCTCTTACAGGGAAGGTGACTTGCTGAGGCAGGTTTCCCACAAGAGAATGCATTTCTTCCACCATACTCTGCGTATAAGTGTTGTTTGGAAAGTGAGATAAATAGAGGGTTGTCCATCCCGGGGAAAGAGTGCAGTTTGGAAACTTCTCCTGAATGAGAGTCAGGAATCTAAGGAGCAATCAGTAACAACCATATAGTCACAGTTCCATACACATTAAAAGAAGAAAGCCATTACAAGTCTTCTCCATACTGAACTAGATATAATTTGATATATGTCCGTTGAAATAGAAATTGATACCCAGAGACTCAGTTTGGCTCCAAGTGACTTTCTTTTGGACTTGAATTGACATCTTCCTAGCCAAAATCTAGAAAGCACTATAGAAAAGTCTATCAGTATGCAGGGACACTTAACTTCACTTGGGAAAGACAGACTTGGCATATGCTTTATGAGAATTTCATGTGACTTTCTGATTGTGGCAGCCAAGTGACTGGTACATACTGGCACATGTAAACTTCTAATCAAATCTGCTAATCTGCTCAGTTCTTTAGTACAACCCCATTGTAGATTAGGTTTGTTATCTTGTTACTCATCAGCTGTAAACACAATATTCTGTTTCTTATCTTAGCTAAGGGCTACAACAATAAAAGTAAATGCCTTCTATAAAAGAATATTTTCTTTAATATATAGTGCCAGGAAAGGAGGCGTCATAGCTCAGGGATAAGGAATCCTAGATTCAATCCCGTTATATAATGATATACTGAAGAAGTTACTGCCATTCAAAGCTATACTAGCCATCCTTTTTTTTTTTAACATGGTGCCAGATATTTGGATTAGGCCTCTTATTATCTCCAGCTAAAGATTCTGAAAGGCACCAGACTGAAAAAGGCTACTATAGACAGAATTGAGGTCAATGAACCAGTAGTTTGTCTGTGGTCCTTGGAAATAAGTATGGAAAATATACTTTTACATAAATATAAGAGAAGTTCATTTTACTTACCGGCTTGCATTAACTGCAATATCAATAGGAACATTTGGGCCTTTCAGAATATCTGCATTTAGCCAAATAGGTCGGTCGATATTCAACCCAGAAGATGTGTTTACTAAGATATCCAGAGATGGTCCCACTGTCTTGATATTTTTGAAATCCAGCTTGATCACTATTGGGAAGAACAAGAAATTCTTGAGAAAGCTTTATTTCTCTTCCCCATTCATTACAATGGATGTCTCTTTTGTAATTATTATACCTTTATCAGATAACCTGAGCACTGTCGCCAGCCAATCCTGAAGCGTATTGTCACTGTAGATGTCAGGGGGGTGGGCCATAATGGGTTTCTCTGTCTCATTGGGCGTATTGTATCCTTCAAGGGTGACATCAGATTCCAGTGCCATGACATCAGCTGTCCTCAGAGAGAAGGAGAAAGAGGAACATTGAAAATGGTGGGAGGCCTGTCATGGAAGCGCCGTAGGCCCACTGGAGCAACTTATATACATAAAAATTACCAAGGATTTATTTCAGATTTGAGGAGCTGGGAAAGAATGGGAAGAAAAATTAAAATAGTGCTATTCAGAAAATCATCTGTAATTTTTGTTAACATACAGCTCAGAACTTCTATGGGATTCCCTGAAAGGGCATTTGCTCTGAGATTTTTTTTTCCCAAAGGAGGAGAAAAATCTCAGTAAAATTCTCATAGATGACGTCTGATAATTCTGTACTTACTTAAGTTACAATTTCATCACATTCTACCATCATCTCCCCAACTATTAACTATGACAAGGTGGTAAGTCATTTCAGACTAATCCATGTAAAAGGCGGTGTTTTACATGCTAGATATTTGTACCTCACCGTAAAGAATGATGTGATTCATGTGTTAAAGTTTAGCTGAATTTAAAATTTATAATCCACTTCTTGGTTATTTAAAGAAATGTTCTGTCTTTATCTTTAAAGCTAAAATTAGACCAAAAAGTTTTAAAAAATGGTTTGTCATTGAAATAAATTTACAAAATATTTCAAGCAATTTGCCTATTAAATAAAGTTTATTTATGTTACAGAAGGCTGCCATGGTCTTAGATTTCAAAGTGTTGGATTCTTTTTTTAAACAGACAAAAGAAAGGGTATTTGTGTTTTTCAGGAAGCAAGTAGAACCACTTACAACAACTTGTTTACTTAATGCTACTAACCTGTTCACCCAGTTGTGATTACCTGATGGTGAGGGAGGCACTCTCAGTTCTTTTACAATCTATTTCCACTACAATTGGAAGCAATTATAGCTATTCTGCTATTACTCTTTCATACTAAGGTTTAGAGGCTTCGGTACAATGTCTCTTTACACTTTGTGTGGGCTTCTTCATTTTGATTCATTAATATAAATTTAAAAGCAAAGATTCAGTATAGAAGTGGTGGTTTCAGCTACGTTCAACAGCTCTGTAAATCAGGAAGGACGAAGACAAATCTAACCGCAGAGCAGTGAGACAGGTTTGGCAACATCTTCACAATCCTAATTGTGCGCCTACCCTTCTCTTCTATAAAAAGTGTTGTAACTTTTGGAAATGTTTAAGTATAAGTGACATCACTTGCTAGTCTTCTTCCCATCCCTGGAACAATTTTGCAAAAATTTTATTACACAGAAATAATTGGACCATGTATCACTTCACTTTTAGGAGAGAAACAAAATTGGACAGCTTGCTTAAAGGAGGGGTGGAACAAGAAAGACTGCCAGCTCATTCTACCCTTTGATTTACAATAAGTTGTTGCTGCTATTGTTTTTCTTAGCATTTAACCCAATGGTTGAGGGTCTACGGTACTTATTTTTGTACCGCCCTCATCAATTCTTGCAATGAAACTTAACGAATGATATAATAAGAAGGTTTGTTTATCTGGTGGCTTGGCACTTGGCACAGAGCCCAACACTGATTAGGGCTAAAAAAAAAAATCACCCAAGGTCACCTATCTGTTTTGTGTATCTAAGAGAAGATTAGAACCTAGATTTCCAGCTCCTAGCACCTTAAACGTTACAGTACACTACATCCTGGAATATATTCCAGTTGCTGTGTACAGAAAGGTCTCCTCACCACTGCCATTAGAACCCAACAAAGAACAGATTAAGAGAGGAGACACCAAATGTCAGGTTGCTTGCTAGGCAAAGGGAAATGCTACATTGGGAGTGGCTGGGAAAAGAGTAGTTAAGGATAAAGGAAACAAAAACAAGAACTGGAGTAGGTGGCTATGGGAAAAAATGGAATTGCTGCGAAAATGTTGGGTGGGTAGAATTAATGGGAAGACTTTTGGGGAAGAACATGCAGTGGAGTGACTGGGAAACAGACAGACAGCAAACTAGAGATAGAAATTGGGGGGCAACAGGGAGTTTCTAATTGTGGCATCTTGTCTGCTCAACTCTGGCAGCATTGTTGGCATAGCAATCACTTTAAATGCAGTGAAAACAACCAATACACCCATGAACCAAACTTGGCCAATTATAATGTAAAATGAAAAAAAATATGAACAAAATTTACAGGATTTTTTTTTCTGGTCACAAGATTTATTTTTCTGTAGTGATGTGATGATCCTTGTTTTTAAAAGAAATTCAAGGTTCAGAATGTTTTTGGTCCTAAAATATAAAGACTGATATTTCATTCTTACTCTAATACATCTAGGCTGCAAATTTATACACATAGAGTATGCATTTCATTAAGTGGGATTTACTGTTGATCATGATGCTCTTTGCTATGTATGTCCAAGCTAGAAAGAAAACACAGATCGTACCTTTTAAGGCCTCTTCCATGTCATTCTTACTATTTGCAGCATGATACCAGGTGACCAACAATCCATCTTTTTTGTCTATTCTCTTCAGATTAAGCAAATAATCTAATACATCTCCACCTGAATAAAAGGATGGTCTTGGTTCCGTGTCTGAAAGATTCAATCAGGACATTGTACAAGAAATAAATATGTGCAATTCATACTAATGTCTAGACCAAGATGAGGAAGATTTAAGGAATATTACCATCTCTGGGGTATCATCAATATTTGGGATCTATTAACACATACAGATAGTCCTTGATTTACAACCTATCGTTTAGTGACCATTCAAAGTTACAACAATGCTGAAAAAAGTGACTTATGACCATTTTCCACACTTATGACCATTGCAGCATCCCCATGGTCCCATGATCAAAATTTGGACTCTTGGCAATTGACTCATATTTATGACAGTTGCAGTGTTCTGGGGTCACGTAATCACCTTTTGTGATCTTCTGACAAGTAAAGTCAAAGGGAAAGCCAGATTCACTTAACAACTGTGTCACTAACTTGACCACGGCAGTGATTCACTTAATAACTGTGGCAGGAAAGGTCATAAAATGGGGCAAAACTCACTTAACAACTGTCTCACTTAGCAATAGAAATTTTGGGCTCAATTGTAAGTTGAGGACTAACTGAAGTTTCTTATCTTTGTTATAGGAACACATTTAATTCTCTTCAGTCAGGTAAAAATACACTTTTTCTTCCCATGTAAGATATATTTCTGGAAACAAGCCTACATTTAGTCTTATGTATTTCAAATGCATGAAGAAATTACAAAGCTGGACTAACAATGGGAATATTACCTGGCTTAAGTGGATCTATGTTTGAATTCTAATGTTAGCTTCCTAAGACTTGGGTTTAGTTTCTTCTGTACTCAGACTGCAAAGATTCAGGGCCTTTGGAGCCCAAAGTGCAATGCAAACTGAATTGACTGAGAAAGAAAAGAAGGAACTCAGATGGAGCACTGTAGATTAGTATGATGTTTGCATGCAATCACTTTGCTATATTTGCCAAATGTTATTGGATCCAGATGGGTATGTTCTTCATGTAAAATCCTCCAATCTTTACCTACAGTTTCCCCCCTTTATTTTGGTTTCTAGATAAAATATTTTAAGGAGGAAAAGATGGAATTGTTCATGTATCTTCTGAGGGGACCCCTCCATCTGGAATCACTTTCATTGTGTATCGTTCTCCATGGTTGATATCTGAGTCTGTCTGTATATCCTACCAACAGGCACTTTCTACAGTTATAGGTTATTTTCTTCATGAATTCAGCTCCAGGAGAGACTCTATGAGGCTTTACCATTAAACTGAAATAAGCCTCCTTTCACACAATGGGACATACTTTTAAATGATACCTTGTAGGAATATTTTACGACAGATCTAAAGTTAAATGGCATCTTTCATTATAGCAATAGCTCAGTCCAGTACACAATGGGCAAGCATTCATAGCATACAGAATTCTTTCTTAGAATCATCTGCTAACCAAAACGTTTTGTGAAATAGCAAACTTGACACACAGGCTTTGAACAAGATGCAAATTAAAACAATTCAACAGTTAATAAAAATGGTAGGATTCAAAATAAAAGCATAAATCTCTAATACCAGCATTAGAAAAAATAAATGAAACGTGTAAGAGATTAAATGGGGGGGGGGGAGAAGTCCCAACACCCCAACTGAGTCTTTGAAAACAAATCTTCACAAGGTTAATATTATACAGTTATTTTATCTGTATCCATATCTATATATAATTTGTTACAGAATTAAGAATGTAAAAATTATTACACGTATGTATTTCATTGCTCTTTATTGGCACAACTGGTTCTTATGTGCCAAGCTTTTGTCAGGAAAAAAACTTGGAATGGTTCCCTGACATTGTTTTTATAGGGCTGACATGTTAAAAAAAATGTAATTTTTTAAAATGCCTTTTATAACCCGCTGAATCAACCATTGACTCTGGCAATTTGCAATAACAAAAAACACTGTGCATACAGTAATATTGTAAAGAACCTAAAGAATTAAAGTAAAAGTCAGGTTATGTTTAAAATAAACCAAACTCCAGCACAGCTGTCAATTATCAGTATAATCCAAATATGAATAATAATATGAAATCCTAACCCTGCAATTGCACCCTCGCGGAAAACACTGGCTCCCAATTCAAAAGCGCTTTGTTTGGCTTGGCGTTCGTACCTTCCAGAAATTGTTTTCTGACTGCGAGCCACACTAAGAGAGCTATGCAACCAGAAATCACTGCCCCAGCACTGATCAAAGCAACAACTGTTCCTTTTCTTCCAGAAGAACAGCCCATCCTGGAAATCATCGTATTTTTGATGTGCAAAAGCTTCCTGGCATCTGCGTTTCAACAATGACACCTTCTTTTCCAATGTAAGGCAAGAAAATCAAAGGAAGTTGAAACGAATTCTGAAGAATTTCATTCCAGCAAGAAGCCCTGGTTGATGAAACCAGGATTCAAAACAAATTGAACAGGGTACGCATCCAAGTATTTTCTTGATCGAAGCTCTTCTTTAAAATCTACAGTTTTTTCTTAGTTATTTGAACAACGCTAATGGTAGAGCTTTCTCTTGAACAAATTTCTCGTACTGTCCTACTATTGCCATGCTACTTCACTATGCAATCCGTTTTTCTATTCTTTCTTGAAGAATTATAACATGGCTGAAAAACTTCTGATCATCTGGTAACTGTCACCAAAAAAACAAAGCAAAAAACCTTTTTAACAGATACTCCGTTCCTTGCAGAATATGCTTCCTAATAATTGTAGGGTGTCGTGCTGGAATTAAAAATGAAGGCGTCACCACAGAACAGGTTCTCATAAGGAAACTCCAAACAAAAATGATTTGTCTGCTTTGTGGCTCATGAAGAACTCTGCAAAAAGTCTCTCGGGTTATGCCTATTATGGATGGAATTTGTGTCCCTCCTTCGTTCATTGTCGATCAGCACAACAGCACTTTGAGTTTAAAGTCCATTTTTCCAACAACTGCAAATGGAAAGAAGATTTTCCTGTCAGATATTTGTGGCACTGGAGCCATGCACGTGAAAGTGAGGGTTGAGAGTTTTCTTCAGAAAGCTTTTCAAAACATCTTGCAGAAAGAAAATCTTGCCAGTTTTAAATTAGCAATCACGCTGATACGATCACCTCTTCATTTTTCTTATCCTTACCAGATTTTTTTTTTAAAAAAAAAACATATTAATCTACAGCTATATGTATCCTGGGAGATGCAGAGGTTGAAGATTTCATAACGACTGAACTTATCCCACTGTACATACGGGAGACTAGAGACAAACCCTAGCAAATCTCTATAAAGCCTTTAAGAATCTGTCTGGCTTTGCATATCCCAAGGTGAAAATGGGCTTACAATTGATATACAGGACTAACTCCTGAGTCTGCTCTCATTTTTGTCAAGTTAGAACCATGGCAACCAGCTCAAGCTGATCCAGATTGCGATCATACAAGAGCGTCATGGAGAAGGAAGTGTTTTTAGGGCACAGCCAGGCGACAATTGCTATCCTCCAATCGATGAGTTGGCAGAAAAGTATGCCAGCATAAACTGGGCTGCCCTTATTGCTGCTAATCCCTATTCTGACACAGAAATGAGGCCAGTGACTGGTGCCTATCTTTATAAATTTAATATGGAACAAGTTAAACAGCTGATGGCTCCCTTTGGCATTATTCCTTCCACCAAGCATCACATGCCAGCAGAAGAAAACACCCCTTTTCTTAATATCTAGTGTGTGGTTATGTCCTTATAAAAGATGGGTTAAGCTATTTTGCTGGCACAGAAGTGCTCCATGCCTATGACCTATTAGCTGTTTCTGAAATCAGGTCTAGCATTCTTATAAGAGCAGTAAATCTGTAGCCCAGCTATTAGGCTGCAGGCACAAAGAGGGCTTGCAAGAAAAAAAGGAGCATTTTGAAAGATTCCACAAATTTCATCCGCCGCATTGACTATATGCCACCAAGTTGGTGTCAACTCTTAAGGATCACAAACTTTCCTCAGTTTCCCCTTCCATAAGTTCCTGGCTGCTTCCCTTTCAGTCAGAGAGAGCTGAATTCTATGATATTTATTTTGAACTGGTCTGAAAACTGACACGATTCATTATTAAACCCACAGCACTACAGTTATATCCAAGAAGATCAGCACAGGTTTTGCTCTGCTATGGACACGCAATATGTTCTGTGAAGTAGATTCTGTAATTATTTTATTGTCCCTTCCCCAAAATGTGTTAGCCGCTGTATACGAATTGTTGTCAGGGTGTTATGCTGCAAAAGTGAATAATACAAAACATAGCAAAATTGTGAATAAAAGAGCAGCTAAAACCAGTAAACTGACTTAAAACAGCACATGCAGCACAAGGTCAGGATATGTAAGGTCTGGAGAATGAATATGCCTTGCATTGATGGTTCACTCATTAAGAAGCCATACACAGTTAGAACAATTAACCAGTGGAACAACCTGCCTCCAGAAGCGGTGAATGCTCCAACACTGGAAGTTTTTAAGAAGAGACTGGACAGCCATTTGTCCGAAATGGTATAGGGTTTCCTGCCTGAGCAGGGGGTTGGACTCGATGACCTCCAAGGTCCCTTCCAACTTTATTATTATTTATTATATTATTATTATTATTATTATTATTATTATTATTATTATTATTATTATTATTATTATTATTATTATTATTATTATTATTATTATTATTATTATTATTATTATTATTATTATTATTATTACACCCCCATCTCAGGAAGGAATAAAAATTTAGAAGAATGCAACTGTGCAATGTGTCAGTTAGAGATGAAGGAAACGTAACAACACCTACTTAGAAATAGATAGGAAGTTACAAGATTTGGCAACAAGAACACAAACTGCAGAAGCCCAAGTAGGGATGAAGGACACGTAAAGCTTAAGCAAGATATAACTCTAGTCTATAGGGTCAAAATGACATGTAAGCTCAGGTGAGGTGCAACTCCATAGACAAATGGACATGTAGACTAAAAGCAAGGTAGAACTCCCCCAAAAGGTAATAGCTTTGTGAAATGTTACTTCCCTATTTCTGGAAATCAACTGTATAAAAGATCGTGCTATGCTGTTGTTCAGGGTCTCAGCTCCCAAATTGGACTGGGACCCTCTTGCTGAAGCGATTCAATAAAAGTTTTGCAAAAGTCCGTCTCTCGTGTCTGGCTCTGATTGGCTTCTGTGCCAGGCTGAACCAAATTTTGGACGACAGCACAGCCATTGAGTCAAACTGAAAAGACCCACTCATGGCCCACATCAACATTTAAGTTGGGTTTTTATTGATGACCACAAGACTTGGGTAGAAATATAAAAGAGGCATCAGATACTGGTATCTGCACTTGAATTGGACTCCAAAATGAACAAAGAGCCATGGAATATGATTCAGTTCATGCTTGGTGTGATCAGCTTGTCCATCTCTAATTTCTCATTATTTTGTACTTCCTGAACATTTCTGCACTGTTCTCCAGACCACACTTCTGTTGGCCAGATTTGTTTTCAATTTACAGTGCACTGTTTTTCCTGACACAATTTTATCCTAAGATAAAAGATTTTCCATGTGGCTATCATCATCATCATCATCATCATATCATCCTTTCTTTAGTCAGAGGATTCCAGAGCAAGTGTATAGCATAGCAAACCCTTCTCTTAAGCCCGTAACATGAAAAATATGACTCACAATGAGGGGAAAAAAGGGGAAAAGACTATTAAATGCCAATCCTGGCTCCCCTCTTAAAACTCAGAAGGTCTTGTTAGGAGAAACAATTCAGAAGGAGCCAGTTTGGTCTAGTCTTGGTTAAAGTGCCAGGAGACTTGAGTTTTAGTGCTGCCTTAAGCATGAAAGCCGGCTGGGTGATTTTGGACCAATCACTCTCTCTCAGCCCAACCCCCCCCCCCCAGGGTTGTTGTTGTGGGGAAAATAGGAGGAGGAAGGAATATTACCATATTTCCCTGAAAATAAGACCCACCCCGAAAATAAGCCCTAGCCCAGGGGTAGACAACCTTGGCTCTTTTATGACTCATGGACTTCAACTCCCAGAATTCCTGAGGCAGCCATGCTGAGGGGAAAGGGAGAGGTTTCCAAGTTGAGCCATGCTGGCTCAGGAATTCTGGGAGCTGAAGTCCACGAGTCATAAAAGAGCCAAGGTTGCCTACCCTGCCCTAGCCTGATTTTTTCGGGTGGGCCTAATATAAGCCCTACCCCAAAAATAAGCCTGGAGGTGGGCATGGCCAGCAAAAAGAGCAGCAAGCGCGTGGGGGGCGACAGTATCCAGCAGCAGCCGCAGCCCGCTGGTCCCTTGGAGTAGCACAGGTAAGTCCAGCGCGAAGGTCAGAGGCAAGGGGGAGGCAGGCAATCCAGATACACCGCACACTTTTCACCCAGAGGGAGACTGGAACTTTTGTCTGCTTGCAAATGGGGCAGTTCCATTTTCAACCACTCCATTTTAAAGTAGATGAAGCTTCCAGTCTCCGTCATTTCTCCATCCAGGCGAAAAGTGTTTCGGTGCCTATGGGGTGCTTGGGGCAGCAGCACCCCTTCCCCCACCGGCCTGACCTCATGGCGGTGGCACAGCGCAGCGGGCTACTTGGCCTCCTGCCGTGAGCGGCTGCGAGCAGCCACAGAAGTGGGCCAGTGGCCATGCAGGCTCCTGCTGGACAGGGCTGTCAGCGCCATTGTGGCGAGGCGAGGCAAATGTTGGGGAAAAAAATAAGACATCCCCTGAAAGTAAGACCTACTGGCTCTTTTGGAGGCAAAAAAAATTAAAATAAGACCAGGTCTTATTTTCAGAGAAACATGTTCGCCACCTTGAGTTGTTTATAAAAAACAATAAAGTAAATAAGCCTGAAAAACAGAGCTTTTACTTGATAACCCTTCCGGAAGATATGGGATCTCCCAGCAAGGAAGATGAAATAGCTTTCGTTGCTTCCATTTCCTCCCTCTACTCTATCGGAGCTAATTTGTGAATGTAGGTATCAAGCGGGGCTTTTGAACAAAGAACGAGCTGATTATTTTCGCGCCAATAGAACTAGGGTCTAAATACAAATAGCAGCTCGTTGCTGGAGACCATATTAATATCCATTACCAATCCAATAATTAGTCCTCTGCCTGACTGACCCAGTCTTCTTTGCTCTTCTAATATTGCTGTTATTCCAGGAATTGTGAGTTTTGCTAATGCACACAAGCTAAAGGAGGGAGGTGCAAACTGCAACACATTTTTTCCTGTGCTGTCACCTAGTCCCTTAATTTATACCAGAAGTGTACAGTATCTGCATCTGGTGAGGAATGACATCATTTCACCCAATCAAACGGAATGGGGAAAAAAAAAAAGCTTGATCTGTGATTGATGGGCTGCAGGGGTAGCTCCTGAGCAGGTTGGTTTTAATTTATTTTCTTAGACCTCCATGCATCAGCACTGCCAGGCATTCAAAAGCTCCCTTATGCTGCCATCTTCTGGCTATCATATGGGGACAAGCTCTACTGCATTTTGTTCTTTCGAAAAATCCTTTAAACCAGTTTCTTCTCAAGCTCCGAAGCAAAGAGTTTTGCCAAAGGGTTAAACTTGGTTGCATTTCTTCCTAATTTCCAGAAAAGAATGACTGCGAATGACCACCACAGGTCTGCAATAAAGTTCTCCGGGCAGCGGTTTCCAGATTCTGTTCTTGGAAGCTCTCCGAAGAATCCTGCCCTTGAACTAGTTGCAATGATTTAAATCAGGGGTCTTCAAACTTGGCAACTTTAAGACTTGTGGACTTCAGCTCCCAGAATTCCTCAGCCAGCAAAGCAAAGCTGGCTGAGGAATTCTGGGAGTTGAAGTCCACAAGTCTTAAAGTTGCCAAGTTTGAAGACCCCTGATTAAAGCATCTGGGAAAAAAAATTGGGCCTCCTTGACAAATAGAAGAAAGATGTTTTCTTTCACATAAGGTTGGAGCATCTCCTCCAAATCGTATTTGAAACATGAACGTTCCTAGTAACTGAGAAATATTAACATTATTGGGTCGGGTCCCTGCCATGTGACCTGCCTCTTATGAATGACCCCCATCAGCAGTGCTGCAAACATACAGGTAGTCCTTGACTTATGATCACAGCCAAGCCCAAAATCTCCGTTGCTAAGAAGGACAATTGTTAACTGAGTTTTGCCCCATTTTACATCTTTCGTTGCCACAGTTGTGAAGTGTAGTTAGTAACACAGTTGTTTAAGTCACAGGGACCGGTTCTGTGGAGAGAGGTTTTTCCACGGACCCGAGAGTGGGTGATTTTGTGTGCTGCCTGCATCCCACGGATGAGACTTTGCTTGTTTGTGCAGACTGGTTGCTGGCATGCTGCGGCCCAGTACCGGTCCACGGACCGGGTGTTGGGGACCCCTGGTTTAAGTGAATCTGGCTTCCCCATTGACTTTGCTTGTCAGAAGGTCGTAAAAGGTGATCACATGACCCCGGGACACTACAACCGTCATCAATATGAGCCAGTTGCCAAGTATCTGAATTTTGATCATGTGACCACGGGGTTGCTGTAATGGTCGTGTGAAAAACAGTCATAAGTCACTTTTTCAGTGCCATTGTAACTTTGAATGGTCACTAAACAAATAGTTGTAAGTCAAAGATTACCTGTACAGAAAACTGCTTTGTGGCCTTCTTGTTCATATTTTTGCAGCCAGATCTGGAGAAAACCGCAATGCCCTCCAAACATGGTTAACCTATAGCTTTCCATTTACTGCTGAAGGGGGCTTGCGTAATATAATCTTTGCCAGTGTGCCATAGCATACTAATGTGCTACTACTACTGCATAGCTACTTACCAGGGCCCAGACTCAGCGTTTATGGGTTTAATGATGCTTCTAGACACGGTTTCCACCTTTCATGGAATTTTAGAGATGGCCCAGGTATCCTCATCCATTTGCAACCCTCGTGAGTTTTCGCAGCATATCCTTTTTTAACCAGAAACAAATTTATGAAGAAGAGCAAGATGGAATCTGCATAATCATTTTGATTGGTAGCCTTTCTGAAGGTTAACTCCCCAATATTCTTATGTACAGTATTACTGTTACTGTTTACCTTTATATCTGGTCTTTTCTCCTGTAGGTTGGTGTGTGTGTGTGCGTGTGCGCTTCCCATTCAATTCATAGGCCAAAGTCAGGTTAATATTTGCCTCTGTAAGATCCATTGGCCCAAAAGTACCTGTTCTATAGAAAGCTGGCTGTTTAAGAGAGATGCACATGAGATCCCAAAGGATCTCATTTGAATCAGTTAAAGCAGGCTAGCATAGTTGTTCCTCAAGCAATCAACTTTTCAATTAATTGGAGAAAAGCTTGCATTTTCCACCCAACATGGATGGGGGTAATTGGGACCCAGTATGTTTTTCTCTATTTTTCTACTGTACGGCTAATGATATAAATGTTCAAACTTGGCAACTTTAAGATGTGTGGATCTCAACTCCCAGACTTCCCCTGCAAACTTGCTAGGGGATTCTGAGAGTTAAAGCTCACACATCTTCAAGTTGCCAAGTTTGAAAAGCACTGGATTAACATAAGTAAGTATTTGGCGTTGAATGTGTATTTCTTGAATATATTCTTTGAATGTACTTACTTAGTGAATACAGTGCAGCTTATCCTTATTTGGACATTAAACTTTATAATTTTACAAGCATACTGTTGGCGTTTTTAGGGTTTTCCAAATTATAGCACAGTATTGAGTTGGAAAGTTTTTGAGTTACGCCCTGAAAAATACATGTATGTTAAATGTACTGTACAGGTAGTCCTTGACTTACAACAGTTCGTTTAGTGACTGTTCAAAGTTACAATGGCACTGAAAAATGTGACTTATGACCATTTTTCAAAGTTGCGACCTTTGCAGCATCCCCATGATCACGTGATCAAAATTCAGATGCTTGGCAACTGGTTCATATTTATGACGGTTGCAGTGTCCCAAGGTGATCCCCTTTTGCGACCTTCTGACAAGCAAAGTCAATGGGGAAGCCAGATTCTCTTAACAACTGCCTTACTGACTTAACCACTGCAATGTTTCACTTAACAATTGTGGCAAGAAAGGTCATAAAATGGGGCAAAATTCACTTAACAAATGTCTCAACAACAAACATTTTGGGCTCAACTGTGGTCGTAAGCCGAGGACGACCTGTACAACCTTTTTTTCCCCTGGTAATGGTGAAATGCTGTGAAGCTAGACTACTTCCTTGTCAGCCCCTAAAGTCTTTTTATTTTTAAATCTATTTGGTTGCACTGCTGAACTCCATTCCCATTTTGAGCATTTGTCGTAAAAAAAAGATTAATGGTTTTGGACATGGTCTTATTTCTATCTGTTCATTTTTATTAAACTAGAATGTTTCACTTTTTATTATTATGATCAGAACAGGAACTACAGTCCTTCTGCATTAACTTTTCCAGAAAAAAGAAAAAGAAAAAAAACCACAGCAGTGTTCATGTCCTCCTAATTGTCAAACAGGATGTGTTTATTATCTGAGAAATCCTTGGGGAGGCTCTGTCTATCTTCTCTTGCTCATCTCTCAGAGTACAATCCTGTGCAGGACTGACAGGAAAGTGGATATGAAATTGCATCAGAGCTTACTTTGTGTTCCAGGGTAAAGACAAAATATCCCTGGGGGTGGGGGGCATTCTGATGTTAAAACTTGGAAAGATGCCTTCCAGCCTGCATTCCAATTGGCTGAGTTCTCTTCACATCAGGATGTTGCATCTTTTGAAACCTCCAAGGATCACAGTATCCTTGGTAGAAATATTTTCCCACTAGGTTTTGAGGACCAGAAGCACTTCCTTTTGCAAGGCTGTAATTGCACCCTCTTTCTTCTTTTCTCTCCTAGTAGGTAGTAGGCACCTTGCTCCCCAAGCCCCTTTGTGCAGCCAATGAGCTATCTATCAAGTTTTAGTGGCACCAGGCAACATCTGGAGCGATTAACATCAATGAAAATTTAACCACTGGTTGCAATAGGGAATGAATTGTACTCTTATCAGGATAGCTAACAGAAATCCAATGAAGCAATTTGAACGGAAGATACATGAAATTGTAGTCTGGGTTCGGGAAAAATTGAGGGGCCCCTGGCCACCGAAAGATCATCCACCTTTGCAATAGGTTGAAATTATTATTGCCAGATGTGGAAAGGACATGAGATTTTCAATTAGAAAAACTATAAAAAGCTGTGTTCGTATGATGGTTTACCCATAGTTAAAGCATCCCGTTAATTCAGTTTCCTGGGTTCATGTGACACAGGATCTAAGTCTGGGGGTGCAAAAATCCATGCACCTTCTAACCACATTATAGGAGACTTACTAGTGATATGATTTTTTGCTGGTGATTGTCCAAATATCTACAGGCCAGGTATGGTAACCTTAATGGAAATGTAAGTTCTAACCATGTGATGTGCATGTTTACACAGAGAGAGAGAGAGAGAGAGAGAGAGAGAGAGAGAGAGAGAGAGAGAGAGAGAGAGAGAGAGAGAGAGAGAGAGAGAGGGAAAAAGTAAGTTTGGATGTCTGCGGGTTTGTGTGTTGTGTAAATATTCTTTTTTTAACTGTTTGGAAGTGGATGAGGTAGAGACTGTAAAAGCTACTGTTGTTTGCAGTGCGGTTCTGGAATATTTGTTTCATTCCTGTACATGCCTGGCGGGACAGGGTTTCTGTTTATCATTTCCAGCCTCTCATCCAAAATTAAAAGTCATAGCAGAGCATTTGACCCCACTTGATCAATTTTCTTTGGAAGGGATAGAGAATCTATGACTGTCCAGATATTGCTGAATTGACATTCCCAGGAGCTCCAGTCAGTCATGATGAGAATGAGGTATTCTGGGAATTATAGTTCAATGGCATCTCAAGAACTACACGTTTCCCATCCATTCCCCTGCATGAAAGTCACCTTTTCCCTTATCCCAGGAAAAGGCATAGCTGTTTTAGGGAGTCTGGTGCTACATTAATACCCCAGCAAGCCAAAGGGCTGCACAGTTCATTTGATGCTGGTTGGAAGTTGGTGATCCATAAAATGGGGTAGTAGCTATTTGAATTATGGATAGATGTAATCCTCTTTTCTCTAGTCCAAGAATTAACTTAAGGATAAGAACTGGATGATGGTAGAAGTAGAGGGAGGCAGTGGGGAGATATAATAGTTGTCCATTTATTGTAAATTTAAGTGCTAAAGGATAAACACTACAAGAAAAACCCCTCTCGTTTTGTAAGTTCTAAGAGTACAATTCATATCCTATTGCAACCAGTGGTTAAATTTTCATTGAGGTTAATCGCTCCAGATGTTGCCCAGCACCACTAAAACCTGAACTTATCTTAATGGTGGCATATGGCGGGTTGCTGTAACCATCTTTGTATCAATTCACTGGGGAGAAGAGGTCGGTGTGGCTGTTCACAGCTGGCTCAGAATGGGCTTCTCTTGGGAGCCGTGTGCTTGAACCTTCTTAGGCACCATTAGCTGATTCATTTGAATTTGATTCCTGCTCAGCATCCAGCAAGGGATTTGCAGATTCTTAAAGAACATGTACCTCAAAGAATATGTTGCCATTAATATGTTTTTTTCCCAGCAGTCACCTGAATTCTGGAGAACGTTGCTTCGGTGCACAGAATATATCAGGTAAAATATTTTGTCTTTCTTACTGACTGCTCTGAACAGCTGAAGGAGAGTTTCCCAGGATGAAGGCAGACAAAAGGGCTCTGCAAATGGTTATGCACACTGAAGCACAATACCTACAGGTAAGATTCCTCTTTCTTAGGAAAAATGCTCCAGCCGATTTTTCCCTTTAGCTTTCTAGAAAGTGCAAATTCTAATATATTTTTCTCTCTCACACTGCTTGCAATTGAGGTGTGTGTGTGTTAAAAAGCCACACTTACAGAGAGACAATTCCCCCCCCCACACACACACACACGCACTCAGGTCAGTTTAGGACATCATAGCATCTAATGGCAGAATCCCTCCCTAATTCTCACACAAATATAGAGGGAAGAGGAAGAACATTCAAAGCGCAAGTTTAGTCTAGTGGTTAAGGCACCAGATTAGAACGTGGGAGATTATGAGTTCAAATCCCACTCTAGCTGTAAAAGCCAGCTAGGTGACTTTGGGCCAGTCGCTCTCAGCCCAACCCTCCTCACAAAATGGGAAAAATAGGAGGAAGAAGTGCATTGGATATGTTCAGTAAAAATAATAAAGGCGGGATACAAATGAATAAATAATACAGACTTGCAAGATTCTGTTAATATAGACCATAAAAACTAGCCCTGACCTATACAACATTGGTTTCTGAGTTTGGTCTATCTTGATGGACCAATATTTGGCCTGATAATTAAATAAATATTGGGGTTTAAGAGACAACAAGAACTTCTGGGCCTTTCTCTCTTAGTCCCTTCCTTATAACAAGGCTTAATCCTTTCTTTCAGATATAATGAATATTTGTTAGCATATTTCAATGGCTGAGCCAAACCAATAATCTGCATCCAAGACAACTATATTATTTTACTTTTTCAATGTGAGGTTCTACTATTTGTTCGCTTGGGATTCTTTCAGTATAATGTTCAGGAGCACGTCCTCTAACAAGACTTCCTGCAGAATACAAAATTCCAAGGTTATGGAATAGTATGCCTTTGGAACTGAGACTTACCTTCCTTCTTGCAGTTTAGGAGGAGATTTAACCTTTACAGCTTAAGTTTCTCGGACAAACATTAGTAATTTGTTTTTTTTAAATCACAAGAAGGGCCAGGCTACATATAAATTATCATGCTCCATCCTTTTTTTTTTTTTTTTAACCTGTATTTTCCCCAGTATATTCATTCGTTCTTAGCGGAGCAAAAATCCAATAAAATTGTAGACTCCTTAGCTCTGCATTCCTTTGTTTTCTTTTTAAAAGACAGACATGGGTAAATTGATCTCTATTGTCCCAAGAAACTATTTCTTGAACTATTTGTTGATCAGCATGAATCTGCTAGATAGTAACAGGCGAAAAGCTGGAAACTGTAGGATCTGTTAAATCCAGCGATGCAGACTGAACGCAAGTATGAAAAATGCTCACCCAAACCCAAATGGTTTCATAAATCTATAAATGGAAATTTGGATACTGAGAATTTTTAACAGGTTAGTTAATATCCAAAAAGTGGCTTCTCTCATGCAAAACAGTCTGATACTTTAAACACCATGGGTGTTTAAACAGCATATTTATTTTGTTTCACTGTTTTTATTTATTGAAAGGAGAGGGAGGACTAAGGGAGCTTAGTTATTCAAATACAGAGGGAAAGTTAAAAGTATAGTAGCCTGATATATGTGTATCTTCTCTTAATCATAATTGTTACAGAAAAATATATACTCCAAAACCATTCCCATCTAGGATGTTGCATAAATGGTAGAAAGAGAGTCACTGCTGATCTTTGCTTTCTTGCTGAGGTCATCTCAATTCACTTTAATTGATGAACTGTCTTCCCAAATAAATAGTTCTTGGAGAAAGGAGCATCTTTCACCAGGACTAAAAAGGCAGGAGTTCCACCTTTTACAAAGTACCTGAAAAATATTATTTAGAAAGTCATGTTCTGGTCTTAGCTACCATATATTTAACTATATTTAAGAATAATCTAGATTGGTGTTTGAAAATGTTTGCTTTATATGACTGTTTCTATAATTCCAAAATTGGTAGCTACTACTACAATCCCACAGGTTAGATCAACTTTTCCCAAGGGAGATGGTCTCCAGATAATGTAGAATTTCAGCTCCCATAAACTCCCATCCCAAATATACATGCTTGAACTATTGAACTATACTAACTCAGGATAATGGGATCCTAATTACAACACTTCTGAGGCGATTTAGCATGGGAAAAACTAGTTCAGAATATAAGCAAGGGACTCCAATTTTTGAAGGAAACCTATAGGCTATCCCAGTATATAGAGTTGTTTCACCTACAGAGATTCTCTATAGACAAGTCATCTAGTGGGTGAATTATAGGTTTGCATATCTTATAACCCTCAGCCAGCAGAATGATGGGAGTTGTGGTCCAGTGTAACTGGGGGCCCCAACAGCTTCATTCAGGTAGAGATGTAAAGAGTGAAGAGATCACCCTTGGCAAGCCACATTGGCATGTCAGTCATCCATAAATATAGCATAAATGTCTTCAGTAAAAATGAAGATCATGGGGAAGCATTTGCATGTACAGCCCTTTAGCTAAATTTCTTCACTACAGAGTTGTGTTAGACATCACAATGCAACTGAGAAAGGAAGGGGTTGCTCGTCATTCCTTGTGTGGCAAGGTCTACCTACAGACATATACGTAGACAAAACTATAGGATTCTCTCCAACTTTTTTTTTTTTTTAACTTATGCAACTGTTTTGCAACTAAAGGCTTGTTGGGAGACCAGCCAGCCATTATAGTGCTGTGGTACGGAACCATTAAACCAATGTCCGGAAATATTAAAACTATGTCCATAAAACTTCAATGAAATACATTAGCTAACTGGAGCTGGTACATAGTGTCTATTCTAAGTGGACAACACAGGCTAAGTTCTGTACCACTTCTTCTTTTTTTTAATAACGTATTGTTGATAAATCCTATGCTTCTCAACAGTAGGGTGATATTTTTGTATATAATTTTTATTAAAAGTTTTAAAATAAAAACTAATACAAATGAATACAAAACAAGGAAAAAAGAAAACGAAAGAAAAAAGAAAGAAAAAAAAAGACAAGAAAAAAGAGAAATAGAAAAGAAATAAAAAGGATACAAGGAAGTGGCTTCTGATACTCTTCAAAACAATTACAAGTACAGATGTGTTTCAACCTATCTCTATAAAGTTTCATCAGATATATCTCTTCAGTCCATAAGCTATCCTGTCTAATCAACACAACCATGAATCACAAGTTCAGTTTAATTTTCATACAAAAAGTCCATAAGAAGCTTCTAATCACCAATAAATACAGGCAATGTCTTCTCTGTAATCAAAAAAGTGAGCACGTTCTTTTACCTGGATAAATTTTGATTATTTTTCTTTTGAACTCATGACCCTATTCATTCAATACCAGTACCTCGCACTTTGAGAGTCAGGATTAATAATACGTTTTTAGCTGTTTTTATGTTTGTTTCTAGTTTTGTATGTTGCCCAGAGCCCATTGGAGTTGGGTGGCCAATATTTTTTTAAAAAATAAATAAAAATAGCAGCAACAACACCAACACCCAGGTCATAGTTCAACATCTCACCTTTCGTGCTGCAGCACCTCTAACAATGTGGTTTCTGGGTTTATCTGGTATGTATCTCCTCTTTCTTCATCCTCAAAATAAAGCTGTGCATTGTAATAGGAGAAACCAAAAAAAAATAACACATGAACAAAATGATTAACATACTATACAGATGAGGCAGAACTTACTTAAAAAACTAACAAGCAATTAATTAACTGATGAGAAACAGAAGACTTAAATATTTTGTTCTGGTTATTTAGAGGCAGGTGAGGAGTCTGGAGCTTTTAGTAATTTGAGAACTACTAAAGATAATGAACTGAAGAAAAACGTTATTGGACAAGATCAAGGGACTATATGGTCTAGCATTGTGCCACATGTGATCAGTGAGATGTTTTTAGGAAACTCGGAAACAGGGATAATGGGTAACAGATCCTTTTCACTGTTGTTGGTCCCTAATAGCTGGTATTGAAGATAGACCATCAATGAGTTAGGAGGTCAGACACAGCCATCAAAAGAGTCTTTGATAGTTCATTCTTCCATGAAGTTGTCCAGACTCCCTTTAAATTTGTAGCAATCATGCATCTGAGGGCTGAAAATTCCACCCACTCATTTTATTTCCTGGAACTTTTACTACTGAAATGCATCAGATTCAAAATGAGTTATTCGTTCTAAGCCTAATCTTTTTTTTTGGAAATAAAAGATATTTATGACAAGCAAGAAGGAATTCTTTTAGAAAGATTCTATCCACCATATTGGTTTGTCTAAGATTTAATAACTGCTCATATTATGAAACTGGCCTAGATGTGCAAACTTAATTAAGATACCATATTATCGCTTTTTTTAAAAAGAAATTGCTCCTTAGGATCTATTATGGAATATAAATCTAGAATTTAAAATATCCCTTCTCCAAAAAGCTCAAACAATAGTAAGCAAGGAATCCAATGTAATGCATACATACATACATATGCGAAGCAATTCTAACACCATGGCAAATTAATATAAAAATATCCTAACCCAATTAATATTTAAAGAAGGCTATTATTAGAATATATATTCTTTTTTAAAAAGAAGTTCAAGTACTGACTGTGTTTTTGTACCTCTAGTTTTTTAGGAACATATTTTCTTTCTGTATCCCAGGCAGGTGATTCTTCAAACATGACAATTAAATGGTCAGAAAATCTGAAACACGAAATGAATTAAATGAAAATAGTGTTTTAGCCACCCAGTGTTCTCCAGTTCAACTTGAGCAGTGTTTTGCTTTGTTATTTCAAAGCAATGTGGTTTCATTAAAAGCTGATAATGGGTACCAAAATCTTCAGTATTATATCCCAACTCTGTTATTTCAAAGAAAGATCAGAATCTCATTGTCTTTGATTTAAAGCTGTGTTACTAAAGTCAACAGTGTCTTATGTATCAAAGAAATAGCAGAATCCCTGCTACACCATGGAAATGAGGTCTTACCTTGCTAGTTTATGTTGCATGGTGGAAAAGCTCCTGTTTTGGTATTATCTGATAGAAAAGGGCCTTAAAAACATTCTTGGGGTAGAACAAGAGACACTTACAGGATTAAAAGAGCTTCCCTGATATTCCCCAGAATGGAAGGTAAAAACTAATCCAGCCCTAGAATTTTTCCCTTCCTAGTGCCTCAAGTGACATGGTTTTATCTTGCTCCAAGTGCAATTATAAAAAGACAAAACAATCAAGCAAAACAAAGTCTGGCTGAAAACAATCCAAGAAAACATTCCATTTTCCCTTTCAACAAGAGAAGAGAGAACAGCACAGTTCCTCAAGAATGACAGGGGTGCTCTGCTCATCAGAACCTCTCTTATTTCTACAGTATTGTGGGTGAAATACGTAGAACGGGATACATTTGCTATTCCACTTCAACATGTACAGCAGGTCAAGCCAGCAGGCATAAACTCATTCCTCTATACATCACTTGGCATAAACCACTCAAGTGTCGGACTGGAAAATACTGTGAATAAATCATACAAACTAGACCTGCAATTTAATATGCTATTTTGTGCTTTGAGAAACATTAACCTGGATTCTTCATGAAAAGCAGAAATGAAGTCAGTTTGTCCATGCTCAGGGTACAGGAAGAGCACTGGCCAGGTCAGGCTGCCATTGTCTTCCAGGCAGACTTTGGCCCCGGTGCCACTTTCAGAGCTGAGTCCATCTAAAGACATCTCCCCGAGGTCTTTTGATATGGCCATCTCATCTGCTGAGGGCACCGGAGATAATTTGATGTTTCGATCCTAAGTCAGAAAAGTAAAACAATCCAGCTTGAGGCACAGATCTTGATAAGTTCACATTTCAAGTGTTGCTTTCTTTTCACAGCTACCTTAATAGCTTTAAGTAAGGCCTCTTTCTGACATTGTTCCTTCTTCTCCTGAAATTTTGCTTTTCTCAAATCTCGCTCTTCGGTACGCTGCAAGACAAGTAAGGTTATGTAGCGATAGCGTAAGAGCAGCCAAGGCTTCACCAGACTCTGTATCAGAGGGACTACATGTTTTTATTTTTAATCCTTTCTAACCTTAAGTCTGTCTGCTTTTGTTCTTATTTCCAGAAGTTTTTTTTCCTGTGGATCTAATTTCAGACCCTCCTCACACCATGCCATAGCTTCAGAGAAATGCTTGAGTTCCATATGGCACAGTGCTCCTATAAAAGTACAACATTTTTTTTATACTTGCATTCCATAGCAAACAATATACTTTCAGCAGGCCAATGTAGTAATGTTGGTCGCGTTTTTTAATACCGAAAGTGCAGAAAAGTACCAGAAAAAGAAATGATGGGATGTAAAGACTCAATGATTGAAGGACTGAACAATTTATCCAAGCCAGAGGGACTATTTTTCATCATTAGTCTATCAGAGATGATCATTTCAGCTACTTCTATTTATTTTTTCTCTTGCTGATGAAAAATGCAAACAACCCTTAAAACTACATTATTAATATCGGAATGTTTCTAACTCTCCACAAAATAACATCTTGCAATACGCACGAATGTATTGCTCTGTATCTTTTATTTTGATAAATAGAACTTCCTTAATTACATTGGAAGCTAATATTCATTAAAAACTGATAATGGGTACAAAATCTTCAGTATAAATATCCCTACATATTCCATAACAGAGAATTGGATATAAAAACAAGAGTGGAGTTTCTTACCCCTTATTATTGCTTTGAGGTGGCTGGGTTTCAGTTTTCTTGCTGCAACAGCATCATTTAGAGCTGAGCGATAGTTGCCTAAACAAAATATAACCTGAATTTAAAAGTTACACCTATGCAAAGTCTCTATGATGAGATCTTCATTAGGAAAAATTGAAGCATTCTGCTATAAGACTGATTCAGTATTGGAATGCTGAATGGATTAGAGCAAAATATGATGCAACCTCTCCTTCCTAATGTTAAATGTTGTGAGAATTATATTTTTTGTAACTGTAGCTTTGATTTTGTAGTACAGGGCAGTTTCTGACGCTTTGATTTTCCACTGTTAACACTACAAACTACTTTACCAAAGCTAACTGTATTAAAATGAATGCTCTGAAGAGATAAACGAGTATTAGAACAAATAGATATTTTTGTTTTTTTAAAAAAATACAGACTCTAGGTATAACTTTGAATGCATCACATTACCCAGATAAAAGTGGGCTGCCGCTCTGTTTGTATGAAGTACAGTATTCAATTCCAGGTCACTACATTTCTTTTTCAGTCCTTCTGTATAAGATATCACAGACTTCTTATAATCCTTTTCTTTGAAATAATCATTACCTTCATTCTTATAAGTCTTAGCTTGCTCTGGTGAGGAAAGTAAAGACAATAGACATCACCATTTTTAGAAAGCGTCTGATATGAATTGTTTCAGCCACCAATACGGTTCCAAAGAGAGAAATTAGAACACGTAGAATATTAAAATATTATACATAGTATAAAAGGGTACCTTCAGAACTCTGTCCTTCATCAAAAACGATAGACTGAAGGCATGCCAGATCAGGATTTTGCTTTGGATTTATTTCAGAGGGAGGATTCTTCATGAACATTGGAATCTGATCAAATTCCTATGAACACATGCAGGTAATTCAAGATAGCAGGAACGGAAGAAAATAATTCAAAACTTTTGATTTTGAAAATATACCTGACATTTGAAATATCTAGAAGAAAGAAAATTCTGCTTATGCTGAAAATTTGGGGGCCTCCAGATGTTGCAGTTCATTTAGCCAGCAGGGCTGATACTGTGAATTTCAATTAAGCACATTTGGAGGATACATTCTTTACACCTGGCCTGAAAATTTAATTGTGCTCTTAATTTTTTTAAAGAAGCCTTACGTTTTCAGCTGTCAACTTTCTAAATTAGTAGCTATTGTTAAGAAATACAGCATTTAACCTTCCCTAAAACAACTGTCACTAAGAAAAGCTATCTACATGGTTGTTAAGTGTCAACACCGGTTAGAGGGCAGATAATCAGTAATCCATCTAAAGAAGCAGATCTGTGATCAGACTAGTCTGACACTGTATGCAAAAGGATGTAATCCCTGGAAAGAGGGATTTAAATCCCTACCTAGGCTTCCTGTTGACTGGCACAGCAGAGCACAGGCCGTTCACAGGTTCAATTTGCAGTACAGGTAGTCCTTGACTTACGACCACAATTGAGCCCAACATTTCCACTGCTAAGCAAGACAGTTGAATTTTCTCCCATATTACAACTTTTCTTGCCACAGTTGTTAAGTGAACCATTTAGTTAGTAACACAGCTGTTACACAAATCTGGTTTCCTCATTGACAACCCTCAGACATACATGCCTGTTGCCAAGTATCCAAATTGTGATTCCTTGACCACAGGGATGCTGCAACCGTCGTAAGTCATAAGTCACTTTTGCAATGCAGTTGTAGCTTTGAAAAGTCACTAAACAAATGGTTGCAAGTCGAGGATTATCTGTATTACCAGGAAGAATCGCTGGAGAACTGCATCCAGTCGTGGTGCCCTTACCGGGGTCATCCCCTTCCACGTCTTTCAGCCCACCTTACAGGGCTGTTCGGAAGAATCAAAACGCCCCCTCGGGACCTCTGGAGGAAGAACTGTATAAAAATCTCTAAGAAAGAGAGACGATCTCGTCCCTGGATCAACCCTGCAGCTTTACTTCGCCTCTCCCGCTCCTTCCAACCCAGACCCGAAACGCGCCTCCTCGGAGAATTAGCAGAGCCTCCCGCCTGGCAGTGCCTCCCGCTCCGCAGCCGCACCTGCTCCCATGTCGTGGGATTGAAGGCCCTCTCGTACCGCTGCGGGCCCTGAAATTTGTCGAGGAAGGCATCCCAATCCCCCTCTTCATTTTCCGCCATGTGTGAAAGCGTCGCCCCGCTCGGCCGCTCCGCCCTTCCGGAGGCGGCTCTTGCAGCCGAAAGCGGCGAGAAAGGCGAGCGGGGCTTGCAATGAAGATGGTCGTGCGAGACCGCGGTTTCACTCCCCGCGTTTTCTGTCTGCGGCTAACCTGGGCCGCTGGACTACAACTCCCATTATCCTTATTTGGATGCTTAGTACAGATGCTCAGTACGGGGAAGACTGTACAGGGGTGGCTCAGGAATTCTGGGAGTTGAAGTCCATGGGGTGTAAAGTTGCCCTACTTGCCCATCCCTGCTCTAGTTAGAAAACTTGGCTAGAGAAAACAATTATAACTGCTCCCCCCCCCTAAGTGTGCTCACATTTGTCCATCAGCCCAATGACTGCCATTTAGCAATAGCACTTAGTTATATGCCGCTTCATAGTGCTTTACAGTCCTCTCTAACCGGTTTACAGTCGGCATATTGCCTCCCAACAATCTGGGTCCTCATTTTACCCACCTCGGAAGGATGAAAGGCTGAGTCAACCTTGAGCCAGTGAGAATCAAACTGCAGAACTGCCGGCAATCGTACATTACAACTCTGGCCAGCCTCACTGTTCATACTCTTGAAAGTTTAAAATCCTGAGTCTGTTCAAAGGCTGTGAGATTTTTTTCAGTGTTGACTGCTTTCACTCTGCTCCACAGCATGGTGGCAGCCTTGACCTTGACTAACTTCATAAAACTAAGCAGGATCACTTTGGCTAATGCTAGGATGGGCCAGATGACAATGCCAAACAATGTCCCAGAAGACACCACTGGTATGTCCATAGTTACCAGCCATTGAATTTAACTCAAAGGAGATTTTTTTCTCTCTCCAGCAACACTTATCCAGATAGAAGTACAGGATATGCAGAACACATTCGGCTCTATTACTAAGTTTATTATCTGAATTCCTAGAATACATTGAATTATCAGCTCACGAAAAAGGTCTAGGTTTGCACCTCAGCCTGAGCCACAAAAAGACCCAACCTCAAAGATAACTGAATTTAATATATAGTATGAATGCACTGAAGGGCCTCTGCAACTTACTCTAAGAGTACATCTAAGGGTGTTTTGGAAAATAGGCCTAATGAGTTTGGTGGCATTTTGAAGGGTGCATATTTAAGACTGCAACTTTATGGGCAGGTTCTAGAATAGGTTGTCACAAAGATGCTTTTTCAAGAGGCAACTGGACTTTCTTTCAGAAAGTCCAGTTGCCTCTTGAAAAAGCACTTTTGAGACAACCATGACCTGGATGACTGAGAATCTCAACATCATTCTAGAATAGGAATGCTCTAGTAAAAGATAGCCTTAGTGCCACAAAGAGACTTCAGACTAATTTCTCTTGGCCTCCAGACTAATTTTCTAGAAATGGCTAGTCTGGATTTATGGAATGATCAAATAGTTCCTGCTTTCTATATGACGGGTGGGGCAACTATGGCAACTTTACAACCTGTGGACTTCAACTCCCAGAATTCCTGAGCTAGTCAATTCTGGGGGTTGAAGTCCATAGGTCGAATGAAAAGAAAAGAGAACGTGGAATAAAGCTAAATCAGAATGGACAGAAAAGAATGAACAGTTCTGGATATTTGGAGGTTCTTCCCCACCCTTATTTTAACTACTAATAGCATAAGCCATTTACCATATCTTAAAATAAGGCCCGTTGCCTGATGAAGTCAGCCTAAGATAGATTCTGAAGCAGGCAGAACCTTATGATCAAAGACAAGGCAAAAGCTCTCATAGAAAGTTGGATCAGATATGCAATTTGAACCACAAAAGACTTTTAGGGACTTGCACTCCAGATAGTAGCCTAGCATCCCTTTGACAGGTTTGTGCCTTTTGATGTTTTAAATCAGTATCTCTCGACTTCAGCAATCTTAAGAAATGTGAACTTTAAGTCCCAGAATTCCCCAACTATCATAAGGTGTTGAGGTCCACATTTCTTAAAAAATGCTGAGGCTGAGAAACACTGGTTTAAATTCCCAAAATAAAAATGGAACTCAAAGTAATCTACTCTCATTCAAGAAAAGGGAGTAGCTTTTTTTTTAAAAAAGTACTTAGGAATGCTATGGAAGCCCTTTTTTATAGAGAGAAGTTCATTCTCATTGTAGAAAAAAAAAACTGGTAAAAGAATCTCTGTAGGTTGGCCTGCTGTTTCTGTACCTGAAATGTACACCTAGCTTCAAAGAGAGAGCCAGTTTGGTCTAGTGCAGGAGTAAGCAACCTTGGCTCTTTTATGACTTGTGGACTTCAACTCCCAGAATTCCTGAACCAGCCGTGCCGACTCAGGAATTCTGGGTATTGAAGTCCACAAGTCATAAAAGAGCCAAGGTTGCCTACCACTGGCCTAGTGGTTAGGGCACCAAGCTAGAAAACAGGAGACCGTGAGTTCAAATCCTGCCCTGGCCATGAAAGCTGGCTGGGTGACTTGGGGCCAGTCACTCTCACCTTGCAGGGTTGTTGTTTTGGGAAAAATAGGAGGAAAATGTATTGGATATGTTCGCTGCCTTATTTCTAAAAATAATAAAAGGCGGGATATAAAATAATCAGTAAATAAAAAAGCAGCTTAGCTCATAGTAAGAATGCAGGCGGGGCAAGAGGCTCAGAAGAGACCCCCCTTAGTTTGGGGGCTGTAAAGGAGATGTGGGGAGAAGTGCCCAGACTTGCGGGACTCTGTTCATATAACCTTACAATAGCTTATATGATCGTGTTTCCTATCTGGCCTACCTAGTAAGGGCGACAGACACAGAGCTACAGAAAGAGAGGCATCATCATTCTTCTTCATTGTAATGCTTGGGTTACAAACTAGAAATTAAAACAACAAAAAAATCCAATATACCCAAATTATTGTATGTTTTGATATGACAAAGTTTTAATATTTTAGAATCACCACCATCCCAATCTAGTTTTCAGAGAATTTGGATTTTACGTAACAAGTCAATGGTGGCCTCTTTGGTAAGGTATAGGGTTTCACCCGTGTTTTGGTTGCATACTTCAAAGAGAGGAGGGTCATCCAAAGCCTTCTTCCCACATACTATAACAAAAGGGTAACCAAGTTTGTCAGCATCTTTTAACCTTTTTCCAATGGTGAACTGAGTCCGGTCATCTAGCACAAGTTCTTCTTTAAGTTGGGGTATGGCTTCAGTAACACACCTGTATAAATCCTCTATACGTTCTGTTGTTTTGTGTGCCTTACTGCCACTTTTGGGAGGAATAAGGCAAACTTGATAGGGTGCTATGAGGTTTGGCCAACGAATGGCATTCTCTGTTGAAAGCAACTCAATGGAGGCCGCAAGGATGCGGGTGACACCCAACCCATAGCATCCCATTTCAGCTAGAACAGGCACATTGTCAGCAGTTTGGACAGTAGTTTTAAAAACAGAAGAATATTTAGTTCCCAAGAAGAATGTGTGACCCACTTCAATCCCTTTCTTCTCAACCAGTCCTCCTTTGCAAACAGGGCAACGCATCTCATCTGACTTTACTATCTCTAGATTGGCTGAAAAGTCACAGTTGGTACACATCGCCAATCGGTCCTCACCGACATCAGAAGGCAGCTGGAATTCATGAGACAATGTCCCTCCGATGCTTCCTGTTGCTCCTTGGACTTTCAGAAACCGAAGCCCCAACCGGCTGAATATGTTGCTGTAAGCCTTACACACAAGGGAATAGGTCTGGAGAGCGGCCTCCTCTGAGACATCAAAACTATACATATCCTTCATGTAGAACTCTCGGCCACGGAGTAACCCAAAACGAGGTCTCGGCTCATCTCGAAACTTCCGTGTCACCTGATACAACAGAAGAGGAAGCTGTTTGTAGGACAAGGAGCCTTGAGAAGCTACTAGGTCTGTGATGGCCTCTTCATGGGTAGGCCCTAAACAATATTCTTGACTATGCCTGTCTGTCACTCGCAGAAGCTCTTTGCCCATCAGTTCCCATCTTCCACTGGCTTTCCAGAGCTTTCCTGAGCATAACGTGGGCATGTTCACCTTTTGGCCACCTATGGCTTGCATTTCTTGGTCTAAAATTTTGATAAGCTTCTCCATCGCTCGGACAGTATAAGGCATATAGTAATAGCATCCAGGGTTGGCAGGACAAATCAATCCAGTTTGTAACATCAGTGTTTGGCTTTTACACATTGGTTCTCCGGATTTGCTCTCCTGGAATGTTTCAGTGTCATCCCGCAGGTTCATTTGTGGAAAAAGCTTCTGTTTTTTATGAAAATTGCAGTAAGACCTGTAACTCTGTCTTTGACACCATAGGACCCAATTGGCCAAACAAGGCAGTGCCATTTTTCCTGTTTTAAAAAGTTGATCCATTTTAAGATTCATTTTAACATTCATAGAGGAAGCTTCAGTTCCAAATCTGCAGGAAAAGAGAAAATAACAAAAACTAATTTCACATAATTAAGCTTATCAGCTACACTGTGCTGTAGCTTGTATGACAAAACAATCCACACTGCATTGATTGACAAGTAAATAAGAACTATTCTGGATGTAAAACGGTATGAAAATAAGGCATTTCTAGAAAACTTGAAAAGGTTGTTTGCAGAGACTGTCTCAAAGAGCCATTAAAAGCTGTCCCACCACCTTCTAAATACATGTACGATAAACAAAATAGACATGTTAAATCCTCAGATAAATTTAAATATATTTATAAATGCTAATTTTCTCCAGACCCCCAAGCAATTGGTGCCAGAATAGGAAGAATGGAAAGAAACCCAAGTATATCCTCAACCTACTTCTTAGCTAAACAAAAAATTTTCTTAAACATTTTTCTTTTCTAAATCCCTTCAGGGACATGAAAGAGAGAGAAAGTGGGTAAAGAGGAGTGGAATTTCCCTTTTGTATTTTATGACAGAAACTTGTTACAACTTCTGCTTACAGTATTTACCTAAATAGTAGTTTGGTCTTTAAAAAATGTAGCTTAGCAATTTAACTGGATCCATCCTGAATTCCAATTGAGCCACACAGACAGAAATCTCTTAAAACACATTTTGATAGTTGTAAATGGTCTAACAATTACAAGGAAATATAATGCCAAGAATCAACCGCTTTGTAGCTGCTGAAGTGAGCAGAAAAAAATAACTTCAAAAGGATCCGAGAAATTACATACATCAATTTGACTTTGAGTAAAGTTTTAATATTTTTGGATATCCATTTTTTAAACTGCATACCTATTACATGAAAATTGATGGCTGGACAACAGACATGGATTATGTATGTCTTTCTCATTGCCAAGAATCCTTCAACATTGGAAAGAGCATTAATGACCCAAATTACTCAGTGGATTGATATTACTTGCAACTAGAACAAACATAGATTATACATTGAAGGGCATAATAAAATATGACAATCCTTCATTAGAACTGGACAAAACAATGTATGTATTCATTGTGTATATTTCTGGGTTGATATATTGCTTCCTTTTCTCCTTTCCTTTCTCTTTCACTATTGCTTTATTTTTATTTCTTCTAAAAAAAAAGCAACCCTTAGTAAGCACCCAAATAAATAGAATACATTTAATATTAAACATCCTAACTCCTATTTAAACATTACTCCATTCAATGTACCTAAAAGCTGGCTAAGTTTTCATTACATTACTGCTTTGTATAGACATTGTTGTTACATTGCACAAATTTCTTGTAATATTAAATCTTGCATCATTTTGATGCAGAAAGAAACAATGAGTTATTTAATACCACTCATTATTCTGTTTACAGTGTTATCCTATAGGACAACAAAGGAAGCAAATAAGCATTATTAATGATAAGATAATTGTGTACAAGAATTCAGAATTCTAACTCAAGGCAAAGATTATTATATTTTGGGCAAAGACTCAGCTCCATTTGGAAGACCACAATGGTGGAAAAGGTAGAAGAAAAGAGAAGATGAGGGCAACCAGCAGCAACGTGGATGGACTTGATTACAGTGATGATGGGTACACTTTTGGAAGACCTGAAGAGTCAACTGGTGACAGATATCCTAGAGAAGGTCTACATTAGTGTCTTTCAACCTCAGCAAATATAAAATAAGTGCACTTCAACTCCCAAAATTCCCCATCCACTATGTCCACACATGTTAAAGTTGTTGAAGTTGAGAAGCATTGGTCTATGTAGTCGCTAAGGGTCAACAGTGACTTGATGGAACATAATGAATCAATCATCTGTATAAAATGCAAATGGGGAATAAAGGCTCTCCATTCAGCCATATCATCCAGAGTTACTTTTCAGAGTGAGATTGGCATTTTAGATATAGACAGACAGATTGATTTGCTGAACAGGGAATTCAATGCCCCCAAAGTGCTTGGAATAATGACAACATGGATGTAATCCCTGTCTGTAGCTTTTTAAAGCAGTTACATTTTATCTCAGAACAACCCAATCTTCTCACAGCTGTGGCAGGATTCAAGGGAAAAGACAGGGCAGCTTTAAAGAGTCACAGGCAGATATTACATTCATGCTCCTATGTATTCCAAGCACCTTTTGGGGCATTGAATATGAAGCACTGCAGTCTTGTTGACCAATTGTAACTCATGGCCCGCATAGCCAGTGGTGACGGCTAATGAGAACTTTAGTTCAGCTATATCTGGAATAATGCAAATTTTCTACCTCTGCTTTATTACAGCCGTTCCCAAGCCGGCGCCTTCCAGTTTTCTGGAAAAGTATGGGAGCGCAGCACATGTAGAGGGGGCTAGTCCAATGCGTACTTTGTTAAATAAAATGCTTCCTGACGTTTTTGTGAAGATCCATCAGCGACAAGCGTCCAAAGGGAGAAATTCTGGGAAATAAGACGCACTGCACACAACGGGCAGGGAAAATCAACATATTTAAAACTGCACCACTGCCCCAGTTGCAGATATATGGCTCGGTGTCTACAAAACAACAGTTCCGTTGAGCAAACTCGCCACGAACAGCCCGAGAACCATCCGTCCCACTTCCCTCTTGCGTTCACTTTACGGCACCATGGCTAGAATCACTTTCCTCGTTGCAAAACTCACCAATGCCATTCAATCCGGAGCGTGACCTTCCTTCCAACTCTTGTGCAAGACCTGCGAGAACTTCGATTGCATCTACGCGCGTGCGCAGACATAGTTTCCTTTTTATTTCGGAACGCTTCCGGGCCTAGACAGTTTAGCACGGGGGGTTTATTTTCTCCCGCGTCTAAGACTCTTGGAGGAATAAGGCAAATGCTTCTGGTCCAAATTCCGTCATGTGACATACAAGGAGTCAGTGCAAAACTTTATTTTTTAACATTTTGTCGACAAGCATACACACGTTCGCCAGGTTTTTAATTTTACTTGAGAGACAATGCTCGATATGCGTGGTCAGAGCACTGGCTATAAGCACGACATTCTGTTATACCCGCGCCCACGTTTCAGGGTTATAAGGTGCTTCATTTTCATGCCTGTTAGCTGGCAAATTCTAATGTTCTTTAATTTTAACAACTATTATTGAAGGGCTAGCACTCATCTATGAATCAGCAGAAAAGTATTGCAGCGTGAAATTTGCTAACCACGTTGCCAGTAAGTATCCAGCCTATATCGAGACTGAACTGGATCGCTGGGTAACGGTGCCGTCCAGATGACATGTGGACTGCGTAATGGGCAAAGAAAATAGCTGATTATTTTGGCTTTGCTGATTTTCCTCTTCCCTACTTTTCCAGCTGGTGGGAAGAAAAAAAAATCTCCCTGTCAGATCACATCAGAAATGGGGCAGGTCTAACTGCAAGACTATCCATCCATTTCTATTCTCTGTCCCATTCCTTCTAACTGGAGCTGAATAAAGTTAAAAAGAAAAAAAAACAGATTGAAGAGAAAGGAATCATGTTCAGTATTTTGATTTAGAACTTCTCTCCCCATATTTTTCCTTATACAGGCACCAAGAGTTGACATTCAAATTCTTCAATGTCCCTTCCCTTCAGGAGGCAACAGAGATCAGGACTGGTCCTGTCATCACATTCTTATTATTTCAATCTTGCAATAAAACTGGTACGAATTAAAGCAGTTATGCTGAACAAATCCTGTGCTGCAGTGCTATTTTGATAGACTTAGCTTTATTGCCTGGCTATTGCTTTCATCATGAAGGGTGTAAAGTGGTAACATCCATGTTGTGCTGTGTTATTGGGTAGATACCTGCTTGTGGCAGGAAATTTTATGCCAGCTACAGCAGAGCTCACAGAGAAAAGCAAAAGGAATCTCTATTTTAAAAAAAGTTTTGTTTGTCTTTCTCAGATGATGATGATGATGATGATGATGAATATTTTATCCTGGGGTCTGCAGTGTGTGCAGATCTGGATGGGGGAAACCAGGCTTCAGCTGAACTATGGCAATACTGAATAGCTTTGGGTTGTAGAACTATGTCATCTTTGGTGCTGGATGGAGTGATATTACCTCAGACAGATCTGGTGTGCAATGTGGAGGTCCTCCTGCATTCACAACTCCTCAACATATAGGTGGCAGTCGTATATAGGAGGGTCTTTGCACAGCTTTGTCTTAGGTGCCAGTTGAGCTGGATTGGGAGGATCTGCTCCGAGTCACTTATGCCCTAGTCACCTCCATATTGGACTATTGCAATGTGCTTTACATGGGGCTGCCCTTGAAGAGTATCCAGAAACTTCAATTGGTACAGAATGGAAGACCATTGGAAGATCTCAGAGCTATACATTAGACCAAGGAAAGAGAAAAAAAACCATCCTGGATGTAGGCAATGGCAAACTATATCTATATTGTCTGTCTGTCTGTCTATCCATCCATCCATCCATCTCTATGTGACCATGTGGAGATATTTAGATAGCTACTAGATGCTGAGCACAACTTGAGTGAGTCTTTATCTCTAATTTTGGTTATCAAGGACTTTCTCAGTTAAATTTTCTGATTTTGAACTATTACATAGATAACTGACATTTATCCTATGGGTTATTAATTTTCCTGCAAATCCTGCTTTACTATTACTTGCATAATATTCAGTTTTCACAACCTGATCAACAAGGTTAGATAGCTATTTTAGAGATTTTTTTTTCAAGTTACAGAAGCCTGCAGCAATAGGATACCATAAAGTTAAGTAATATGGGACTGGTATATTTCCTTCTTGTTTTTCTGTTTTAGGCTGTTTTCCTCTAGGCAATTTTGTTTAAACAGTGTAAGTGGAATAAAATCTGTGCCTCTAATAATTCTTCAGTTATCAAAGGTAGTACTGAATATTAGAGTTCTGATACAACAGTAAGCCAGTGTACTTTGTAAAACGTGTTTATGTCTTAGCAATGGTTGGTCCTGCTAATTGTCGTTTAAGTAATAATAACTGCAAGTTGTGAGAATCTAGTCTAAAAACATAAATATTCATCTAATTCAAATTATTTTATTTACCCTCAGAGGTCAGCAATAGAAAAAACCAAATAAAACCAATCAGTTAAAAGAAAAGGAAAGAGAACAGATTTTTGTGTAATATTTGATGTCAAGTGTTGATACAACAATACATTTGGCTATTGTGTAGGTTGTTTTGGTATGAATCTGAAAGTTAAAAGTGGGTATAAAAATTGTCTGTTCTCCCAGGGTCCCTTAGTAAAAGAGGGTTTATGATGTCTGTCTGAAGACTGTTATAAAAGTTAAATTAAAGAAGACTATGTTGAATTATCTCAATTTATCTGTAGTCACAAGAGCAAGTGCGTTGAAATAGGGGAATGAATACACATCTAAACTGGATGAGAGAAAGAGTGATGTATGGTCTGCTTTAAATATGTAATCTTAAATTATCCTCATGGAAATCTTTCCTAGTGGCGGGCAAATCCATGGCATCCACAGCCCTACATCTGACATAGAGAAATGGCTGGGGGTGCAGGAAAAAATTAGGAGATTGCTACTCTGTGGAGTCCGTGGTGCTTTCTGAACTTGGTTGTTTTCTTGCACAAACTTCATTACCAAACTAGATGACATCTTCAGTGCCAGAAGGGAGTGGGGCTTGCTCTCTATATACAGTAACTTGTGCTGCCAGTATTGGTGGACATGCTGTTTTTTCCTTGGTAGTTTTTTTTTTAAAATTAGGATGTTGTTTGTCTGGTCTTCTGATATTAATCCTTGCTTATCTGGCAGTTGATCTGGAAAGGAGGTGATCTGATCTTTTTGTTTCCCTTTTAGCTTTTTTATTGCTTCTTTTTAACTTCTTTTTATTGTTTCTTCTATTTGTTTCTTTTTATTGTTTCTTTATTGTTTCTAGTGAGTAAATGCTTTTATCTGTATGTGCCTGTTGCTGGCCAATTTGTCTGAGTGCCAGACTTCTAGGAATTTCCTAGCATTTTTGGATTTATTTATTTATCTAACTTCTTAACTGCCCATCTCCCTTGTAGTCAAGTTGCTCACAGTTTTCTAGATGAAACTACTGTTAAATCTGCCCATGTATCGTGAAAATACAGATTGCTACTCTTTCCATCACTTATCCCCTCACTCCTTACACATGCACACCCAAGTCAATTCTGCATAAAAGCAGGTCTGGACTTGGCTTCTCCAGTTTAACATAGCTTGTCATGGGTGCTTTCAGCTTCAGACTTGTGCTTTCTAAATTGCATTCAAAGTTCTGTAATTGATTTATGTAGCATATGATATGGGGATTCTAATGGTTTTTTCGTGCTCTGGGATTTGTTTTCCAGTGAATTGTAAAATCTTTAAATGTTGTTCTTAAAAAATAAGATTAATAAATAGCCTGTCAAGAGATAGTCTTTGTAATGCCATAAGTTCAGATGGAAATTCGACTGGATTGTATCAGTGAAAATGCTATAACCAAGGCAAAGGTGAGATAACAGAAATCAGACTCTGGGACAGATATGTACAGGTAGGTCCTCGGCTTACAATCACAATTGAGCTAAAATTTCTGTTGCTAAGTGGGACATTTGTTAAGTGAGTTTTGCCCCATTTTACAAGCTTTCTTGCCACAGTTGTTAAGTGAATCTTTAAGTTAGCAACACAGTTGTTAAGTGAATCTGGTTTCCCCATTGACTTTGCGTGTCAGAAGGTCACAAAAGGTGATCACATGATCCCGGGACACTGAACCGTCATAAATATGAACCAGTTGCCAGGCATCTGAATTTTGATTATGTGAACATGGAGATGCTGCAACAGTCATAAGTCACGTTTTTCAGTGCCGTTGTAACTTTGAACAGTCACTAAATGAACTGTTGTAAGTCAAGGACTATCTATAATTTGAGTGTCCAAAGAATGTTCTGGTCCAGTTGCAAGCTGGGTTGCGTAAGAATGATAATGGACACACAGTTGGAAAGGAGACAGTAGGTTTATTTGAAAGCATAGGAACAGAACTTGAAGGTAGCTACAAAATGGGGTACAAAAGATCAGGTACTTTGATAGGGAAACTGGTCTTTGTGAGGGGGTGTAGGGCATGAGTATATATGTGCCTCCGGTGATGTTTAACTTGGTGCACATGCAACTCTGGTGGGAAAAATATTTTAATTAACTTTTGAAGGAAATGTATGTAAAGGATTTTCCCTGTTTGTTATTAATTGTGATGGTTAATTAGTTTAGCCTGGTCATTAACTACTACAGGAGTAATGGATTGGTTATTTTTGCAACATGGTTTTCAGGTTTCAGTTACTGGTGGGTCTTGTTAATGATTAAAAGGAGGTAGGTTCCAAGGAATAAATTTAATTTTGAATGAAAAATTCTTTTTACAATTATTACAATTCTTCCCACATGAGAAAGTGTCTCAAACATGACCCTCCCTAGTATTCATTACAAAAAGGGAGGGAGGGGGAAAGTATATTCACAGACTTGCAAGATTCTTATAATACAAATTGTATTAGCTTGTATGTCTTTGGTTTCCAAGTTTGGTCTAAGTCCAAGTTTGGGCTGACAGTTGCTTGCTGTCACTATTACCTGTGAGGAAGAACAAAAGGGCCACCTTCCCTCAATAACAGAATAACAGAGTTGGGAGGGACCTTGGACATCTTCTAATCCAAGCCCTGTTCAGGCAGGAAACCCTACACCATTTCAGACAAATGGTTGTCCAGTCTCTTCTTAAAAACCTCCAGTGTTGGAGCATTCACAACTTCTGAAGACAGGTTGTTCCACTGATTAATTGTTCCCACTGTTAGGAAATTTCTCCTTAGTTCTAGTTGTTTCTGAGACGATGATAACTTCTAGAATTCCTCAGACAGCCTACAGTTGCCCACTATTAAGCTTCATAAAAGCTTAAGAACTGGTGCTGGAGTTACTTTGTTTTCCTTTTCCCATTGTGACCCACCCTTTTTTTCTCTGCGCTACATATTTTTCAGTGTATAAGCAGCCTTTTGGGTAGGAGATAGGGGAGAAACACTAAATAATTAAATAATTAAGAGGAACCTGATTCTCGGGCAATTTTGCTTGTCTTTTTGCATTTCCTGGAAAGCTGATCTGCACAGGTCAAACAGGGCCACATAACCTGTTATCATCATATGCTACTGGGCTGGTTTTATCAGTTTTTTCTTTTTTTTTTTGACCTTGGACACTTCCTACAATGTGAATTTTGGTGGAATGACAGATAAATACATGTTCAGAATGATCAGAGAAGGAAATTCATGGCAGATTCCAGAAAAAGATAATTCCTGCGAAAGAAACAAGTTTACAGTTTCCCTGTACAGTACGATAGCACACAACTGCAACTCCACCCATTCCTGATTCTAGCCTACCCTTAACCGAGCCTTGTTGGTGCCCTTGTTATGACTGGTCTGGTACCACAGATCTGCTCAAGTGAAACTTAATTCTTTTTGATGGATAAGAACTTAACTATTTTAGGGGTTGTTGTAGTGGAATCTGGTGCAGAGTTGCTGGAGGGAGGAGAGTCTTTCAGGAGGAGCTAAGAGGCAAATTAGTCTGGAATCCTTGGTATGCAGGAAGACCTCCAGAATAGACCCTCCCTAACTGTTCACTGGGTATATCTGACAGTTATGGAGGTTGTGCTTTAGTCTGGCAAGATTCTTTCTATGGGTGAACAACAGTAAAGAGGCTACTCTGAATAAATCGTGTTGTTCTTGGTTCCTTACATCTGACATTAAACGGCCTCTTCCTGCATACCAAGGATACTAGGTTTATTCCAGCGTTTCTGCGCCATATTTCTCTGCAGTTGTGATGGTTCAGAAACATCATCTCAACTTTAGCTTTTAGAAATCACCAGTACCTTGCTTGACAACCCTGACCACTGCAAAGAAACATCTTTGGATCATTCAAGACAGGTGATTTCAGACATCGAGCAAGAGAGATGTCAGATAACATGTAAGTGCAATTTCTCTGCTTATGATGACTAGAAGAATACAGGTGTTTCTGGAGTGGCTAAAATGTAAAAGATCCTGAGTGTTATACAAGAGGGTGAACTAAATAAGCTTAATCAAAGAATGTATTTTGAAAGCTATCAACCCTAATGAATAAATGTATTCTCAAAAAGGAGGAATAGTGCAAAGGAAGCAATTTCTCGATGTCGAATATTGTAACAGTTGGGAAGAATGGATGGCAATTCTTTGCAGTATTAGGAAATGAGTGGTTATATAAACATTGTGCTTAAAATCCCAATTCTTACACGTGTGCTAATGAGGGCCATGTGAATGGCTTCACATATCACCCTAAGCCTTGATGGGATTAGTTTGATTTTGTTTTGCTTTTGTTTATAATGTTAACTAGGTTATATAGTGGATTAGTCAGGAAATTACAGTTAAACAAACAATGGTTTAGCATAACATGAAAATCAGATATCTGTAGTTATGTAATTGTACACTATTCTTGATAGTTTGCTATGGATATTTAAAGAACCAATGAGCTGGATATAGTACATATTAAATATTTTTTAAAATTATTTAAATACAAATAAATATTATACAATATTAATTGTATTGCATTTTGTTCTTATACTAAATAGCAATAACAATAGCAATAGCACTTAGACTTATATACTGCTCCATAGTGCTTTACAACCCTCTCTAAGTGGTTTACAGCGTCAGCTTATTGCCCCCAACGATCTGGGTCATCATTTTACTGACCTCGGAAGGATGGAAGGCTGAGTCAACCTTGAGCCAGTCAGGATCGAACTTCTGGCTATGGGCAGTGTTAGCCTGCAATACTTCATTCTAACCACTGCACCACTATGCATAATCCTATACATATCATTGAACAGTTTTATTATATTGATAATTATGATAGCTTTTGTAATATTAGGATGGTTGATAAATCTATAAATTAAAGTAAATTAATTAAATATATAAAATATAGTTTTAGAAATCTTTAAACCTGGAATCCTGGTTTCCCTAACCCTCTTCACCCAAAGAGCTTTTCACTTTACTTGCTCTCCTGTTTAATATATTTTGCATCTTGCTGTCTTAAGTAAGTTTAGAACGGGTTCCTTCCTGAATCTGAATAACAAAATGATGATAGGGTGTGACTGTTTAAACCTTCTCCTGTCCTAGCAGACTTTCTGGTAGACCACTGTACAAAGGAGAAGGTGAAAATAAAATCGAACCAGAGACAGACCTGACTCGCTGGCGACTGAGCACAGTGGAAGGGCGACAGAAGTGGTATTATGTGCCCGAAAATGAAGAATGTGCCAGAGAACAGAATGCACTTGAGGCATATACTTTAGGGCTAAACACTGTAAGTAGTTGATGATCATTGCAAGTACAGAAATAATGTCCACAGTGGCAGAGAAAAGCACGTATGCTACCAATGCAGGGCGTCTCTGCTGCAATTTAGCAAGTACTGATAGTCTTCCCCCCCCCCTTGTGGTTTCCATTCTGACATGTAGTTTAGGGTTCCTTATGGTGAGAACGAGGTTTCTGGCCCTTGGAATGCGGTCTTGTGTATCTATCCCTCCAATATCTGTACATTCTTGTATATGAACTAGAATTATTACTGATGCAACACTCCTGATAACCATAGTCATTTCTGTGACTCATGAGCAATGCGTGCCTGGAATCATTTTGATGCGTATAAAATATGTCATGCAGACAATTCATCCAAATAATCTGCTGACAGAAGGTTTCTTAATTAGCAACTGAATTTCTAAATAATTGTGTGATTCATTAGATTCACAAGTCAGATCCATAAACCATAACTTGGAAAGCGATTCTTAGGGACATACTATATTATTATTAGTAGTAATATTTTATGTTGCCTTTTCATATATATATAAATTCATATTATCTGTCTGTCTGTCTGTCTGTCTGTCTGTCTAATGTTTATAGATATAGATAAGGTTAAAAGAGTGTTTGCATCTGAAGTGACTTGTGCTTTTAAAAAAGCAAGATCATGAAGACTCCTTTCAACTTGAGGCTGTATTGGGTTGCTGACACTGTAAATATTTTCCATCTAGCTGTAGAAATTTTCCCTAAAGAATTTTAAACCGAAAAATGGATAAAAAAACTTTTCTCCAATGTTTTAGAATGGGAATGTAGCCAGAATGGAAAGGGTAAATTTCTCTTCCTCATTACCAAGATTCCTGACCTCCTTGCCTTCTCTGTTAACTTAGATAAAATGTCCTCAAAAGAAATATAGTGAATATATTGCAAAATGTGACCCCCACAGGAATATATTTATCTTATCTCCATTATTTTATTTTACAGAATAAATTTTTCCCAGAGTTGCCCAAAGCCAGCACAGCCCAGGAAGCAGTGCTGAAAGCAATTAAGTTTTTTTCAGGTGTACAAGCTGAAGATGGCCATTGGCCTGCAGAATGCTCTGGAGTACTCACCCTTACTCCAGGTATGGTGGTGACACTAGTAAATTCACTCTGTGTAAATCAACCAGTTAAAATTATGTCTGTGCTGTGAATTAAGCTCTCTTCTCACCTGTGAAATAGGCACAAAGAACTGGGAAAATGGGAAAAATCTCCTCAGCTTTGTATGGCCAAGTAGGCCACGGCTCCTGGTGTTGCCCCTCTTTCCCAGTTTGGTACTCTCCAGATGTGTTGGAATTCATCCCCATAATTCCCACCCAGCATAACATTATTTTCTGTCAATGCACAGAGTTACAGTCCCCACCTGGAGATGATTATCTGTTGAGAAAGGCTGCCCTAAGGTTTTCAGCCTTTCTCATTTTACTCATTCTGGAGATTCCAAAGGTTGAACTGGGATCTTGAATTTGGATTCTTCCATATATCAAGGGAAGAGGGAAAGGATATTCCAGAATAATAGGTTGTTGATAGCTTCTGAGAAGCAGAAAATATTCTTCCTTCCAGTCTCTGGCAGGTTGCCAGAAATTTAAAGAAGAATTGGATAGGCAGTCTGTTTTTTTTCTTCCTGAAATAATGGTTATTTATCTGTAGACTTTTGTGTGTTTATTTAAAAGTCATAGATTCCAGGAATATCAGAGAAATCACTACTGAGAAAGCGCAGAGATTCTTTGCTTGATCTTGATAAATAAAATCTTACTATATTGATCTCTTTTTTTTAATGGTCTTTTAAGAAGGGAAATAAACATACAAATTTACTCTTAGATTATCAAACAAGGTGACTTTTGGTGCGCAAAAAAAAATCCAAACTCAGATGTTACTCAATAGTCTTTCTCATCAAACAGGTCTTTTGATTGCATGCTATGTTGCTAAGATTTCCCTGCCAGAAGAGGTAAAGAAAGAAATACGACGATATATACGTTCAAGACAACTTCCAGATGGCGGCTGGGGTCTGTGAGTGAAGTGAAAGATTGGTGTTTTTTTATTTTTTTTTGAGATAATTTCTGATAAATTCCAAATAAGGGCAGAAGGTTAGCTGACAACTTTCTATACCCTTTTCTGCTCCCTTGCTTATACTTACAGCAGCACCTACAATACAATGCAAAGTACTTACTTTCTTACATCAGCACCTACAATTTCCCACGTTAGTTCTTGAATTATTTCATTTTGTTTTGTTTTAAAATCCAGATCAAGATAATGGTAGATTAACCTAAATATAACATTAGCTGTGGAATAATATCTCACAAATTTCCATATCCCTTTCTGCTTATTTACTGACATACTTACCTCAGCACCTACAATTTTCCATTTTAGTTCTTTGTTTTTCTTATACTTACAGGTTGCTTCAATGGTGACCTACTCTAAAAGGCTTTAAGATTTTAAAACTTTTCCAAATAGACCAGCATTTTTCAAACTTGCATGCTGTATTATTTTCAAAAAAATTAAATATTTATTGGCTACTTAGACGTTCTGAGAGAGACCTTGTAGTTTTCACACTAGAGGTTTACGCGGTAAAACTTTATTTTACACTGTGAAATAAAACAGCAGTTAAAGTTTTAAAAGCATCTTAAATTCTAAAGTTTTATTTCCAATTCCATCCACATTCTAGAGAGAGTATTGTAGTTCATTAATCAAATAATACTAGCAGGTACTCTCAGAATGATAGAAAGTGACCAAAGAAGATAATTTGTAAATTGGCCTGTGGATAGTAGACTTAGCTATCCAGGACATTAGTCTTTTTTGTAATTTTTTCCCCTAAATCTCTATGTGGTAGCCATCTCAGGGAGCAACAACCAACCATCTTTGGCACAGCCCTCAACTACATAGCTATGCGAATCCTTGGATATGGACCCGATCATCCAGATATAGTGAGAGCTCGAATTTGTCTCCATAAAAAAGGTGAGAATCAAGTCAGAAATATCCAGAAATATTCCTTCCCATATGTTGGCAAAGTCTTCCCATCTATGTGACTTTTATGCCTTTGAACATGTAAGCATTTTTACTTTTTATCATAATGGCAGTTTTAAACATGATTGCTGTTCCTATAATCTGACTGAAGCCTGAGATATTTGCTTCCCCATTATCTCTATTAAGGCTAGGGTTGTTGTTGTTTTTTGGCAATGTGTTAGTCACTGAGTATACATGCCTTTTGCTTCAGGCTAACCAAGTCATGGAGTTGAGCAACTTTTCTAAAGGTAATTTTCTTGGGGGTAGAGAGATGGCCAGCTAAATGCTAAATCTGCTGGTCGTTATAAGCTTATTAATCCTTCTCTTCCCTCTAGCATAAAGAGTAACTGTCTTTAAGCCTCTAAAAGAGGGTGCATTTTCTTTAAACATACAAAACTAATCTAATAAAATCTAAATCAAGGTTTATTATTCATAGGATAGTAACCAGCTGCACAATTATCAAAGCAAATCAAGGAATATACCAGCGTTATATAGATCTGTAGATTTGTGAAGATTTGTGGTTCTTGTGTTGCTTCTACTTAAAAGTGGGTGCTGCTTCCCTCTCACCCCACTGACAACTCTCTTTCCAGGTGGTGCTCTTGGAGCCCCACATTTGGGGAAAGTCTGGCTGGCTATCATGAACGTGTACAGCTGGGAGGGAATGAATGCACCGTTTCCTGAGTTGTGGTAGGCACTCTAAAGTTGTGTTGCATTTTCTTTTGCTTTCAAGGAGCCATTGGATAAAATTAATCAATGCAGTATTATACTATCTAATCTGTAAAACCCTGAAGATTTCTACACAGCTGCAATCTTTCCCAAATTGCAGATGCAGATATCTGAATTATATTTGCAGCTATATTGGCTTCTAACTCAGTTTTGATTCTCCTGGGTCGTGTTTACAAGTTTTTCAATTTATAAATGTTAACTTTTTGCATGCCTCTTTGAGGGAGATGGGCAGTTCAGAAATATGAAATAAATAAATAAATAAATAAATATATTCAGCAAATAGTCCTCTAATGCTAGCCAACAAGACTGAGAAGTGATAAGTAAAATGCCCAATTTTGAACTATTTTGACAAAAGATTACTATAAACTAACAAATGAGTAATTCAGGGAGTTATCCAGAATTGAAGTCGAATGAATTAATAAAAGAATCAACTCAGCCATTGGATGGAAATGGGACTTGATTTTTAATAACATGAATATTTAGTCATCTTTAAATTCAAATTGTATTGCATTGTACATATGAATATTTCACAGTATCTTCCATTTGTACAGTTGATATGCTATGATGGTCTTGCTGAAAGAGACTGAAACTTATTAGGCTACTTTTGTTATCTGTCATCTCAGCGGCTGCAATACCTAGCCGACTTTAGTTTCTATCAGAAGCTAAACAAGATTTCACTTGGATAGTTTAAGGCATACATGCTAAAAGAGTAGAGTAGAGTAGAGTAGAGTAGAGTAGAGTAGAGTAGAGTAGAGTAGAGTAGAGTAGAGTAGAGTAGAGAAGAGAAGAGAAGAGAAGAGAAGAGAAGAGAAGAGAAGAGAAGAGAAGAGACCTTGAAGGTCTTCTAGTCCAACCCCCTGCCCAGGCAAGAAACCCTATACCATTTCAGACAAATATTGTCTAAGAATTCTATACTGCCGAGAACACTGTATGGATGGGGGAATCAGGGTCTGAATTCAACACAATTCTAAACCTACTGATTCCATCTTCAGTGAAGTTGAAGGCCTGCAAAGGCCTCAATATCCATAGATGAATGAAGCCCAACTTTCAAATTAATCTTAGAGACTGCTCTCGTTTAATGTTTTTCAAAATTGTTGGAACACCTTTATGGTGAATTACAAGGAGAAATCAAATGTTCTGAGATATGCAAACCAGGCAACAGTTTTACCTACTATGTTTAAGATTTCTGCTTATCTCTTTATGATCCTCTTGCTTCCCTCATTCTGAGGCAGGCTGTTACCTACCTGGGTGCCAGGCCATCCCTCCACTTATTGGTGCCATGCCCGTCATATCTTGCTTGCAACGACCTACTGCCAACTCAAGCGCCTGAGTGCAGAAGAAGATGAACTGATCCGGAGTCTCAGGCAGGTAAAAGAACAATATTCACACATTCTCTCACTTACTCCGTATCCAAACAGGATATAACATTACTTAAGATACATTATAATTGGTGCCCTAATGAGAGTATACTGACTTTTGGTTTAAGCAAATGCAAGAAGATTTTTATATGGAATCTCTTTCATGATATGTGGAAGACTCATAAGGCATGAAAAAGCAAATTGGAAATATTATTCCACAGTGTGTTAGCATTTCCAGTGGATAGGTCTTTTGATGTGAGAAGATTTTTCAAATGTTGCTTCTTTGCGTGCCTACTTGATTTTGGTGAAGAAACTATATTGTGTGGTCCTAGGAAACTCTTGGTTTCTTCAACAAATGAAACATATAATTTGAATTGCATCTTGATTCCTTTTCCTCTTTTATACTTCCAGAAAAGCAAGTATTTCCCATACCTCATAATTTGAGAGAGCTTTCTTAACCTCCAGAGGTAGCTAGATATAATTAACTTAGGTAGATGTTGCTTTATAGATTATTTCTGTTTGTTTGTTTTCCCCACATTTGCTAGTCCAAGAAAGCTGTTCTCAAGGTAAATTCACAGCCAATGCGTCCTTGTCAATTTCTTACTGAATTCCTATGAAAAAAATCCCTTGAACTAAAATTAACACTTCAACCAATAACCCTTCAACCAGCAGGGGGAGCTAAGGGATGTTGTCTCCATCCATCCCAATAAAAGCAGCACTTACTTTCTGGTTATACAATAGACAAAAAGTTTTATTTTGTTACTTGAATACAACCGCAATTAAAGAATTGTTCAACTTCATTGCTTGCAATGAAGCAATAACCATTCAGATCTACAAACAGGTTATAGGGATATGAAAATAGCTTTATGCAACAGTATAATAACTGCAGAATTGAATTCAGTGGGCTGGAATGTCAGTTTCTGGAAGCTTGCAAATTAAATGCATATTCTAATTTGTGTGAACCTATAAAGGACACTAATCTCCACAACTTTAGATTTCTCTTTGCCTCTTGCACATTCCAATAAATCAATCTGTGCTGCAATGAGGATGTGCTGACCTCTGGTTTTAAGCAAGCTCAAGATCACCTTACACTGGTAAGCAAGAGGGGGAAGGGAATTATCGTCTTCCACTCAAGTCCTATGACCTTCCCTGTTGTAGCTGTTGCCCACCTTGTCCCACCAAAAGCTGGACTAGATAGACTTATGCTCTGATCAGGCATTGGCTCTTATAGTCTTAACCACAAAGTATCAATATCTCTCCATTGTTTGTGTGCTTTAGTATTTAATATATGTTTCTGCAGATGGAAATTTTCTAAATTTCTCTGTGAATACTTAGATTTGCCCAAATCTAAATTCGGTTAAAAAACAACAACAACCTCCCAGTGATTAATGCTACTGTTGTGGGGATGCCCAGATTATTTTAGAATTATCTTGGATAAGTAATGCAAAACAGTTGTGATTCAGTAAAGATCCCTAACTAAGGCACATGACTTAACACTGAAAAGAACATCTTTTGAAATATGATACTTTTAAAAAAAATTTGAAAGCATGTCTATGACATTAGATGAGATTTCTGTGAGCTAAGGACAAAAAGCGAATTAATTCATCTCTTCTTTCAGTTTTATGGAATTTTAAAACTGGAGCTTTCACAAATCATAACCCACTTCATGCAGGAAAACATAATCTGGTTAATCTTATCATTTCCAGTTTGTCGTTGCTCTGTTATTTCCTTTTGTGGTGAAAATGCTTGATTCTTTCCTCCATGGACTGTCATGTGAAAGAAAGAACAGATCATTAATACAAATGTTACCCTAGGCTCGGGGTAGGGAACCTTGGCTCTTTTATGACTCGTGGACTTCAACTCCCAGAATTCCTGAGCCAGCATGGCTGGCTCAGGAATTCTGGGAGTTGAAGTCCACGAGTCATAAAAGATCTAAGGTTCCCTACCCCTGTCCTAGGCCTTAGCAAAAGCTTGCAATAGTGTTGAATATCTGTGGCTCGGTTGTAGGATGAGGGTGGAAGTTCGTTCCCCGAGCTTGTGGGTTGGTTTTCCCAACGTTTCGTTAGCAGGCTAGGTAACATCTTCAGTGGCGTTTAAGGGATGTCTATGTCAGTGGTCTTCTGCTTCTAAGGGCTTCAGGTGTGGGTGTGTCAAGTGAGGGTCTTGTGATGGGTCAGATGTGAGTGACTCTGAACCTGAAATAACCTCCCCATCACAAGACCCATCACAAACCTCTTTCTAATGACTCACACCTGACCCATCACAAGACCCTCACTTGACACACCCACACCTGAAACCCTGATAAACAGAAGAGCACTGACACAGACATCCCCTAAACGCCGCTGAATATGTTACCTAGCCTGGTAACAAAACGTTTGGAAACCAACCCACAAATTTGGAGAATGAACCTTCACCCTCTTACAAAAGGTATTGTAGTTTTGATAGTGTAGTTCTAATAGTTGGGTCCTCAGTGGATCTGATATGTGGAAACGAACACATCCAAATGGCTATGCTTTCAAATGTCATGATTTTTTAGGGATAGGACAGGACAGGACAGAACAGAATAGAATACTTTATTTGACCAAGTGTGATTAGACACACAAGGAATTTGTCTCTGTGCTTAAGCTCTCAGTGTGAATGTAGAACAGGCATGTCAAACTCGCGACGTATCGGGACTTTTTCCCCATTGCTGGCAATGGGGTGGGCGCAGTTTTGGCATGACGAATCTGGCCCGCAGGCCGGCAGTTTGACATGCCTGATGTAGAACAACAAAGTAATAATTACAGGATACATTAAAACATTACATTAATAATTACAGGGTACATACTGTAATTCCTTTAACTGAATTACAGTACAGCCTCTGGCTGGAGAATCAGAATTGGTAGGAGAAAGCCTGAGGTTGTTTCAATCACACTTAAGCATTTTTGAAGGGTTATCATTGATTGTGTGTGTTTGTGTGTGCATGTGTGTGTGTATGTAAAACACAGTCGCACACATGTTAAAGATTTTTTAGCAAGTGGACCTGTCTCGTGTCCTATTTACTAAAGAACTTTTTATTCTTTTACTTTAGGAACTTTACGTGGAGGATTATTCAAGCATTGATTGGCCAGCCCAGAAGAAATATATTTATGAGGCTGATTTACAGGCGCCACATACATTGGTCCTGGATGTTCTTTTTGGTAAGTGGCACAACTTCTAAGGGCTTGCGTATCTAGTTGAAACTTCCTTGATTCATTAGAAACAGACCAGTTGCAGTAGGATTCTTAGTGCTCTTTTTAAATGCCAATTGCCCCAGATGGTGAGTTGACAAAACTTGATGGCACATAATCAGTTAGTCAATCAAACCTTGCCTGAACCGATACCATGAACTCAGACTGAAGAAAGAATTGTAAACCTAATGGCTCTGCTTCTAAAATGTCTCTTTGCTCCTTTTTGCAGCCCTCTTCAATTTGTACGACAGATACCACCTCACCAGTCTCAGAAAGAAAGCCACAGCTGAGATGTATGAGCAAATCAAGGCAGATGATATATTCTCAAACTCTACTAATTCTAGCCCGGTAGGTCTTTTGAAAATACCACACAGAAATGACTGTTTCTGGAATAAAATTCCTTTGGATAGAGTCAGTTGTCTCCACATGTTAGCCCTTGGCTTAGTTTCCTTTCAAACAGAGTGCTTTGCTTGGAACTTACTTGTTTTGTTCTCTGAAGGAACATCTGGGTTTGGCTGATGTCCTAAAGATTGTTCTGGGACTGAAGGGGTTGCAAAATGCCTGACAGAACTTTTTCATTCTGTAGATTTGTAAACCTTTCCATGTATTGATCTCATGGCATGTGGATGGTCCCAATTCTGCAGCCTTTCAAGAGCACGTCTCCAGAATCTACGATTACCTTTGGTAATGTTGCTCATGCCAAATCCTTTCAAAACCCTTTCTCACCACATGTGAAATATAGTAGAGGTGTTTGTGGATCATAAGGACAATGGAAGATCTGATGACAATGAAAGGACAGCGTCCTCTCCTGTCTAATCCACTCTCCCCCTATTTAATGCCCTCTAGCTGCAACACTTGAGAACCCCATTTACCATTATCAACAGCCTTGGTTGATGGGAAATCTAGGATTTTTAATCTACATAAGATTAGGGAAAGCTGCCCAGATTTTAGGTTCTGCAGAGGTCTGCTTTCCCTTTTCCCGAGAGAAAATAATTGCCAATGTCTACTCTTAATTCCAGGGAATTTTCATTCAGGAAAAGAGACTTTAGAAAGATATTATCTTCTGCTTCCTATTTTGCATGCCATCATACTCTCAAACTATGCTCTGAAATTAAGAGTAGCACCTTACTCTTAATTGCACATGTTGTAATCTGTCTTTTTGTATATCTCTATGCAGGCTTGGAGATGAGGGTATAACGATGAAGGTAAGATTGTGGAAAGGAGGTTGGTTATTGTTAAAGCCTATGCCCTTTTATTGCTTTGCAGGCTGGAGTCAAATGTTTTTTCGACAACAATAGTTCTTTTAACAAAAAAAGAGAGATTGTTTGATGATCCCCATATACCTCTTTTACCATGATCATGTTAATAAGTGATCTAAATCATAATATCATTTGTATGTGGTTTAGGATGTTCTATAAGCCCAGCCATAATGGTTTATTTGTATGGCACAGTTAAAACAAGGCAATTATTTTAGGGTATTGTAAGAACTCAACCAATATATAGCCTGATCCCCAATTTTGGATCAGAAGGTAAATTTGCTTCAGGTGGAAGGATAAATAATCTTGGGGCCTCTGAAGGACTAACTCTTTATTGTGGCTTCCGTGAACACTAGTCTACTCCATTAAACGTGTAAAATGTTATCATCAGCTTTAGTTAGATCGTGTGAATAGGGAGAGAGAGAGGGAAAAAAGCCTAAGTCTATGTAAAGTAAGAGGAGTGACCATTTACAAAAGCAGTTATTATTGATAATGGAAGGAAGAAACAGTTTGAGGCCCTGCAGTGAATATCTGGAGCAGCAGAACAGGGGAAAGAGAGAGGTCCAAATACGGGAGTACAGGTAATCCTCGACGTAACAGCCATTCATTTAGCAACCATTCAGCCCTGAAAAAATGACTTATGACTGTTTTTCACACTGACAACCGTTGCAGCATCCCCGTGGTTAGGTGATCAAGAGAGGGGCTAATGGTGTATTTGTTTTCCTTATGCCTTTTCTTTCGTCATTTGCATTTATCCGAGTTACTATGGTGATGTGAGAAGCACTCAAGTAGCTAGGAAAAGCTTCATTTAGAAAAAGTCTCACTTCCCCACTGATCTGGGCTCATCAGCGGTTTAGGGTCAAGTCCGGCAAAATGGAGTTCTGGTTTCCATCTGAGAATCCAGGACAAGGCTTAAGAAAGTTGCTGCCTGCCTACAGAAAGATTCAGGCTAGGTGGGCTAAGTGGCTGCAACAGGCTTCCTCTGATTTAGTGCGTTAATTGTGTATAGGTCATCCTCAACTTATAACAGTTTGTTTAGTGACTGAAGTGACAACAGCATTGAAAAAAGTGATTTATGACCATTTTTCACACAACTGTTATAGCATCCCCATGGTCACGTGATCAAAATTCAAATGCTTGACAACTGGCTCATATGTACGATGGCTGCAGTGTCCCGGGGTCATGTGATCACCTTTTGTGGCCTTCTGACAAGCAAAGTCAACGGGGAAGCTAGATTCACTTAACAACCGTGTTACTAACTTAACTACTGTGACAAGAAAGGTTGTAAAACGGGGCAAAACTGACTTAACTACTGTCTTGTTTAGCAACTGAAATTTTGGATTCAATTGTGGTTGTCGAGAACTATCTGTATGTTAAAACTCTGTGGCTGTCTAGGCATAGATCTCCTGTATTTGCAGACAGGTTACTGCTTTTCTAGATCATTCTGGAAGAGAAATTTCCATCTGCCATTTGCTAGGTTTGCTTGTTGGGCTGTCTGCAAGAATGGCTATTCCCTTTATTCTCTCCCTTGTTAGAAAACTATCACTGTCCATGCAATGTTATGACCATTTCCTAACTAGGAAGATAAGATGGAGGAACAAAACTCATGTTGATTCAAACATCTGCAGTCACTTTTTTTGGGGGGGGGGAATAACAATGATGTCTGACTCAGTATTAATGTGGAAGCACTGTAAATTTTGAAGTATGCCCTAATTTAAAACATGAGCTCCTAGGGGGCAGATTTTGGCTGAGTGCCATGAAAATTTTCTCAATGGCAGGACTAGACTGTACATTAATTATTTAAGAAAGACGGTGGGCTACTCTTCACTCGACGTATTTAATCAGAAGATAGAATTTGTAAGTGATGCTTTAATATTGATTCTTGCATTGAGTAGACTGGTTGGGCTTGATGATGTCAATGGATAAAAAGAGGAATTTGCCTTTTTAAAAAATAAAAAATAAAACTATATCTATTTTTCTTACCTAAGGTGATGGGATCTCAAACCTGGGATGCTACATTTACAGTTCTGGGTTTTCTAGAGGTATGTTTTTGTATTATAATCTTGTTTAATTGTGGTGCTAGGAAGACTTAACATGATTTTAAAAAGACAGCTTTTCAAAGTTTCTGCCCATTAACATAATATGTAATATATCTCAATCTCGTCTTCAAAGTTAGAAGTGTTTAAAGAGACCAACAGGATATTTGAAAGTTTCTGGTCTTAAGAGACAATGTCAAAAGGATAGACCAGATTGCATTAATGGAAGGTTATTTTACCCCAGGAAGAGATACTCTGATGGCTTCCATCTATTTTGGACTTTCAGATTTTTGATCATTGATCAAGTGGATTGATTTTGTGGGATTATCTGGAGGCACCTGGTTGGGAGATACATACAGTGCAAATATTTGCAAGTTACCCTTGAATTGTCCCAATTCATGATAGTCATACCACTTTCACATAATATCTAACAAACAGGAATCTTATTGATATAGAAATATTTCTGAGCATCATTTTCAGTAAATAGAGCATTAATAAAGAAAAGTTCCATTCATGGTTGCTACTCACTTCTCTTATTATTGAAAAACATGCATTTCATTAAGTAGCTGTATAAAGAGGCCTGGATTTTTTTTTTAGCCTATTGACATTTATCTATTTTATAATCATTTTTTTTTTCATTTTCTAGGCTGGTATCCAAAATGACCCTGAGTACAATACTTGTCTGAAAAAAGCCCATTCATTTTTGAAATGTTCTCAGGTAAGAAGCTTGGTTGGAATAACGTATATTAGACATTGATATTGATTTTAAAGGAGTGCCATCAATTTGATTCCACAAGGGCAGGGTCTAGTAATTGCAGTTGTTTAAAAAGCACGTCATACATAATACATGATGGGTGTCTTGAGGTAAGACATCTGCTAATCCCAGATCCAGTTTTAAAACTGTTTATTGAATGGCCAATTGCTCCTTTGGGTTATCTTGATAGCTTCTGATCATAATTTACAGTTTTGTTAGGTGCATTAAAACTGTACTATTGGAAATACAGTATTCGTGCCATCCATAACATCTTCTCCTTGATTGAACCTACACATTTCTATACCCAGAGGTCCTTTCCCTACAATTCAGAAACCCTAACTTGAACATCACCAAAGCAAATTTATATATACTATATATGCAACTCTTAGAAAGTCAATGTGGTATTATAGTTAAGGCACCAGGCTAGAAACCAGGAGACCATGGAGTTCTAGTCCTGCCTTAAGCATGAAACCAGATAGGTGACTTGGGTCTAGTCAGTCTCAAATTAGGAAGAAGTCAGTGGCAAAACATTTCCCAAAATGTTGCCAAGGAAACCACAAGAACTTGACTCAGTGAGAATCAAGACTGACCTGAATGCAGAAAAAAGTAATCCTTACTGCAATATGCATCACTAACCTATGGGTAGGACTGAGGATTGGCACTGAATAAACAGGCTTCACTTTGCTACATGTACATGATGACATATGAACAAAAATGACATATGAACAAAAAAACCCCATGTTTCTTGCCTTTAGAAATTGTCTTGGATTAAATTCTATTAATGTCTTCTTTAGATTGTAGATAATCCACCCAACTACCAGAGATACTATCGTCAAATGAACAAGGTACTTTCAAAATCTGATCTTGTGTAAGACATAACCGTTAGAAAGGGCAGCTCCAGAAGTTAATTTCCAACTAATAAAAGTTATACAAAAGAGAAAAAGAAATATTTGACACTTAGCAACTTTTCACATTGTCCCTTAAAGGGATATTATTTATGGTCCAGAAATGCTCTTCCTAACAACCTTTCTTTATTAATGCTAGTGGAAAGGGAAAAAATAATTTCTTTGGTGATTTTTACCAACTTTATCAATATTCTTGAGGAAGAAGCAAAACCATGTTCCAATGTTTTGCTTGCTTTTATTGGTTTCCTTTAAGCTGCATTCTGAGAGAGTTCTAACACCAAAGTTTAAGAAACAACTAACTATACAGTAAAGCATATAACATATTAAAAGGTTCAAAAACATTAAAATAATGCTCCCTGATGCCTAAATTAAGAATAATTGGATTTTATTAAATGTTAATGAATTTAATAAAATAGAATGCCACCTAAACCCCATATTAATTGAAGAGGATCAAAGATACCTGCACCAATGCATCATGTTCCATAACTGAGTCTAGATCTGAAATATACATCCTTTTCTTTTATGGAGCAAGCAATCTAAAAGAAACAGTCTTCTTAATGCCTTTTTAAAAATCACCAGGGAGGATTCCCCTTCAGCAATCGGGACAACGATTGGATAGTCAGTGACTGCACTGCTGAAGCAATGAAGGCATTGATGTTACTTGAAGAACAATGTCCTTTTATAGACGGTCACATAGCTCCACAGCGTCTCTTTGATGCTGTCAATATGGTAAGTCCAGAGAACACCAAGGAGAGAACATGGGGATTAGGGTTGATGAGGTTTCTGAGGGCTGGATGGCGGTGCTTAGGGGTGTGTTGATTTTGTTGAATCTCATTCCAACAGAATTTGTGGCAACTTTCTCCTTTGACAATAACTTTAAAGTCTGAGGAGTTTTTTTCTCCAAGAAGGGATGGGGGGGGAAAGTTTGGTCCTTAACCAATTCCAATCCCCACACATTTCCCTAAATTTGTACACAATTTGTAAAATGCTTTTTCCATGTTTGCTAAATTTTGCAAAGCAGGCTCGAAGCCTTAAAAATGTACCACATATAAAAGAGCATTCCAAGAGTCTATAGAGAAAATTGCTTGGGGAAAAAATGCAGCCTTTTGAAAGAGCATGCACAAAAATGGATATAGAGGTGAAAAAGCGCGTAAAAATATAAACATAGAGGTTTGGAAAACTGGGAAAATAAACCAAATCCAACAGGTTCAGTTGTCTCAAAGTTAAAGGATCAAAGCTACAGTCAGTCTGAAAAAGTTCTAATCTCCCAGAAGACAAATTGAATATGTATTGATAAAAAGTACTGACAATAATAGTTTAGTCTGATTCTGATCTCGTTCAATTGCTTTATATCCTCAATATGCTAATTTATATAGTGAAGATAAATTTTAATAAACTAGTGATTAAATAATGCTTTTTTAAAATGAAGCAGATTCTGTTCTGAACTCCATTTGGCATTAGTAAATAACAAGAGGACAATTAATCCAATACTATTTCAGGAGAACAGAAATTCAACATCTACTGCTATCTTCATTTATCTGACATGGTTTTGAGATAAGATGAGGGTATGATTAGGATATATTATGGTATATCGTTCTTTTCTGCCTGAAGCAAGGCAATTGAAATAATGGTCAAGAATACATAATATAGAGGATAGAGGAAAAGTAGCAGGGAAAGCAGAACTAAATTGGTGCTTGTGGCATACTATTAAGATTAGAAGTGCTGTGAAAAATAAAATTTGATAGCCATGAATACAGTATTTGTGTGAATTGTTTTCTGAATATCATAGCTTATTTTTCTATTGGACATAGCATTCATTTCAATTGAGATAGATCTTTAGTGGTACAAGAGATTCAGTATCAAATACTGGCTTTGTTTTTTCAGGTGTTTGTAAGACTGATTGGCATGGAATAATGGGTGTCAGTCTTAATGAAATGAAAGGACGTTTTTTTTTAAATAAAGGGAAGGCCAAATGATTTAATATTTAGAACTATGTGATTATGTGCTGGTCTGCCCTCTGCTTTCCTCCACAGCAAATATCCATATGCAACTACAAATATTGAATGGAAAAATAGGCAGTGTATAAACAAAAAGAATGGCGGTCTACATACACCTGAGTTTTAGGACATCTACATGTACAAAGATTGGCCAAGATATTTTGTTGCTTAATGTAAAGGAGAAGATGGTGCCTTCTTTCAAAAGCGAACTTTAATGATACCCCGATATTGACAATGGAATAACACCCACTATTGTACCTGATTTATAGTACACACAACTGGACCTGCCAAAAACCTGCTATTATTCCTGTGTATTTTCTGTTCAAATCAGCTGTCTATTGATAGGATCGGCCTTGAATTTGTGCCTAATTTTTGTGGGAGGAGTCTAATAAGGTCACTTCTAATGTCACCTGTTTTTCCCCTCATCTATTTCTATAAATATGCAGTTACTGAACATGAGAAATTCCGATGGTGGCTTTTCCTCTTATGAAACCAGACGTGGAAGCTGGCTACTAGAGGGTATAAACTGTGCAGAGACCTATGGTAAGAAGAAATTATCGAGTATTATGTGCAAAATTCAGAATGGAAACCATCACTAGAATGTAGCTAGTTTTGAGGGCATGGGTACATGCTCAGGAATTCAGCAAATCCTGCTAGTTTTCTTCTGGATTGAGAGATTGTCAGTACTCAGTAGTGTACTAACAGGCACAAGTCAACCAAAACAAAAAAAGGAACTGTGTCTGAAGAACTAAATAGACTATCTAGTCCAGAGGTCCCCAATCTTTTGTGCACCAGGGACCGGTTCCGTGGAGAGAGGTTTTTCTGCGGACTGGAGGGTGTGTGGTTTTGTATGCTGCCTGTATCCTGCGAATGGGGCTTTGCTTGTTTGTGTGGATTGGTTGCTGGCATGCTGTGGCCTGGTACTGGTCCACGGACTGGGGGTTGGGGACCCCTGATCTAGTCCAAAATAGTAATTGATTTAAAGATGAGATGATGTAAGGAAATCTCTTAATATTGAGCAAAAAGGTTCTTTAAACCAAAGACTCGAACAGCATTTAAAACCAACTACAGGCAATCATCATTTAATAATTGATACATGCAGCAACCATTTACAATTGCAATTGTGATAAAAACTAACCAGTCCTCACATTTATGATCATTGCAGATCTGCAAAGCCAAGGAATGTTGAAATAAGATCATAAGTTCAATTGTGGTTTCACTCAATGACCACTTTGCTTAATGAGTTGCTGGTCCAAGTTGTGGTTACTAAATGAGGGCTACCTGCATGCTCTTAAATGTTCATGTCGTTTAATATAATCGAGCTGAGGAATCACAGTACCTTATCTAGTTGTTATATTGGCAGTCTAATTGTTATACTGGAACATTGCTGCCAGAGTGTTCTGTTTGAGTTTCCTAGCTTCCTACAGCTACTTTACACATGTGAGTCTTGCCTTGAAGATGGTCCAAAAATTATAGTGAGATCACAATATAGTAACTAGACTAGAGTTTAAAAATTCAGGTTTCAGAACATACTAGTAAGAGATGACCAGACTGAGCCTGAGGGAAGAGTTAAATGCATCATCAGTCTTGAATTTCTTTGCACCCACAATAAATCTGTAGTTGTTTGAACAGCCTTGTTTTTTGATTTATTGCACCTGACACCATCTCTCTGAATATTAATCTCCTGCATAAATATTATGATTTTGACTAGAAAAGTGGAGCCTTTTCTGAAATAGAACCTTTACATGGGCATATTACTTGGTAGCTCCTTGCAAAATAAATGAATACATAAAATCTATGGTCTATCTTCCTGCAGGCTTGTGGTACTTTAAGAGGAAAAGATAATTATTGTTCTGTCCTTCTTTTCATCACTAGGTTTGCTGTTTTTCAGTGGATATTTTTTTTGGATAATTAGTGTTACTATTGTAACCTAGAGACATTAATAAAAATGATAGGATGCCTATATTTAAAAAAAACACATTATTTATGTTTTCCAGCTGACTGTATGGTAGATCACACCTATATTGAATGTACCTCATCAGTAATGCAAGGACTGAAACATTTCCAGAAGAGATTCCCAGATCACCGGAGAGAGGAAATCAGGTAGCTGAAACAGAGAAGATTCCCTGGAGCCGAGAAAGAAATCGCTGTTGTAAATTGAAATAGACTTTGCTTAGAGTTTAGTAATTTAGTAAAGTTTAGAATTTAGTAATTCTAAACCTGATCCATACTATTTTTTAGGTGAATCTTGCAACTCTCTGCCCTCACATTCTGCAATCACTGGCAAAGTTCAATGTGAATTTTATTAAGGTTCATTTTCACAACCCATAAGTATCCCAGTAACTGTTTGTACTTGACATGTTCTGAAGACTTTGATGTCTCAGCCTGGCTATTTTTCAATGCTTTGATAGCATTCTTTCAGAAAAAAACACTAGACCTGTGTTAGCCAATAGATTGACTGACATCCAGGCAACTTGAAAAGTAACTAAAACTGCTGTTCCGAATACTTGCCTACACTTGCACATCACCAACAGACATTAGGAGAATTGCTTTCCCTCCTGGCAGGTGCTTCTCAGTGGGAGAGGAGACAAATGAGGAATCCACCAATCACTTTCCTTAACTTGTCACTCATTAAAATAGCAAAGATACAACCTCTTATTACCGAGGTAAAAAGGAACGAGGGCAAAACATTGTGTTCTGCTATACCAGTGGTAGGCTCTTTTATGGCTCGTGGACTTCAACTCCCAGAATTCCTGAGCCAGCATGGCTCAGCTTGGAAACCTCTCCCTTTCCTCTCAGCATGGCTGGCTCAGGAATTCTGGGAGTTGAAGTTCACGAGTCATAAAAGAGCCAAGGTTGCCTACCCCTGTGCTATACCTTTCTGCCATTTCAAGGACTAGTAGATTACACTTTAATACTGCCCAAGAGTGCCCCAAAAGTTAGTAATTGTGAAACCTCCCTAAATATTTAAGATACAAATACCTTCCCCATCGGAAAAGAGATTTAGAGATTGGATAGTTCACTAATGATCTAACAGATAAAATACGAAAGTGAAATCCCATTACTGAAAAGATCAAAGTTGCCATTCTATTACTTATTTTGGAGTAAGTTCAAGGGAAAAGAGGGAACTGTTACTTTAAGAGCGTAGTTTGAAAATGCAGTTTCTCTCTTTATAATATTTATTTATTCATTCATTTATTTGTTTGTTTAATTAATTAGTTTGCTGTTCACTTCGCTGCAAGGTGACTCTGGAATATTCCTGGAACTCTGTCTAGTTTAGAAAGCAAATTTCACAACCTTCCAATTACTTTATGTTCATTTGTAATCTTCAAATGCCCATACATTTTGGTACAATCTTCAGGTACACTCATGCTTTATCTAGGTTTATTTTCAAGGGTTTCAGATAAATTTACAAGGTTTTTTATTTCTTTTACTCTATCCTCCCTCTGAGCAACCCAAGATAAAGTTTTGTAAATAGTTTGCTTTAGAGATTATGCTCCAAAAGAGGGTAAATATAATAGCATTTAGGACTCGAAAGTTCATATAAACTCCGGCTCTCTCATCCTCCACATCCTTCAAAGTCAATACTTTTAGTGGCTTAAAAAGAGATGCACAGTATTCAAGTTCCTTTGTCTTCAAGGGGAGGTAGCTTGACCTGCTATGACACAAATCACCACCACACAAGTTCTGCCACTATTCATTTAAATAATTAACAAATGAATGTCAAACTCCCCCCTCCCCCCTGTTTAAAGACCAGTCCCGGGTATCCAGGTTTTGAAGTCTTGGTCACTGAATGTCACTCTTTTTGTTGATCCACCTTGATTAAAATTCCATCCCAAAGTTTTTCAGTTCTATCTTAATCAAAACCCTTTTGTTTCTTTCTCTCCAGTGATACTATCCATAAGGGTTTGCAATATTGTCGTAATACACAGAAAGCAGATGGATCCTGGGTAGGGTGAGTTGTTTCTCATTGCTGCTTCAGTGAATTTAGCTGCACCATGCTGATAAAACTTGAAAAGATTACTTTCACAAAAGGAAGGCATCTTCTTTAGTTTGCATTTATCCAGTGCTTTGCACAAGTGACAAAACCCTTTTAAAATATCATACATTAAGACACAATGGACTATGTTCAATTGTAGTGCTCTGCAACTTGAATCAAGTGGAGGGGGTTGCAGCAGGGGATCAGGGCCCATTTTGGATGAAAACTTTGCAGGAGTTGGTGGGTTTAAAGGTATGAAAGCTTCCTAACTCCCCTCAGAGAGGCAGTTGTACCCATCACACTATCTGCACTTTGTTTAAAAGGCATTGACCTTAATATAGTTCAGTACTTGTTTTTCAATGGTTCATGGGTCTCTCTTCCTTGCAGGAGATGGGGTGTATGTTTCACGTATGGCACCTGGTTTGCACTGGAAGCATTTGCGTGTTTGGGATACTCTTACCATAATGGGTAAGTGAGTTGCTTTTATGGCAAAATATTAGGGTCAAGAATAATAATAATAATAATAATAATAATAATAATAATAATAATAATAATAATAATAATAATAATAATAATAATAATAATAATAATAATAATAATAATAATAATAATAATAATAATAATAATAATAATAATAATAAGAAGAAGAAGAAGAAGAAGAAGAAGAAGAAGAAGAAGAAGAAGAAGTTGGAAGGGACCTTGGAGGTCATCTAGTCCAACCCCCTGCTCAGGCAGGAAACCCTATACCATTTCAGACAAATGGCTGTCCAGTCTCTTCTTAAAAACTTCCAGTGTTGGAGCATTTGCCGCTTCTGGAGGCAGGTTGTTCCACTGGTTAATTGTTCTCACTGTCAGAAAATTTCTCCTTAGTTCTAGGTTGCTTCTCTCTTTGGTTAGTTTCCATCCGTTGCTTCATGTCCCACCTTCAGGTGCTTTGGAGAATAGCTTGACTCCCTCTTCTTTGTGGCAGCCGCTGAGATATTGGAACGCTGCTATCATGTCACCCCTCATCTTTCTCTTCATTAGACTAGACATTCCCAATTCCAGCAACCATTCCTTATATGTTTTAGCTTCAGTCCCCTGATCATCTTTGTTGCTCTTCTTTGTACTCTTTCTAGAGTCTCAACATCTTTTTTACATTGTGGTGACCAAAACTGGATGCAGTATTCCAAGTGTGGCCTTACCAAGGCATTGTAAAGTGGTATTAACACTTCACGTGATCTTGATTCTATCCCTCTGTTAATGCAGCCTAGCACTGTGTTGGCTTTTTTGGCAGCTGAAGCACACTGGTGGCTCATATTTAAATGATTGTCCACTAGGACTCCAAGATCCCTCTCACAGTTGCTACTATTGAGCAAAGTACCACCTATACTATATCTGTGCATTTGGTTTTCCTTGCCTAAATGTAGAACCTTACTTTTTTCACCATTGACTGACAGCTCCTCAATTTTTTACTTTGGAATGGTTTTCAGAGACAGGCAATATAACTTTATTCTGCTTTGTTGCAAACTCAATGTTAACTCCCTAAAATAATTGGGATAGCTCATGGCCCTTCCCATATTTCATATTTTATAAGCTTTATAAAAATATGTTTTTCTTTAATATAGATAACTGTACCAGACAGCAAGTACAAAATAAATAAACCAACAAAAAAAAGCACACAAGAGTCTATACTTTGGTATGGTGAGGAAGAAGAACTGTTTAAGAAACAGCACCTTTAAAAGCATGTTATTCTATAATTTCATTCTTTCATTTAGTTTCCGAATTTGGAGAGGATGTTGTAAAAGTTTGAAAGTATGAAACAGTGAGATAGGAAATAATCATGTAAAAGATAAAGCTATTTCTGAGTGTTATATATTTCTGATTTCCAGCCACTTTCTTTCTCGTTATATATAAAGGGGAAAAAAAGACCTTTCATTGGTAGTTTCCCCTGCTGGTTTTCATCCATATCCTAAATGTTGTGTGGCTTGAAATCCACTTGGATGCAGCCCAGTGCCATAATGGAACAGACCAAATTACAGAATCATAGCATCATAGGATTGGAAGGGACCTTGGAGGTCTTCTAGTCCAAGGCAATTATCAACTATTCTCACTTTTTAAAAAAAATATTAATCCATTATGTGTCATATTTTCCAGAGCGGCATGCAATGAAGTGACCAAGGGCTGTGCATTCCTGGTCTCCAGGCAAATGAAAGATGGTGGTTGGGGAGAAGAATTTGAATCCTACAAGTTTCGCAAATATATTCAACACACCATTTCCCAGATCCACCAAACTGCATGGGCTCTGTTGGGGCTGATGGCTGTTAAGTAAGTGTAAAGACCTAACAATGTTTCTTTCAGGAAACCCTGATCTGGAGGAAAAGCTAATATAGAAATTCTGTATAATCTCTGGTCTCCAATACGTAGTGGAGAAAAGAGTTACAAATAACTTTCATCCTGATCTTACTAACTTATCTTAGTAAAAAATCATTCTCGTTCTAGAAAACCAAATAGGACTTTCTGACTGAGTCTCTGACTAATGACCACTGTTCCATTTGTTTTGCAGGTATCCCGATGTTCGTGTTCTAGAAAGGGGGATCCAAGTTTTGATTGACAAACAGAGAGCCATTGGAGACTGGCCTCAGGTGTGTGAATAGCTGTTGTTTTAATCCAGTCAGGTAGAGCACGGCGGCTCATGTGGTTAGGACACTGGGTTGGAGGTTACCAAGCCCACATTAAAGACCCAAGTGTGGCTGCATGGCTGGGTGAGCTTCCATCATTCGCTCCAGCTCCTTGACAGGGATGTGAAAGGAGCCCCCCACGGGCGTCCCCTAAGCAACAATGATGTCACTGGCTAATTCTTTCAACCTGGAAGCACCTTAAAAAAAAGTGCCTTCGACAAGAACAGGATGGGATCCAATCAGGTCCTCCAAATACAGATGCAAGTATTAGGAGATAGAGATAGTTATCATGTTCTCTTTTCGATGTAGTTGCTGCTAGAAAGATGTTTCCCCCATTGCTGGTTTCCCCCACTGTTGCTGTAATGCATGAAAATGACACCAATATGACCGTAAGAAAAAAGCAGCCAAAATGCTTGCTGTCCTCTCCTTTGCACTGGGCTAGCCATTTCCCCAAAAGCTTCCTTGGGAGATACCCATCTAAATGAAAGCATGGAAACATTCACATTCTTAGCACAACACGTAAGCCTGAGACAAGGATTGGTTTGATTTGGCAGGTAGATCTGGTTTCGCCATACAGAATTTGGATATTTGCTCTCAGATGCCAAGATATTTTTCTGAGGACCGAGTTACATATTACAGTTCTAAAACATGGGGAAGTAAATGTTGGCACTATTGTTATGGGGAAAAAAATCAGTTGTACTGATTAAGAAAGGGTTTTTTTTCTCGAACACCTCCCTGGTGTCTCTTGCTCTCTGCTGCCATAGATTATCTTACCTAGTCTAATAGGAAGGCTGCTTTGTCTCCAGTCTTTTAAAGAGTTAGAGAGCTGATTCTTCCACCTTATTTACCAACTAACTTCTGGGCAATTTACGAAAGAGGTTTGTTCTTTGTATGAGTAACTATCACATCCTATTGTTTTGGTTTTTACCTTTAATGTGAAAGCATTAAAGCATAAGCAGGCTTTTTCAGGACATTCCTTTCTTACCTCTTTCTAGGGTGATATTGCTACCGGATTCTACAAAGCTGGCACTCTCCATTACTCAGCCTACCGCAACATCTTTCCTATCTTTGCGTTGGCTCGTTTTACCCACCTTTATCCCGATAGTCCTCTTGCCAGGCAACATCTGAAGAATGGACCAAGACATTCCACGGAGGGCCAGACAGTGAAGCACTGAATAAGATGAATCAACATTCCAGAAAAAGTCAGCTTTGCCCTTTACGCCCTCATAAGATGCTTAGCTTTTAATGTTTTTCCTGAAGTATCAGCTAACCGGCTTTAAAACAAAATACTGGGTTAGTAGACTGAAATATTCAATTTTTTTTTTTGCAAGCGTCATTTTCTCATTGCCTTCATGTCAAGTAACAAGGAGAGTCAAGGGATTCTGCCTTTTTTGTGGAAGCACCAGTACAAAATACTTGTATAGAAGTCGGTTTGAGCAGATGGCCAAACCAGCCAACCTAGCTGCCTGTGAATCTCTGCCTCCTTCTGTTTGCCACCCCACATTAAGGAGAGAGATTGGTGGAGGTTTTCTGCTAGGGCTTTTGGAAATGGGGGCAGACAAGAGGGTAAGAACGCTGAGTAACCCATCCATCACTGTTCTTGATGTGGCGTAAATAAGGATAACACAATTTTCTAATAACCTGTTTGTATTAGGGTAGGTATTGCCAATGACAAGAGCACATTTCGTGGTCATCATTTCCCGCCAGCTCAAAAACTGTTAGGTAGAACATTGACTTGGCCATGAAAAGTTGTCCCAAGCTGCTGGCTGCTGTTGGAGGACAGAGAATTAGAGAGAATCACAGAGGGAGACTATGAAAGCTGAAGTCTAAAACAAGTGACAGGCATCAAATTTAGGGAGGCTGGACTGAAGATATACGGTATAAGGCATATATGTTCCTATATTGTAATGCAGTTTGGATCTTAGTTAATATGTTCTTGAGATCTTCCATATTTGCTGGGATTCTATTATGTACATAAGATAAAAATATATGAGAGATAAGATGAAGTATAAATGCAGTAATATAATAAATAAAAGCGACAAAGAAAGAATTAAGCTTGTGTGCATGCACGTAGTACACATTCTCTTTGTCACAAACCCACACAAATAGTAGCACTTCTTTGATTCCAGCTGAAAATGGCTTTTTGAATTAAATAGGACTTTTGGAAATTATACTGTATGAATTACTGTTGGATATTTAATTTAATTTGGAAAATGACACACACACACAAAGATGAAGGTGATAAGAGGTGAGATAACCCAGGATGTGCTTTTGATCTTGGTGTGCCTGCATAGCTTACTCTGCGTAAATTGCCCAGAGTAGCCTTATTGGGGAGAGGGGTGGCATATAAACTTAATAATGATAATAATAGTTTTTGTATTGAATAGCTGATATACACATTATTTATGGGGAAGGTTCTTTTCCATATTCAAGAAGCTGTAGCTTGCATTTGAAAAATATTTCTTATGTTGATGTTTTCCGTGTTTATGTATATCATTAAACATAAACGGGGATAGTTTAAAAGTGTAATGAGTGATAATTTTTTTCATCTCAGGTCAGACCAAGAGAGGGTGGTTAGTACCATTTGTGCTAGCCATGGGATGGATCTTTTGCTCTAGACATTTTTATATTTATGCTGCAATTGCCATTTTCTGATATTAGAATGAAGATCACTGGGATTTTCTTCTGAGCTGACATGCACAAGATAGTTTGCCATTTGAATAAAATTAAAATGTATACAATCATCATTCTCTTCCAATGAATACATTCTAATTTAAAGCATGTGATGGTGGAGTTTTATGTTCTCTGTTCCCTGACACGATGAAAAGTTCCAGCTGTCTGGGTGTGATTTTCTTGGGGAAGGAGTCATTGGAGAATGATGACATTTTAAAATAAATTACAATTGTTAGAGAACATAAATGGAAGCAAAACAATATTCCACATACTAAAGATCTAAACAGAAGCCTTGCACAACAAAATCCCTAAACTGTCAACCAAATACAGGTTTCTTTTTACATCTGTTTTTTTAGGTAGTACAAAATGTGTCTTTTCTGCACAATGGTATATTCGTTCCCTCTTTGGGATAATAATAGCTACCTCATTCAAACCAAGAGAGAGAGGTTCTCAATTGGCTTTTAACCCACATAAGAAGTTGTGGCCATTCGGATGTTACTGAACTCTTAGCACTCCTAATTAATGGACATACTGGCTACTGGGTAGTGTAGTTCTATCTGTGGGGGCTGCAGTTTCTCTATCCCTGTTCTGCATCTTCGCTCCTTTTCCACATTAATAACCTGTAATCTTCTAAACAATGGAAACTGTAATAGTATTCATTACTATTAGAATAGCTTCAACTCAGAATTTACTACAAATAGATCTCAAAGAGATAAACAGGATGGATCTGCTTAGCACTTAGACTGAAGGACCACTAGGAAAAATTGGAACTGTAAGGTAGACTGGGAAGTAAAAATACTCTGGAAGAAGACAAGTCAATCACTTCTATCATGTGGCTAGGAAGACAACGTGGATATTATAAGTCAGGCTCATTTTGAAGGAGCTTTACCTATCTGGAGGCATAAATTGGACTGTAGCATAAATCAGGAATCTTCAAAAGTTTTTGTCTAAACAAATGCTAGAGCTGTCATGGCCCAGTGGTTAGAATGCAGTATTGCAGGCTAATTCTGCTGACTGCCAGCAGTTCGATCCTGATGGGCTCAAGGTTGACACAGCCTTCCATCCTTCTAAGATCAGTAAAATGAGGACCCAGATTGTTGGGGTAAATCTAAGTTATAAATGGCTTAGAGAGGGCTGTAAAGCACTGTGAAGCGGTATATGTCTAAGTGCTTTTGCTATTGCTAAAGAACCAATTTTCATATGCAAAGATCTGCAGTTCAAAATCAGTCCTAAGGTGGAAGCTTTGTACAATATCAGCACTGTGTAAAGTACAGACTCTCTGGCTTAAATATTTCACTTATTTTTTCATAATTTCTTTGTTCCTTCCCCTCTTTTCTCTGACATCTTGTCTGACTCCTGTAAGAATTTGCTGAGGTTTAAAAACTTGTACACTAATTTTGCTTCAATGCAAATGAAGATAAAATGCACAAACACTTCTATACGGGCAATATTCAATAAACCCATATTTTTGAATGTATTGTTGTTGTTGTTTTTAAAAAAAGACACACAGAGAGAAAGAACAGCCATTTCTGAAGATCACCATAACTACTAAGGTAGTAGACAGACAAAGAGATACTTGAAGCAGCAGGTCAGAAAGAGAATGAACGTTCACTCAGCCTGGGTCGATTAAAATCACATTTCATGGTCTCAAAAAGCAGCTTCACCAGTTCGGTCTTCCCTTGAGCCAACATAGCTTTGGAAAGTTCAAGTACCTCATTGGTATGATGCCGACAGACTAGTCGAAGTTCCTGTTGCACTTGCTGATTTGCATATTTCTCTTCCGCCTTCTTCACCCACAGCTCTACCTCTTTCATTAGCATCTCCATATTGATCCTCTTCTGAGCAAAGAGAGTAAGCAGCAGTTCCATTAAGCACCGGAAGCTCTCTCTGTGCGTGGAACCCACATCGTCCAGCTCTATGGCCTGCTTGAAGCACTCCATGGCTTCCAGCGTCTCATTTTTAATCCAAAGACATTTCCCTTTCAGCACCTGGAGTTCAGGCAAGACATTTCCCAGGTCTAATTCCATGGCTTTAGCAAACAGCACAAGGGCTTTGTTGAGGGCGTTTTCATCCACAAGGAAAAGCTCCTGCATAGCATCTACTCCCAGGTAGTAATATACCTAGAATTAAAAAAAAAAAAAAAGGAGTGGGGAAGCCAAGGTCATACATTTTTAAAAAGCATCATTTTTTTATCTAAACAATCAAGAAGTCCACAGGATGTGGAAGACTACAATCTACAAAATGAAAACTACAAAATGAAAACTACAATTTCTCTCTGTTCATCTCCCCACTCTTTCCATCAATCCTTCTGCCTCTTTTTGTCAGGAGAAAAAAAAATGGAATAGCTACCCAAAACCTTTGGTTTAGTACCCAAAGTAGTTTAGTATTCTCCATCTGGAAGTTCCCTAAAATAGTTAACTCAGTGAAAATATCTGGACAGCATGGATGATTTCACTTACCTGGCCAAGATCAAGGTAAGTTTTCAGGCAGGGTTGGACTTTGATGACTTTTTCAAGATCAACTTTGGCCCCCAAAAGATTGCTCTGGTCTGGCATTTCAGCCAAGCCTATCTTCACACGTTCCACATCCCGTAAATACAGTTTAATCAGCATCTAAACATAGAAGTATAGAGCTCAGTTGACTTGCTTTGGTTTTATCGCTGCTAAAACGTTGAGGAGCTGCTGAGAGAAATTATGTCTCTATATGCCTTTCTCTGCTTTTGAGCCTCCTAGAAGGGAGCAGAGGGATGTGATCTATCTAAGGCAGTGCTTCTTAACCTTAAGATTGGACTTCAATTCCCAGAATTCCCCAGCAGCATAAGGAATTCTGGGAGTTGAAGTCCACACATTGTTGAGAAATACTGGTCTAAGGAAAAAGATGCCAATGAAAACATGCCCCTGGAAAATAAGAGGTGGCAAACTACCAAACAACTATACCAAGGCAGGAAGTTTGGGATGAAAACATAGGGGTTTCTAGGTGAGGAATTCTGAGAACTTCAGACTTTCCATGTGTTGGTCAAATTGTCTGCTATACCTCCTTTTAATGCCAAAGTTACATAATGTTGTGTATACAGTCAAATGTATATCCCTTTACCTGCTTTTTAAAAAATTCTGTTCAATCGTGTCCAATTAGTTTGATGTAATAAAAGATTTTTTTTTTTTAACAAAGGCATTGGATCGTTCGGAAATGCTCTCACTGGGTAGGACTGCATTGATAACTTCAATCATCTATACAAAAGTATTCCCATTTGTTTTGCTAGTGAGTTATTTTTAAGGGTGAGCTACCTACCTTAGCACGCATACAATATGCCTGCCAGTTAAGTCCTGGATCAGGCAATATATCCAGAGCCATGTTGCAAACGGCCATTGCCATCTCTAGCTTGCCAAGGAAATGGAAGATTTTTGACAGACGGTTGAGAACAGGTGGATTATCTCTAGCAACCTCTATTGCCTTAAAAGCAAATACATTTTTCTCCGTTAATCATCAGTTGCCATGAACAGGGAAACTATGATCAATTATATTTACAATTTGGACACAGGTTAGCAGGTGGAGATCTTTGGCCACTTGTGTTAAGTAGCAAATGAGCAAAAGAAAGGATTTCTCTACTATATTAATACTTGTTGTTGCTGTAAAAGCCTGGTTACTCATTTTGACTGAACGTCGAAGAAAGTTGTTGAATTTTCACAACTTTTCACCCCCACCTGGATGCTGGATTAGATTCCATCTTCCATAATAATCAGCCAGGTGGTTGGGGTGAGAGGGATTGTAGTCCAAGACTGTAAAGTCCCCAGGCTGTTTGCCAAGACATTTTAAAAATAGAAGATCCCACTTTGGACATGCCCTCGTCTTTAATTTGTGGCTGAAAAAAAAATACTTGGCCAGTTCCCTAGAAGGAACTGAAGATTTAGCAAAGCAATAGAATAGCAATAGTACTTAGACTTATATACCACTTCATAGTGCTTTACAGTCCTATCTAAGCAGTTTATAGCATGTTGCCCCCAACAATCTGGGTCCTCATTTTACTGACCTTGGAAGGATGGGAGTCTGAATCAACCTTGAACGAGTGAGAATCGAACTCCTGGCAGTCAGTAGAATTAGCCTGCAATACTGCGTTCTAACCACTGTGCCACCACACAAAAAACGGCATGTTCAATTATTCAGACTTGGTTAATATTTAAAGCTTTAGGAATATCCCTCATATCAGTGAGCTAGCATTACAGTACAATAGACGCAGATAAGCAATATCCCTCCTCTTCCTCCTTTGTAATTGTGACGCTTGGAAGAAGCTTTTTGCTTCTCTTGCTTGCATACAAACGAGAAGATGAAACCAATAAAATCATCCTCTCATTATAGCCCTGAAGTATTTTTTCTGGGCACATCTCTTTGTTCTAAGTACTCATTCCTATATTTAAAAAAGGAGTGGGGGAGGGTAGTATGTGTTGCCCCCCATATTTCTGTGTGGACTGAACTTGTCCCCACATCAATGCTCAAAACTTCATATTCTAAAATAAGATTTGAAGTATTGTTCTTCTTGCACCCCTTGAAGAAAACTGCATGAATGGGATTGTGATCAAGTAGAACTTCCTATTCAGCATTCTACAGACACTCATGGAAATGGCTGAGCTTATACTATCCAATGCAGCCTGTTGGGAGGCTGAGGTTGCTAGCATAGAGATGGATGTACCCAGCTCAAGTTAGATTACCAACACAACCAGGATTCTTTGCACCTGCTTCCAACTAATCAATCAGCAAGTTCCCTTGCTATGCATTGCCCTTGTCCCTGCAGTGTAGTTTAGGGATGTGGATGTGCTTGATTTGGGATTGAGAAGGGAAGGATAAGCCTCACTCACCAGTGTTGAGGGAAGGAATCAACTTTGAATCCCACTATCAATTGTAAAAGGGAGTAAAATGGTGAACGAAGATACAGTGCTTGTTATGTGTTATGCAGTAGAAAGAACATTAAACAAAGAAGCATCTAATCTATTATAAGCCGTGGTGGCACAGTGGTTAGAATGCAGCACTGCAGGCTAACTCTGCCCACTGCCAGAAGTTTGATCCTTACAGGCTCAAGGTTGACTCAGCCTTCCATTCTTCTGATTTCGGTAAAATGAGGACCCAGATTGTTGGGGGCAATATGCTGACTCTGTAAACTACTTAGAGAAGGATGTGAAGCAGTATATATGTCTAAGTGCTACTGCTATTGAAATATTGTCATTAAAAAATGTTGGCACCTGGGTACCATTCCCTTCTTTGTCTTTTTGTAATGATTAATTATATCAGCCTACCTTTCCAAAGCAATCCAGGGGATCAGTTCCAGCATAACCACATTCATCAATGCCCAGGGGAGTAGTTAAGAAAGAATATTTCCTTTCTAGTAGCATCCCAAGATAGCACCAAGCCAAAGCTAGAGAAAAAGTAAGAAATACTTCAGAGCAGATCATTCCATTTAGAAATAAAGGGGAAGTTTCTGCCTTATTATTAAACTTAAATCTTTACTTATTAATTGGAGACAGCCCTTGGGATGGTATAGGTATAAAAAGGGTTTTCCACATCAGAAAATTCTGATGCATTCTAGCTAAGCCGGTTTAGTCCTGGTTAATACCTGGATGGGGAACCATCAGGACAACACAGACCTATAGGCTAGACTGTGAAATGGAAAATGTATGCTGGAAGATAGAGCAAGGGTGTCAAACTGCCGGCCCGCAGGCCGGATGCGTCATGGCAAAACCGCACCCACCCCATTGCCGGCAATGGAAAAAAAGTCACGATACGTCGCGACACGTCGCGTGATGTTGCGAGTTTGACACCCCTGCATTAGAGCATACCTCTTTTCTTCACTGCTTCTGAACATCTGAACTGATGGAAAGTAGAGATCAGCTTACATTTGTTGTAGCTCACATTATGTAAATAATTGAAATAAGTAAATGCCCACATACAGTACTTACACATTCATCATTCTGTTTATATTGCTCTGCATTTTAAAAAAAAAATAATTTGTATGCTTGCGTATATTATTCTAATCAACAGATGATTGGACTGTTTTTTTCCAAATGAAAAGACCCCGATTAACATGTGTGAGAGGTACAGCAACAAAAATGCTAGAAGAGTGCAGAATGCTCTTTCGGATCCATGACATTATTGAGACAAAAGCATCTGAGCATGAAGAATTGATTGCAATCAACCTGGGGGAAGTAACCTTTCTGACAATGCATATGAATTAAGGAGAAGCTTCCTAACAGTGAGAACAATTAACCAGTGGAACAGCTCGCCATCAGAAGTTGTGGGTGCTTCATCAGTGGAGGTTTTTAAGAAGAGACTGGAGAGTCACTTGTCTGAAATGGTATAGGGTCTCCTGCTCGAGCAGAGGGTTGGACTAGAAGACCTCCAAGGTCCCTTCCAGCTCTATTCTGATTGATTGATTGAAAGTGAGCTGGTAAGAAAATGGAATTGTGTACGTATATTTGTGTTTACATTTGAGTGTCGTAGGAAATGAGCCATATTGGTCCATGGCAACCATCAACCTCTCTCCCCTCTCTTCTGCTTCTCTATCCCAATTTAAAAACCTACAACAATTGAGACACTCGATGGACCTGATCAAGTGAGATGCAGCACAAAAGCTTATGAAAAGCTTATCATGAAAACTGTTAATCAGAAAAGATGCTAACAGACTTGTTTTGGTGTGTATATCTGTGTGCAAGCAAATACATGCATTCTGGCAATGGTATCCCAATGGTATCTGACCTGGCTCGGTCTTTGCTATAGGCCTTTGTGGGCTAATGAATCATTTCCCCTACCTCTGTAGTGTAGATTAGACGACTTCAGTACTTGTTGAAGCAAAACCAGAGTTCTGTTGAAAGCTGTCAGCCTCTTCTTTTCATCCTCACCTTTGTTCATCCACACCCCATCTAGCCTGAAGTAAAAAGAGGAGCTAATATCATTCATACATACAGATGTGTACATGCAGGCAATGCACTTTTTTAAAAAAAAATTCTGATAGAATTAATATCTTTTTTTTAAAAAATAATCAAATGTTGGAAATACTTCTTTGAATTCTGTTCTTTCCATCCCCTTCTAACTGCGATGCTCCTAGAGCAGGGGTCTGCAACCTTGACAACTTTAAGACTTGTGGACTTCAGCTCCCAGAATTCCTCAGCCAGCATAGCTGGCTGAGGAATTCTGGGAGCTGAAGTCCACAAGTCTTAAAAGTTGTCAAGGTTGCAGACTGCTGTCCTAGAGGGTGATGTGGTCCAGAGGAAACGTGTTGCATCATTGTGAATTAGCCACTTCTGTTATCTTTTGATTCATTCTTTAAATTTGATAGCGGGAGGTTGTCAAATTATTCCAGAGACGTAAGTTGGTATAAAATAATCAGATATAGGATGCTTTCAGACAAGGTTTTTACAACCACCTTGCCTCATTCAAATCATTATTTTCACCCCCTGGTTTAAGATCAGTATTTCTCATCACTTGCCATGGAAGCCTGTTGTGTGTTTTGGTCTGATCCGGATATAGAGATTGACTGGAAGTGTGCTGGGTTCAAATTACCCAAATATTTTTTTAGTTAATATCATATTTCATCCATGTACAGGTAGTCCTCGACTTAACAACAGATCATTTAGTGACCGTTCAAAATTACAACAGCACTGAAAAAAGTGATTTATGACCATTTTTCACAGTTACAACCTTTGTAGCATTCCCCCATGATCATGTGATCAAAATTTGGATGCTTGGCAACTGTTTGATACTTATGACCGTTGCTGTGTCCCAAGATCACGTGATCACCTTTTGCGACCTTTTGACAAGCAAAGTCAATGGGGAAGCCAGATTCACTTAATAACCAGGTTATTAACTTATCAACTGCAGTGATTCACTTAACAACACTTATTCACTTAACAACTGGCAAGAAAGGTCGTAAAATGGGGCAAAACTCACTTAACAAATGTCTCACAACAACAGAAATTTTGGGCTCAATTGTGGTTGTAAGTCAAGGACTACCTGTATTCATTAGCTAAGTATGTCTACAAGAAGTGTTAACTTATTTATCTCAATGTCAAATTAAATACAAGACTTGCAATTATATTCAGTTAAAAGAGAAAAACCTTAGCCAAGTGGAAGGAGGGAGTAACTTTTATGAAGATTTTCCCTCTTTCTCATGATTGAAATGGCCCCTTCCTTTCCACTGGTCTGAAATTCCATTGCTGGGGCCACTAAGGAGAGTTAGTCCCCCCCAATATTATCGTTTTCCTCCCTGTCCCCATTCCAAAATTATCTGATCTTGACTTAACATGATGTGACTGAAAGTGACATGTTTAAGCTCATCTATTTTGGCACTGATCCCTTTTTCAGAGTCTTGTATAATTGCAATATAATGCAGCTTTCCCAGTCGTATTCACTGTATGATGCAAGCCAATTTCTCACCAACTCTGGGAATTGTCAGAGCTGAATTCTCAAGATATCAGAACCATGTCAGTGCGGGAAAGTAGCTGTAATATTGGATCCAGGAGCACAACAGAATACAGACTGGGGCATTTGTGCTCAAGGCTCCATACAAGATCTTTACTAGTTGAAGCATAGTCATTTAGTAAATGACCTACAACCTTTAGCAGGAGATGAGTTCCTGCTGATCTAACATTATCCTAACTAGGGGCTAGCAATTGTTTTGGAAACAATTGGGCAAATGAAAGATAAAGGGCTTAATGGAGAAGAACTCAGTCTAGAGGAGACAGATATAGGATGAAAGTGTTTCAAAGAGGCTCTGCCTTAAGTAACTCATTATAATTGAGGTTAAAGAAAGCCAGGTTGGTGTGACGGTTAAGGCATCAGGCAAAAAAACCAGGATACCATGAGTTCTAGTCCCTCGCCTTAGGCACAAAGTTGGCTTGGGAAGCAGGCAATGGCAAGGCACATCTGAAAAACCTTGCCAAGAAAACTTCAGAGATTAGTCCATGCAGTTGCTAGGATTCAAAAACTGACTCAATAAACATAACAATAAAATAAGAAATAAGGTTGAGAATTTCCTGTTAGTTGTCACAATTTTGTATATACCCCAGACTGGTATTAAAGATTCCTTCCTAAAATTTGTGCCATTCTTGCTTCCTTGATTTTGCCAACAATGGGCAAGTTGACAAATCTCAATGTATCCCCTTTGTGTATAGGGAACTCCCGTTTCAAGGAAGTTCTTCTTTTTAAAACTGAAAACCTTTTTCTGCCTTGCCCATTTGGAAGAAAGCAAACAATCCACGGGGTGTGTTAAAACTTCGGCATGGCCAGCTACCTGTCAGTTTTTTTAGTTGGGCTATGATACAGGTAGTCCTTGACTTACAACAGTTCACTTAGTGACCGTTCAAAGTTACAACATCACTGAAAAAAGTGAGTTATGACCATTTTTCACACTTACGACCCTTGCAGCATCCCATGGTCATGTGATTTACATTCAGACGCTTGGCAACTGACTCGTATTTATGACGGTTGCAGTGTTCTGGGGTCATGTGATCACCTTTGGCGACCTCCTGACAAGCAAAGTCAATGGGGAAGCCAGATTCGCTTAACAACGGTGTTACTAATTTAACAACTGCAGTGATTCACTTAACAAATGTGGCAAGAAAAGTCGTAAAATGGGGCAAAACCCATTTGACAAGTGTCTCAGCAACATAAATTTTGGGCTCAATTGTGGTCGTACATTGAGGACTACCTATACATGTGAAGAAGTTGCAAGGAAGGAAAGACACGGCACAGATTCATCAACTGATCAGTCTTGAGTCTATTTTATACAAGAATCAGAAAGCCTGGGAGGGAGACAATGCTGATCATTTCGCAGTGCTCAGATATCTCTTGCTGGTTTTAAAAATAATAAAACCTATGATCAATCTGCTTCACGTTAGTGCTATGGTGTGGGTGGAAGAGTGCAAGGGTTTTGTTTTGTTTTTTAAACCAAGGTTTTCCTGAACTATATTTCTTCAGTGCTGCAATTTGCAAATATTTGCAAGTGAATTTTAGATCAGCAAAACAGCATGAGGAAAACAGTATAATGTTTCCCCCTTAATTTAATACTACACCACTGAGGTAAATTAAGTTATCTGTAACTTATTATATTATTTTAAAATGCTCTGTAAATCTGTTCATAGTTCTCTTATCATCTTGATACCTTAATTGGGATCTTGTCAGCATACAACTCCTTCATGGATTACTGCCTTGTCGTGGCGAAGGGGCTTGCGTAACTCAATGAAGTTATGAGCTATGCCGTGCAGGGCCACCCAAGACGGACAGGTCATAGCAGAGAGTTCTGACAAAATGTGATCCACTGGAGAAGGAAATGGCAACCCACTCCAGTATCTTTGCCATGAAAACCCCATGGACAGTACCAAAAGGCAAAAAGATATGACGCTGGAAGATGAGCCCCTCAGGTCGGAAAGTGTCCAATATGCTACTGGGGAAGAGCAGAGGGCTAGTACTAGTAGCTCCAGAAAGAGTGAAGCGACTGGGCCAAAGCCGAAAAGACGCTCAGCTGTGGATGCATCTGGTGGTGAAAAGAAAGTCCGATGCTGTAAAGATTTTTTCTCCATAGGAACCTGGAATGTAAGATCCATGAATCAAGGCAAACTGGACGTGGTCAAACAAGAGATGACAAGACTGAACATCGACATCTTAGGAATCAGCGAACTAAAATGGACAGGAATGGGTGAATTTAATTCAGAGGACCATCAGGTATACTACTGCGGGCAAGAATCCCTCAGAAGAAATGGAGTAGCCTTCATAGTCAATAAAAGAATAGGAAAAGCAATACTGGGATACAATCCCCAAAACGACAGAATGACCTCAGTGCGAATCCAAGGCAAACCATTCAATATCACAGTAGTCCAAGTCTATGCCCCAACCACTGGTGCTGAAGAGGATGAAATTGACCGGTTCTATGAAGCCCTACAGCACCTTATAGAATCAACACCAAGAAATGATGTCCTTATCATCATGGGGGATTGGAATGCTAAAGTAGGAAGCCAAAAGATAACCAGAATAACAGGCAAGTTTGGCCTTGGAGTACAAAATGAAGCAGGGCACAGGCTGATAGAATTTTGTCAAGAGAATACGATGGTCATAGCAAACACTCTTTTCCAACAACCCAAGAGACGTCTCTACACATGTACATCACCAGACGGTCAACACAGAAATCAGATTGACTATGTGCTCTGCAGCCAAAGATGGAGAAGCTCTATACAGTCAGTAAAAACAAGACCAGGAGCTGACTGTGGCTCAGATCATGAGCTACTCATTGCAAAATTTAGGCTTAAATTGAAGAAATTGGAAAAAACACTAGGCCACTCAGGTATGAACTAAATCAGTGGTGGCGAACTATGGCACGCATGCCAGAGTGGTCCGCAGAGCCCTCTCTGTGGGCACGCGTGCCACCGCCCCAGCCCCAGCTCTCCCCGCCGCCCCATCAGCCCCCCTGGAGGAGAGTCGCCCCCGAGCGCAGCCCGCACGGAGCAGCACAGCCAAGGACATGGCAGCCGGGCAGCAGGGACAAGACTCCGCCCTCGTGCCCCATAGCATGCAGATGATGCTTCAGGTGTGAGCTGAGGGTGTGGCTGCCATGGCGCTTCAGGGCTGCCTGGGCAATCTGCTGCGGCAGGCCATGGAGGCGGTGCATGGCCCTGCAGGCGGCGGGGCAGGGGGTGGGCGGGGACGGAGCAGGTAGGGTGGGAGGTGGAGCGGGGGCCAGTTTTTGGGCACTTGGTCTCTAAAAGGTTCGCCATCAATGAACTAAATTATATCCCTGATGAATATACAGTAGAGGTGACAAATAGATTTAAGGAATTAGATCTGATAGACAGAGTGCCTGAAGAACTATGGACGGAGGTTTGCAACATTGTACAAGAGGTAGCAACTAAAACCATCCCAAAGAAAAAGAAATGCAAGAAAGCAAAATGGCTGTCTGAGGAAGCTTTGCAAATAGCTGAGGAAAGAAAGGAAGTGAAAGGCAAGGGAGAAAGAGAAAGATACACCCAATTGAATGCAGAATTCCAGAGAATAGCTAGAAGAGATAAGAATGCCCTCTTAAATGAACAATGCAAAGAAATAGAAGAGAACAATAGAATAGGGAGAACCAGAGATCTCTTCAAGAAAATTGGAGATATGAAGGGAACGTTTCATGCAAAGATGGGAATGATAAAGGACCAAAATGGCAGCGATGTAACAGAGGCAGAAGAGATTAAGAAGGGGTGGCAAAATTACACAGAAGAACTATACAAGAACGAGCTTAGCGTCCCTGGTAACCACGATAGGGTGGTCACTGACCTCAAGCTAGACATCCTAGAATGTGAAGTGAAATGGGCCTTAGGAAAGCTGAGCAACAACAAAGCTAGTGGAGGTGACAGTATTCCAGCTGAGCTATTCAAAATCTTAAAAGACGATGCAGTAAAAATGCTACACTCAATTTGCCAGCTAATTTGGAAAACTCAACAGTGGCCACAGGATTGGAAAAGGTCAGTTTACATTCCAATTCCAAAGAAAGGCAATGCCAAAGAATGTTCAAACTATCGCACCATTGCACTCATTTCACATGCAAGTAAAGTTATGCTTAAAATCTACAAGCTAGACTCCCAGTATGTGGATCGAGAACTTCCAGAAGTACAGGCAGGATTTCGAAGAGGCAGAGGAACTAGAGATCAAATTGCCCAACATACGCTGGATCATGGAGAAAGCTAGGGAGTTCCAGAAAAACATCTACTTCTGCTTCATTGACTATGCTAAAGCCTTTGATTGTGTGGATCACAACAAATTGTGGCAAGTTCTTAAAGAGATGGGAGTACCAGATTTTAGATTTGGGCTGTGATTCACTTCTTGTCTTCTTTCAATCCTCTGTCTTCTTCCACCTGAAGCCATCTGCTTAACTGTACTATGTGGTGGTTTCACTGGTTAAGATGTAAGTTCTTACCTCCATCCCTATTCAAGTACATTGAGGAATCAACATAAATCATCCTCTCAGAAATTGTTATCCACAGAGATCCTCCACAGAGGATCTTTTAGACAACATATGGTAATTGCACCCCAGAAGTGGACTTGAATCTGTCAGCATTTCTCAGTTTAAATCTGGGAAAGCCAAGCTGAAAGAGAATGATAATAAGTTTGGCTCCAGGGGTTGATTTATCCAAAGAAAAGTGGGGGGGGGGACTCCAGTTGGATTAGGCATCTATTGATCTTTATGTGACTTGGTTAGCAATGAAAGGGATCCCCTCTATCATATTCAGAAGCATCCTATTAATCTTGCACAAGTTACAGAGTGGAACCCTGGATCAAATAAAACACTGTTCCTTCAATTCATTTGACTCCACTCCAAAACATCTATAGCACATTTATCAACCTGTCTGTTCTCAGCTGCACCCACTGAATCTCCCCACAAAATCATAAGAAAGGAAGTAGGGTGACATCAATTCAGCTGTGGTTAGATTCAGGGTGTAACCTGTGAAATTTTTATTTCTTACTAAGTTTCTTTCTGAGCTGGGATGAAAAAGAAAACAAGCAGTTGCATGAATTAAGTTCTTTATTTTTCACCCAAGAGGAAGGACAGCAAGCTGTTAGGTGGGCAGTTGCAAAGCCCCCTCCATCCAACACAGGTTACATACATTATAATCTGCCCATGCTATAGAATACCCCCCCACCCATCTCAACATCATTCCATATAAGGAACTTACTTACTTACTTACTTACTTACTTACTTACTTACTTACTTACTTACTTACTTCTGAAGTCCTTTTCTGAATGTACATTTAGCTAAAGAGAAGCTATCCCTGGAATGTACAACTTATCTCACTTCCCTGGACAAATTACTTTGAAGGCCTGAGAAGAGTGGAGAGTAAGAAGGCCAACAAAATTCTTAAAATTCAGAATCTTAATAAAAGTATAAATGCTCTAATAACATATTTTAATGGTATATTCTATAAAATGTTCTGGCAGGCCCATCAACCCAAGCCTCAAAAATTGCAAATGTGCCTTTTGCACACCTGCAAAACTCATTGCAATCACCAAACGTTTCATCATATACAGCAGGGGTGTCAAACTGCCAGCCTGTGGGCCGGTTTCATCATATAGAAGCTGCGCCCACCTCATTGCCAGCAATGCAAAAAGAGTCACGATACATCGTGACACATCACGTGACGTGGCGAGTTTGACACCCGTGATATACAGTAATTATGAAAGTAATGAATCTTTTCGAATCTTCTAGAAAATGTCAGGTGGAAGAAAAATCAAGCTCTTTGTGGCTTTATAATTTACCCCATGTAAGTGAACCTAACCTATTTCTATGCATTCAATAACTTATATCAATTGGGCTCCTCAAATGTTTCTGTTGCCAGTCTCTGTTTGGTCCAAGGTTAGCCATAACAAAAGTAATTGCTGCTATCTGTCTGCAGTTCATAATTTAAGGTATGAGAATGATAAGACCCCTCCAATGGCTGGCTTCTCAAGGAAAAGAATTTACATGACTTAGTCAGCAAAGAAAGGGGTATCTTTTGCTCATTTTCTGAAGCACCCTATTATCCTTTCACACATTTCAGGGTGGTACCCTGGATCAAACGAAAGCCTGTTCCTTCATTTGACTCCACTCCATAACACTTACAGCACAATTTTCAGCTTGTTAGTTCTCAGCTGCATCCAGTGAATCTCACCACAAAATCAGAAGAAAGGAAGTAAGAGTGACCTCATTTCAACTGTAGCTAGATTATATTCAGGATGTTGCCTGTCAACGTAAACCTCAAAAACTGAGCAAATGTACATTTTGTACAACTCTAAAAATCATTGCAGGAGCCAAACTTTTCACCATGTAATTCTGGACAAGCAAGCAACGAATCTTCTATACATTCCTGAGTCAGCCATTCTCAGAGATGGGATGATAGTCAAAAGAACCAACAATGGCAGTTTGCATGGAACCTGTGTTTTTGACCAGCTTAAGTGCCCTAACTACATGGAATATTTTAGTTCTATGCAAACTTCTTCTAATCTGTTTTGGGATCACAGTGATTATGCAACCGCTATTACAGGCAGTTCTCAACTTACAACCAGTCATTTAGTGACCATTCAGAGTTACAACAGAACTGAGAAGAGTGACTCATGACCAGTCCTCACAAGTAGCAGCATCCCCATGTTCATGTGATCAAAACTCAGGTGCTTGGCAACCAGCCATGTATTATGACAGCATGCCAAGCTTGGTGATTTTTGACCTTCCCAGCTCAATTTTAAAAAGTCAATGGGGGAAATCAGATTTGCTTAATGATCACGTGAATCACTTAACAGCCAGAATAATTCACTTAACAACAGTGGCAAAACAGGTCATAAGTCAGGCACAATTCACTTAACTGCCTCACTTAGCAATGAACCTTCTGGTCCAAATTGTGTCAATTGCATGTTGTATTAATAGTTTGTGTTGTAATTTTAGTAGCTGTTTTTCTTCTCTGTAGCATCAGATCTCCTACTTAATTCCCTATTTGTCATAAAAAAACAAACATCATCAGAAATATAAACAGAAGAGTAATAAACAGCTTTCATCACCCACTGTAGGAAATCTACTTCCTCATAAATACGCTGGATGATCTCCTGCTTTCTAGGGTCCACAGGCAGCAAAGGCTGTAAAGAGCTCCTCCAAAAGTAACAGTTTTTTTTTATTTTAACTTTTTAACCCTTTTTAACCTTGCATTTTTAATCCATTTTAACCCATTTTAACCTATTTTTAAATCTGTCTTAATCCTTATTTGACTTTTTATAAAAGACAAAGACTTTTTTTGAAAGTATATATACTGAAGAGGCCACCATTTTGTTTGTTTCACCCATCATAACTATCTTCCAACAAGTGCCCCTACTGAGAACACGAACTGACTATACAAAGGCCAGACTGTTCTGATATTATTTTGTTTCTTTGTTGTATTCCCCATTTCCTCTGATTTCACTGATTCCCATATATAAAATTATTCGATTGTACACTTGTTCCTTCTGATGCAGGCCATATCCATTATGATTTAAGCTAGGTATTTCTGGACTTTTGACACAAAAGTTTTAAAACCTCAACCGTTGAATTTTACATAAAGCTTCCTGGGTGAAGAAATTGGAATAGAAAAGAACTTCCCAATAGACAACATTTTGGTCAAGTCAGGATTTTTAGTTGACTACCCTATCATGCTTACTTTTATCTGGGACTTCTAGAAGTTTATACACCACTGAAGTTTAATATTATCTCCTTTTCCATGTCATAGTGACAGGACCAAATTAGACCTGAACCAGAACACTTCTGATACTGGTAGGTGATATTTTCTGGTTCTACTTGAGGTTGTCCTCATTGTTTCATAGATTTAGCCTGCTCAGAAGCCCATGGACCTTTAAATTACTAAAGATCCTTATCCCCAGTTGAAGCAAGAGAATTACAAAAATTCTAAGGTTGAAAAGACAGAGTTTGGAGGGAATCAGAGGCAACGTGCTTTATGTATCAGCTGCTAGGAAGCGACAATGAAAAAGGTTGGCATTTTCCTGGCCATATATGTAAGCTTCTGGCCACTTTGTTTGGCCACTCTACGAACACCAAGTACTAGACCAGTTTAACCAATAGCAACCTGATTTAACAGGTGGCTTCTTATGGATCTCAATTTCCTTGCCATTAATTTGCATTTCTCTTCTTCTTTGTCAGTTACGACTGCATGTACAAAAAAGCAGTCTTGGCATAATGCCATATGTACGTTAATTGGTAAATTGCATGCCTTAGCCATAAAAGTGTCATATCCAGCCTTGTTAACAGAAGGGCACCATGAATTAAGCTACTAAACTGTTAGCTGTACTTTTGGATTGTGCTTGGTTAAGTTACATTTGTACTGGTCTTGGACCATAATAAAAATTTATCATGTCTGTCTGTCTGTCTATCTATCTATCCTGCTTTCTAATCTGGTGCATTAAGTACTAGACCAAACTGGCTCTTTTATTATCTTTTATTAAAATATTAAATAAATACACTGGTGATTCGCAGCACAAATTCTTGCTTCTTGGGAAGCGTTATAATTATTAAGCATAATAGAAGAACTTTTAAAACTTGGCACCATTTAATTTAGTGTTTAAATGCTGTAATTAAAAATAAACAAACAAGCTGGAGTACAAAATAAAGTAATATGAAATGCATTGCTTCTCCTGAAACCTCTGTTGCCAATAATTCTCACGTTTCCTTCTTGTTTTATTGAGATTGTAAGTCGGTGGTGGAGGAGGAGGATTTGGTTCAGGTGTGACTGCTCCACCTTTGATGGCTTGGTAAGGCACAAAAAGCATGGTTGGCTGTAACAGAAAAGAATAGTCATTACAAAAAATACTCAGGGACGCATCTGTTACTCTGGGTAGGAGGAATAGATTCTCCAGTTGTGTGTTTTTAACTGTGAGTGTTCTCTGTATAGAATAGATGACCTTCTGAAATAAGGATGGTGCCAACTGGGATGGGCCTCTAGATTAGAAAGTGGTAAGTGGTAAGAGACGTGAACTGGCTTCTCCTGAGGACCTTTGGGGATTGATTTTATTTTATGCATTAGTGTGCATTAGTTTTTATTGCAGTTATATATTGCTTATATTTTATGTTTCTGTATTTGTATGGTTACTGTGTTGTTGTAAACCTCTTAGGGTCCAGCTTAATTGAGGAGCATATTAATAAATAAATATTATTCTCATGATTTATTCAAAAAAGACATCAAATTATTAACTTATTTTAACAATTTAAAGGTGCGAAGAAGATGCATTTCCCTCCAGGTGAGGTTATTTTTTGGTTTCTGAAATGGCTTCAACTGACAGTTGCTGTGAACTGTTACAGGTACCGATAAAGGAGAATATTTGTAGCTCAGGTTGAAATTATGGTCTCTGAGCTTGCTTGTTTTGGGCAGATGTTTTACTACTCAAATAATAAACCTGCATTGAAGATGTTATCTAATTTGAGTAATGAAACATTTGCTAGAAAGCAACCAAGCTAGAGAGCATCAAGGTCTCCAACAGGTATCTCTGCATGCTGATTTAGCTGCTTACAATATTTTTAGAGTTCTTCCGTTTTGTCAGGTCCAACCATATTCACCCCTTTCAGTCTTTGGTACAAAAGGAAGCCAATTGTCGCTTCTGCCGAACAAGGGACAGACATGGCTTTCTGCCCCACCACAGAACTTGCCAATGCAGAATGTAGGCACTTGGTTTGTAATGTATTGAGTTGAATTACTGAGAATTGTGATACTGAGAATTGTGAAAAAACGGATAACCGGCCAGCTTGTTAAACGCCAGACTTTCTGTCTACAGATTAATTACCATACGTTTGAGCGGGAATGTTGCTGGGATTCTATTGGCTGCCACCTATGGCTGAATGTATAAATAGGGGTGGAGCAGCAGTTACTTGGCTTCTGTTTAAACTTGAATAAAGAGTTGTTGTTTTGCACCTGCTGCCTCTTCAATGCTGCACCGATCACCAAACACAACAGTGGTGATGAAGGTGGGATTGTGCTGCCAAACCTCGAAGAGCTGAGTCACTAAGGGGGTAAGGCCAAGTGAAGACGCCTTGGTCGGAACCACGTTCCCCCCCCCACTCCTGCCAGTATGAAAACGCTGGAGGAGAGTGCTCCCAAGGATCCATCCCTGGGAGTCCAACAGAAGCCTGGGCAGCACGAGGCATTGAGAGGCCCGAGAAAAACTCACCATGGCCAAGATCAGAAAACTCTCCGAATTCGACGTCGCACATCCAGAGAGGTGGAACTCATATGTCGCAAGAGTCGAGAACTACCTAAGGGTCAACCAAGTCCGTGAAGACGCTTGAAAGCCGCAACGCTGCTGTGCGTGTGTGGCCAGGCGACGTTCGATATCGCCGAGAACTTAGTCGCTCCAGCTCCGCTTGAGTCCATCGCGTATTCAGAACTCAAGAAGTTACTCAAAGAACACTTTGAGCCCAAGCTCTCGGTCATTGCCTGGCAGCACGCCTTCAAACAACGAGACCAATGTCCAGGCGAGTCTGCCGCCGACTTCATAGCCGCCCTTCATCAAGCGGCCCGACTCTGCAAGTTCAAAGACCTCGAAGAGAGACTGAGAGACCGTTTAGTTTGCAGATTGAGGAGCAAGGAGCTCCAACATAAAATATTCGCGAAAGAGACTATTTCCTTCCAAGATGCCCTGAGGGAGATCACAGCTGAAGAAGCAGCCGGAGGAGCCGTCAAAGCCTTACGGCTCTCCAAGAGCCCTCCCTGCATAGAGGGCGTCCACCAGGAGGACGCCGAGAGGGTCGAAGACTCCGAATCGGACCATGAGGTCGATCCGTTACAGCAGCCACCCAAAAGAAGGCCACAACGACTGGTTGACAAGGCAGTTCCCTTCTCTTGATGTGCTGGGTGTGGAGGCCGACACAAACAGTCGGAATGCAGGTTCTGCACGGCAACGTGCCGGGCATGTGGCAAACAAGGCCACATCGCTGCTGTCTGTAGGGGTCGCCGGAGAGAAAGCCCACCAGAACAGTTACCCCGGAAAGGTCCCGGGGTCCCGGGGCAACACAGGGTTGGCTATTGTGCCAGTAGAAGGAGCATGCATAGAACAGGTGCCCATCGCCCACTCAAGGAGAAGCTGCGACTTAAAGTCAAGCTGCAAGGAGTTCCCTGTAACATGGAACTTGACACAGGGTCAGCTTTATCAATGATCTCCCAAGGGACTCTCAAACAAATTTGCAGTCGCAGCGGCAAAAGAGTTAAGCTCAAGCCGTCGAATCTCGTACTAACGGACTTCCAAAACTCCCGCATAGCAGTCAGGGGAGAAGCTACACTAAGGGTGCAGTTCAGGGGGTCTGAGGGTCCCCTAGAAGTCGTAGTAGTTGAGGGCAACCGTACTAGCCTCATTGGACTTGACTGGTTTGAAGCATTAGGAATCCATGTGACTGGCATAAACAGCATGCAAACATCAGGCCTTTCGGCAGTTTGTCAGGAGTTTGCTGACGTTTTCAGCCCTGATTTAGGGGAGTACAAGGGCCCCCCAATAGCCCTCCGGCTTGACCCTACCATAGCCCCAATAAGGATCAAGCCTCGTCGAGTGCCTTTCGCCCTTAAGCAAAAAATCAATGCAGAGTTGGACAAACTGTTGCAACAAGGCATTCTACAGCCAGTTGACAGCAGTCCATGGGAAACCCCGTTACACCTCTTAAGGCCAACGGAGAGGTGCGCATATGCGCAGACTATAAGTGTACACTCAATAAAGCACTCCAGCAGCACTCATATCCGGTGCCTGTAGTCAGCCACATTTTGGCGTCACTACATGGAGGTTGCATCTTCGCCAAATTAGATTTGGCCCAAGCCTATCAGCAGCTGCTGGTGGATGACTCCACGGCGGAGGCTCAGACTATAGTGACCCACAGGGGAGCTTTCAGGGTACGGCGCCTACAGTTTGGGGTCAGTGTAGCCCCGGGCATTTTTCAGAGTGTGATGGAGCGCACGCTCTGAAACATTCCAGGTATTTGTCCGTATTTCGATGACATCCTCATAGCTGGGGAGTCAGCCGAAATAATGACAGAAAGGCTCAGAGCCGTCCTTCAGCATTTCCGCGAAATGGGACTGAAGCTAAAGCAGGAGAAATGTAAAATTGGGGTAGCTTCAACCGAGGTCCTCAGTTTCCGTATAGATGCCGCAGGCATTCACCCTGCTGAATCCAAGCTCAAAGCAATTCAGCAGGCACCCAGTCCCAAGACAAAAGGGGAACTTCAGTCATTTTGGGGTCTGCTCAATTTTTACCACGCCTTCCTTCCCCACAAGGCCGCAGTGGCAGAGCCGTTACACTGGCTCTTGGACAAGAACGCTCAGTGGAAGTGGACGAGCATCCATGAGCAAAGTTTTTCAGCAGTCAAATCACTGTTGTCGTCAAACTCAGTGCTCACTCATTTTAATGAACAGCTGCCAATCAGCATTGTGTGTGATGCATCCCCATACAGGATCGGAGCTGTGTTAAGCCACCTCAAGGCTGATGGGACACAAGTTCCTATAGCCTACTACTCAAGGACTCTGTCCTCGGCAGAACGCAATTATGCCCAGATAGATAAAGAGGCATTGGCCATAGTGGCAGGCATCAAAAAGTTCCATGACTATCTGTATGGTCGCCCATTCACGGTCTTCACAGACCACAAGCCTGTGGGTCTGTTCACTACAAACAAACAAACACCCCAGATTATTTCTCCTAGGATGTTGAGGTGGTCAATCTTCCTGTCCGCTTATAATTACAGTCTAATTCACAAACCGGGCAGGGAAATGGGCCACGCAGACGGCCTTAGTAGATTGCCCCTGCTGCAATTAGAGCCCGACCCCACTCCAGCCACTTGCATCCTGGCTATCCAGGATCTGCCGGAGTCTCCCCTTAACACAGGGGACATGGCTGCCAAGACAGCTGCAGACACAATGCTGAGCCGTGTATTGAACTGGGTGCTCACAGGATGGCTGGACACGTGTCCGGGGTCTAACTTTCAGAGGTTTTTGAGGAGGAAGAACGAGCTGTCAGCTCACAGGGGGTGCATATTGTGGGGCAGTTGGGTCATAGTCCCGACCTCACTGAGGGCTAGAGTCTTAGAGTCTCTGCATGAGGGACATCTGGGAATAGTCCAGATGAAGGCACTCACGAGAAGCTACCTTTGGTGGCCTGGGCTGGATAAAGATATTGAGGCTCAGGTACACAGCTGCCACATTTGCCAGCAATCTAGACCAGAGATGCCACATGCCCCAGTCCACCGATGGGAAACCACGCAAGCCCCATGGTCGAGGATTCACATCGACTTTGCGGGGCCATTTCAGGGACAGCTGTTCCTCATTGTAGTGGACAGTCACTCCAAGTGGTTTGAGGTCGCACCTGTCCCCACTATGACTACTGCCAGGACCTTCCAGGAACTGCGCAGGATCTTTGCAACGCACGGGTTGCCCGATGTCTTAGTTTCAGACAATGGGACTCAATTTACCGCTGCAGAATTCCAGTCCTTTTTAATATGATTAGGCACGCCACTTCGGTTCCCTTCCACCCGGCCTCGAATGACCAAGTGGAACGCATGGTCAGAATGACCAAGGAATCCTTGAAGAGGATTGTAACCGGTAAATGGCACCATAGGCTGTCAGACTTCTTACTCTGCCAATGCACAACTCCCTGCACTTCCACGGGCAGAAGCCCAGCAGAGCTGAGATGGGGTCGGCGGTTAATTACAAAGCTGGATCATTTACATCCAGACAGGGTTGCCTCACAAGCACCACAGCCAAAGGCTCCACGGCACTTCCAAATTGACGACCCGGTTTGGGCACGGAACTGTGGGCAAGGGGCACTGTGGGTGGTAGCTGTAGTTGGTAAGGTGTCAGGGCCACTTTCGTATGAAGTGGTCCTGGAAGATGGTCGTGCTACGCAGGCACATCGACCAACTGCAGCGGAGGCTAGCAAATCAGCCGCTAGCTCATGACTCTACTCAAGGGCAGCACGATAGTGATCGTGCATGGGAGTCTTCAAGCGAAGGCGAGACTCTCCGATTACCGGACGGGGTTTTAGCAAATGGCAAGTCAGCCCCTAACACAGACACTTTGACTAATGGACAATGCCGGCAAACGGCTCCAAATGTTGGCCCGGTGGACTCTATCTCACCACTGGACACTGGCTCGGGTCTACCAGGACAGACCAGCCACAGAGACTCGGCTCTACCCGTGACGGACGGGTCCCACAGCCCCGGTCTACCCAGCCTGGCAGGCGAGCTGGCAGACCGGGGGTTAGCAGCAGTTCTGAGACGTTTGGAATGAGCAAGAGGGCCACCGAAGTATTTAAATGATTATATACAATTTTTGTCATTGTGAATTATCCAGGGGGAAGGGGTGTAATGTATTGAGTTGAATTACTGAGAATTGTGATACTGAGAATTGTGAAAAAACAGTTAACCGGCCAGCTTGTTAAACGCCAGACTTTCTATCTGCAGACTAATTACCATACGTTTGAGCGGGAATGATGCTGGGATTCTATTGGCTGCCGCCTATGGCTGAATGTATAAATAGGGGTGGAGCAGCAGTTACTTGGCTTCTGTTTAAACTTGAATAAAGAGTTGTCGTTTTGCACCTGCTACCTCTTCAATGCTGCAGCGATCACCAAACACAACATGGTTGGTAATTCAATTGTTTTCAACTGGTTTTTTCAAAGACCTTTGTAGCTCTGTTAGAATCCCTTTATTACCACATCTACATTTGGAGATCTTAGGTAGCTTATGGTAATCATGTATTCAGCTGTTGGTCTGAGAATTAAAAATGTCATTTTTTTAAAAAATGAAAAAGACCTAATTTTTTTTCAAAGAATGGTAGCATTGTGAGAAAATGTGATCAAGTGACAGATGCTTTCAATTAATGTAGTCACACTACTAAAGTAAATAAAGTAAAAGTAAACTGAGCCCTCTTAAATGAGGACATGAGCTTCTACATCATGAATTAAAAAGAGAGAACACAAACTATTTTATTCATGATATTCCTTCTCTAGCAAAACTGAAGCTGGGGAAAAAATTGTGTCATCTAATTATTCATATGCAGAAGCAAATAACCACAGGGTGTTGGATCAAAATTCAAGCCTCTCCCAGTTATAAATGTTATTGAGTAACCTGAGTAGCCAATCTCACCTATTCTTCAGGGTAATAGCAAAGAAACAAGCAAAAGGTCAGGTTAGGTGGAGTGTAAATATAAAGAAGAAAAATGGACAATCTTCTTCTTTAATTTCTTTTGCAATGACAACTGCTAAAGCTATTATTGAAGTATCAAATATTTACCTGGTCATCACTACAGCAAGTTGCCTGGCACCCAAAATGTGCAAGTGAAACAGCTATGCAAAATTCCAGGACGCTGAACAAGAGCAGCAGATTGCACTCCTTGCGAAACTCCCTGGAAAAACTTCCAAGGACCTCAGAAACCGCTGAAACATCTGGACCACCATATCGTTTTGCCCATAAGCAGATGTCGAAGAATCCCCTCCGTGTATTGGCAAATTTATATTGGGTTAATCTATTCTGTTTCCTTTTGCACTTATTTGGCACTGAACATTTGCTTTTTGGTTGACTACTCCCTAGTATAAAGAGAAATTTCTCTCTATAAGAGAATTTATAAGAGAATTCGCCTTCATTGGTGAGGGAAATGTGCTATTGGATCAAAAAAAATTGTGTTTATGTTACACTGGAGCGCCCTCTAGAGTCCTGATCCTCCTGGTGCTATTTTCTATTGGCCTGTTTTCCGAACGTCTATGAGGGGGGAGTGTAGAGCAGGTCGCTTCAATGCTATATAGTGTTTTTGGAAGGGGAGACAGCTTCTGCCTTCATCCCCCCATGAGCCTTGTTATTCCCAGATTTCATCTTTTTAAAAAGCTGCTTGCCATTATCTCTTTCAGATGCCAAGATGATTTCCCTATATTATGACACTGGCTTTTCAGCCTTTAGTTCAGGGATCTTCAAACTTGGCCCTTTAATGATTTGTGGACTTCAACTCCCAGAATTCCTCAGCCAGGCATGCTGGCTCTGGAATTCTGGGAGTTTAAGTCATAAAAGGCCCAAGTTGGAAGACCCCTGCTTTAGTTCAACTCCTAGCAGTTGAGTTTTGATCACATGATCATGGGGATGCTGCTACGTGTGAGGACTGGTCATGAGTCACTTTTCTCAGTTGTGTTGTAACTTTGATTGGTCACTAAATGACCGGTTATAAGTTGAGAACTACCTGTAAATAGCGGTTGCATAATCTTTGTGATCCCAAAACAGATTAGAAGAAGTTTGCATATAACTAAAATATTCCATGTTGTTAGGGTACTTAAGCTGATCAAAAACACAGGTTCCATGCAAACTGCCATTGCTTGATTTTTTTGACAATCATCCCATCTCTGAGCATGGCTGACTCTGGGTGCATCTGAGAACTAACACGCTGAAAATTGTTATGGAGTGGAGTCAAATGAATAGAAGGAACAGGGTTTCATTTGATCCAGGGTTCCACTCTGTAACTTGTGCAAGATTAATAGGACGCTTCTGAATATCATAGAGGAGATCCCTTTCATTGCTAACTAAATCACATAAAGATCAATAGATGCCTAATCCAACTGGAGGCCCTCCCTTTCTTTGGACAAATCAACCCCTGGAGCCAGACTTATTATCATTCTCTTTCAGCTCAGCTTTTCCAGATTTATATTAAGAAAGGTAGACAGATTCAAGACCAGTGGTGGGATTCAGCCGGTTCGCACCGCTCCAGTAGAACCGTTAGCTAATTTTTTTGTTGACTTCAGTGAAACGGCTGAGGCCCTAGCCCTTTTTCACAAGGCCCAGAATGGACCACCGGAAGTGCGTAGACGCCACTTCCGGAAGTCCTTTCTGAGCTGGGGAAGCCTCCCAAGTTCAGAACGGCCCACCGGAAGTGCATGGACACCACTTCCAGAAGTCCATTCTGAGCCTGGGAGACCTCTCCCAGGCCTCCGAGGCTCAGAACGGACTTCTGGAAGTGGCATCCACAGACTTCTGGTGGGCCGTTCTGGGCCTGGGAAGCCTCCCTGGCTCAGAAAGGACTTCCGGAAGTGGCGTCTATGCAGAGAACCACACTGGAACACAAGACGCTTATGAGCTAAGGAGAATAGGACAAGAAAGTCCTGCTGATGATGTTACCTAGTTTGGTAACAAAACATTCAGGAATTATATTAAAACAAGCTTGGAGAACAAACCACAGCCAAAACAAGAAGTGATACTCCAGCAAGATTTTCTAAAGCTTTGGTTCTAGGAGATGTGGCTTGTATCACAAATTCAAGTTGGTGCTTTGCTTGGGTGCCAAAATATTTGGATAGATTTTCCCCTTGTAGTATAAGAGTACAGGGTGAATCTTCTGAGCAGGAGAGAGAATCTCAAATATGTTGCTTGATGAGCTTAACTCTGTAGACTCCATAGACAGCAACATAAAGAGCACCCACTACAACTAGTGGGTGAGAGATAGGCTCAGAGGTTTAATAGCAATGTATTTATACTGATATAGTCTTTGTTTGGCAATCACACTTGGGATTCTCGATCATTAAGCAAAGTGGTTTCTAAGTGAAACCACAACTGTGTTTATGTTCTTACTTCAGCTTTCGTTTCCTTTACAAACCCTTGAAGGCTCTAAATGTGAGACTTGGTCTTAAAAGTTGCTTTTCCGTTAACTCTTATTAAATGGGGACTACCTGTAGCTTGAGTGCTGGAAGACACTCTACCTCACTCTGAGCACAATGAGATTGCTTAATGAGAGAATGAGCCCATCCACACAGCCTCCTGACTTTGCCTCAAAGACTTCTTGTAACCATCTTTAAGGACTCATCTGCATAATACAGCCTCCCTCTCATTTCCAGTCCATAGCTGAGGGCAGCTACCATTGGCTTCCTCTGATTAGATGTGGAAATCATGTTTTCCATCTTCCCTCATCATTGCTTCACTGATAGGATGGCTGCTGACGTCCCTCCAGGGGCATCTGGGGTTTTGATGCTGGACAGACATGATCCCAGAAGAAGAGCAGCCCCACCAAGACTGCGGAAAATCATAAACCAGAACTGCTGTGTAGCCACCTCCCTGTCATCACAGTTTTAGTTTCCCAGCAGGCCCTGCCCTTTTCTATGTGGTCAGAAAAAGTAGTAGAGCAGGACCTCTGTAGACACAGCACTCCATGAAGGGATCTGCCTGTTGGGCCACTGGTTTGTGCAATGGACTCACAGGCTGGTTATTCTAAGATCACTAAGGTTGAATGATAGTTCAATCAGCCATTCCAGCCCTCTTTCAAAACCCTCCTCCTCCTCCTCCTCCTCCTCCTCCTCCTCCTCCTAGCAGACAGGTTAGAGGGAGCAACTGGGAGCTTTTCCCTGCAATTCAGGGCAGCTCCAAGTAGAGAGCAGCTATGGAGAGGGAGCAAATCCTATCAACATGCTTTTGAACCATCTCCGTAATGGGAGAAAAGAACCTGAAACATGCTCAGGATATGTCCCTGTGAAGTAAGCTGGTTCAGCAACTCAACTTGAATGAGAGCTTAGTGAAAACTATGACCCTCCGACCAACTATAGGAATGTTAGCTTCCAGTAATGGCTTCTCATGCAGGGAGAGATGAGATCTGGGCATTTATCAACCCTAAAATGTCAATTGCGACTTCTAAAATGAAAATGGAATTGATTTTTTAAAAATATATTGTTATTGTTAAAAAGGCTGATATGTTTTGAGTTTGCCAACTCTCGTGAGATTTCAGTGGTCTCATGTGATCTCACCAGTTTTCAGCTTATCTGCATGATTTTGGCCTTTTTTTTCTTTAATTTGTACATATTTCAATTATAATTTATTGCTAGAAGGTTGTGATTTTCAGGGGTGGCAGATTTGGACTAGGAAGTGAAAATATCGAATAGGCAGCTTATTTGATCTGAGGAACTAGGTTGTCTGAATTTCTCTCTCTCTCAAGTATCCTTCCTCCCCTGAAGATGAATTTAGAGGACAAATTATGGAGAAGGAGGAAAGAAACCATAATGAAACTTTTATCATCTCCTTCCTGATGCCTCCACGCCAGGTTTAATTGAAAGATTAACATTTTTACTTGTAGTTCTGATCTTCTGGCTGTTCGGAATAAGAAAACTTCCAAAAATCTTGGATACAAATACCTAGATAAATTCAGAAGATTTAAAAGACTCAGGTACAACTAAAACTGGATACTTTTCTTCAGGAGGAACGGACAGAAAGAAGTCATGGAAGAAGTCCATGGAAGGAAAAAACAGGGAAAAAAGGAAAAAAGAAAAAAGAAAAAAAAGAAAGGAAAAATATGAAAGAGAGAAAAAGAGAAAAAGGAAAAAAGAAAAAGAAAAAAGAAATTAATAAGAAAAAAAGAAAAAAGTGAAAATATAAAAAAAACAAAAAATAAAGAAATTTTTTTTGTCAGGGTCAAAGTTGGGGTCGGGGTTCGTTGTCGGGGTCGGGGTTAGGGTCGGGGTGTGAAAATGAAATGAAATAAGAAAAAGAAAAATGGAAAATAGAAAAAAGAAAAAGAAAGGAAAATAGAAAAAGAAAAAAAGGAAAATAGAAAAAATAAAAAGAGAGGAAAAAGAAAAAGGAAAAAAGAAAAAGAAGAAATTAATAAGAAAAAAGAAAATAGGAAAAAGAAAATGAAAAACAGAAAAAAGGAAAAGTAATACAAAAAAGGAAAAAAGGAAAAAAAGGAAAATAGAAAAAATAAAAAAGGAATAAGAAAAAGAAAAAGTAGAAAAAATAAAAGGGAAAAAGAAAAAGAAAAAAGGGAAAAAAGGAAAAAGAAAAAAGGAAAACAAAGAAAAAGGGTAGGGTCGGGGGTCGTGGTCGGGGGTTGGGGTCAGAGTCGGGGTCGATGGGGTCCGGGTCGGGGTCAATGTCGGGATCGGGGTCGGGGTCGGGATCGGGGTCGGGATCGAAGTCAGTGTCAGGGTCTGTGTCAGGTTTAGGGTCGGGGTTAGGATCGGGGTTAGGGTCAGGGTCAGGTTCTGTGTTGGTGTTGGGATCAGGGTAGGGGTTAGGGTCAGGGTTAGTGTCAGGGTTAGGGCCGGGGTCGGGTTTGGGGATGGGGTCAGGGTCAGGGTCAAAGTTGGGGTCGGGGTTCGTTGTCGGGGTCGGGGTTAGGGTCGGGGTGTGGGACGGGAACAAAGTTGGGGTTGGGGGTTGGGGTCGAGGTCGGGGTCGGGGACGAAGTTGGGGTCAGAGTTGGGGGTCGGGTTCGGATTCGGGATCTGTGTCGAAGATGGGGTCAGGGTTAGGGTTGGGGTTAGGGTTGAGGTTGAAAAAAGTGAAAATATAAAGAAACCAAAAAATAAAGAAAAAAAATGAAATGAAAAAGAAAAAGGAAAAAGGAAAAAGGAAAGGTAAATTAAAAAGGGAAAAAGAAAAAGAAAGGATAATCGAAAAAAGAAAAAAGAAAAAAATAATAGGGAAAAAAAGGAAAATGGAAAAAAGAAAAAAGGAAAAAAGAAAAAGAAAAAGGAAAAGGAAAAAAGAAAAAGGGAAAAAGAAAAAGAAAAGAAAAAGGGAAAAAGAAAAAGGGAAAAAGAAAGAAAAAAGAAATTAATAAGAAAAAAGAAAAAACTAAAAATATAAAGAAAACAAAAAATAAAGAAAAAAATTAAATTAAAAAAGAAAATGAAAAAAGAAAATGAAAATGAAAAAAGAAAAAGAAAGAAAAAAGAAAAAAGAAAAAAGAAAAAAGAAAAATAATAATAGGAAAAAAGAAAAAGGAAAGAAAAAATAGGGGGGGAAAGAAAAAGAAAAAAGGGGAAAAAGAAAAAGAAAATGAAATGAAAAAAGAAAAAGAAAAAAGGAAAATAGAAAAAAGAAAAAGAAAAAAGTAAGAGAAGAAATAAAAAGAAAGGAAAAAGTAAAAGGGAAAAAGAAAAAGAAGAAACTAATAAGAAAAAAGAAAATAGGAAAAAGAAAATGAAAAACAGAAAAAAGGAAAAGTAATACAAAAAAGGAAAAAAGGGGGGGAAAAGGAAAATAGAAAAAAATAAAAAAGGAATAAGAAAAAGAAGAAAAAAGAAAAGGAAAAAAGAAAAAGAAAAAAGGGAAAAGGAAAAAAGGACAAAGAAAAAAGAAAAAAGGAAAACAAAGAAAAAGGTCGGGGTTAGGGTCGGGGTTAGGGTTGTGGTTGGCGTCGGGTACGAAGTTGGGGTAGGATCGGGGGACGTGGTCGTGGTCGGGCTAGGGGTCAGTGTTGGGGTCTGTGTCGGAGTTAGGGTTGGGGTTATGGTCGGGGTTAGGGTCGGGGTTAGGTTCAGGGTCAGGCTCGGTGTCGGGGTTGGGATCGGGGTTGGAGTTAGGGTCGGGGTCTGGGTCTGGGATGGGGATGAAGTTGGGGTAGGGGTCAGGGTGTGGGTCATCGTTAGTGTCGGGATGTGGATCGATGGGGTCGGGGTCAAAGTCAGGGTCGGGGTTTGGGTCAGGGTTAGGGCTGGGGTCGGTGTTGGGGATGGGGTCAGGGTCAAAGTTGGGGTCGGGGTTCGTTGTCGGGGTCGGGGTTAGGGTCAGGGTGTGAAAATGAAATGAAATAAGAAAAAGAAAAAGGGAAAAAGAAAAAGAAGAAATGAATAAGAAAAAAGATAATAGGAAAAAGAAAATGAAAAACAGAAAAAAGGAAAAGTAATACAAAAGAGGAAAAAAAGGGGGAAAAAGAAAATAGAAAAAATAAAAAAGGAATAAGAAAAAGAAAAAGAAGAAATTAATAAAAAAAGAAAAAGTGAAAATATAAAGAGAAGAAAAAATAAAGAAAAATAGAAAAAAGGGTCGGCGTTGTGGTCAGGGTCGGGGTGGGGGTCAGTGTCGGTGTCTGTGTCGGGGTTAGGGTCGGGGTTAGGGTTGGGGTTAGGGTCGGGGTTAGGGTCAGGGTCTGGGTCGTTGTCGGTGTCGGGGTCAGGGTTAGGGTTGGGGTCTGGGACGGGGATGAAGTTGGGGTAGGGGTCAGGGTGTGGGTCGTGGTTAGTGTCAGGGTGTGGATCGATGTCGGGTCAGGGTCGGGGTCAAAGTCAGGGTCGGGGTCAGGGTCTGGGTCAGGGTTGGAGTCGGGGTTAGGGATGGTGTCTGGGTCAGGGTCAAAGTTGGGGTCGGGGTTCATTGTCGGGGTGTGGGACAGGGACAAAGTCGGGGTTGGGGTTGGGGTTGGGGTCGGGGTCAGGGTCAGGGTCGAAGACGGGGTCAAGGACAGGGTTAGGGTTGAGGTTAGGGTTGAGGTTGAAAAAAGGGAAAAAAGGGAAAAAGGAAAAAGGAAAAGAAAGGAAAAAAGGAAAAGAAAAAAAGAAAAATAATAAGGAAAAGAAAAGGGAATGAAAAAGGAAAAGGAAAAAAGAAATAGAAAAAAGAAAAAAGAAAGAAAAAAAAGAAAATGAAAAGAAAAAAGAAAAAGAAAAAGAAAAAAAAATAAAAAAAGGAAAAAGGAAAAAAGAAAAAACAAAAGAAAAAGAAAAAGCAAATGAAAAAAGAAAAAAAGAAAAAGAAGAAATTAATAAAAAAAGAAAAAAGTGAAAATATAAAGGGAAGAAAAAATAAAGAAAAATAGAAAAAAGAAAAAAGAAAAAAGAAGAAAGGAAAAATATGAAAGGTCGGGGTTTGGGTCGGGGTCGGTGTCGGGATCAATTTCGGTGTCGGGGTTGGGGATGGGGATGGGGATGGGAAAAAAAGGAAAATGGAAAATGGAAAAAAGGAAAAAAGAAAAAGAAAAAAGAAAAAAGAAAATGGAAAAAAGAAAAAGGGAAAAAGAAGAAAAAAGAAATTAATAAGAATAAAAGAAAAAAGTGAAAATATAAAGGAAAGAAAAAGGAAAAAGGAAAGGTAAATTAAAAAGGAAAAAAGAAAAACAGAAAAAGAAAAAAGAAAAATAAAGAAAAATGAAAAATGAAAAAAGAAAAAGGGAAAAAGAAAAAGAAAAAAGAAATTAATAAGAAAAAAAGAAAAAAGTGAAAATATAAAAAAAACAAAAAATAAAGAAAAAAATGAAATGAAAAAGCAAAAGCAAAAAGAAAAAGAAAATGAAAAAAGAAAAAGAAAAAAGAAAATGGAAAGAAGAAAAAGGGAAAAAGAAAAAGAAAAAAGAAATTAATAAGAAAAAAAAGTGAAAATATAAAGAAAAGAAAAAAGGAAAAAGGAAAGGTAAATTAAAAAGGGAAAAAGAAAAAGAAAAGGAGGATAATCGAAAAAAGAAAAATAATAATAGGGGGGAAAAAGGAAAGAAAAAATAGGGGAAAAAAGTAAAAGAAAAGGGGAAAGGGGAAAAGAAAAAGAAGAAAGGAAAAAGAAACGGAAAAGGGTGAAAGAAAAAAGAAGGGGGGAAAAAGAAAATGAAATGAAAAAAGAAAAAGAAAAAAGGAAAATAGAAAAAAGAAAAAGAAAGGAAAAACAAAAAGGAAAAAAGAAAAAGAAAGGAAAAACAAAAAGGAAAAAAGAAAAAGAAGAAATTAATAAGAAAAAAGAAAATAGGAAAAAGAAAATGAAAACAGAAAAAAGGAAAAGGAATACAAAAAAGGAATAAAGGGGAAAAAAGGAAAAAAGAAAAAAGGAAAAAGAAAAAGAAAAAGAAAAAAGAAAAGGAAAAAAGAAAAAGAAAAAAGGGGAAAAGGGAAAAAAGGAAAAAGAAAAAAGGAAAAAGGAAAACAAAGAAAAAGGTCGGGGTTATGGTCGGGGTTAGGGTCGTGGTTGGCGTCGGGTACGAAGTCGGGGTAGGGTCGGGGGTCGTGGTCGTGGTCGTGGTTGGGGTCAGGGGTCAGGGTTGGGGATGGGATCGGAGTTAGGGTTGAGGTTGAAAAAAGTGGAAAAATGAAAAATGAAAAGAAAACAGGGAAAAAGGGAAAAAGAAAAAGAAAAAGCAAATGAAAAAAGAAAAAGAAGAAAAAGAAGAAATTAATAAGAAAAAAGAAAAAAGTGAAAATATAAAGAGAAGAAAAAATAAAAAAAGGAAAAAAGAAGAAAGGAAAAATATGAAAGAGCAAAAAAGAGAAAAAGGAAAGAAGGAAAAATGAAAACAAAACAGAAAAAGGGAAAAAGAAAAAAGAAAAAGAAAAGAAAAAAGAAAAAAGAAAATGAGAAAAGAAAGAAAAAGAAAAAGAAAAAGAAAAGAAAAAAGAAAAAAGAAATATAATAATAGGAAAAAAGAAAAAAGAGAAAAAATAGAGGAAAAAAAGAACAAGAAAAAAGAAAAGGGGAAAGGGAAAAAGAAAAAAGGAAAAACAAACGAAAAAGGGTAAAAGAAAAAAGAAGGGGGGAAGAAAAAGAAAGGAAAAAAGAAAAAAGGAAAATAAAAAAAATAAAAAGAAAGGAAAAAGAAAAAGGGGAAAAGAAAAAGAAGAAATTAATAAGAAAAAAGAAAATAGGAAAAAGAAAATGAAAAAAGAAAAAAGGAAAAGTAATACAAAAAAGGAAAAAAGGGGGAAAAAGGAAAATAGAAAAAATAAAAAAGGAATAAGAAAAAGAAAAAGAAGAAAAAAGAAAAGGAAAAAAGAAAAGGGAAAAAGGGAAAAAAGGAAAAAGAAAAAAGAAAAAAGAAAAAAGAAAAAAGGAAAACAAAGAAAAAGGTCGGGGTTAGAGTCGGGGTTAGGGTCATGGTTGGCGTCGGGTACGAAGTCGGGATAGGGTCGGGGGTCGTAGTCGGGGTCAGGGTCTGGGTCAGGGTTAGGGCCGGGGTCGGGGTTGGGGATGGGGATGGGGTCAGGGTCGGGGTCAAAGTTGGGGTCGGGGTTTGTTGGGGTGTGGGACGGGGACGAAGTCGGGGTTGGGGTCGGGGATGAAGTTGGGGTCGGGGTCGGGGATCGGGTTCGGGTTCGGTGTCAGGATCGAAGATGGGCTCAGGGTCAGGGTTAGGTTTGGGGTTAGGGTTGAGGTTGAAAAGAGTGAAAATATAAAGAAACCAAAAAATAAAGAAAAAAAATGAAATGAAAAATAAAAAGAAAAAAGAAAATGAAAAAAGAAAAAGAAAAGGGAAAACGGAAAAGGGAAAAGGGAAAAAGGAAAAAGGAAAAAGAAACGAAAAAGGGAAAAAGAAAAAAGGAAAAGAAAAAAAGGAAAATAATAAGGAAAAGAAAATGAAATGAAAAAGAAAAAGGAAAAAAGAAATAGAAAAAAGAAAAAAAAGAAAGATAAAAGAAAATGAAAAGAAAAGAAAAAAGAAAAAAGGAAAAAAGAAAAAAGAAAAGAAAAAGAAAAAGGAAAAAGGAATAAAAAGAAAAAGAAGAAATTAATAATAAAAAAAGAAAAAAGTGAAAATATAAAGAGGAGAAAAAATTAAGAAAAAAGGAAAAAAGGAAAAAAGGAAAAAAAAGGAAAAGGAAAAGGAAAAAGGAATAAAAAGAAAAAGAAGAAATTAATAATAAAAAAAGAAAAAAGTGAAAATATAAAGAAAAAATTAAGAAAAAGGAAAAAGGAAAAAGAAAAAAAGAAGAAAGGAAAAACATGAAAGAGCGAAAAAGAGAAAAAAAGAAAAAAAGAAAAAGAAAAGAAAAAAAGAAAAAAGGAAAGGTAAATTAAAAAGGAAAAAAGAAAAAGAAAATGAGGATACTCGAAAAAAGAAAAAAGGAAAAAAGAAAAAAGGAAAAGGAAAAAGGAATAAAAAGAAAAAGAAGAAATTAATAATAAAAAAAGAAAAAAGTGAAAATATAAAGAGGAGAAAAAATTAAGAAAAAAAGAAAAAAGGAAAAACAAAAAAAGAAGAAAGGAAAAACATGAAAGAGCGAAAAAGAAAAGAAAAAAAGAAAAAGAAAAGAAAAAAGAAAAATGGAAAGGAAAATTAAAAAGGGAAAAAGAAAATGAGGATAATCGAAAAAAGAAAAAAGAAAAAAATCATAGGAAAAAAAAGGAAAATGGAAAAACAAAAAAGGAAAAAAGAAAAAGAAAAAAGAAATTAATAAGAAAAAAAAGAAAAAAAAGAAAAAAGTAAAAATATAAAGAAACCAAAAAATAAAGAAAAAAATGAAATGAAAAAGAAAAAGAAAAAAGAAAAAGAAAATGAAAAAAGAAAAAGAAAAAAGGAAAATAGAAAATGAAAAACAGAAAAAAGGAAAAGTAATACAAAAAAGGAAAAAAGGAAAAAAAAAGGAAGATAGAAAAAATAAAAAAGGAATAAGAAAAAGAAAAAGAAGAAAAAAGAACAGGAAAAAAGGGAAAAAGGAGAACAAAGAAAAAGGTCGGGGTTAGGGTCGGGGTTAGTTTGGCGTCGGGTACGATGTCGGGGTAGGGTCGGGGGTCGTAGTCGGGGTCGGGGTCTGGGTCATGGTTAGGGCCAGGGTCGGGGTTGAGGATGGGGTCAGGGTCAGGGTCAAAGTTGGGGTCGGGGTTTGTTGTCGGGGTGTGGGACGGGGACGAAGTCAGGGTTGGGGTCGGGGACGAAGTTGGGGTCGGGGTCGGGGATCGGGTTCAGGTCAGGGTTAGGTTTGGGGTTAGGGTTGAGGTTGAAAAAAGTGAAAATATAAAGAAACCAAAAAATAAAGAAAAAAAATGAAATGAAAAAGAAAAAGAAAAAGAAAAGGGAAAAAAAAGAGAAGAAAA